>FR990025.1:10349627-11599627 GCA_905404135.1 Hesperia comma | reverse complement strand
TTCAAAAAAAGGAGGAGGTTCTCTTTTGGTCTGTATATTTTTTTTTCTTCTTATGTGTGTTACCTCATAACTTCGTACTTCATACTGGTACTACCGATTTCAATAATTCTTTCGACATTCGAAAGCTAAAACGGGACCATAGGGCGACAATAATTATGAAAAATTTACATTTGCGTAGAAACGCATAACTTTTTCCCCCATGCAATTGGATCAAAATAAAACGTTTAAAAAACCCTATTGCATTACTGAATGTTACCGGGTCAAAAACGCCCAATGACCTTTGAAATATTTACAAGATTTTATGCCACTACGAAATTTTGCAAGTTATACTGTTTTTAAAATGATAAAAAGAATTGAAAATTAACAAAACAAAGATGATGATATTTTGAGAGCATGTTAATTCTCTTACTTCCTGTATGCCCTGCAGAAACCAGCGGACTAGATTATGATGTCAAATCTCTTTTATTGGGACCGAATGTTCTACCCTTTTTTAATCGAAAAGTAACAATGATTCTAGACCATCTGAATAGCCAAATCTTATAAAGGAGCCTTATATTTTAACCTTATATTTGAACGTGGTTGACACACACAATTGAACTACAACAAAAACTCACTACCCAAGAACAAACTTCTATTTGTCACATAAATCTGCCACGTCACCATAAAGTAGACTACGGGGTCTTTTAGAATCTGTTAATTCATGAAAATTGTTCTTTGGTCGGTTCCTTTAATTAAATATGAATCAAGTACCTACTATTATGACACGTTTTAACAAGGTTCAACGAGGACAACTATATATTTTGTTGAAGTCTTTGTTCCTTCATCCATCCTTCAGCCTACGGGCATCGAGTACTGGACATACCTACTCCATACCACCCCAAACTTTGCTGTACATAAGTAAACACATTTACTTTTAGTCAAAATAAAATAAAGTTATAAACTATTTCAAGTTTAAGTGACATATCTGTGGTACCGTGAGGCTGTTTTTAATTAATATTCATAAATTAAATAGGTAATTTATAGTAATTTTATAGTTTATATAAGGTAATTTATATGAATTTTCAAAGTAGGTATCTATTTGTTGGGGGAAGGTCGGGTTGTCCATATTTCATGGTAGGTTGCTATTGAAACCAATTCAATTACACTTTTAATCACTATCTAATATACAACGCGTAAATTACAGTCTATTGTAACTTCTATTTGCTCACACACTACAGACAATGTTTATTAACTTAGAGAGTACAAATAAAATTAAAAAGTGATATTTTCGGAGGGGTTTGTACTCTCTGCGTTGTCTCTAGAATTAATTCTCTGGTTTTCATCTTGATTTCGTTACCATCGTCATCCCTCGTACTTACATACTTATAAAATTTTAGAAGATACGGTAAGAAACATTGCACTTAAAAGATGGTAGGCAAAACGGTTCAAATAAGCAATTTTCTACGTTCAATCTCAGATAGACCTCATTCGAGAATAACCGCGGTTCACTAGCTGCAGAGACCTATCCAGATTTGGTCTTAGTCGTGAGAAGAAAAAACAAAATTATAGTCAATTTGTTGTGATATCCTTATGGTCAGCAATTCTCTTACATGTGAAGTTATGGCAAGATTGAGAGAACGAACCAAGCAAGCTATCCGATATTATAAAGCTACTTGTCTGATTATTGGCGTTAACAGTTGTGCTATAATTTTTTTTTAATCAAACACAACAGCTAATCTCTTCTTTTTAATAGAAACTCCTCCGGTTGCGATGGCAACAATTTTTGTTATATTGATAATTACGATATAACAAGTTTAATATTAGGTATACCTTAACGTACCTATCTTAATACGCAGCTTAATTTGCAGTTTTCTGTACAAAATCTGTACTACTACAATATTGATAAACTACAGTCTATTAAATTTAAAAATTAAACCTACTAGTTATAAGTAACGTAAATTATACTTTCGAAGTACATCTAAATTTTGCTACTTATTTTTTTGTAGTTTTCATAGCGTATTGGTTTATAGCCTAACTCTCCGTATGTGACAAGTCCTTAAAAATATAATGACTATCTTGGAAGGAGCAAAAGTTTTTCGCTTTGCTTGTGTCGGAATTGGCCGGAGGTTTTATCTAAATAAGGTGGTTATTACGAGATAATACAACGCGAATTGCGGGCCTAAACCGGTGTCCTTTGCCATTTGTTCTTCTTTGTTGACACATATTCTAAATAATAAAGTTTTCACTTTTAATATTTTTTTAATCGGTTATATTTTTATTACAAAAACATCCTTTCGGTTAGGTACTTATTTCATGTAATCGTTTAATACAAACTATTGTCCATTTACTTAGCACTCTTTTGGTAGTAAATATAAAGCAAAGGAGAACATCAAATTTGGGCCTGGACAATGGACAGCTTGTTCAATACCCTCAAAAAATCTTGCATATTTTAATACATACAACAACTAAGTAGTTCAAACTCGATGGCTACATATAGCCACAACCGTATATTTACTTAAATATCGTAATTAATAGGGTACTTTCCGTAATGAAAAATAAACTATGAAATTTGATAAAAATCAAAATTTATGTAGAAATATACTTAAATATTCTGATTTTGAGTCATAAAAGCACATAATTATTTTAATAAACAATATTAAAATTCGAAATTTTTAATCGGTAGGTCACATGACAAACACGAGAGGCATTGGTGTGACGTCATAAAGGCAAACCTATTCCTCCAAGAACCAAACTGTCAGTTCAGTTTCGTGCATAACAACATAAATGAATGCCGGTCTCACTTATTTGACCCGGTAAGGGTGGCGCTACTGTCTTGATATTTTTCTGACAACAGTAAGTATAACATTTGCATTAGTTCCAATTTTGGCCACCGGGTCAGATAAGTTTGTGGCACTGTAAAATTTACCATTATTACGTCATCAAAATGGCTAACAAGTTCTGACAGCGTTTTTCCGGAAATAAAAAAAGAATTAATATTTTCTTTTATTTTAAGGCGAGAAAGCGTGTTTGTTTTGCCGAAATATATTTTTTGTTGCTTTTTATTAGGAAAATCAAGTTTATTTTTCACTACCGAAAGTACCTACCCTATTAACGCCGCGATAGATTTTGTCGTAATTCATAACGTTTTCATTATTTTCTAAAATAAAGTATACCTATACCTATAGTAAATATGATAAATAACTAAATATTCATAGTAACACATTTTTTTCAATCTACGTAAATATCTGAAAATTCTATAGTAGGTATAGTAAATCACTCCTCAAAAAAGTCGCAATACGTTCAACGTTTTCTTTCCCTTCCTTCCCTTTGAGTTTTATTAGTTTTTTATGATGTCATCTGCACGCCACCCTAAGTTTATATCGGTACTCGATTTTATCAAGTCTGCATAAATACTTCAGATAGATCGTTGAAGATCCAATAGGTTTTTATCCAGTTCTATATTTTCAAATGCAACTCTATTTTAATATATACCTACAGTTACGTTCAAGATATAGGATTAATTATTCCGTAAAATTAGGCCTCTTTGAAACTACATAATTAATCCTTTAATATATCTGTATAGTTTTTTGACGTGACAACGTTACGTTTTATAAATCGATATACGGCTGCACGCACGAAAAACATGACGTCTATGCGTCGTTACCGTCGTTACCTCGCTCCAGGTTGATTACTTTGGAGGTAGATATTTTGGTAATGTATCCAATTATTACTTTGTTATTGACTTCTGGGACTATTTATAAATTTTAAATGTTATCTTTTTCAATGTTTCCTGTATTCCTTCTTTATGTTTTTATTGATAAATTTCTGTAACTTTAAATACGATTTCATGACGTTTGTTTACTTTGATGACATTATTTGTCAATGTAACTCTGACGTTTTGCTTATGCTTTTTATCGAAATTATTTATTACCAGCCAGGTTTGTTTTGACTTGTTTGTGGCACATTGACATGACATAATATGCACAGACTAGCTAAAGATTAATGTTTCGTTATACGGTATGCAACGACTAGTCTTTTTGGTAAAATATTTAATAAAGGTTTTTAACTGCAATATAACAGTAAATAAATTATAACTAAGTATTCAAAGATAGTTTAGGATAACTATTAGTGATTATGCTACCATTCCATCAGTATTTTCTTAAGACGTTGTCACGTTTAACTATCGTCAGTAAACCGACTTTACAGACAACCAATTTTTTCCAAGTCATTTTTAACAAAAATTTTGGAAAAAGATGTCATCAAAAACGGATAGGTATTTAAGGCTTTTACAAAATTTTCTTCCTGTACATTACTCATTGCTTGTTGAAACTTCATGTATGAGTACTAAAGACTAGACCATTTGTCAATGGATATTAGATAAATCCGCTAGTTATTATATGTAATTAAGTTAGTCGACGCGGAATTTTGAACAGAAATTCTTAACTACACAATGATTGAGGCAGTTAAGACTAATGTTCAACCATTCAGGTGATATCGATAGAATCTAATTTATACAGTATCACTCTAAAATTATGAAACGTACGAAAAGTAATAACGACAAAACACGCAATAGGGTTTAGACAGAAGTTTTACGTCGTGTACAAATGAAATTTTATTTTGGACGATAAAACCACAAAACGATCGTAAACAACAAAACAACAAAACAGACAAAAGTAGACAAGTCTTTAATGTCAACGTGATTTTTTAGTACGAAGAGGAATAAATGAATGAATGAAATCTTTATTTATAACTCATTACAAACGGTTACATTGGAATCCTGACCCCTAAACTAGGTAAGCCCGTATCATAGGGGCCAGTGCCTTATCTAACAGTTACAGTTCTTAAATAAAGGTAAGTTAAAGTTTTATATAAATTAATTAATTTTTTCTATAATGCGGGTTACTCACGATATGTATTTTAGTATGCCGATATTTCGACCCAGTTGCATGGATCGTGGTCACGGCGGAACTGCGGTGGCGCGGAGAAACTTTTGACACATGACATTTTACACTAATACATTAGTCTGTCTACCTTTCTTCTAATTCGTTTTTGTGACGATCCATGCAACTGGGTCGAAATATCGGCACACCAAAATACATATCGTGAGTAACCCGTATTATAGAAAAAATGAGTGTAATCCGCGATGATAAAAGTTTAAAATTAATTAATATAAATTATTGTAGGTATTGGTGGTATCTTGCTAGTGAGTGCGTAAAGTGTGTGTGGATGTGTGTGTGTTTGTGTGTGCGTGAGTTTTTGTGCGTGTGTAAGTGTGTGACTGTAGGTGAATGCGTGTTTTCAACTGTTAGGTTAGGTTATGACTTATCATGACATCATTTTATGTCTAGTAAATCGTAGGTATTCTGTTATAACGATGGCTCTAATATACATGCTTTCAAAACATTGTAAGTACGAAATGAACACTTACAGACTGAAATTAAATTAAGGTCTAACTCAGACGCCGCAAGACGCCGATTTATTCCTATGTAGGTATGTAATTTGTTAATTATTTCACTTACCCTAATAAACATGTACCTATTTTTTCTACTTGGCATGTTTGTATTTTGTAACCATTTTTTTAAACTTAAATTTAATATAACTGATAAATCATACTTCCAAAATAAAAATTAAAAATATTATTATAAAAACAAAAAAAAAAACCCGACTGCTTACAAAAGAACTCAAAAGAAAAAAAACAAGTGTCACAACATCAAAATAAAATACTTCATGCTGCCGCATGCGGTGACAAACGTAGTATTTGTGATAAATCTTTTTTTACCCGTAGTTAACAGTATTGTTTGTCCCTAGCCTATTCTGACGAATTCAACGATACATATTATGTCGAATCGAAATCCGTTCAACCGTTTGGGTTATGGGGCCCGACAAATAAATGGACATACATACAAACATACATACATACACTCGAAAAACATAACTATCCTTCTGACGCAGTCGGGTAACTATATTTTCTCATGTTGAATGATCGAAATTTTTCAATTTATGTGATCAAACATTAACAATCCATAAAAGTTTTCTAAACATAAACGACGAAATTATTACTAAGAATTAATACCTCTTATGATGATGATATCGATGATAATCGCAACCTATCATGGGCGACTATTAAGCATTTGTCTCTTGTCATAATGAGAGGGCTAATGCCATAGTCCACCATGCAGGCCAACTGCGGATAGGCATCGGGTGCCTCTTAACCAGTAAAGTCACTTATTTAATCTAAAAATTAAGAAGTTAATCGGATAAAGTTTGTTTCGTAGCAAATCTGAGTGTAGTCTTTACGCTAACATAAAGCTTAGTGCATAGAGGCGGGTAACACGAGACGCCGGCAGACAATGCCACCTCCCTTATTGCATAGGTCTTAAATTGTAGTGCGGTTTCAATGCAAGTACCTCTGACGTTAAATTATTGTCGCCATGCAGTGTGTACCAGCCTATACTAGATGCTACATGTGTGCGCTAGACTTTAGGCGTGTTCGTTAGGTATGTTGGTATATTATGATTCTTTATTGTGCTGCATGCGGAGTCAGAGTAATTGAGTTTCGGTGTGAGTTCATGATGACATGTAAAAAGAAAAGAGGTAAAGGTGTATGTTATGGTGAAAACGTGCTTTTAGCTAAAATGCGTTTTCACATGTTAAAATAATTAAGTAAAACGTCAAGTTCGAATTTAATTCGCAAGATGCATGTAGTCTGGCATCTTAAATCAATTATAAAAGGTCAAGTATTTATATGAACTATAACTGAGGTCCAATATTTTTTCTACCTGATTAAATATTTAAGGCTCATTTTTATAGACCTTTGGTAAGGATCTCTAATTAAAGACTTCGTTATACATACAAATAAATTAATTTATCCAGAGAAATATAAACTATTAAAACTATTATCTTCTAAGCGTCTTGGAAGAAGGAACATAGGGCGCCCCCCGACCAGGTGGACTGACGACCTGAAGAAGACGGCGGGCATCCGCTGGATTCAACGGGCTCAGGACCAGTTAGAGTGGCGCCAATTAGGGGAGGCCTACGTCCAACAGTGGACATCGAAAGGCTGATGGATGGATGATGGATGAAAACTATTATATCTTCTAAAAAATAAATAATTATCCAAAAACCTTAATTGTTATGATCTATACTTTTGCCATGCCGCTAGTTACCTACGTAAACATCTTGAACGCTTCAGTGTCTCGGAGGGGAATACCGTCCGTCGGTCGCGGTTGTTATCGATAGATAGTAGTTGTTAATCCATGTCATGAACCTTCGGATGGCAAGGAATACGATACGGTTTAGTGATCAACCCTAAATTCGAAGATTTCTTCCTTCCTATTCACCAATCTACACCGAAGCAACGCGTATGCTCTAGGCCTCCTAAATGATGTGGAGAAACCCGTGATGGCAGTACCATGATTGAGTTGAAGCCATATTTGTCGAATTACGTGGATGTATTTAAATCAATTTTAAATGTAATTTATATTCTCCTTCTGATTTGCGGAACAATCCTGAATAAGTTTTACTTATTTCTGCCAACAACAGTGTCCTTGTGTATATGTTTTTGTATAGTTATTTATTTTTATGTTGCCAGTCCACATGGCTGTGTAGTGTATTTTGTCTTGTTTCATGGAGCCTACAGTAGTTTTAACGGCGCGTCACTAATATTTATGCTACGTGTAAATTGTTCCGGTTTCGCTTGACGTATTTTATTGACTCCAATTTGTAGTTTTTCAAGTCATTTATTGTTTGATTTCTTTACCATGTCATAACAATTATAAATTTGTAAAATTATAAATATTAATACAGTTATAAAACCTGCTATGTATAGGAAAATAAAATAAAAATAAAACTGAATTACCTATGTCATTACTGCGAGCTATTTGAAAACAAATTGTATAAAGGATCTGCAAAGGGCCCATAGAAGTCACTATTAAGTTGGCTATAAAATTGTCTCTCTATTTTTATGTTTGGGCGAATATGCAAAAAGTAATGAGTGAAATACGGATTACACAGTTGTATACATGTATTTCCTACCTGTATACTTATACTCGTATATAGCGTAAAATGATTAGGGCTAGAATACATAGGACTTGCTTTGCCCACGTATGTAACATAATATATATAACATAATAATATACATATATGTCTGTAATATATACCTAGTAATCAACAATGAGCTTTATTATACGCGACAGTCGACACGTTCCTGGTGCAAGTAATAGGTATGACCAATTAGTATGGATTATACCTACGCATCTTAATTGATGTTCTCATGAGAATTAGATGTTTTATAAAAAATAGTACATATCACTCTCCACACACAAAAATTATACCATACTATCGCTCCATTACGACGTAAAAAACGGACAAACAAACACACTTTGCATTTATAACATTAGTAGGTATAGAATCATGAAATCAAATACCATTTACATTTTTATTTATAGTGTTGTTCTACGAAAATAATATTTAATTGTGGAGGAAAAGGGGAGATCTCCCGCCAGGCGATGTCACTGCCTGGGGACCGCGGTCCGATGTTAACTCCGGACCATTTGTATATATAGTTTGTATATCTCGAAATCTTTATTTATTTATTTATTTATTTATTTTTTAAGATACACCATCGACTTATCACTATACACTTAATACATTAGGTACACTTAAACATTTTACAATGTATTATGACAATGTTCTGTGTGACTTGCCATTACAGGTGTATACAACATTCGATTATACTATAAACATACGGCTTATGAAGTCCTATACGTAACTTAAACAGAAAGAGTATGTTTGACAATTTGTAACCAAGGAATACATACCTACCTAATATGTACGATCTATGTATAACTATATTATGTTAGCGCGTTATAATTATATAATAAGTACTTAATTTATTAAAGAAAGGGACAAACTAAGGTGTATGGAGCATACACTCCTTTATAAATTTGGATATGTTTGAAATATGGAAGATGTCCACATCACTATTCTGAACAATATCATTATACGTTTGCATCATTCTATTGAGTGGAGCATTTTTACCTAATTTAGTTGTATAAAAGTTTAAGGAGAAGGTTTTAGTAACGGGAAATCTAGGCAAACGTCGTGGAACATTTAAATTTATGAAGCCAAGTATATCAGGAGATGTCAACACACCATGGATAAGTTTGTGAAGAGTCTTGAGATCACTAATTTGACGTCTTTTTGCAAGAGTACATAACTTAAAATGGGATAATCTAGCATTGTAATTGGCCCGATAAGGGCAGCTTCGATCTTTATACGCTAAATAACGTGTAAAATTTCGTTGAATCCGTTCGATTCTATGGCCTATTCCGATCCAATACCAAAAAACTAATACCATTGGTATTAGTTTATTATCCCAGTGAATTTCTATTCCGAACGAATACCAGTCATAAAAGAATCCCAAAATTATTAAAATGGTATGAAGGTACAGTCAGTAATAAAAATGCTGTGAAATGTGATATTAAGTAATGTATATTTCAATCAAAATCAGTCTTATTAAACATGTTCAAGTGTAGTAACAAATAATTGCACAAATACCATAAGAATAAATAAAGTTTTTCCAACAAATCACTAGGCATCGTTTTCAACTTTAAATAAAAACTATCACAAAAAAATTAAAATTACAATTAAATACTAAAATTATAATTATATAGTAAAAGATTCAATCAACAACTATGACAAAAAGAAATTACTTTTATACTTTGTAATCAAATATCAAATATTGGCACGACAGTCATTACAATTTAATGTGTTTTAAAAAAATCAACATTAAATAGATAAATAATAATTATTTGTGCAAGGACAACGATTCGTATAAAAACAGACCTTATTTTATTTGATTGTCTTAACGTTCATTAAGCAAAATATCAAAACGCTTAAGGCGCTTCCTTTGCTCAACCCTTGACTGTGATTAGTTGGTTTGGATTTTTAAACAATAGGAACGAGCTCACCTTTTTTGCTGGTAAAAAAAATTGGCATGTCAATCTACATAAGTAAAAATGTGCTTTTTTGCAGGTAAAAAAATTGGCAATCACTTTCATAAGAAAATGTTTGTATAAAATTTAGGATTGAATTACGATCATTATAATAACTTATGAAATAGCAAAAGAAACGTTTTCTGTGACTGTACTAAAAGTTATGTTTTGGTATTCGTTCGGAATAGATTAGGTACTTCTTTTGAATGGTATTCGTTCGGAATAAAAATTCACTGGGATAATAAACTAATACCAAATGGTATTAGTTTTTTGGTATTAGATCGGAATAGGCCGATTCTATCGCTGTGGACTTTATTAGCGGGGTTCCACACGGGGGACGCATATTCCAAACTACTGAGTATAAAAGCTTTATAAAGAGCTAAGATGCTTGCTGGGTTTTTAAAATCCTTACATACTCGCTTTATAAATCCGACCATCCTCCAAGTATTACCTAAAACTTTATCAATATGACTTATAAAATTTACTTTTTTGTCGATCATAACGCCGAGATCGCGTACAACAGAGGACTCATCTAAATATTCTCCAGCTATTTGATACCTTGAAGCTACCACATTCTTTTTTCTTGTAAATTTAATATAGCAACATTTCCTAGCGTTAAGGTTCATATTATTCCTTTCGCACCATTTGTCAATTGAATTGAGATCTGCTTGCAGATTAGCTACATCACTTTGAGAATGAATATTTTTATATAGTTTTAAGTCATCTGCAAAAATTAGACATTTACTAAAGCGAATATGGTCAGAAATGTCATTAATAAATACTACGAAGAGTATAGGCCCGAGATGTGACCCTTGTGGAACCCCGGAGGTAGGTATATATATGAATTTATCGTATATATAGTTGTATAGATATGAATTTATCCAATTTAGCAAGTTACCATGAATCCCATAGTACTTCAACTTAGATAACAGTATATTATGGTTTACTCGATCAAATGCACTTGATCTTGATAGCGCGGTTGAGGATGCGGCTTCTGATTGGCCAGTTCAGTATGAGGCGTATGACGTAGTGAAACAATATTTCACTGCACTTCGTCGCTCGTGGTTACGTGGTCAGCAATATATATGCGGCGCGCGCTCATATTACTGTAGGTATGGCGCCGCTACAAATATGACCTGTTGCTGTTGGTCGTAGTAGTCTCTGACACAGCACGTACTTTTGTTACTTCCTTAAATAAAGAAAAGATAATTCTTGCTTCGAAGTGCTTTGAAGGTGGGTTGCCAGGTCGCCAAATCTAAAAGCAGGACTGATCAGCCAGTCTGGCCGGACATTTGGGTAAAAAAGCCGGACTGATCAGCCAGTCTGGCTGGACATTTGGGTAAAAAAGCCGGACTGATCAGCCAGTCTGGCCGGGAATTTGGGTAAAAAAGCCGGACACCCTATACAAAGTTATTAATATCGGGAGGCGGGTGGGGGTTACAAAATTGAGTCATCATTCATCGATTTATATTAATAGCAGATTATTGATATCTGAGCGACTTGCATAGCAACTATGATTCAAATGTTAAGAGCGTAACATAAGCCGGACAGGCTGGACACCCTTTATTTTGGCCGGACACACAATCAAAAAGCCGAAAATAACACTGTCCGGCTTTATTCGGACGCCTGGCAAAACTACTTGTAATACCGCAGTATGTACTATCAGCCTAAGCTTGTTAGATAGTGTTACTAACGAGAAAGCTCTATACACTGCTTTGCAACCAAGCTTGTCTTGTTTAAACATTCTCTTAGTATGCGCCCCTAAATGGGATAGGCCATTTCATTCTATAGCACCACAATGCTCTTATTAGAGTATGTAGGCCTGAATTTACATATTGTTATCATTAAATATTGCTCTGTTTCAATCGTGCTATTTCCTTGGTCATTTATAAAAGTAAATTACTTTCTTTGAATAATACAAAAACACCTCATTTAAACTAATTTCTTATGTTTAGAAAATACTTGTCTAGGCTCTACCTTTTTTATTCAATCAATACTTACCGTAGCGCATGCGATGAAAGACATTTTATATCATTATTTTTTTGTATTATTGAAATTTTATAATCCCTATTTTTTGTAGTCATGAATACAGCCTTGTCGAATACAATTTTTATGGTAAAATTTTTGGTATGGGTTCAGTAGTTTTTGAGTTTATTCATAATAAGTATTTTTACAAACCTTTCTTCTTTATAATTTATTCGTTTCTGATCCAAAGTGACCTTTCCTTCATTCACGCAATAGAAGAGAAATTTAAACTATATGAAAGTGCAAAGGCCAGCACTATTATTGGCAGGTTAGTACTGCAACCCGTGTACAGCTATTTCGGCGTACGATTTATGTTTATTATAGCAATCATTTCGACGCGAGAGCAAGTGTATATTAGACGCGGAGCTTTGTATTAAAAATGTTCACTTTTAAATGACATTTAAAATAACACTTTTGATTACAGGATCATAGGTAGGTACGATTAGTCAAGTCGTAATGAAGACTAGACTTTTTTTTATAAATGTTTTTATAAATGATGCATTTGGGAATGATACAATGATTTAAAAAAGGTTACTTATGCAAGGTAAGGTTACTAGGCAATATTAGATGCATAGCATGTTGATAGATGCATAGCAAAAAGAAGAGTACCTAAATGATCGAGCAGTCTTGTATCAATTGACTGTCTTAACTGTCTATATCCCAATAATCCCTACCTCCCTACTAATTACTTCCTTATCGGGAGAAAAGAGATATGATATTTTCGTAAAATATTATTAAAATCTCTCTTAAAATCTCTCGGGTGGACGAAATCGCTGGCAAAGCTAACTAGTGATCATATAAAATAACGGTATCAAGCAAATTCTCTATATCTAAACGTCGAGTGGGTTAACTGGTAAACTTTAATCTGCTCTCGGTCTATTATCACAGTTATTATAACGACTTCCAAACAAATTTATTTGAAACACAAGCCAAAATTGTTCTAAACAATAGTGCTTATTACGTCAATAAGGTTTAGTTTCGTAAATTGAGAACCGGATGATCAAAAGCAAGTTATGTGCCTTACACACAATCCATTGGATTATCTTCTGTTATAACGCAATACACGTAATGATTTTCAACAAACTATTACTCTTAAGTCAAGGGCTGATGATTTTTTGTTTAAGGGTGACTTATATTATTATTATACTGAGTAAACATTAACTAAGTATTTTATTATTCAAATAAAGGCTCTTTCGAACTACTTAAATCACTTAAATTCTTTTTTAATAACAACAACTAACAAAACGTACCTATTACAACATTTACAACTAACAGTCTCTACCCCGCCAACTTATGAATTGACCAATTAGGTTTTAATATTATTCTCTGCTCACTAACTGGTCATTTTAATCTTGATTTCAGTCTTATTCTCTGTTTATTTTTACGAATACGTCTTGGATGATGCATACACACTGTTAGTATAGACCCGATAGAAAATAATTGTATAGCGTAGTCTGACATTTGCATGTTTTCGGTCCTGTCATTATCTCCGTTACTGTACTAATGACACACTCCAATTTCCTCGTGGCTAATGTTCATGAATTTTGTATCGAATACCTGCCATGGTAATTATAATGTGACATAATTATGAAATGGCTTAAATTGGTCCTTGGTAATCTTTCAAGCTCTTGTTTGGTATTTCAGTTCAGTATTTCAGAAAACATAAAAGGACTTGGTATTTTTTACATGGTTATAATATGCGTGTATTCAGTCTAGTGAGCAGATACCACTCGAAACTAAACGAAACTTACAAATTATAAAAAATAAAAACGCTACACACTCAAAGCCCCACACTAGGATTCCCTGTGTCGTGGGTGCCTTGGACAACACACAAGACAAGGACACACACCCAGACATAGAACGGAAATTTAAACTCATCATTCAAATTGCCGCCTCGCTGGGAATCGAACCCAGGACCCTCGGAACAGCGATCCGGCGTGTTAACCATTGCGCCATTCGGGTCGTCACTGACGTTTCAATTACTATCCCGTGTATCTATTATCTTCACAGACTTTTTCAAGAACAATAATTATTATATAGTAAACCCAACTTAAGACTGAAACGAAAGAGGCGCTGTCGGACGCATTTGACATTCATTTGACCAATCATTGCACACTAGTAACTGACAGATGAATGAACACAACGTACTTATGAATGACTTTTCGTTAGTTCCAATTTTTGCCATTTCAGAGTTAAGTTGGGCGGACTGTACATTGAGTCCTGCATTTTTAAGCCGACAAAGGATTTGTCGAGGCTTTTATGTCAAATCAGATTGCTTCAAATTTAAATTCTCGTGATATGTGTGGCATAGCATTATTGCCTTTTTTAAGTAATTTCTTTATTGAAGGTACGAAATGTATAAAGCTACATATAATTATACCTATACTAAAGTAGGAATGAAAGTATTGTGTTACATAAAAATAAAATTTTCATTACAATGAAAGATGTTTATAATTTATTAACCAAAAACAACTTTTTGGTTTGTTTTCTAACTTAGCTTTAGAATTTTGTAAAATATTTATGCTTCACAAATGCTCATAAATATATTATTACAGTCGTTGTTACATGTTATTGAATTTATGTGAAATTAATTGAATTAATCTATAACTGAGTCGCCAGAAATATGGAATTTCCACTCCCCGCTTAAACTTATTACCTAATTAACTGTGCTTACACTTAAATTTTAATTCACAATTTACTTACGACATTTTAAATTCTCGCCGCCAATCTGCAATGTACCTTAATTAAAGGTCCGGAAAGCTTGAAATTTGTATGAGATACAGTAAAAACAAATCTATACAAACAGATAATCCTTATTAAAAAATGATCTTTTTTTAAATTCTAATACCTATAGTTGTTAGACTAACACTTTAAGTATATAGTGAATAGTTACTTACATTGTTGTTATACGTTGTTATTAAACATATTTTTTTAACAACTACTGTTGTAAAATAGTTCAACATGATACATTCCTAGCATAATAATAATCACATAAAATTAATTTGCAAGTAAAATTTGTATAAAGTTTTTTATACATATTTTCAATCACACATACTTTATCAATTAATAAAACAAATAAGTTTTACTTCAATATTCAACAAACAGACTGGAGTAACGAACCGTGCTGTCAAACAATAACCGAATATTTTAAGTCAATATGTAAAATAACTTTTTTTGCGAATTACGTAGGTATGTATAAGTTTTAAATGGTGTCTGTTTTTGTGTGTTATTTGCTTTTTATGTTATGCTTACTCGTATAATGTATTATTTTGACAACATTGTAAGACACAAATATAATATTCATATTAAACATAAAAATAATAGAGGTTTAATTTTTTTGCTAAATTAATTGAAAATTACAAAATTAATATTGGAAAGCAAAAGTTGTACAATACAAATACAATAACACTTTATTGTACACCAGAAACAACGGTAATAATATTTACAAAAAATATCACTACGTGCTACTTAAGAATAAAATACCTACTTACTAGTAATAAGAGTATGGTGTGGAGTGTGGACAATAGGCGGTCTTATCGCTAAAAGCGATCTCTTCCAGACAACCATGGTCTTATGGAGTTTTACAAAGAGATTGTCAAGAAAGGCAGGGTGTACATATTAATAATGAGAGTGAAAAAAAGCAATGCAGTGTTATAAGTTGAAAAAAAGAACAAGAAGAAAGATCACAGTTCAGCAAACCGACAAAGGAACATGACAAAGGTGAAACATTAAAGTGAAACAATGAAAGTGGGAGAGGGCCAAAAACCTATAACGTAAAAGACATGTAGTGCTCCTTAATCTGCCTCTGAAAAGAGTAGAGCGTTGGAGCCTTTCTAATAGTGGTAAGAGGAATTCCAGAGACTAACCGCATGGACACTAAATGATTTATTATAAAAATTTGTACTGCATGAATATTTTTTAAAGTCGCGTCGATCGTTCGAAAGATAAACAATTATTTTTAATAAAGTAATGTTATCATTTAAGAATCTCAATTTTGCACATATCACAACAGATAATGTTAAAAAGGTTACAGTATTGTAATAAAAGTAATATTACAATAATAAATTATCAGATACTATGATTAATTTTAATATAATATATCGTCTCAATAACAATGCATATTGTGTCTATTATTTTGGAGTTTTCCCGATTAGCAGTCTAAAATCCGTTTCATTACATAACCGATACGCAAAAACAGGTGTGAACTATGATTCATAGATAGTAAAGCAATTATCTCAAAAATTACTTGACAAACGAAACAGACTAATAATCCACTGGATTCGTTTCACTCCGAGACGTCTGGGTAACAAATGATCCGAAATTTTCCAAACGTTTCGTTAAGCCCCATGCACATTTGTAACGTGTCGGAGATTTAAATTTGCAGTAGGTATTATGTTATATTCAAGTAATGGTATAATACGATGTTTATTGTTCAACTGTCAGAACGAGGCGAAATAAAGTCATCTTACTTAAACTGAATAAAGCGAAACTGATAAATAAAATTAATGACAGTACCTATAATATTTGTTGTTTTATTAAACAACAATTATGGTCGGACAAACGATACAATATTATATTTAGCTGCTTTATGTATTTAACGTTAACTTCAAAGTGTTTAATAAGTTATGACTTATTGTTACTACGGTGTTATCGTAAATAATTGAAAGTATAAATAAGTATTTAAAAATTCTTTATTTGAATTCGATAATCTAAATGCATCTTTTTTATATATTTCCTTCATACACATATTAATAAAGATGAGTATGTTTTTAATAGTAAAATAATGATATTTTATCAATCGCCTTTCGAATATAGTAGTACCTAGCATATGAATTCAATTTTACCAAACAGGGGCATGACATCGGCTCGTGTTACTGTGTGTCAACCTTAAGCCACGCTTCTTAATAAAACATTATTATCAATTTGGCAAGGTTTAATTCGATCATTATTTCAAATCAATCCATATAAGAAACAAGCTTTTTATTACTTTCTTTATTTTATTATGCGTTATACATGTTCTTTGATCAGTGTATTCTAGATCTGTGATTTGCTATGGCTTCCATTGGAATTTGCCATTAGTGCGAGGTCAAAATTGGAGTTTGGTGTAATTGGCTATATATACCTATTTTTATTTAGAATTCTCGGAAACAATAAATAATTCATGTAAGTATGAGCTGATCTTGATATTTTATAAAGTCTATTGGTAATAATTGTAGATGTACATATTATTACGTTCATACATTGTTAGTTCATGTTTTCACCATTCCCAGGCATGACAAAACATATTTTATGTTATCTTGCATTATGGTGACAGTATTATCAATTTTACAATTTACAAATAGACAACCTAACAATTTTAGCGATCCAATTGAATGTTTTTTTGTTTCATGTTATTTTTAAAACCAATAAAATATAAGTATATCTGAGTGAATAACCCAAAATATCAAATGTTCTGGAATGAATCCAAGCTTGACTGAAGTAGACGGACTAATATAAAGGAAGGCTTTGGCAAATGTCCTCAAAGTCTTATATTAGGGGTCTGACGAGACGTGGTCTCATGTCACTTGATTCAATATAAAATATAATGAATACATTGTCAGCAATATAATGTCAGTCGTTGGTAGGTTTCGACGTTGTAACAAGCGCGTTTTCAAATGTATTTCTTTTGTCGAAAATATGAACCAGTATTATTCGTAAATCACCGCAAAATTTTACTCGACTCGGTTTATAATGATGTTGATTTGAATGCCAATCGGAGATCTGAGCTGAAAAAAAAACATATACGTACTGTGAATTAAATTATAGTAAAGATTGGATACAAAAAGTATACAAATCTACTATTTCATAAAAATTCTCCATTTTGGTAGTAAGGTCGGACTACTGCTCTTCATCAGCGTGGAGGGCCTGGATAGATATTCCTTGTCCTCCTCATTAAAGTTGATGAACATTTACTTTTTGACGAATAAATACTCGTACTGATCCTTATTAATATTCAAAGAAGTGACCAACCCTTATTTAACAAACAGCTAAGTAATAACACTTTTCTAACATAAGTATAAACACTTTGGGATACGAATCCAAGACCTTGAATAAAATAATTTCTTTGATAAAAATAAAATAAAAATGATGAAAAAAAACGAAATGGAAACGCAATAAGGAAAATAATCAAGTATAAAAAATTATGTTCACTGCCATACTTGAATAAATATTTTTGTTCATTTCAAAAATACACTTGTGATTCAATCAAAAAGAAATTAAGGATCAGTAGAGCTTACCACTCATTAAAAAAAAATTGAGTCAGACAAAGTTATTCGTAAAAGTAGGTTTGTAGTAACAAGTTTGTAGCACAGAGAACTACATAAATCGAAATCGTTAGACATTGTCTCAATTCCAACGGTATGCAATGTTTACTGTTTAAAAAAGGTAAAAGATTGTACTATAAATTCGTCGGCGTTGTCGACCGGAGCGGTACCGGATGACACTGCTATACTGTGATTAATTGTCGCAACGATTGAAACGCCCAAGCCCCCCACTGGCAAACGAAATGGAATATTGTGAGCCACCGCCAAGTCGATAGGACCTTTTAATATCGAGCGCTCACAAACTAATTTATGTTCGCTACTCGTATACAGTTAGCTCCAAACCTTCAATGTCGTCAATTTTATAGAAATAGAATAATTGCTTTTTACAAAAAAAATAACCGACTTCAATCTTGATAAGTAGAGATAACTCAAAAACTACTCGCCAGATGGCGCTCAATTCAACATGTAAGTGTAAAGTTCTCGTCACTACAAATTAATGAAGCCCAAACACTAGATAACTGCAGTAAATCGTTGAGGAGTTCCCTCGACTGTCTTTCGGCTTCATCAGATCGACTCCAGATCTTCATGAAATGGTAGCGCTTTAATGTACTTATGATAACATGAACAAACACACTAGTTGTCCATACAATTTTCGAAAGTTCCCCTCGATTTCTCTGAGATGCCATCATCAGATCCTGGTTTCCTTATCAGGGGACCCCACTGCGCATATCTACTTTACAACAAAAAAAGAATTATCAAAATCGGCCCATAAACGACGAAATAATCGCTGAACGTACATAAAAAAAAAAGCATATATACGGTCGAATTGAGAACCTCCTTCTTTTTTGAAGTCGGTTAAAAATGATTCATTTTAACAAAAAAAAAACGATTTCTATATCGACAAGTAATAAAATAAGAAAATCAACGTAGTTGAAGTAAAGTAAATACGTATTATGTATTACGAATAACCCAATAACGTTACATCTTGCTCATTTTATCTGGACTATAGGTACTACAAATACTTATCAACTTTCGAACACAAAAAGAATTATCAAAGTCCGTACATCCAATAAAAAGTAATGAGCTAACACACACACCAAAAATATACAATCAAATTCTAAATCCTCTAAAATTTTAGAAGTCGGTTAAGAAATAATACGTGTTCAGTGTCGTGTCAAATTAGACTAAGTGACTCAGCATCGATGTCGTTGCTACTCAATTAGCAGTTCAGTTTAAATGATTTTTCCTTTTAATAAATACGTGATTAGTACAACAGAAATCGTAAACAAAGCTAAATTTGCACTTCCAACCAAAGATTACGACGTAACATATTTTAAACAACGTTGAACGCTGTATCTTATCCAATAAAATATTTAATGCCTTCCAAAACATCCCGTATCGGCGCCTTTATATTGTTTATGATACAGGTGGGTATAAATTAGTTCACTTTAACAGAAACCCGCTCTTTAGGGGTCCTCATACAGAACAGGTTCAATCGGATAATTTGTTTCATTTTTTCCCCTTTTTATTGTGTATTGTAGAATGAGTTGGAGAGTCCTTGACTCAACGAGGTGTAACTAAATGGTCAAATTTGTAACGAATTGATGTCCGGCCGTTCGTTGATCGTGATCTTTGATGGTAACCTACACCTGCTTCGGTTATCACCGAAATCTCTAATTAAGTAATGGTTGCTTTTTATTATCGGTCTTCAACGCAATATCTGTTTGAGAACAAAGGCTGCGTTGCCATTGTTATAAATATATTCTCGTTAGCCACAGCGTCTATAATGGAAAAGTGATTTGAGAGTACAGTTGATTCTAGTAAGGCGAGAATTTGTGTTAGACCATCGGTATGTTAATCAAAATTCCTTTCAAATTCCATACCTGTTAATTCATACGAGTATGTATTTAGCTAAACAAAATGAATTCATGTATTAAAATTTATAAATATTGTAATTATGTTTTACATGTTGAAGAGATTCAGAATATCCGATAAGAGCCAGTAGGCTGCTGACCGTGTTATGTGGAGTTATCAAATAATCGACCTTATTGATATATGGACTACTGTCCGGGAATGATTTATAATGGCTTCCGTCTAGGACATCATTCCTCTACGATGATTTTCAATCACATCCGACGGTTCGTTAGCGCGCCTATCTGTGATCGGTGTCATGAAGTTGATATGTGATGGAGTGGACATTCGTTAATCATCGTTAAAACAAAGCGGAATAGGATTTTCAATCAATTATTTTTTACATAATTATTTTTCCTTTTTAACTGAACTGGGATTTAAAGATGTTTTGGAACTTCTAGCCTAGATACAGTTTTTATTTGTTTAAGATGTCAACTATGCATCTTGAATATTACCTATGTATAAACACATTACCTTTTTTATTAATGTAAATATAGTTATTTTTCATCGTGCGAGCATATCTGAATGTCCCTATTTTTTGACGACACAGCATCAAGTATTCTAAAAATCTTTTGATTTAATTGATTCATCTGCATGAGAACTACCGCATCCACTCTTGCCACATTCGTATTTCGAACCAGCGGCTAACAAAAATATCTTTTACCGTTGGCAACATCAACAAGTAGTACAAACACATGTAAATAAATTGAGATGAGCATTCTGTTGGTTGGCAGCTCGATTCATCAGTAATTCACGTTACATTATCAATCAACCGAACTATGATTGATGAAATATATTCCTCGGTAGCCTGATACTTGTCTGCTTTGAAGTTAATTAAGACCTCTGCTCCTAGCTCGATAAATGGATACCAAGGTATGCTATGAATATTTAGTATTTACTTGGTAGAATATTGTAAAGGGAAACAGCGAAGGGATTAAATAGACTCTGTTTATAGCGTACACTGCATTTTATTTGTAAAGACGGCTAATTGACGAAGATGAAACTTAAGATGTGAGAAAAGCTGTTCTTATCCTTTTATGAGCGTAATTAAAACTTTATTGCATTAAATATTTTATCGTAAAACTCTATGCATTTTGAAATGGATCTTGAGATAAATAAAAAAGATAATAATATTGTATTTACCTAAAGCCCAGCGGCTCGTATCATTTGATTACCTACATTGTTAGTTTTCAAATGAGACATCTTTTGGCCTCCTAAGATGTCTACATCGATAGCGATGATTAAAACAGTACAGGCGCCCGAGCTTCGAGGTTGAAAAAACAAAATGGCTGCCATTTTATCATGGAGGGGGCAAGAGAAAATTTGGATAGTGATTTGTCAATAAAAAATACCATATTTCATCCCCCTTAAGTCTCCGACACTGGTGATCAGACACATTGTATAATATTCTATACCTTGGTAATTTCAGAGGTCTTCCGGCAACATACAAATCTTTCAACTTCTGATCATACATAGAATGACGCCCATGCAGTAAAAATACAAAAAAAGTTTTGCTAAAATTCAAACTCAACACCATAATTATCTACGATAAACCGCTTATCAACCACTTTATATGCTTTCACCACTGTCGCTTAGAATTTTTTGATTCGTGTGAAAAAAACGTTATAAATTTAACACAAAAAAAGAATGGATATTTAATGCAATAAACAATGTTTAAGATTCTATAGAATTTTTGTACGTACGCGTAGGTATTTATTGGTACAATAACCGGTGCTAATGATGATATTATCATTTAGCTTATTGTACTAATTCAAGAAAGCGGAAAAAATAAATTACATTTAGAATTTGGTTGATAACAAAAGTAAGGTGTTAGATTGGATCATTATCATCATTATTCGCAATTAAAGACATTTATTCTTGACATGAATCTTACGTTTAGTTTTATTGTAGTTACTATAGATCCTTACTTTGAAAGCTTCAATGTCTTATCAATTAACTAGACTAAGTATACTAGTAGCATTTTCAATAAATTTGTTTGTAGCGGGCAGTGGCAATTAGCTACATGTTCTTGGCAACTCAAATACCTATCTACATATTATGAATTTATACAGCCAATTAAAAAACAATACTTATATGTATAGGTGTGAAGCTGGACTTATTCTAGCTTGGCCGTCATTCATTTTCGTACCTATTCGATTTCTTCAATACACAATTCAAATTCAAGAAATAGAGAGAGATTCTTGTAAAAGTATTTATTAGGTAGGTACATAAATTATCATCCCACTTGTTTAAATTCATCAATTTCAAACTGATGACTAAATGACTTATAAATACAAGTTCTAAATAATATTGTTAATTTGCGCAAGATAGATAGGCTGTTCGTTGCCGTCCAAATCAAGCCTACAAAAACTCAATTCGATTCGAACTGTCGGCTATTGTAGCGATCTATCGACTATTCAGTATTGGTATTCGAATTCTTTACAAGCTATTCGTTTAAAAGCAAAAGATACTCGTACTTCTTTTGAATGTCACCAAAAGGAAAAAATACGCATTAGGTAGGTACCTACTCGTGTAGTCTTTTGTTAAAGCTTTCTATTAAATACGTAAAATTTTATCTAAAAACGTGTGATTAAATTTAATTCTTTCCGACAAATGTAATCTCGGCAGTGATCGCAAATTATTCCTATTGTAACAAAAGTAATTCAGAATACAATGGCCATGATATTCAGCATGTCTAATACGAAATTGTAATTATGATGATAGAAATTAAATAATAACATTTTCTTGACTTCCTTTGTTTAATTTCCATAAAAGTTAAGATTTTTAACGTTAATAGCCGAAAAACGGGTCAATGACATGGGCATGCATGTTCCTTGGGGAGTGTATAGGTGCTCTAGGAGAGAATTTTTGAGAATTCCCTCCTAAAAGGATAAAGAGGGGGATAAATTGAAACCAAAATTAAAGGGGGGGAAACAATTCCGTAGGGGACAACTAGTTTATAACACGATAACTACACTAGGCAAGATACATATAGTACCTAAATACAAGGATAAAGTTACATAAAATGAAACACAAAGTTGTAAATGTAAGAGATAATTAATCAAAATAACATGTCGTTGGTGAAGCGCCAAGCCTCAACAAGCAACATTTTGTTACTTCCAACATGCGGGTTTTGTATCGGTTAGAACTAAGACCCAAACTTTATGCGGTCCAAAGTTGTATGGCTCTCGTGAACCTTCAAGCCGCAACTACCGTTTTGTAATTAGAATGTCTGATTATACTGCAATTCAACTCACATACTTCACACATATTATGTTTATACTAGCTTTCCGCCCGCGGCTCCGCCCGCGTGGAACTCATTATGTCACAAAGTTTTTCCTGCGTGAATCCCGATCCCGCGAGAATTCTAGGATAAATAGTGGCTTATATATAACATTCCACAACTTCCACTACCTCCAAGTAAAAGCCCCATTTGAGCTCGCGAGTTCATTCGCGAATAGGAGCTTTTCCCGCGTGAACGTCGATCCCGCGGGAATTCTGGGATAAAAATATATGTTGCTCCATAACCTCCTTTATCTCCCAGTGATAGACCCATAAATAAAAAAATCTAAGCCCGCGACGTGGCGCGAAGGTGTTTTTCCCGCGTGTATCCTGATCCCGCGGGAATTGCGGGATAAAAAGTAGCCTATAAGTATGTTGGTCCACAATCTCCTCTATCTCCCAGTGAAAGTCCCATAAAAATATAAGCCCGCGATTTGGTGCATAAGAGTTTTTCCCGCGTAAATCCTGATCCCGCGGGAATTTCTGGATAAAAAGTAGCCTATATGTTGCTTCAGAACCTTCCGAATCTCTCAGTAAAAGTTCCATTAAAATCCGTTGAGCCGATCCGGAGATAAGCGTGTACAAAGAGACAAACTTTTTTTATAACTTTTCAACCCCTATTTTACCCATTTAGGGATGATTTTTTAAAAAACTTTGATACAGGTTTTTCATTATTTTTTTTCATAATTCTAAACACCAATTTTCATAACACCTGGTTTACAATTGACGGACTTTCATACAAACTTTGAACCCCTATTAGACCCCCTTAGGGGTGGAATATAAAAAAATCCGTTCTTAGCGGATCTCTTCTAACTATAAACTACTACCCTGCCAAATTTCATCTCAATACGTTCAGCGGTTTCTGAGATTTTGTGATGAGTGAGTGAGTGAGTGAGTCAGTGCTTTCATCCCTTTTTTTATCCCCTTAGGGGTTGAATTGATCAAAATCCTTTCTTAGCGGATGTCTACGTCATAACATCTACCTGCATGCCAAGTTTCAGCTCGATCCGTCCAGTGGTTTGGGCTGTACGTTCAGTTCAATCAGTCGAAAATCATAAACTTTCATCCCCTATTTTATCCCCTTGGGGGTAGAATTGATCAAAATCCTTTCTTAGCGGTTGTCTACGTCATAATATCTACCTGCATGCCAAATTTCAGCCCGATCCGTTCAGTGGTTTGGGCTGTGCGTTGATAGATCACTATATAAGTCAGTCAGTCAGTCAGTCAGTCACCTTTGAATTTTATATATATAGATATATAGATATCGTAAGCCATAACATGGTTGGGCCCAGGTCATATCTCATAATGTGAGGAATAGAGGAGTCCACTGTGCCGTATGGTCATATTTCAATTTAGCTTATAGGCATAATTTACTTAAATCATTTTATATTCTCGCAAATCTCGCTTCAATGTACATTGAACTTTAACCACAGGGTCGGAAGGCTCATTTTTGTGGGTAGTTATATAAAATAATTGTATTCGAGTATAGTCGATCATACGACACAATGGGCTATGAGCGATTTGCTAACATGCCTAATCATACGTTACGTTAAAATCTATATAATAAGAGCGTAGAAAAGTCGTGTCTGCTTTTTTACGAAATTGACAAAACAAAATATATGTATATATATAAGAAACAGTACTAGAATATGAATCTGAAAAAAAAATTTATTAAAAAAAGTTTCTACATTCCAAATGGACGTATCGCCCATTTAAAAAAGTTAAAGTTTCTTGGAATATTTTTTAACACTTCGAAAACAAGTTGGTTTACTCCACACTTGATTGATTTATCATTGATTTAGATATTAACTAGTAAACCCGCCCTCGCTTGGCTTCGGGGATCCAGTCCCATCAAAAATCTCTATAAATTTTAACAAATTGTGTTATCCCGATGTCTAAGCTATATTACGGCAAAGTTTCATGAAAATCCGTTCAGTAGTTTTTGCGTGAAAGAGTAACAAACCCACACACACACTCACTGACATACATCCTTACAAACTTTCGCATTTATAATATTAGTAGGATTAGTACCTAACTCTTGAATACATATATTATGTTATTTCAATGTTGGTAAATTACATTTATTATTTATCTGTTTATTTAAAACTTTGTGTAATAAAACTCGTGGAAACTTACCCTTAAAATGACATTCGATTAAGACTTTGAAATATGTATAAAACAAAAAAGAAAATCTTTTAAAACAAAATTATATACGTATTCCAAAAAACCGAAATTCGAATCCAGAATTTTCAAAGTAATAGAATAATAAAATGAGGCCGTATATTTAAAATCTTGATATTCATAACCACAATTAGTAATTCTGCTTTGACTCCTGGGTCTTAAAAACACAACACAGAGTTAACTACCTTTGGTTGGTTAGATGGCAGTTTCCCGAGTTTTAAACTAGAATTCACAAAGAGGCATAGTTTCCGTCGTTGTAGTTAGGTAGTTGTGGTCAAATTCATCCACGCGGTGAATTCTAACAACAGACAAGTTTTCTCCCCACGTCAACATAACACATTTGTTTATTTTAGTTTCAGGCATATCAGTGAAGTCACAGTTTTTTTAAATAGTCTTTTAAATCTCAAACTAAAAGTTATCAATCTTTAATTATACTGCATTGTATCTTAAAACACGGCAAACAGGTTTAAATTTTAGCTTGATTTTGTTCAAATACAGCATTGGTCGAATAAAAGATAACCAGGAAGTACCTAATCATTTCTTTGATATAGTAGTCGAGAAGAATGCCGCTTAATTTAACCCAGGGGAAAGCAAAACAGAGATCTTCCATACATCACTACCATAGCTTTGTCCGGTGTCATTCAAAAGACAGAAATACAAGGCAATTTTGAGCTCAAATATAGATTGTAACTGCAAACAAAATTGTCAAAACGAAATCCAAACTTAAATTCATTTCGTCCAAATTCTATTCAAAATTATTTTAATCAAGCTGAGATTACTATAGAGCCGCATTTAATTCTTGTACGTTTTACTCCCATTGGGTTCTTAAAACGAATCTTAGAAAGATTAATTTATTATTTTGAACTGATAACTTTGCAATTTCTGGAAAATGTTATTAAAACTCTTTGAAGAAGAAAATCATGAAACGAAAAACCTGACATAAGCCGTAAATCTATTACTATGTTAAAGTCAATTATCATCCACTAGTGAACCGCCTTCGCTTCGCTTCGGGACCCGTAGGTATCAGCCGCGTAGGTCCCGCTCCCGTAAGAATCTATGGATAAAAAGTAACCTGTGTGTTATTCTGGAACATAAGCTATAACACTGCCAAGTTTAATCCAAATCCGCCAAGTAGTTTTTTCGTGAAAGGGTAAGAAACATCCATTCTCAAAAATATTTTCGCATTTATAATATTATTAGTAGGATAGGATTATAGACATTTGGTGGTGGAGAGTCCACAAATGAACTCATGAACCTCGTGATGAGAGGGGATTACCGTCGCCCGTAGACAACAACAACACCACGAATGATCATTATCCACGTAACATTTCAATATTTCTATATGCATTCATACTGTTTTAAAAAAGCAAAAATATTAGTGGAAAATTCTACTCAGATTCAAATCATATCTTACGACACTATCATCTACATAGTTCCTTAGAAAATAGGAATTTCTCTAGCATTTCCAATTTAGTGCCCAACAATACACTTATTTCCTAAAATCCAATCTTATTCTGTAAATAGAATTGCGGGGTAAAATCTGTACATTCCATCTACAATAGTTAAGCGAGAGAGTAAAGCTTACAACTTATTCAACACTTTAAATGCCTTTGTTGTCTTGTAATGCTAATTTAATCTCGTCGGGACTTAAATACCGGTGCCTTGTATCTTGCCTAATCTCTTTAGAATAAGATTGACTCTTCCCACTTTACCAGTTAATCCGACGTAGGTGTCACCAGTGTTATACGTCAGGATATTAAATAGATATTATTATTTCACAGTTTTAATATTAAGTAATCTTTGCGGTTGCCAAATTATCGCTATTTCACCAACATCGTAATCACATTCGATAGGTAATAATTTATCGCACCATATTTATGTCTTTTCCCACCATGTCGAAATTTAAATCTATAGAAAGTCTCACGATGCTTTCTTCCACCGAATAACTGATAAATTAGCTTCAAATGTCTACACACATCTTTTTATGAAATTAGAGATGCACGCAATATCCATGCCTGCTGTGCCGGACACATATATCGAAGTGATACAACTTCAACATTATATTTAAGTCGTTTTTAATTAATGTTCGAAGACAAATTTCAATAAACGCCATACATAGTCCAAGCGTAATCTAATCAAATCTCACTTACTATCATATTGATTTTGATAATTATGATTAGGTACATAATTACTACTTCTAATTTCATGCATAATTTATTTTAAAGACTAGCTTAAGAGGCTTTAATTTCATTAATCTGTACAAATAAAATTTTAATTAATTTATAGTAATCCATTACACGATATCATCTTATATCTGCTATAGAAGCAATTTTGATTGTTTATTTATTAAATCCTTGGGATTTATTTTATTTATTTAAATATAGATTGCTTCGTAACATTTTAATGAAAAGCATAAAATTAACGAGGTTTCGTCAGTCAGGATCTGAATAGGCAGTTGCTGGAAGCATGAAATCTCTTCCAAATTTTGGTGGAACAATAAGCCGTTACTTCTACTTTTTATTGTTACTTGGCAATGGTCTCACATTGAATATATTATCTAATGCTGCACTGATGGGAAGAGTAGGAGGTACATACAAACTACACCTCAAACAAATCGAAACAAAATAACTGAGCCCTGCAGCAACATATTAATAGCTTGAAGGCAATTTCCCTGTATGGAGTATAACACACGTTATGCTCTAATGATTTGAATAATAATTTAAATTTACGACTACCTTCACTCATACTTTAGCGTTTTTCTTTATTTTAATTAGCTGCAAAATATACACTCGCAACACGTTAGCTGTCAGCGTAGTCATTATTCACGTATAATGATTTGAAAATAACTTGAAGGTCCCATTCAGCTCGTAATTTCGATAAATCGTTTAGTGACTGGTAGAAATTCGATATATTGCGTTAAACAAGCTCAGTGTCCCGCTGCGCATGGTATAATTTGCTTCAAGCGGACGAAAGGTTAAGCTTGGGGTTCACTGGATGGATGTCTTTGTATCAAATTGTGTAGATGTAACAGTATTTTGACTGAAGATATTTGTAGCCGACTTAAATATCGTCAAGTGATAAAATAAATAATATAAAACACATAGGTAGGTAACTGCAATGATTGCTTCCCTCCCTGAAATTCCGACCCCCCCCCCTTTTTACAAACGGTTATAATGTATGTAGGTACATATTTCAAACCTGATATAGGACGCTTATTTTAAAACGAAAAGACGAATTGAGGCGACCATCTCAGTCCTCAGGGGTGGCAACGCATCTGTGACCGAATTAGAACGAGACTCGTACTAACAATAGCTAACTGGACTATCACTAAGATTAACTAACAGGACTAATTATCACTAACAGTCCCTGTCCTCACACTTATTAACAAACTAACCAACTAATATTCTAACACTATCTACTAACTGGACTAACCATCCTGGTCCCTTTGAATCTAGTTCAAGGTCGGTGACAGGTGTTAAGGGCGGCAGCGGGAGGGTCGTGCTGCATGCTCGTTTCCATAAAAAAAGCAGGTAATTGAGATTAGACCTAAAATGATAAAAGGGTTTAAAACTTTTTACATTTCCTTTTGCAAGTCAACATTGACACAGCACATAATCATAACATAAAACAAATTAATTTTACATACATAATAACAGTATATTTTAATGAAACAGCAATGACAAAAAAGGTCACTTTATTCGATATTTTCATTAACATCAGTAAAAGATTTAAAAATTCGGAATTCAAGCCCCGTGTGTCTTCACCCTAACCTATCTTAGCGGCTCGTTGAAAAGGACTGTGTGCCTATTAGTAACGAGTTAGATAGGAGGCTAAATAATTGCCTCGTCTTGCTCAAGGGACTATTGTAAATATATACTTATATTTTTTTACTTTGGCACAATTTGTTTTACATGCTTGTTGGCAAGTGATTTAAGAAACTTAATGACTTTGACTTCTTCTTTTAATTTTAATATCATTTATCTTCATCATTATCTCAAGTTTCTTAACCCATCTTGGCCCACTATTGATCACTGGTCTCTTCTCTCAGAAGGTGAAGGAAATGGTCCACGACGCTGATAGAGTGCGGATGGGCAGACTTTACACCCTTTTGAGTTTTGCAAACTCTTTGGCATGCAGGTTTTCTGACGATGTTTTGCTTCATCGCTATAGCTACATTTAATTCTTTAAAACGCACAGGGAAAGGTCAGAAAGGCGTGCCGTTGGTTTCGTACCCTCGAGTAGGAAACCGAATCCACACCACAAGGCTAACGCCGCTTTAATATTAGTATTGAGATAAATTGACATACAAACGGATTTTAGCACAGGTAGAGTAACACAGAAATGTTAATAGAAAGTATTGGTTGCCCAAAGAAATAATTAAAAAATATATAAGTAAAAAAAACTCTTAAGAATAGTTATGATAATTTGGTATTCCAAAGCTAAAAAAGCAGTCGTATCAGTTGTCTCTCATGACCACGGGAAACGGGTACCAACTCTACTTAACCTGACCAAATATCTATGTAACTATCCCAATATAAGATATCCCAATATAACTATGATAAAGATAAATAACAGAGGTAGAATTCGTAAATAAAGTTAAAAATCGCGTAAATATTTTTCCAGCAATTATAAATTAATTTTCTTTATATCAGAACTAGATTTAATTAAATGCTCCAAAAACAGAAGCATGAACACATCAATTTAATGAAAAAAAACAATAAAATTGATCTACGCGTTGTCCACAAATTCCCACCTATCATTGACATTCGTTTCATCAAAAAAAGGGCCCAACAGTCGTATACAATTTTATAATTGGCACAAAAGATGGCGTATCGCAAAAAAGAACGAACCAAATAGCGCTTTTATCTTTTTTGAGATTAATATTTTTCATCACCCCTATTCGAAAAAGACGACTTGGTTCGGACATAATGGGTTCCAAAGTTGCTGTTTTCTATTCAGCGGGCCGGAATGAATTTTCATACAATTTTTCCTGCCGGCTAGATCTTTTCCGTCCTATTTTGAATTTAGAACATTTTAGTATTTTGCGCTAAAGAAATCGAACACAAATATTGTTTGAATAAAGAATGTCTGGTTCGACGCGAGGGCCCCGCCAGCTGAATAATAAAAAAAGATTAAGATCGCTCGAACTATTTCCCGCGTTTTCGTGCATTTTTACGTATTGTTAGAAATTTTGTTTTGTTTTGAAAAAATGAGTTCTTCCAACGATAGTGAAAGTATCCTCCTGATAGTATAAAAACTGAAGCGAGTAATGTGATGAATACTTTATTACCTGCGAAATCCCGGGAAAAATATTTGAAAGCCTATGATAATTTTTTGGAATGGAGAAATGCAAGAGGCGCCAAGAATTTTTCAGAAACTGTGTTTTTGGCGTACTTCCAGAACTTAGCTAAAACTAAAAAACCTTCCACCCTTTGGAGTATCTACTCAATGCTTAAATCAACAGTCAGTTCTAATAACGATATAAAACTGGACACATATTCGAAATTAATAGCATATCTGAAGAGGATTTCTGATGGATTTAAACCTAAAAATCCAAAGTGTTCACAGTCAAAAATGTGGAGACTTTTCTTAATGAAGCACCCGACGAAATCTTTCTTGCCGTAAAAGTAAGTAACTATGTATATGGTGGAGTGGACTATTATAGTAAAATATAGCCATAGTGTTTTAAATAGCTGAATAATAAAAAAAGAAATCAAATTAAGATTTCGTTTTCAAATTAAAATTAAGTTTTCGTGCATTTTTACGTATTATTTTCTATTATATATATATATATATATTATTTTCTCATAGTGGGTGATGAAAAGTAGAGTGTATCACTCGGGTGCAAGTATATTTTTGGCTCGGGCGACGTACTTTGAATCCCTCGCTACGTTCGGGATTCTACTAAAGAATCCCTCGCTACGCTCGGGATTCTACTCTAGAATCCCTCACTTCGCTCTGGATTCAAAAAACGCCCTCGCCGAAAAAATATTACTTTGCACCCTTGTCATACAATCTACTATTGTACGTTATTTTTTCTTTGCAGCTTGGTTGTGAGCGGCTTATTTTTTACCTGTTTCATAGTTTCGTTCAGATTTACGTACAAGAAAGAAATGGAGTCCTATTTTGCAAGCCATTTTTAATTTTAATCTGTTGAATCCAAACAAAGCTGTAAAAGACGAAAAATATTTTAGGAACTAAATAATGTTTCATATAAAAAAATGAAAACTTCATCGTCACCAATGAACACATATGCGTTGCCGGCCAAAAATTTAAGAAAAAGTAGAAAATAAAGGAAATTAAATAATAATATAATGGCTTTTAAGTAGTCAACTCAATCAAGATGGTAGTAGCAAGTCAGGTATAGTCCATTTTTTTAGAAGAGACTTAACTACAAAACAAATATGGCCGATAATTGTCAAAGTCACAGTAGCCAATAAGACACTGACATTACACATGACAGTAAAACCAACTTAACCTTGAAATGAAGAGAGGCGCTGTCGGAAGTATTGGACCAATCATCGAGAAGTAGTAACTGACTGATGAATGGCCACAATGTACTTATGAATGACTTTTTAACATGGAGGCGTTAGTTCAATTTTTGCCATTGCAGAGATAAGTTGGTGGCAATTATCGAATAAAATGTCAAACATGTCAAGTTCTTGTTGAAATGCATGTTGAAATGATTCATCTGTGAAAAGTGAAGTTGATGGATTTGCACAATGTATGAAATTTATTCATTATTATTGTAATTTAAAATCAGTTTTTGGTGTAAAACACAGGGCGATATACCGAGTGAACCGATTGAATTGTTTGTAAGTTGTTTCACGCTTGTAACATTGTGGAAATTTGATGATTCGGAAACTCAGTGATTTGTTTTGTAGTTAAGTCTCTTCTAAAAAAACGGACTGTAGGTAAGGATGTAAAGATAATACCATTATTGCACGCTCAAGCAATGCACTACTGGAGTAAGTAGACCCTCATTCCAACTACATATATTATGCAACTCAATGATAATCACCAAATTGCGTAGAGATTTTGAGTATACTGTGTCTTATTATAAACATAACTAGCTGACCCGGCAGATGTCGTTCTGCAACATATTCTTAAATATGCCGCCCGCAGCTTCGCCCGCGCTGCTAATTACTTCTAACGACAATATCTCTAAAACTATCGATCTGATTGATATAGTGTAAAAGGTAACTTTGATCTGCATTAAATGCCTAAGCTACCGAACATATTTATTTGGATAAGGATTAATACTGAACTACAGAAAATAGCTTTGAAAATAACGTAATGTTTTTAATTAAAATTTTTAACATAAAAGTGGTTATTGTAAGTCAACCGTAAGAGATAGAGACATGCTATCACGGACTTTTTTGTAGCATTTTTATAGATCTTGAATTCGCTAGACATTACTGAACTATATTTGTGCTAGTTTACGCGGCGTTCACGTGGAAAGCTCCCTGTTGGTGAAACCTCTTCCACATATATCGCTGAATTTCTACTAATTTACATAAAAGTTTAATAAATTATATACCTAAACCTTCCTCAAAAATCACTCTTTCTATTGTTGAAAACGGTATAAAAATCTGTTTCGTAGTTTTCGAGTTTATTGCGGTAAAACAGACAGACAGACAGAAAACAGGACTTCTTTTTATAATATGTGTAGATGGAAAGTAAAGTTTTTAAGTAAATTATTATACCCTTGCTTAATATAAATTCACACAACAACCATAAAATCGTAATACAAAATTCAAGTATGCATTTAATTTCTTCTCCTCCCTCAATATTACAAAAATACATACGACATGTAAAAATTTTATATTGATAAAATTTAATACTAAATATCGACTCCATTCCACGCCAACGTATTTTTAAGGACCCTTTTTTAAATTATGAACAACGCCTATAGTGATAATGTTTGCTACCTGAGCGTGGGTGCCTTCTAGACACCGCACGTGAAATATTGTGGGTCAACCCCTGTCACATATCTACGTAAAAAAGTTATAAAAAGTGTAACCAGACAAGGACAGCAACATTTTATTTTGCAAGAGAAAAGGAGTTAGGAATAGCAACATAAGAAAGACGCATTCTTAATTGCTTTGATTAGATTTCAAGGATATTAATTTAGTGATTCACGCATTCTGTCTGGGTTCATATTTTCTCATTTTGTACGGTGACGGTATTGAGAAATATATGGAATTTTTTAAATGCCATGTTTACCCTTCGTCGGTTTGGGCTATTGTGATATGCCTTTTGAATGTTATTGGTTACCGTGACTGTCAACACATTGAAGTGATAAAAAGCTAAGAAGGAAGTATTTGGCGTTTCCTATAGGAAGTCGGGTTTTTTGGACCTTTAATTCAGCTCATATTTTATAAGCCGAATTTATTGTGCGCTTTTTCGTGCTGAGACATAAATTTACTGTGTGAAATTGTGTAGTTGAATAAAAACGTTTTAGTTTGCAGATAGCTAATGTGCTAATGTTCTTTTAAATAAATGAGGGATTAAGTAATATTAAATAGTTTAGCATTGTTATTTGTGTTTTAGATTCTATAAGTTTTATTACCAGAAGCAATCACAGGCCGTATCCGCTTGTAGCTAACATTGTGTTACCTCTTACAATGTAAGTAGAAAGAACGTACTGGCCAAGTATGGAGGAAATCTTCTTAGCAAAGTAGATACCGGGTTTCTAGGCTTCCGAATTCAGGATGACTTGTATACCTATTACGATAGTAATCATCACATTAATACTCGATTAAGAATCCAAGGTTTCATATTTATTAATTCATTAATCATTTATATTTCGATTTTTAGCTAATAATTTCGTTATAGGCCGATCGAGAATAGTCACTACTGGGTGGGAACCGGGTTTGTAAGGCCCAGATTCCTTGGTGGTGCGGGTGCGAACCTTTAGAAGGCCGGGCTGGTTGCGGCGGTTGGTTATAAGGAATTATAGCAGTGGACTGTAAATTGCGGGGAGTTGGGATATTGATGAAGGGATCGGTATGGCTGGATATTTAGCAAGCGCACTGACCTGGCTACTCGTAGGTGTACTCTCGCGCAGACCAGCGGCGTAGACAGCTCCAATCTTCCTTGCAGCAGTATCTCGTGGGTTACACTAGTACACTTCACCAATTAAGTACCTCTGTCAAAGAATTACACTCGCGGATGCGGTTTTGCGGTGAGAGCTCTCCACTACACGACGTTTGCGTTTGCGGTGCGGGTTTATTTAATTACTAGCGAACCGCCCTCGCTTCGCTTCGGCACCCGTAAGTATCAGCCGCGTAGGTCCCGCTCCCGTAGGAATTTCGGGATAAACTCCCGATCCCGCGGAATTTTCGGAAAGACAGACTTGTTACTTTTATATTAATATGTTTGTTATGAAGCTATACCCATACTCGTAGAAGTTTTTCCCGCGTAAAATCGGATCCCGCGGGATTTCCGGGATGAAAAGTGTCCTATGTGTTATTCTGAGTTATAAACTATCCGTGTACCAAATTTCATCCAAATTCATTCATCCATTTTTGCGTAATTGTGGACCAAACGTACAAATTTTCACATTTATAATATTAGTAGGATGCCACAGAATTCGCATTGTGCGAGTATTTTTGGCGCGCGAAAATGTTTAATGAATTTTTTGACAACTTCTACAGAGCAGTTATTTAAGTGGAGGGAGTTTTTCCCGTGTAAATCCCGATCCCGCAGGAAGTCCGGAACAAAAAGTAACCTCCTCCATAACCTCCTCTACCTTCCACTGAAAGTCCCATAAAGATCTGAACCCGCGACCTCGTTCCCGAATATGAGTTTTTCCCGCGTGAATAAGGATTCCACGGAATTCCGGGATATAAAGTAGCCTGTATATTGCTCCAAAACTGCCTCTATCTCCCAGTGAAAGTCTTATAAAAATGAAACCCGCACCTTCGCGCATTGGAGTTTTTCCCGCGTGAATCCTGATTCCGCTGGAATTCCAGGATAATAAGTAGCCTATGTTATGCTCCAGAACCTTCTCTATCTCTCAGTGAAAGTCTCACAAAAATCTAAGCCCGCAACAAAAATGGCAAAACTTAAGTCAACTCGAATAAACACTGCACCTCATTGTACCAACTTTATCCCCGTTTTTTGCGCCCTTTGCTAGCTATTTTGTTAAATCCTGAATTTTTATTGAAGATTACTTATTTAGCTATAATAGTTTTTAAATATGGGGTTAAAATCATTTCTAGTTTAGTCACAAAGTTACCTTAAAAAATTACAAATTTCCGCATTTATTTGTGTTTTTTTTCTTTTCCTTACAAAATATCGAAAAACTGAGAAATACGTATTCTATTAATTTAAGTGGTAACCCTTTGTTCCAAATTTAAAGTAAATCGGACGACGTTATAAAAAAATTCCATACAAACTTTAGTCACCTCTCCCAAGGGAAACTTAATATTATTCGAAAAAAAAAGTACCCTATAATAGACACCAGTATATAGGTAATAACTTTACCAAGTTTCAATGAAATCCGTCCAGTGGTTTACGCGTGATGATCGGTCAGACAGACAGACAGACAATAAATAAAAAAAATATATTTTTGAGTTCTATCTCGATATGTAAGTGCCCCTTAATCGAAATTTAAAAAAAATATTCAATGTACAGAACACGTGCTCCTACAGTTTTATTATAGTATAGATAGATTAAGTTATTAGAATTAAGCGTGCGGTGCGTTACACGTCGGCAGAACAGAGAGACTTCTTCTTCAGTATTGCTCCTCGCCTTATTCAGTCAAGGGTGCGAGTAGGATGCGATATATTAAATGTGCGCTTGCCAGAAAGAATGATCAGTATGAATGAATGATCAGAGCGTATTCATGGATGATGCCAATTTTGGCGGGAATGCAAATGCATTTAAATATAATGCCACTTTGGGCGCGAACAACTACTTTAACAATTAAAAATCAGAGGAACACGATAGGGAATTAAAGTATAAGGATATGTAATACAAATCGTATAAAATTTTACTGTACATAATATTCTTAAGAATACACGATAAGAATCAAAATACACAAGAAGTTTCTTAAACCTAACATTGTCTCAACCAATGTAAAAATAACTTTACCAATATTCTGGCTGATTTAGAAACATCTCACAAATTACATTAAAACACACAAAACATCTCATGCTGTTAAATGATTAATTTAGTAGAGATTTGTTCAATATTGTACGCATAGAAACATGCTTGTTTTATCTTTAAACGGTCTTTATATCTCGAATTTTACATACTAAGTCGTAATTTCTATGCTAACAAGAATTCGCGTGATATCGCGCCCGTCCAGTATTTAATCTACGCAGCATCTATCTAAGAAAACACATGGGGTGAATATTTTAAGCATTTTATTATGCCGAAGTAAAGATTGTACGTTATGATTTAGAGAAAAGATAAGTACATGTAAACCACAGTGACGGTATAGTGGTTTGAAAGCTGATATTTCCCACTAGGTGTCCAAACTTTAAACTTTGAGCGTTTTTAATGAAAATTCTTTCTCATTTTGGCTATATTTTAATTTATACAAGCTTAATAAGTTTTGATTTGTATAAATATTATAATTTTAATGCTTGTAACCCTATATTTTTAACCGACTTCAAAAAAGAAGGAGGTTCTCAATTCGACCGTATATATGCTTTTTTTATGTATGTTCAGCGATTATTTCGTCGTTTATGGGCCGATTTTGATAATTCTTTTTTTGTTGTAAAGTAGATATGCGCAGTGGGGTCCCCTGATAAGGACACGAGGATCTGATGATGGCATCTCAGAGAAATCGAGGGGAACTTTCGAAAATTGTATGGACAACTAGTGTGTTTCTTCATGTTATCATAAGTACATTAAAGCGCTACCATCTCATGAAAATCTGGAGTCGATCTGATGAAGCCGAAAGACAGTCGAGGGAACTCCTCAACGATTTACTGCAGTTATCTAGTGTTTGGGCTTGATTTTGTAGTGACGAGAACTTTACACTTACATGTTGAATTGAGCGCCATCTGGCGAGTAGTTTTTGAGTTATCTCTACTTATCAAGATTGAAGTCGGTTATTTTTTTTGTAAAAAGCAATTATTTAGGTTAGATTTTCTGCCAATCCGCTCACGGCCAGCGTGGTGGACTATGGCCTTAAACCTAAAATCAGGTTGTGAGTATGGGTACCTCTATGTATTGGTTGGGGTAAACCATTTGGGGAAATTCATTTTTATCAGGGATTATATTATAATCTGTAAGCCGGGTAAAAGCAAAGCACACACGCACAACCGCACAACTGATATTGTAATATGTAATAAAAAATATGTGTATGAAAAATCAGTAGGTACAGACTTAGAATTCTGACAAGCCTAAAAAGAGAGTTATCAATTAAGTTTAACGAGCCTTTAAATCAGCCAATAATAACTATAATTAATAAGTACATGAAACAAATCGTAAATTCCTTTGAAACTACGGACCGGATCGATTATTTCCAGTCATTGAAATTTGATTGCCAGGAATTATTATAGCATCGGTCCAGCCCACGCACCTAAATATGGTAAAGGATTATTCGACTAATACATTATTATTATTGGCATAGATTATATTTAAGTATATTGGCATAGATATATTTTTTATTTACATTCATATACCTAATTTAAAATAAATAACCTAATACATTGAAAACTTACATGGCCGTGGTGGGACAGTGTAGACTACTTGGTGGTAAGGCTATAGCCAAGTCAACTAGCTTACCACCCTAAATCAGGGGCAAAACGGCTTGTTTCCCATCTTCCAGCTTTAATCCATACGACTTATCTTCATATTGATTATTTAGTTTGAACTGATTTAAGCCGTTAAGTTCGGCAGTTCGGGGCACGAGAATAGGTACTGTTCGTAGTTGAAAGGGTCAAAGGACATAAATACCTAGTTCCTCGTTAATCATTGAACATACGCCTACTAACACAAATTCTCCGATAATCCCTGACCATACGTACGGATGTCTTCATTACGGTCATAAATATTATTCACGTTAGCGGTGGTTCTATCTGCACAATCACATGTGAGCTTTTGTATAAAATATTCTAGAACTCCTTAGTAGGTAATACGAGATACTTACATTTTCAAGAGATAGGGTTATACCCAGCTATTTGGTAATTATTGGTACAGTGTTTGACTTGCATACCTAAAAAATTGCACAATTTCATGCAATTGGAATTTATGTGCATTCATTTAGGCAGATTATACCTATACTGCATTAAAAATTTACATTTTATACAAAAGTACTTTCGATACCTTCAACACGAAGACATGTTTTTGCAGTAGAATCAAGCCTCAAGTTGCAGGAGGTTCCCGTACGGCCGCGGCGAATAAAGCGAAAACGATTGATCATTTGTCATTTCGTGAGCTGACAGATTTTGATGTGGAAGCGCTTCGTCCTAATAACTTTAATACGACTCCCCTCTTCGGCTGCTGCATGAGTGTTGGATGACGACAAAACGTAACACGTGTATTTTAAATTTGGAATCCAAAATGACATAATATGACATAAGGATATTAATTTTTGAAACAAAAACGCAAAGGCGACTGAACTGACTGAAAGGAGATTGAACTAATAACGGTCAAATAATATGAACGCAAAGTACCTATAGTCGGCACAATCATAAGATTCCGATATGACGTATGTCATTTATGAACACAAACTACCTTGTATGGACGTTTTCAACTTACTTATTACAGAAATATATTTTTTCGATTTGAACCGCTGGTAATGATACTATGAAGCGAAGATATTTCGTAGAGAATGATAGGTCACTATGGTTAGATTATGCAATGCACTATTTACTGTACATATACAGTATACAGTTTATATTTATTATCAATGCAGCTTTATAAGTAGCTACATACTTAATGTACTTGTGAATCCTCCTCTTCGCTTTGGAAAATTGTTTTTATGTCTACGGATAATAAACACTTCTTCCCATTTTTGCAACATATTTTATTGGTACATCGCTTCTATTGCTCGTAGCATGATGTTATAAAATTGCCCACAGTTAGTTAAATATTTTAATTAGGCATTAGTCCGTAATATTAAACGCAAGTAACTAGTGGGTTAAACGAATTGGAGTAATATTGATTACTTACTACGAATATTTTAGATAGGTAGGTACCTACTACTTATACGTACTTACATAAGTAAATAGGTACTAGAAATTCTGGCGAAATATGTAAACATCCCTGCTTGTTTTTTATTGTGTTATTTATAAATTGTATAAATAATTTCATTTTATTTTAATCAGTTTACATCATAAATTGTGTAAAATTGAACAAATATTTAAGACGTCATTACAATGTTTTATAAGGAGGCTTGTTTCATAGTTATGTGACCGCTTGAAACAATTTATGAATCGACCATAATCGATACATTACTATAATCGAAAGTATGTGCTACCATGTCACATCCAAAATACAAATAGTTATAGATTCTTTAATATATCTAAAGCATTGCGATTTTTCGTAGCTATTATAAATTCCCGATACATAAGTTTTTAAGCCTTCTTCATTGAAATCGGATAATTATTAACCGTTTCATTAATCTACTGATACCGGAGAAACTATTCTCCGGTATCAGTAGATTAATGAAATTTCCATTTTAATAATTAATATAATTCCCTCACCTTAACTTACTCGTCAAATTGCCTTATTATGCCTTTCGGTGTTCCTCTCAACGCTACATCTGTTTTTAACCGATTTTAAGAAAACAATCAGAGATCGGTTTATAAATTATCGTTCCGAACTTAATTAACGAAACGATTAGAAAGTCTTATTACTTATAATCGGTTAATTTTAAAAATCGGTTTATTTAATGTATCGATTTTTGTTGTACTTCACTATTGTCACTGTGATGACAGCCTCTTAACGGAATCCTGAAATTGTGCCAACTTTAATACATAATAGTTTCGGTTTTTTTGTTGCTAACATCAATATACAGTCCGCCCAACTTAACTCTGAAATGGCAAAAATTGGAACTAACGAAAAGTCATTCATAAGTACGTTGTGTTCATTCATCTGTCAGTTACTAGTGTGCAATGATTGGTCAAATGAATGTCAAATGCGTCCGACAGCGCCTCTTTCGTTTCAGTCTTAAGTTGGGTTTACTATAACTGTAATAGCATGGTGGAGAATGATCGACATCATTACTAGGTGTTTTTAATACTAAGACGAAACTTAGGCCTAGTAGGAGTCTTAATCGGTTGAAACTAATTTATACGTATGAATTTAGTTGTTAAATGCAGACAATAATAATGAAGTGACAATTAATAATACGAGTATACAATTCGTGACATTCGTGACTTTCACAAGTAGCATCCATGAATAGCTTGGTAAAGTCAAGATATTATTAAAATGATATAAGATTTCAAATAATATGCTTTATATTAATATTATATTTATATTGGTATGGCAGTCGTAACATATAAACAATAAATTACTAGCAACAATAGCATGTTTTTCATATCAAATTAAGTAGGACTCATGTATCTAAACTTATGGCACTTTTATAGTCCAGTTATCAAATTTATAGCGGAAACCAATTCAATTCACAATTTTAAAATTCAATTCAAGCTGTACGTGTATAATGAAGATTGTATTATTATCATTTGGTAATAAAATAAAATTAGAATACTAATTTCTTCAAACTACGGCGGCAATGTAAGTTATTATCAATTTAGCTTTATTACAATTATACCGTAATATTTTCTCATTGGAAGAAAATCGGAAATAAGCACGCGGTTCACCTGCGCAATGGCCATAACCAATCATAACTAGCGAGATATTATAGAGCTACAGTTTTATGGGAGTCGGAAATAAAATAAATGATAACAAACTTTCATTATATTAATAAGTAATTAAACTTTTATTATATGTACATATAAATAGCCCAGATCTGAAATTAAACATTAAATAAAGTTTGCCCTTTTAAATGCAAACAGGTAGGTACTCTCGACTTCTAATTATTTTATTTCCACCACAGTCTCGCCGTGACCACGATCCATGCAACTGGATCGAAACATAGGTAAAAATTTAATAAGATGAAATATTTAAATATTTAGTGACCGTGATTATATAAGTTTAACACTATATCAATTTTCCCGTAGGCAAAAGTCGAGAGCGTCCCAAAACATCACATGTTTTCAAATACTTTCGCTTTTAAATAGTTTCACTTTTACATCCTCTATCGTTATCTGTTTTGTTTGTTGGGTAATTGGGGCAATAGTTTTAAAAGGACAAAGATCTTTTACGCCAGACTTCTGAAATTTTATTACTACCATTATTTTAGTTCTACCTTAGTTGGTGACACATTCCCATTGTCCACTGTCATTTGAAAGCCTGTTTTTGGTATTTGGAGTAATATAACAGAAAAAATAACATAGAAAACAGGGCAGAAATATTTTGTGTAAGATTTCTGAAACTTTAAGAGTTGAAAGGTTCCATTCAAACAATATTTTATGATTATACAACTGACATCCCTGATGTTGTTAAAACAATAAACCCCTCAATAAATTGTTTCTCACTTTCTCTAGCTACGAGTTATTATTCCAAGAAGTACACCTCAGTTGTTATAAAATTGACTATTGTCTGTATGTGTCTGTTCTTTTCAATACTTAACAATTTGTCGAACAGTGAAAGGGTATCCCTAAACTACATTTCTATCAAAAGTGAATTTTAAAATAATAAAAAATTTTAAACTCTTAACAATGAATCGAAATGACTTTTTAACTGTATTACTAGAAACGATCATCATTTTTTCTCTTTAAATTAAATGAAATAAAAGAAAGTTCACATTAGGTTGAGATACATGGGTGCACAAAAAAATCAGGTTTAACTAGATTTTACTTTAACCTAAAATATAATTAATGGATCTGTAGGGGTGGTTTAATGCATCAATTTATAATTAAGCTATTATATTTGCTATAAGATAAAACTATGTAACTGATTTTTTTTTATTTCACTATGAAAATTACTTTAGACGATAAGCGAAAAGAAATTCTCAGATTCCTTTAGTGCGATCTTTATACAGTCAACTTAGTTAAAAGGATTAAAATGATACCTTCCGTTCCGTCTAACATCCAGTGTGGTCCACGAAGCGTGAACCGGCCCTTTGTTACCTTAAGTCCTTAATACTTTTCAAGATTGAAGTCGGTTATTTTTTTTGTAAAAAGCAATTATTTAGGTTAGATTTTCTGCCAATCCGCTCACGGCCAGCGTGGTGGACTATGGCCTTAAACCTAAAATCAGGTTGTGAGTATGGGTACCTCTATGTATTGGTTGGGGTAAACCATTTGGGGAAATTCATTTTTATCAGGGATTATATTATAATCTGTAAGCCGGGTAAAAGCAAAGCACACACGCACAACCGCACAACTGATATTGTAATATGTAATAAAAAATATGTGTATGAAAAATCAGTAGGTACAGACTTAGAATTCTGACAAGCCTAAAAAGAGAGTTATCAATTAAGTTTAACGAGCCTTTAAATCAGCCAATAATAACTATAATTAATAAGTACATGAAACAAATCGTAAATTCCTTTGAAACTACGGACCGGATCGATTATTTCCAGTCATTGAAATTTGATTGCCAGGAATTATTATAGCATCGGTCCAGCCCACGCACCTAAATATGGTAAAGGATTATTCGACTAATACATTATTATTATTGGCATAGATTATATTTAAGTATATTGGCATAGATATATTTTTTATTTACATTCATATACCTAATTTAAAATAAATAACCTAATACATTGAAAACTTACATGGCCGTGGTGGGACAGTGTAGACTACTTGGTGGTAAGGCTATAGCCAAGTCAACTAGCTTACCACCCTAAATCAGGGGCAAAACGGCTTGTTTCCCATCTTCCAGCTTTAATCCATACGACTTATCTTCATATTGATTATTTAGTTTGAACTGATTTAAGCCGTTAAGTTCGGCAGTTCGGGGCACGAGAATAGGTACTGTTCGTAGTTGAAAGGGTCAAAGGACATAAATACCTAGTTCCTCGTTAATCATTGAACATACGCCTACTAACACAAATTCTCCGATAATCCCTGACCATACGTACGGATGTCTTCATTACGGTCATAAATATTATTCACGTTAGCGGTGGTTCTATCTGCACAATCACATGTGAGCTTTTGTATAAAATATTCTAGAACTCCTTAGTAGGTAATACGAGATACTTACATTTTCAAGAGATAGGGTTATACCCAGCTATTTGGTAATTATTGGTACAGTGTTTGACTTGCATACCTAAAAAATTGCACAATTTCATGCAATTGGAATTTATGTGCATTCATTTAGGCAGATTATACCTATACTGCATTAAAAATTTACATTTTATACAAAAGTACTTTCGATACCTTCAACACGAAGACATGTTTTTGCAGTAGAATCAAGCCTCAAGTTGCAGGAGGTTCCCGTACGGCCGCGGCGAATAAAGCGAAAACGATTGATCATTTGTCATTTCGTGAGCTGACAGATTTTGATGTGGAAGCGCTTCGTCCTAATAACTTTAATACGACTCCCCTCTTCGGCTGCTGCATGAGTGTTGGATGACGACAAAACGTAACACGTGTATTTTAAATTTGGAATCCAAAATGACATAATATGACATAAGGATATTAATTTTTGAAACAAAAACGCAAAGGCGACTGAACTGACTGAAAGGAGATTGAACTAATAACGGTCAAATAATATGAACGCAAAGTACCTATAGTCGGCACAATCATAAGATTCCGATATGACGTATGTCATTTATGAACACAAACTACCTTGTATGGACGTTTTCAACTTACTTATTACAGAAATATATTTTTTCGATTTGAACCGCTGGTAATGATACTATGAAGCGAAGATATTTCGTAGAGAATGATAGGTCACTATGGTTAGATTATGCAATGCACTATTTACTGTACATATACAGTATACAGTTTATATTTATTATCAATGCAGCTTTATAAGTAGCTACATACTTAATGTACTTGTGAATCCTCCTCTTCGCTTTGGAAAATTGTTTTTATGTCTACGGATAATAAACACTTCTTCCCATTTTTGCAACATATTTTATTGGTACATCGCTTCTATTGCTCGTAGCATGATGTTATAAAATTGCCCACAGTTAGTTAAATATTTTAATTAGGCATTAGTCCGTAATATTAAACGCAAGTAACTAGTGGGTTAAACGAATTGGAGTAATATTGATTACTTACTACGAATATTTTAGATAGGTAGGTACCTACTACTTATACGTACTTACATAAGTAAATAGGTACTAGAAATTCTGGCGAAATATGTAAACATCCCTGCTTGTTTTTTATTGTGTTATTTATAAATTGTATAAATAATTTCATTTTATTTTAATCAGTTTACATCATAAATTGTGTAAAATTGAACAAATATTTAAGACGTCATTACAATGTTTTATAAGGAGGCTTGTTTCATAGTTATGTGACCGCTTGAAACAATTTATGAATCGACCATAATCGATACATTACTATAATCGAAAGTATGTGCTACCATGTCACATCCAAAATACAAATAGTTATAGATTCTTTAATATATCTAAAGCATTGCGATTTTTCGTAGCTATTATAAATTCCCGATACATAAGTTTTTAAGCCTTCTTCATTGAAATCGGATAATTATTAACCGTTTCATTAATCTACTGATACCGGAGAAACTATTCTCCGGTATCAGTAGATTAATGAAATTTCCATTTTAATAATTAATATAATTCCCTCACCTTAACTTACTCGTCAAATTGCCTTATTATGCCTTTCGGTGTTCCTCTCAACGCTACATCTGTTTTTAACCGATTTTAAGAAAACAATCAGAGATCGGTTTATAAATTATCGTTCCGAACTTAATTAACGAAACGATTAGAAAGTCTTATTACTTATAATCGGTTAATTTTAAAAATCGGTTTATTTAATGTATCGATTTTTGTTGTACTTCACTATTGTCACTGTGATGACAGCCTCTTAACGGAATCCTGAAATTGTGCCAACTTTAATACATAATAGTTTCGGTTTTTTTGTTGCTAACATCAATATACAGTCCGCCCAACTTAACTCTGAAATGGCAAAAATTGGAACTAACGAAAAGTCATTCATAAGTACGTTGTGTTCATTCATCTGTCAGTTACTAGTGTGCAATGATTGGTCAAATGAATGTCAAATGCGTCCGACAGCGCCTCTTTCGTTTCAGTCTTAAGTTGGGTTTACTATAACTGTAATAGCATGGTGGAGAATGATCGACATCATTACTAGGTGTTTTTAATACTAAGACGAAACTTAGGCCTAGTAGGAGTCTTAATCGGTTGAAACTAATTTATACGTATGAATTTAGTTGTTAAATGCAGACAATAATAATGAAGTGACAATTAATAATACGAGTATACAATTCGTGACATTCGTGACTTTCACAAGTAGCATCCATGAATAGCTTGGTAAAGTCAAGATATTATTAAAATGATATAAGATTTCAAATAATATGCTTTATATTAATATTATATTTATATTGGTATGGCAGTCGTAACATATAAACAATAAATTACTAGCAACAATAGCATGTTTTTCATATCAAATTAAGTAGGACTCATGTATCTAAACTTATGGCACTTTTATAGTCCAGTTATCAAATTTATAGCGGAAACCAATTCAATTCACAATTTTAAAATTCAATTCAAGCTGTACGTGTATAATGAAGATTGTATTATTATCATTTGGTAATAAAATAAAATTAGAATACTAATTTCTTCAAACTACGGCGGCAATGTAAGTTATTATCAATTTAGCTTTATTACAATTATACCGTAATATTTTCTCATTGGAAGAAAATCGGAAATAAGCACGCGGTTCACCTGCGCAATGGCCATAACCAATCATAACTAGCGAGATATTATAGAGCTACAGTTTTATGGGAGTCGGAAATAAAATAAATGATAACAAACTTTCATTATATTAATAAGTAATTAAACTTTTATTATATGTACATATAAATAGCCCAGATCTGAAATTAAACATTAAATAAAGTTTGCCCTTTTAAATGCAAACAGGTAGGTACTCTCGACTTCTAATTATTTTATTTCCACCACAGTCTCGCCGTGACCACGATCCATGCAACTGGATCGAAACATAGGTAAAAATTTAATAAGATGAAATATTTAAATATTTAGTGACCGTGATTATATAAGTTTAACACTATATCAATTTTCCCGTAGGCAAAAGTCGAGAGCGTCCCAAAACATCACATGTTTTCAAATACTTTCGCTTTTAAATAGTTTCACTTTTACATCCTCTATCGTTATCTGTTTTGTTTGTTGGGTAATTGGGGCAATAGTTTTAAAAGGACAAAGATCTTTTACGCCAGACTTCTGAAATTTTATTACTACCATTATTTTAGTTCTACCTTAGTTGGTGACACATTCCCATTGTCCACTGTCATTTGAAAGCCTGTTTTTGGTATTTGGAGTAATATAACAGAAAAAATAACATAGAAAACAGGGCAGAAATATTTTGTGTAAGATTTCTGAAACTTTAAGAGTTGAAAGGTTCCATTCAAACAATATTTTATGATTATACAACTGACATCCCTGATGTTGTTAAAACAATAAACCCCTCAATAAATTGTTTCTCACTTTCTCTAGCTACGAGTTATTATTCCAAGAAGTACACCTCAGTTGTTATAAAATTGACTATTGTCTGTATGTGTCTGTTCTTTTCAATACTTAACAATTTGTCGAACAGTGAAAGGGTATCCCTAAACTACATTTCTATCAAAAGTGAATTTTAAAATAATAAAAAATTTTAAACTCTTAACAATGAATCGAAATGACTTTTTAACTGTATTACTAGAAACGATCATCATTTTTTCTCTTTAAATTAAATGAAATAAAAGAAAGTTCACATTAGGTTGAGATACATGGGTGCACAAAAAAATCAGGTTTAACTAGATTTTACTTTAACCTAAAATATAATTAATGGATCTGTAGGGGTGGTTTAATGCATCAATTTATAATTAAGCTATTATATTTGCTATAAGATAAAACTATGTAACTGATTTTTTTTTATTTCACTATGAAAATTACTTTAGACGATAAGCGAAAAGAAATTCTCAGATTCCTTTAGTGCGATCTTTATACAGTCAACTTAGTTAAAAGGATTAAAATGATACCTTCCGTTCCGTCTAACATCCAGTGTGGTCCACGAAGCGTGAACCGGCCCTTTGTTACCTTAAGTCCTTAATACTTTTATACCATAGTTGCTTTTTAATTTTGCCATTCGAAATATAAAAGGGTGATTTTTAATCTCGCCTTCCTTAAGATTTCCTCGCTCTTTAAGCGGTACGATTCTTTTGTTGTTATTCACAGACGTACCCATCTGGCTATAAATTTATTTTGATTTGTACAAAAACTCTAATGGAAGTAAAGAGATTTAGCAGGATTTAGTTAAACCCTTTTAAAATTCTTTTTGTCACAATATCCATCTGTCACTTTTTTCGGGTAAAAACAACCTCAAAAAATATAAGCTGTAATTTTAGTTCTAAAGGCAAGGCGTGCGTGTGGCTTATAAGTAATATTAATTATTGACGGACTTTTCTTTCCCACAAAGCAGTTTCTACTACTCTCCTACACCCACAGACCATCGTTAGAGTCTCACAACTATTATCATCGAAGACAAAGCACTCACAACATAATAATATTATGTTGTGAGTGTAGTTGCTTAATTTCATTGACATCTGTTAAAAGACATTGACTGACCCAGAGGCTGACTTAGTTAGCACTAACCTACCTACTTCTTCGATCGTATACCAAATATTTGTTATACCAGGATTAAACCCTAAGTACCTGTCATCCTTGTCACATCATAATACAATACTATATTTACTTCCTTTCTGTAATTTGTGATGTTAATAATGTACGATTCAAGATCCTGGCCTTTAAAAAACTATGGTAGCGCCATCTATGAAACCCTTTGGTATGGTATCATAAAAACCCAGTGGGTATTTTAATTCCTGTTCGGTTATATTTCTTTTTTATTTATCATAGACATATAGCAATAAATCTCACTCCCATTTCATCAACGCTTTTATTTTAATAATGTTTTATGTCACTCTAATATCTACCTATGTCTTTCTCTTTTTGTGCTATGCGCTTGATTAACCCATCCTCTACACCATTTTGTCCGCGGATTAAATATATGTATATTGTTTTTTTCTTTCTTTTTTAATGATTGAAGCTTCATAAATAAATCAATTCAATAATTTATATTAAAATAAAGTTTTTACAACAGCTCCTATTATACGGAAGGCGTCTACTGAGTAAAATTTCAAGGAACCGAATTGATAAGGCTTTAATACCAGGTCAAAGTTTTTTAGCTTAAAATATTACAAGTTGTGAGGCTTCCGTAGAAAACTTGATGTTGAGAAATTCTCACACTTTGGCATTGAGACTCCGAGGTTTTTTATGGAATATGCGTAATCATAAACTTAGAAGCAATCATTTTCATTCATTGAGTACAACTACTGTACAAACTATAATTTAAAGTTCATTAAGATTTTTTTAGTAACCAACTATCAGGTGTCTCATATTTTCACATTGCAGGAAGGCTTTTTTTGAAATCTGACTTAAAAAGCTTTTCGGAGACTATTGTAAATGACATAAAGAATAAACTATAAAAAACTACTAAAAATTAACTATTTAACTATTAAACTACAACTAACACTTTCACTTTTCAGTACAATTCTAAAATCATGAAGAAAGTGTCTTATTTCTTATATTAGATATAAATTAAGTCTAGGTAGGTACATTGAGTTAAGATTTTAATATAGATTCAGTTGTAATCACAATCTACCTATTGTCTTCGTCACCCTAATAAAATAAACTGAAGGTTTTAATTGGCTCTTAGTTAAGTTGAGTCATTTATACTCAACTATTAAAAACTGTGATTATTTTATACTAATTAAATTAAACTTTAAAAAATACAATTTCTACACTTTAATAATTTTTATAAATAAACAATTGTGCTTAACAGTATTACATAAAATTATATTACAAAGTAAAACTATGCGTTATCTGCGCAAATAAAAAGTAAAAATTGTATTTCAATCAATACAGCTGATAGGTTCATTCAAACTCTTTGGTTCAGTTTACGCACAGGCGATCTCATAAAGCTCCGTAAAAAAATATTTATTGTAATAAGTCGTCGTGAACATTCGCCACCGCTCGGCTCATCTTACCCCGCACCCTTCACCTCCCTACGGACGTATACTCAACACGACTGCAATGCCTCTACGAGCATTCAGTTGATTCGCCGCAGCGTCGAGGCACGGTCGCGCCACTCGACGCTTTAAACGGACGAATGTTTCAGTGATCGCACGTTTATCACTTCGCGTTTTAAAAACAACTTAAGAACTCCAGTAAATAACACAAGTTTCGACTATTCCGCCAGTGAAAATCATCGAAAAAATTCATTTAGTGAACGTCGAGTGACTGTTTTATGAATGTTTCGGCAAAAGTGAACTGTTACGTGAAAATTTTGTTTACGTTTCCGGCCATTCACTGGACTGTTAGAAAAATAACTCATCATGTGCATATTTCGTTTCACAAGGACTGCTATTTAATGAATTGACCAGCATAAAGTCCTAAATTGATGGATACTCCACATCCGGCCGGGGGAAGCAACACACGAATGCCGACGGAAAAAACATGACACTGAGCTTTCCGTGTCTTGTTTTCCTTCTTCCTTGATATTTTATTTTTATCATAATGGCTGTTCAATTCGCATTTACAAAGAATCCACATTTCAGACAAATCTTGTTTTGGTTTGTCGTTGGACTAAATGTGGCTAATCAGAGCTCGTTGCCCCTGAAATATGAAGCTCCTGATGATTGTCAATGGTGGCTGAGAGGACCTAATGAAGCTCACGAAGTTTCTCTCACATGTAAACTTCGTACAATTAACAGTGAGTTTGATACTACGAACTTCAGCGTGATTCCATCAGAACACACAACTTCTTTACGTATAGAGTGCAATGAAGAAATGATGTATAAAAGCTCATTAGATGACCGCAGTTTCGCGCATTTAATAAAACTACGTGAACTTGTTTTGGATAACTGTAAAATTGGAAGATGGCCGCCTGGCGTACTCTCCGGATTGAGAGACCTCCGAAATTTAACGATCCGAACGAAAAACACTGAGTGGGCTGCAATGAGTTTAGAGATAGCATCGGAAAGTTTTACGGCTGTACGACAGTTGGAAAAGTTAGACCTCAGTTTTAATAATATTTGGTCTTTTCCTGAAAACTTGTTTTGCCCCTTAACCAATTTAGTGTACTTAAACGTATCAACAAATAGACTTCAAGATGTGAGTGACTTGGGTTTCCGAGAAAGGGCTATGCATCAAGCATTGATTAGTGAACAAGACGGCCCGGCACCTTCATCTACTTCGCTGTCTCATACTACCTGCTCACTAGACATAGAGGTTCTCGACGCATCCAGTAATCATTTTGTGCTTATGCCAGAAAATGGTTTCATGGCACTTCGAAGACTCAAGGAACTTCACATTCACGATAATGAAATATCTATGGTTGCCGATAAAGCTCTATCAGGATTAAAACAACTGCAAATAATTGATTTATCCAATAACAAAATCGTAGCTCTACCGCAAGATTTGTTCAAAGATTGCCGACCTGTTATCAAAGAAATATATCTTCAAAATAATTCGATTAGTGTGCTTTCACCAAGTCTTTTCGCCAACCTAGACCAATTGTTGGCGTTGGATTTATCTAATAATCATCTGACTAGCACATGGATAAATGAAAATACCTTCACTGGGCTCATAAGAATGGTATTATTGAATTTATCGAATAATAGATTATCGAAACTTGATCCAAGAATTTTCAAAGACCTTTACACATTGCAAATTTTAAACGTTCAACACAACAGCTTGGAAAGCATTGCTGCGGACACGTTTGCACCTATGAACAATCTGCATACTCTAATCTTATCATATAATAAAATATCACACATAGATGCCTATGCCTTAAATGGGCTATACGTTTTGTCACTACTATCTATAGACAACAATCATCTTGAAGAACTTCACCCTGAGGCATTCCGAAATACGTCGTCGCTCCAAGATTTGAATTTAAATGGGAATCGTTTGAAGAAAGTACCCATAGCGCTAAGAAATATGCGATTACTGAGAACTCTTGATCTCGGAGAAAATCAGATAACATCATTAGAAGAGCCTGGATTTGTTGGATTACATAACGTATATGGTTTACGTCTTATTGGGAATAAAATAGAAAACATAAGTAAAGACGTACTTTCTGATTTGCCTACGCTACAAATATTGAATTTAGCTCGCAATCGGCTTAAGCATATAGATATGAACGCATTTGAAACGTTAACAAATTTACAAGCCATTAGACTGGATGCGAACCAACTCACGGATATCCAAGGCTTATTCGTAAATATACAGTCTCTGTTGTGGTTAAACGTGTCAGATAACCAAATAGAATGGTTTGATTACTCTGTTATTCCCGCGGGACTTCAATGGCTAGATCTTCACAGCAACAACATCAAAGAACTGGGAAATAACTACCGTCTCGACAAAGAACTGCGATTACAAACATTGGACGCAAGTTTCAACAAAATGACAAAAATATCTACATATTCTATTCCCAGCAGTGTCGAGCTTCTGTTCTTGAATGATAATCAAATTACCCAAGTTGAAGCTCAAACTTTTGTTGGAAAAACCAATTTAACGAGAGTCGATTTGTATGCAAATCAGATAACTAGCATGGATCTCAATGCGCTTCGTCTAACTCCGGTCGACCCTGGACGGCCCCTACCCGAATTTTATATTGGAGGAAATCCCTTTCAGTGCGACTGTACAATGGAGTGGTTACAACGAATCAACAAACTTGATCACCTTAGGCAACACCCTAGGGTAATGGACTTAGAAAGTATATATTGTAAATTGCTATATAATCGAGAAAGGACTTATATTCCACTTATAGAAGCGGAATCGTCTCAGTTTTTGTGCACGTATAAAACTCATTGTTTCACGTTGTGCCATTGTTGTGATTTTGACGCGTGTGATTGTGAAATGACGTGCCCCTCAAATTGTACGTGTTATCATGACCAGCCGTGGTCAGCTAACATTGTGGACTGTTCTGCTGCGGGGTATGTCGAAATACCTAATATACCAATGGACGCTACTGAACTATATTTAGACGGTAATAATTTTGGTGGTTTAACAAGTCACGCTTTTATCGGACGCAAAAATTTAAAAATATTATACGCTAACAATTCTTACATAGATGCACTGTATAATAATACGTTTAGTGGACTAAAACGCTTAACAGTGTTGCATTTAGAAAAGAATAATATAAAAGAGTTACTCGGTTTTGAACTGTCTCCTCTTGAGAATTTGCGTGAGTTGCATCTACAAGACAATAAAATACATTACATCGACAATCGAACATTTATGGAGTTGAGACATTTAGAAGTATTGCGCTTAGAAGGGAATCGCATTTACAGCTTTGCTGTGTGGCAATTCACGATGAATCCATATTTGGTAGAGATAAGCCTCTCTCGCAACCCATGGTCTTGCGATTGTCAATACATGCATAAATTCCGAAATTGGTTCCGAAACAATCTCGGCAAAGTTGAAGATGCCGATAAAATCACGTGTATATTTGATAACGTAACGAACGCGGTGGGACCGCACATGGCCGACTTTAACTCTACACTTTGTACAAGTCACGTCGGAGGAAGCTCATCTATAATTGAGAACCAAGTTATAAATGATTATCTTCCGTTACTGCTGATATCGCTCTGTGTTTTTGTATTAAGCTCCGGCTTAATATGCGGCGTATTTTACTGGCGACGAGAGCTACGAGTCTGGGTTTATTATCACTGTGGATTCAGACTATGTTATAAAAATACTACGTTTGACGACGAGGCCGATAAAGATAGACTATTCGACGCATATATCAGTTACAGTGTTAAAGATGAAGGCTTCGTCGCGCAGATGTTAGCACCCGGCCTGGAATCGTCCGATCCAAGTTTTCGACTTTGCTTACATTACCGTGATTTCAATGCGTCCGCATACGTAGCGGATACAATCGTAGAAGCCGTAGAATCATCAAAAAGGACTATTATAGTGTTATCCAAAAACTTTATTAATAATGAATGGTGTCGATTCGAATTTAAAACGGCTCTACACGAGGTTCTTAAAGAGAGACGAAGAAGACTGATAATAATATTGTTAGGTGAGCTACCAAACAGAGACATTGATCCGGAGTTGCGATTGTGTTTGAAAGCTAATACGTGTATAGAGTGGGGTGATAGGCAGTTCTGGCAGAAACTGAGGTTTGCGATGCCGGACTTGAGGAAGTGTCAATATCATCGTTCGACTGTGAATATTTACGCGTCAGTGTCGCCGGTGGGGGCCGGGCGGGCGCCGGCGCCGCCCCCGCCCCCGCCGCCGGGCAAGTTACCGCCGCTGCTGACTGACGGCCTCGGTATACCGGCCGGTGTGCACACGCGTGACACGCATCCCCACCGAATGCCGCCGCACGCGCAACTTTGGGCGTAGCGTATGCTCCAACGCAGGTAATTAACTGCAACGCTAAAGCGTATTAGTCCAACCAAGTGATAATTATTTTTAAGATGTTCCATATTTGTATTAAAGTAGCATTTATATAACTGCATTTATTTGTATATTTTGAATTGTTTTCCTAATTTCTGCGATAATAATTTATAGGTGTATCGGATAAGTGTGTAAAATAATGTAGGGATGTAAATTATTGATTGATAAACAATTGCACTAAATGTATGTCAATGAATAGGATTCATTAAGACGAATGAGATTTATATTCATTTATAGATAGTTTCTATATCAATTTACGTCTACATTTCTACATTTTACTACTTAAATTTGGGTGTAACAAAGTTAAAATTACTTTTACTTGCTACCTAATATTGTTTTATGTCATTACTATTCTGTCTTATCAGTATGGTTTTGTAAAAATACAGTATGTGATAATTCAATATGAATGAACTTACATATAAGCGATCATATTTAAGGATGTTAAAATATAAATCGTTCGTTTAAAATACTATAATGCCAAAGTTTAAAACTTATTACACTGATGTACAGATGCATTTATTTTTAAACAGTATCGTAACTTATATGTCATAAAAATTATGTAAATATTACGACTTCAGTTTGTATATATTTGTAAATATGAAAAACACTATCAAAAGAAAGTGAAATATATAAATTTCAAATTTTATTTTGTTTTGTTTTATTTGTTTTTACCAGTTTCTTTGTAGGTATAGCACCTAGGACATTTCATTTAGATTTTTTTTTACTATTTTAGTTTACCTACATTATTTACAACGAAAATAAAAATCTGATTAAAAACGTAAAATCAAAAGTCACACCAACTCAAAACACTTACATTCGTACACCTAGGTCACATACAACACCTACCTAACCCACGATTATCTCACATTTATTAGGTACCTCGTAGATGTAGGTACAAATTCAATAGAGTATTTTGAAATTTGATGAAAATTCTGGCCAACTGCATTAAAGTATATGTACCTTACTAGTGCATAGCTTTACAAATAGATCACATACCTAGGCACACTGGCATATTCCGCCACAATAGATCAGATATGGTCACAGTGGCTTCATGGGGATATTGCTTCCCCATGCCCAGAGACTTTAATATTATATTGATTTTCATAATAATTGTGTACCATATATATGAAAATTATTATGAAAATCAGTGTAAATATGGTAACGCGTTTAAAAAACCTTGAAATTCAGCTGTTTGGTTTTATCAAAATCTACGCATAAACTCAGCAATTAAAAGCATAGAAGTTGACTTAGCACTATTCTTAGTACCTACTAAAATCTCGTAAAATAGGTACGTGTAGTATGCTATTGACTTTTATGAAGTTTTGAACACATAAAAAGGACACCAGTGATAAATTTCAAAAGAGGTTTAATGTTTCAACTTCTGCTTACCTAGAAAACGCATTAAAAGTTCATAATGAAATATCATCAAAGTTGATACAAATGTAATGGTTTTCTGAAGTGCGATCAGAATTTAGAGTTACGCTTTACACAAGTTTGCCAAACTAAGGCAGAAAAGTTTGTTCAATATGCTAAAAAGGTAATTACAAAGACAAATTTACTTAGGTGCTCAGGAGCAGCGCAAAGGATGTTTGATTAGTTAAGAATATTTTGAGACGGGATAACTTTGAAAATGCGAGATCCCACTGAGAGAATTCTTAATTTTAACGGAACTCTGTTAAAGGACACTTACAATGGATGAGTAATTTAGAAGCCATAATAATGCCTTACTGCGTCTAAACAACTTCATTTATGAACAAGATGATTGCAAGAAAGACTGTGAGCACAATACGTCATTTGTATTAAGCAGGGAGTGGGAATTCCGTATTCTGGGCGACTCAAGCATTACTGAAGCTGTACTATGCCAGAAATCGAATAGGGTACCTACACCTCGTTTGTCACAAGTCAGTCATCTAGGTAGTAGGTCATCTAAGGTAGCTACAATGCTATTGAAATTCATATTGAATTACCAACTTTTTTACGTATTTTTAATCAAATATAATTTCCTCTTTAAGATTTACGACAATTAAAAATTTTCAAGGAGAATTACTTCACTAAATTAGTTTAGTTTCACTAAATTCAAGATACTTCATTGGATGTGCTCGTAATAATAGCTTCAAAGTTGCTTATTATTATAAGCACGATTTCAAAGAAACGCCAACCTCAGATTAATTTTTTGTGAAATTTAGAGAATAACATGAAGAAGCTTTAAAATATTTTAACCTTGTTTATTTAACCTTCTACGTGATAGTTTTAAGCAAAGCTTATAAAACTTTCATACCAAAGTCTTTTAAATAATTCTTTCTCCGAAAAACACCGAAATATCTAGCAATTTTTGTTTTGTTTTTCTTCAATACTTAATCCGGCCATTTCTGTGGGATCTGAAGCCATGAGCTTATTATATCGATAAGCCCTCCATTCTCGAGTGTTCTCAAGGTCGACTGTCTTTAGATGGTAATCCCGATTTTGTCCTCTGACCCAGATACTGAGCAAAACATTATAAATATGTAGATGTTCGAGACCAAACATCTGTATGATGAATTTATATTTAGGAGCAAGAATCAATTTCATATTTGTACTAATTACGTAAGGTATAAATTAATCTGTTAACAAATCAGCCAGATGGAACAAAGTTTTAAAGATATACCGTAGATCAACCAAATGTCCTTAAAAATATTATCATTTCATTCAAATTATTTTTAAACCTTCGTGCCCTCACCACCTTATCCCAATTTGAGTCCTGTTCTTTATCGGTCGCAGTTCCCATTGGCAGCTGCGGATGGGTGATGCTGTATGATCGTTTGCTATCTTGAAGTCTTAAAAAATTTGTAAAAGTATTCATTCATGACTTGATGACGCCCATGTTGTAATGTAAAGCAGATAAGGAAATCTGCCATTTGTAGAGTCGCACCCACGAAGTGTGTAATACGTCGTATTAAGGTAGTTTTTTTACCGGCGGATCTTAACCAATTCAGGGACCTAAAGAAGCCTACTTGAACATCTCTTGCAGTGGAATAAAAATTATACCCGAAAATGTTAATGTTATTATGTGAAGTTCATGTTATTATTTTACAAGTAGAACATCTAGGTACCTGTATGAAAAATATATAAAAAAACATTGTTTTCCATTTTAGCTTAGCTTACCTATCTTATCTTATGGTCAATAGATCCAGTGTATATTCTCGACTTATTAGGACCATAACCAGCTTTTTGTGAGTGAGAGAGTCGACGGCTTCTTTGTAATCGTAGCTTTGGGTAAATAAATGAATTGCTTCCATAAAGATATATCCAATATTGCCTTTTGATTTTAAAAATAATCTTTATCACAATATGAACTTCTTAAAAAACGTATAAAACAAAAAAGGAATATCGGAAAATAAAGTCAATATTTCCTCATCAAAAAGGCACTAGTTGTAGACAGATGTTACTGGTTCAATCCAGTTATATCCAGCGACGCTATACCCATCAACTCATGAAAGTGCTATCATCTCGATGCGGACGAATCAAAACGAAATCAGCATCGGTTATTTTTGGCGTTCGCACCCTTATCAAAACGACAAGGAGCGACGGGTCAGCATAGAAATAATGGGAAAACTTGTTTTTACGAGCCCGAAGCGAGCGGACGGTGAGGCGCATCATTCTATCAGATACCGTATATTTATGTCTCTCATGTGAATAAGTTAGATAACACTAAAGATTGGTCAATGGCTCAGCTATGGGCGGATAAAGTATTTACACTTTTGTGGCATAACGTAACTTGTGTTTTATAGGTTTTTAGATAGAAATAAAATTATACATTCCTGACATGATATTTCCGTTATAATAATAGTGATAACTGATATGATAGCAAGCAAACGAGTAGAACATTATAATGTATGGTTAAGGATGTAGTAATACTTTCAGTTAAAAAAAAGCTTCATGAGATTTTATACAATACAAATATTCTTTATTGTGCACTAGCAGGACATTACAAAATAAATAAAATGGAAAGAAGTTTCACAAAAGGCGGCCTTATCGCTAAGCAGCGATCTCTTCCAGACAAACTTTGGGTTGGAGAATAAAGTAGCACAAATAGGTAGAGTGCACAATTGTAAGACTGAAAGATATTTATCTTATTATAATAATAATTTTAATAATTTTCTAATTCCTTAATGAGTAATAAGATACAATTGAAATGAAAACTTTTTTTTATTGAGCTACATACTTATAGCCCCACGTTAGGATTCCCTGTGTCATGGGTCCCATGGACTACACAGAAGACAATATCACACACACACCAAGAACAGAAATTTAATTTCATCATTCAAATAATTCTGCTTCGCTGAGAATGAGAGCAAGAACCATTTAAGAGACTGTCCTGAATGGAAACCATGGCAACCACGGATCCACATATGTAATGTGTCCTCTGTGGTACATACTACGTATCCATTGGTAACCACTTATTAAAGTATCGTTATCATGTTTTTAAATAATAAATATATGAATTCACAAACTCAATATTATTAATATACCTAACAGCATTCAAACCGATCCTATCATCCGATCATAAGGTTTGCGTTACGTCTAAGGGTCGGGCCACATTGATCGACGGCGATCGACGGTTTGTCCATACAAAAAGAGCGTAAAGTATGGAAAGCCGTACGCGTCCTTTCGCATCGACGAGCCGAACGCGCTCCGGCGGCGAACTGACACGAAACACGATCGGTCGTCGACGGCGATCGACGGCGATCGACGGCCGACGTTCGCAGTCGTCGACGGCCGACGACGGCTGACGACGGCGATCGACGGCGATCGACGACTGACGACGGCGATCGACGGCCGACGACGACGATTTTTGCGCTGCTTCTTTTTCTTTTTATCACCTGTTTTAATCACCTGTTTAGTCAACCTACGTATTGAACTTTAAAAGATTAATCATTACCAGAAGATATTAATTATCATTAACGACAAACTATTAATATATCCAAATCATTAACATAATGATCATGATATCGAGTTAATAGTGAACGTAGCGACCAACAGCGATAAAAGAGATTTACCCTTTGGATTCCAGGTATATAATGGGTACTATGCATTCTTGACATGCATGCATGTCGTTGGAGTTTAATGAATGGATAAGGAGGTTAAATTTTTTCCTGCTAGTTACTCGTAACTACTCGTAGTTAACCATCGATATTAATTTCGATGGTACTTAAACAAAGTGCTTAACCATGTATACGTATATTTTGAGGTGGTGGCAGAGATTATGCCTTATTACCTACGCCTACCTACCATTTCACTTTTAATGTGCACCTTAAAATGATTTTTAACCGACTTGAAAAAAAGAGGTGGTTCTCAATTCGAATGTATTTTTTTATGTTCATAACCTCGTTACTTTTTACTAAGGGTACAGATTTTGATGTTTTATTGTACATAGGTATTCAAAAGCTGGTGAAACGTTTTTGAGTTTTTTGTAATAACGCGTTTGAATTGACCTCAACTACGTTAATAACGTTTTCGTTTATTCTTCGTTGATTTTGAAGTCCCTTTTTTAGTTCTTTGTTAAAGTTATTACGTATTTCTATCATCATGTTAACCGTAAGCAGTAGTTCTGGTCCTCTGATTAATTATTTATTAGTCGGTAAAAGTCCAGTGATGCCTTTGGTGTTATGGATATCTATAGGCGACGGTAACCACTTAGAATCAAGTGGATCGTTGGCCCATTGGTCGGCTGTTTTAAAATTAAAAAATATATTATTGCTACGATTTATTATACTCATTAACATTCCCCAAAAATCGACTCAAACCAGCGGTTCCCATTTCGTATCAACTCACAAGAACCTCTACAAATAAGGATGAGGGATAATTGAATTAGTTTTATAATTTAATGTAGTTTATTGTTTAAAAGGGTTATCCGCAGAGTTAGGATTATATGAAATAAAATTTAAATTTTCACGCGTGTAAGGACTTAAACTGGTATTATGGAGCCACAAGTATGTACTGGAGTTCGAAATTTAGTAAGGGTTAAATGCTGAAACTTTAGCCTGAAAGCCATTGTTCTATTTGGTCGGCATTATGCAATTACGCACACTTGTGGTGATAGGGTTGTGGTGTGATGCCGCTTCCCCGGTGGCTTCGGGTGCTAATTTTAAATATTATAGGTTTTAGTGACAACCTTATCCAAGATTTTATTGTTATTAAACATACCTAGAGTATTTACGAGTATAATTAAGCATTCCACACTGCTCAATTATACATAACATGTATATTGGCGAAGAAGAAATTGGGCAACCCGAGCAATAAAAATTATAGTAAAAAACGGATTATTCGATAGAATATTCTTTTGAAATTGTTTTATTTTTATTCATTTTAATACGAAAACGAGTAACAACTCTCTTAATAACAATTGCTCACGTTATAGCTACATTAATCGTGCATGAATGGAAAACCCAGCTGCAAAAAAGACATTTTCAGATAAAGCAGTAGCATAAAACAGTGCAAAAGATTCATATAACACACTAGCGGACCGCCCGCGGTTTCACCCGCGTGGATCCCGTTCTCGTGGGAATATATGCATGTATTATACATAAAAACCTTCCTCTTGAATCACTCTACCTATTACAAAAAACCGCATCAAAATCCGTTGCGTAATTTTAAAGATTTAAGCATACAGACAAACAGATAAACAGACAAACAAACAAACAGACGGACAAAAATAGCGACTTTGTTTTATACTATGTAGTGAAGCCGGAAATACGACTTAGCGGAGTTGAACTTAGGAGAAACTCATTTAAAGGGATTTTACTCGGAAGCTCCCTCCTCACTTCACTGGTCCTCGCAATCTAATAGAACAGACTGTTTAAATATGTCCAAGCGCCAAACATTTAATTACAACACAGAAGTGCAGACTAAATTGCGAAGACTGCTTTTTAGATTTTATTTTATCTCTAATAAATTACCGTCTGTGTTCTGCTATGAAATGTATGAACTAAGTTTAGTAGAACGTATTTTACTCGTAGTTTTAATCGTTGCATAATTTAATAAGCACGGCTGACTTAAACATCCAGAAAAAGAGATAATGATTTAGTAAGAGTAATAAGAATAAGAGTACTGTCAGGATTTCAAAATTGAATTAAAGTCAAATGATTGTGTACGCATCCCATTTCGACAAGTAAAGTATCATCATAAAGGTGTCATCATTTTTGAAAACTAGACGTGCATGTCGGATTTTTGCCCTGGCGTCCTGGTTCAGGATTTCAACTTTCTAACCACTAAGCTATCATTACATTAATAGGCTATAAGTACCTACCTACTATGAAAAAAGTAAAAACTTACTTTCTGACTTACCCACAAATGTTGTCCTCCAATAGATCACAAAAATGTGAGTAAAAGTAACGTTAAAAATCAGTTCGACGACAATGTTAGATAAGCTTTCCCCGTATTTTCTAACACTAGGTATGTACTGACAGACTATCAATAGATGTAGATTTACATAGTGATTTACAATTTCTTAGAAAAGGAAAAACTAGATGGGTTAGTAGAATTTCATCGGGAGTTGTATTTTAAAGCTGCTAAAAATAAAATACATTATGTTCCCAAGAATTGCGTCGGTATTAAGTACGTTTTTAGTCCAAAAATATGTAGGTATCTTAAACTTAATGTAAGAATAAAGATTAATGTTAGCAATTAAATTTTGTATAATATCCATTATTAGGTAGGTACTATAATTAGTAAAATTTTCGTGTCATTAAACTCTGAATTTTGTTCTAGGACTTTCACATACCTATAATAAAAAGCATTGTAGGTACTTTAAGGAAATCATTTCGGTAGTCGTGATTTTCAAAAGACATTATTCTGTAGTTTAAATCTCCTTAGATTCTTCGAATAATTATGTTAGTTTACTTATTTATAACGGTAGACTTCACAAAGAGCCATCTGTTGTAAAATGCCATATGGTACGACAAAAGACGCATGCGCAATTTAATAGCATCCTAGTCTCACAAACATCCCCCTGATGAATACCGTCTAAATGCAAACGCATCTTGAAAAAATCATATTGTCATTCGATAATCCTTTACGTTCTCTAGAGATGTCACCGAAAGAGATCAGCTTTCGTCTAGGCAACGGTATTGGGTTTGCGTAACTCAATACAAAATGTTTACTTCACGTCACCAAGTGAAAATAATACCCTATCAGCAATGCAATATGGTATAATTTTGGTTTCCCCACAAATGGAATTCGAACCACAGACCACAACACAAGGACAATCGAGGACAAAAGCATCACAGATAATGTCCCATCCTTAATCACATGCACTGTTGGTTTCGAAAAATATTTAGCCGATGTAAAAGAAAATCATTGAAACGTATTTATTTGTTCACAATTCTATTTCGGTCCATACTAATTTACTTACGCATTTACAAGCGGCTAACGTCGTTTCCTCTAGCCGAACTTGTCGAAATGTAGAAACTTCGACCCGAACTATAAATGTCAAAAGTTGCATTCTAAATTTGTATACAAGTTGTTGTTAGAGTCATAAATGTTTGTAAGTTTAGTTCAGAGTTAATTTGAACGGCTACCGAAACTCGTGCACTTTTTAATGTCTTTAAATTCTTTAATTCTATTAGAATGTTACAAAGAATGCGACTAGTGTTGACTATGGGAATTTTCAGAGCGCAATAAATAGTTCTGACTGGAGACCGTCATTATGGGTTGGTTTCTAATTTTCTCTACATTAGAGTAGAATGATAGTTTAGTTTCTTTCCAATAACAAATCTTCCTGTTTTGTTAATGTGCTCGGTCAATAATATAAACAATGGTTTTCTGTACTTCAATACGCTTTTATATTTGTTATAGCATTTGTAGGTACCTATCGGTAGTCATTACCTCTGTCAAACCCTAAATGTTCTCAAATATTCAACTGAAGTAAATACAAGGAGTACGTAAGTACCTAATAATTTTTTATTGATTGTAGATAGCAACAGAGCATGCAGGGCTACATATTTATTTTCACATTACCGATTTTGCATGTAACATTTTGTAACTGAAAAATATTTTATATTTTATGAACTCATTTCGAACTCCAAAGTGAATCTTGGAAGAAGGTGCTGACAGTTAGTTTTGAACGTAAAGCGCAGTTTAGTGAAGTATAGATAATTCAGAGTTAGTCACAAGCACCGAACGCCTATAATTGACAATCTAACTTGATACATTATGGCTTCTGGGAGACTTGACGCGATAGTTAGATGAAATACGGCGGGTTTTGATCTCAAGGGAGTGCAAAACGTTCTGTTATGTCTTGAGGGTCGTTTTGAAATGTGACCAACTGTATGATTTCCATTGTGACTTAAGTCCAAAATCAGCTGTCAAAACTAATTTTACCTTTCATTAATAAAACAAAAATGACGGTGCACCGTGAGTTAACCCATCCTCGAGTTGAAGCCAATCTCCATTGCTTGTGGTGTTTTCTGCAGGATATGAAGCTACAGCGTCATTCTCTTCTCACTCATGCGTGTCGGTAGTTTTTTCAAACTTTTTAGGTACAATCCTTTTTAATTTTCCCTTAAATAGGTCGTATATATTTAGGACGCAAGGTCAAATACATTTCTATGAATAACAATAATTGTGTTTAATGTCTAAGAGAGATTGAGGTACCCCTGCTGCCTGCTGGCTAGTTGGACATACGTGCATATAGAATGAAAAATGAAAAAATACTCGATATTGTTGCTAGATAATCTTCCTTCTTTCTCGAGGTAGCCACCCATCAGTGACCTTAGGTGTAACTGATGCCCGTGGGCAATAATGATCACTAACTTTTATAAAAAACATTGCAAGAAAATATAAAAAAGAAATTTAAAAACTGCCAAAACACTGAGATCTATATTACGATCCAAAGGTAGGCCCCATAAAGTAGTGATAGTAAATGACCGCATTTTAAAAGTTGAATTTGCAGTAGTTATTATTCAAATGTTTACATGTAATTAACTGATTTTCCTTCAAAACAACAACAGTTACGTCATCAAGAGCGTTTTTACGCTCGTTAACAAAGGATCTGCTCATTAAATATTGAGGATGCCGTCATAATTTACAATGAGACTGTTCCGCTTAAGCGTGGGGTTATGAAATTTTAATCAAAAGCTACCCTCTCCCGTATTGTAACAGGATCTAGTGCGTTATTTCTGCACCAGTTGTTTTCATAAACAGTGTTTTGATTTATTCAAAATAGTTAACAAATGTTTACCGTTATGTAATAATAGGCTAATCAAAATTGAGTACAAATTTTGTTAAACATTAGCCATGTCACAAAAGTTCAATACCAAAGTTATTGGCAAAACATGTGCTATTTGCCTATATATCGTTATTGTAAAGAAACGTAAATCTTGATTACTTTGTTTTACGAGGTGCTTTCACTATGGTAAGTAATAATATCTTCTTGAGTGGTAAAGCGTAGTAACTTAGCATCCTATACCACTGTCGACTTGAAAACACCCACATTGTAGTGAAGCGGGATCTTGGACACAGGCAATTATTGTTCAAAGTACCTGTTATGCTCATACTTATGCAATAAGTTGAACTAATAGCATCAAATATTTATGAATGGTTTAAAGTGGATCGTTATGGATCGTTTTTAAAAGAAATAAAACAAAATCGTAAATACCGAAACCAAAATAGATGATGGATTTACGTATGACATTTTTTGACATGGTGCTGACATCTGCTCGATCATTAGGACCCAAGAGAGTAAAATTAAAAAGCGCCGAGAGCTGACAAAAGTTCATTAATTTTAGTTTGTCATAGGCTACTAATTTGTAAAATTTACTGCCTGCTACTAATGGCCCAGTTTCCGGCTACATATCACCGAAATATTTAATCCCTTTGTGATTGCTAGGTGTTACTAAGGCTGTGAACATATTTACGCGTCATTTTACAACTATAATCGTTGGATGCACTCATCAAAATGACGTTAAGATCGTTTCATTTTATTTATAGTCTGAAGCTTGAACAGTTTAGCAAGTGTGGTCTCTGAAGTTTAGAATACTTATAGATACACCTGTCTTTAGCCATTAAGTTGATTTTAGATTTTATAACCATGGTGCTTTATTTTGGTAGATAGTTATAAAATAAAAGTCATCATATTATAATCAAAGGCATCAAGGAATCAAGACATCATTATGCTATGACTGAATTTCAAAGTGCGGAAGTTGTAGCTCGTATTGTAGATGATATCCATGAAGGATCATTATTATGGCATGTTCAAGCTTCAAGGGGAATCATTTTTGTCTAATCATCATTCATGGATTGAAAAAGGTCAACCATATACATGGGTTTCTCGTTGCAGAATTAATGTACAGTGTGAATGTAAGTTAATGTGTGAATGTATGTAAGTATGTGAGTGAATGTAAATTGCTCTTATGGTTAGTATTGAGTTTGGTGGTTATTTTAGGGTGAGTGGTGAGAATGTTGTGATTTTAAGGAGTTTATATTTTAGCTAGAAACCATTTAACAAACTTAAACCTAAACTTTTTACCAATGGGTTCTTGGTGGTACCATGTGGTTGACCGTTTTTATAAGCCTATTCAACTCATAAAACTTCTGCTAGCGCTATTATAATAGCAGTATAATCTTTATTCCTTCAATGCGTTAACAATATTTACTGCCGGAGCTAAAACAAGTCAGCACCTGGTATCTTAACGTGTCAAGTAAATTTCGTTGTGATCATAAATACGAAGATAGTTGTATTTCCTCCTAACGCCCGAGGTCAAATTTAATTATCATGTAGACGATGAATATCTATGAGTTCTTGAACGCCTACAGAAACGTATAAATCTACTATCCGTTCGACCATGTCGGCTCATATTTTAGCAGCGTGCTTAAACAATGGTGTCGATGCTCAAAAATAATTATTTAGAACCGTTTTAAATAAATCAACTCCTAAAATTAGAGTCTACTATTATGGTTGATTTAGATGACAGCTCATTTGTTGAGTCTCATCGTACAATCGATAATCTTGGTGTAGGTTTTTGGTCAAAATTTTACCGCATAATGGTTAAAGTTACATTGTCATGAAATTGCATAATTGAACGAAGAAATCAAAAATATTTAAGTTAATTTTCTTCTACAAGCTACAAGACATGAAATCAAAAGATATGAATAACCACACTGTCTCCTTAAATTCATTGAGTATTTTAGGTATTATTCAGTGAATTTCATCGAAACATTTTTGGCGAGTAGACATCCATTGCTTTTATTGTTAAGTAGTGGTGTAGGAGGATTAAGTAGACTTTCCAAACGTCCTTGACTAATAAATAGGATAAACAAGTAGACTTACCACCTGATGATAAGTAGTCGCCGCAGACCACGGTCAGTAGTGATGCCAAATTCTTCTGCAATGAATTGCCGTACCGGAAAGAAAAGAGAAAAAGAAAGTTAACAAAGGCACCCATAGAACTTGGGTAATCTCTTAATAAAGGAACAGGGAACCCGTTTATTACTGGTTCTAAAACAAAACAACAAAACACTTAAAACATTTCACGCTTGATTCTAGATGGAGGGTAGCGTGCTCTAGCCCTACAGTTAAAGAACTCTACCACCATGCACAAATAGAAAAAAACGACAAGCATAGCAAAGTACTCAAGAATTTTCGCGTTTGTGGGCATGAATATAGAGAATGCGATTAAGGAAAAATTGCGGTAATAAAAAGAAATAAGAGAGAAAAACATGGTGAAAGTATTATTACATGCGTTATCTAGGGTAACGGAATAAAAAGGTCAAAATATTTCCTAATATTGATTTGAAATTCAATTCCGTATACATGTAATATAAAAGACGAGAAGACTCGTATTTTCATTAGAAGGTACAGCATAATATTAAATCTTCAACTGAAATTAATTCTTTAAATAAAAGGGAAGATAAAGAAACATAATGTTTTGGAGAAGCTATTTAGGACTCTTAAGAGTTTTAATCTATCGCATTGTAGTACGTAATAAAAAGAAAGGTAATAAAATTTTGTTTCATAGCCCCACAAAAAGTGCGAACACTATTTCAATTTGACTTGTTTTTATTTTCCTAGCAAGGTGTAGTAATTAAGGGAACGAAACTGTGCGCACCATCGTTCTAACTTCTGAAAATGTTTTGTCTAACATAAAGGTTGAGGAAATGGTTCTGTGATTTAGGAAAATTGGTCACAGAAGGAAGGGAACATATAGATATTAGAAGGGTGTTTCGCAGCAAATTATCAGGTGAACGAACCTTAACGGACTGTGTGACGCTTTATATTACCAAGTCTTGTACGTATTCGTCACGATTGCGGTTGAAAACATCTTTAAAATGTAATGATGCTTGATGGATCGTGCAAGTTCGTCTTCTTATTCTACACTATGACGTGACATGACGTGTTTTATGAAAAATGGAATGGTCTCTTCGTAATATATTTAATCGTGGACAATTTTAATAAGCAATGTTTCTTTGAATTAGTTTAACCTTCCCGTTATAATTGATTTAATTTTAACCGGTGTTATTGTAATCAAAATAACAATATAATAAATTAATTTTAGCCACGTACATGTTTGGAATAAAATGTTGGAATAGAAGTTATTGTCTAAAAGAGTAAGACTGAAAATTAAAAAATAGGTCCCTACGCCTTTAGTTGAAATCAAGCTTTGTATAAATTAAATCGAATTTATAAACACAAAATATTAAGACATTGTTATATGGCATTAATATTCACTCCAGGTATCCACCTTCTTCATACAGCTAAGGTTAAGTTACCTTTTTGCACCTCTGTCCATTTCGTACACACGTTCGATCACATCGTTAATTAAGTCCAGTTTTTCTGGCTTTATTACTCCCGCTTCATTGTATAAGATTTACGCCCAGTGGAGGCTTCTAATGTGATTAAAACGGCTGTGAGTAATAATAAACATTTTATTGGGGCATTACATAAGCCGTGTGATGTATCTGCACGAAACTATTGAGTTCTGGTCGGAACATCACGACGTTCCTAATCAACTTTGTTTTATGGTAAGTCGCTAAGAAGTCAGTCATTAGACGGGGTAGTTATTGAGTTTTATTGGTAAGGATCAGTTCACTTGGAAACTGCTGTATCTGATGTGTGAGGTAAATTTTTTATTTTTTATCGTTCATGATAAGACGATGTTTGATATAAAATGCGGAATGAAAATTTATCTTGGAGCTCCTTAAATGAAAATGAGAGTGTTGAAGAAAATACACGTGTTATTTTCCTAAACATTAATATCTCTGACATTTGGAGTTCATCACGCTATGAGTAAACTAAAATGAACAATGTCACGGCTCTTATCAATCTAACTCTAAATAGATGATATTGCTTAAAACCTAGGATTATCAAGAACTCGTAGGTAATTAATAATTTTTTTAGTTATAATGTTTTTCCTTAGGTGAAAAAAAACATTTGTTATACAAATAATCCACAAAGGAGGAGACTGGATATACCTATCGATATTATCAATGCGACAAAACATAAACAACCAAAGAAAACAACAGGGACTTATTACACTTAAACCAAAAGGTAAAAAAGTATTTCACGAAATTATCTCGAGGAAAGGGTAGTGAGTAATAACCATATAAGCAGTAAAAATCCCTTCCAATATGAGCAAGTAATGTTGGGTTTTAGTTGGGTTGCACAAATCTATACAATTTCTAGCAAGAGAGAATAGGGTTTTTCTAAGTTAGTTCTCTTTACCATCTCTCTCATACGATAAAATACGAAGCGATTAATTATGAAAAGATAAAATGCCACTAAAATATTAAAGAATCAAACATACTATTGATGCACCACGAATAACATACATAGATTCAATAATACTTTATGTCTTATTCTGATTTGAGTATGTTGAGCCTTTTTCTGTGTCCGTCACAGTTGCCATGAGTTGCAGCAGAAGGAAAGTGCTGCATGCTCGTTTGTTATTTTAATTCCTTATAGAAACTTAACGATGCATAAAGATTTTTGCAATGAAAAAGAGTCGATCGAAGTAATTCTAAGCCATTTTATTCTTTCATAAAACCTTAACTTATTTAGATATTTCCCTTTTTGCCACAACCCATTTAAGCCAGCTTCTTCGGATACCCTCGCACAATTGTTTCCAGTTATTTATGACGATTCGACACTAAACGAAAGCCGAAATTGAACCAATTTGCATACAAGGGATGCTGGAGCAAAAGAAAAGAAGGGAAAGTTAATAACAACCATTGTTTGGATTTACGACCGATAATTCTATTCAAACTGCATTGTGCATTTTTCGACTATTGATGTTCATGTTTATGGTTCTGACTCATCTGAGAAAGATGTCCATTATCTTTAGTATAAAATATAAATTGTTACATCGTAACGCAATAAAATTTAACCTAAATTAAAGAATTTACGTAAGAATTTAGGTAGGAACATAAAGATATTATCTCATCTGAAAACATTAAATTGTAATACTTTTAACTTTGTGGGAGAGGATTTATTATTTCGAGGACTAATTTAGAGAATTGAGATTGGGCTTTGAGATTTTATTTGTTTACACGTAAAACCTACTATTTTTTTTTTTTTTATGGATATAAGATAGCAAACGAGCATGCAGTACCACCCTTCCCCTGCCGCCCATAACAACTGCGACCGACCTAGAACTAGACTCAAAGGGACTAGGATGGTTAGTCCAGTTAGTAGATGGTGTTAGAATATTAGTTGGTTAGTTTGTTAATAAGTGCGAGGACAGGGTATGTTAGTGATAATTAGTCCTGTTAGTTAATGTTAGTAATAGTCCAGTTAGTTATTGTTAGTATGAGTCTTGTTCCAATTCGGTTACAGATGCGTTGCTACCCCTGAGGTCTGAGATGGTCGCCTCTAAAAAAGTGAAACCGGCTCCACAAACCTTCCTATCCGGAACACAATTGCTCTTAAAAACAATTATTATGACGGTAGGAATGGTACTGAGTACCTTGGCGGGCGGTGGTACTACTTGATTTCCTTTTTAAATTATTTTCTAACACCGATCATCTTACTAGCATCAAAAGTGTAGCTATTGCTTTGCCGGTCGAAAATGCCGCGCAAAAGGACGCCTTATTTCTGACTCTCAAATACCTACAATATTCTGATCGAAATATAATATATGTATTTAAGTATTATTAGAATTAGCCTTAGTCTCGTATGTAAAAAACCAACTAAAGGAAAAGCGGTAGCTATTGATGAGAAATCTTGGCTTAAGCAACGGCTATTATCTAACTATAACAACCAACAATCTTACTACCAACAAGTCTCAGTATCATCGAGTTTAAATTAGATGGTATAGCACCCACAAAACCCTAGAATCCTGGTGTCCTAGCCTCAGCCTTTGTCCACCAGGATGCTTCAAAACACGTCAAGGAATCCCTGCATATCCCAAAACTACATACTTTGCATTCCTAAATCTTTCTTCTCTCGCTATTATATTTTGGGTTCTAAATATTCAACCGCCCTTGCAAAGATAAAATACACACAAAAAATAAAGGTGGAATAAAGCTTAGTTTCACTTTTGTTTTTGAGGCTAACAAATTAGTTTCGGGTGAAATACATAGATGCCCGGTGTCCTTGTATACTTTCGCTGATACGCCGAAAGATCGGTCATAAAAGGAACTTCGGGCCTTCGATATTAATATTTATTGCTCTTAATATATACGAAACACTTTCCTTGGCGAGTTATAAATAGTTTTATGTCGGCCACCCGTTAAATGGTATAACAAGGGAGTTTTACGATGGCAACTGACGCCGTATAACGCGCCATTTTTAAATTTAATGAATGTTATGTTTCGTAACGACTCTGAACGGTAACTCTTTTATTAAACTGTTGAACTCCAACGACATCTATGCATGTCGAGAATGCATAGTACCGCTTATATACCTGGAATCCAAAGGGTCAATATAAGTTATAAAAATATATCTTTTATGGGCACAAAGGTTTGGTGAGAAAATAGAGGATCATGATGATTTCCAGTTCTAATCTAATTTTAAATTAAAACGTGACGTTGAATTTTCAACTGAAACATCATGCTGTTATTGTTGGAGTGGATTCGCAAGGCAAAAAGCTCACAAAAGATCACATTTTCCGAACCTCTAATGGGAAGACATTATCCGAAAATCGTTTTTGTGCGAATAAAATTTACTGGGGAAATTTTGGTAAAGCGTAGCAGGAGTTATCTTTATGTACACTTTTACGTATTTCGCAGCAAAATGTTATCGGCCAACAGTTAAACGAGGCCTTTAATGTGATGGTCTTTCTTCTTTATTACTCCAAAGCACATAAAATTATTTCGATAAATTATAGATTCTTCCGTTCTTTAATATATTAATAATAGAAATATAAACAATTTGGATAACATGTTGGAAAATTCAGTGTGACCAGTAGATTTACGTCATGATTTAGTGTGGTGTCTGATTATGGCGCAGTACCTATGTAGTGCGTATGCGTATATGTAGTGGTAAAAAGTTTTGATAATCACTTTCGGCCCATTTTGTCACTACGGAATTTTATATAGGTAGCTTAAGAACAAAAATCCAACATCAATAAAGCTTTCCAACTGGAGCTTTGCTTGCTTAGAACTTTTATCTATAAAACTTATTTTATAGGTGCACGTTATTCAAAAGTTCAAATATCTAGTTTGGAACATTTCAGAGCATTGATGATAATGGAACTCGAATTTCGCGAATATTTTAGTACCTACCTGTAAGTTGTAACGAATAGTAACAAATAACCTGTCCTAAAATCACACATCCGTTGATATATCGTCTAGCAGATACGAGCCTACTTTATCTAACTAAATTGCGTTGCGTTTTTCACAAAAATCGCTAAGGCAATTTGTTTAAATTACTTTCCTATGCTAATCTGCCTCGTGTTGCGAATATATTCTTTACGAAAAAAAGGAACGTACTCAGCGCGAGATCGTCCTATCGGCTTGTTCGCCTCAAATGATGCATGTTGTGGAAGCCGGATCTTATAAAGAAAAACAAGATACTGCAAGCTATTACACGCTTTGCGTCGTAAATAATCGTCTTAGTGCGGTAAATAAATAAGTGTACAGTGTCTGTTCGTGCGAGCGTAGCTATCTGATCAGTACGAGTACGCAACGAAACTCGGGAAAGTGCTGTTTAAGCCGAGATAGGGAGTAACGTAGGAGGAGGGTTAGTTTTGCGGCGTGTTAATAGATAATGAGTGCGGATATACGAGTACCTACATAGTTTATAAGAAAGAAGACGTCGCATACTTTCTCTATATGGAATACAGCGACATAACTCCCTTATCTTCCGTAACAATAAAGCTGATTTTGGCTCGGTATTCCAAGGGAATAGCGAATTAGGATCTGTGATTTATGTTTACACATATTCTTGTCTTAAACGAATTTATTTCTCTCTAACCTAAGAATAGATAACAAATCGTCAAAGGTCACCCTGAGTCAAGCGGATTATAAAGTACTTTGAGATTGAGTTTTGAACGTTTGCGCCTAAACAGGAACTTGATTTCTCGATACTTTCAGAGTTGCGGAAAATCTCGGGGCAAAATATTTCAACTGAAACTTACTAAGACAGGAACTGAGCAACTTCTGAAGTCTTATCCCATTGTTTGGATACGGTCCAAACAGATTGTTTTCGAGGCGAAAAGACAAGACAATGCTAAAAGGTAGAGATAAACTTATAAAGCAGCTTTTTTATATTTTTATGTATTTGGTAAATAGTTGCAATTACTGTTGCTACTCCCAACATGTAACAATTGAAGAATCAATTTCAGGGCAAACTCTCTAAAGCACTCAAAAACACCTATAAAATCAAAACCAAAAAAATAAATACCTGCGATGGGATTACTTGCGTGTAGATATTTTCCTATATTATTTCAATTATGTGGTACAACATACATAGATACCTAACTGGCACGCAAATAAGCGATATAATCCATTAGGTATAACGAATTTAACTCAACAAAATTATTATAGTAGAAGATCCGAATCTATATCGACATTCACCGGGTTGATAATAGAATCAAACTTATTTTATAATAAATTTCGTATATTAGAAAATATATTAAAAATGGGTTGACAACAAAAATCCTGGACAGAATATTTTTAATTATTTAAAAAAAATATTTTTCATAAAAAATGTTGCATGATGAAGATAATAATAAAATTTTATACTGCACTTAAAGTATAGAACATATAGAATGTGCAGACGTAGGGTAGACTATTATTTACCTAGACGAACTACTGGGTAGACAGGTATAAACAGGTATGTCAATACTAGTTACTTTTCACTCGATTTGATAATAGTCTGCACATTCTATATGTTCTATACTTTAAGTCCAGTATAAAATTTTATTATTATCTTCATCATGCAATATTTTTGAAAAATTATTTTTTAAAAAATAATTAAAAATATTCTGTCCAGGATTTTTGTTGTCAACCCATTTTTAATATATTTTCTAAGATACAAAATTTATTATAAAATAAGTTTGATCCTATTATCAAGCCGGTGAATGTCGACTTAGATTCGGATCTTAGACCATTATTACTTATTTATTAATCAAATACAAAATTATTATAATATTAAGTCAGTTTTGCAGATAGTCATAATCAACTTTAATCAACCGTGGTGAGCTTAAGAAATCCTAATAACTTGGTCAACGAGCCAATCAAAGCCTACCTGTTTAGCAAGGGTTTCAACGATTTTCGACCTCAGCAAACTTTGTGAGATACTGTTTTCGGTGTGATGTGGGTGTTCCTAAAGTCACATCAGTTCATGTTACCCAAAACTCAGGAAAAGCTTACACAGTAATGTGAGTCTAAGCACGTTTGCGATTATTTTAAATGAATAATAATACTTGGTTGTTGTCATTGCGGTGGGTATTTTGAGTATTCATTACGGTGATATTGTATCAACCTTTTGAAACTGGTAAATACACACGCACAGCGCTTACAACCGCCCACATTATCTAAGCCAATGTAATATCAATCTTGACGTAAAAACCGGGCTCAGCTCCGGCCTATTTCCGCGCTGACACAAAATTCTGTGATCATAAACAAACAGAACTTCGAAAAATAATCAATCAACGTCGACCAAGTGTCATGGAACGTTTTCAATTACAAAGTGGTCGGTTTGCGCCGATGTTTTGTGCTTCGATCGTGATTAACCATCTTGTTCTTGTAATGAAAGATGAACACCCACGTAATACGCATTAATGTTTTATCTAGTGTAGGACGGGTCTCAACCTTTCGCGTATTAAAAAAGATCGTTAGTGCTAACGTTATTGAAGTAAATTTGCTTTGAGACGTGTGACGTAAAGTCGTGTTGCTGAAACAATAAATACAATAATCATGATTGCGAATGTTGTAATGAAAATGTTGAAAGCAAATTCATCGGTACAATATATTTTTTTGTTCATAGAACTTTTTATAAATGTACCATTTGTCGCGTTTGACAACCGTGGTCACCAAGCCAAGTTAAAAGGGTCCTGGGTTCGATTCCTATTGAGTTGGAAATTTGAATTTGAATTTTGCGTTTCAATTTCTGTTCTCTGTCTGAATATTTCTTTGTCTTTGTGCGTTGTCGACGGCATCCACGATATAATAAATCCTTATGTTAGTCTATGAATACGAGTATAACTTATTTTATATCTTCTAGGTACATTTGTAACAAATATATACCTAACCTCCTACTTAAAAATTATGCGAAATATCCAAATGAAAAGTAGTCTATAAATCCATTTTACATTATTTATTAACAATAGTTAAATTAACTATTAGAAATATTGGAATATTCTAAAGAATACCTGTTTGTTAATTTTTGATATCTTATAATGTTTTTAAATCCTAAACATCTTCAAATATACTTTTAAAATATTCTATAGCAAAACATTTTCAGACATCAAACATTAACGAAAATATTTTTTATTAATTTTCATTCATAAAATTAGTTCAAAAGTACGAAAATGTATTTGTATAAAATGAAATATCGATGAGCATAATTAAAGGTAGATGCGAATAACTAAAGAGACAAGAGAATTTCAATCAAGCCATCGTAAGAGCAGCGTCTAGACTTCATTTTAATTAATGACCAGTGATTTGGATTCGCATTATAATGAAATGAAACGTGTGAAGTATTGACAGTCTAATCATTTATCATTTATTTAGTCCAAATAACTTAAATCTGAATACATTTTTATAAATATTGTGTGACAAAGTTAGCACTCACTCTGGTGTACATTTTAGTATTGGTACAAGACTTTCAAAATCGTAGGTATACTTTGCCTCGTATACGTGATAAAAACCTTGATTTTTATGAAAAAAACAACATAAACAAGCGACCATAGCCCAGAGGGTGGCGTCCATCCTAGTGATCGACCAAATTAAGCAACAGTAAGCAACACCAAACTAGGACGTTCCCGTGCTCAGGAGGGCACGTTAAGCTGCCAACCCACATCGGTCGCCTTCGGGCAGTATAAAAACTTTCGCCATATTGGGATAGCCACCAAATTTTTCATCAATTGGCACTGGAGCAACGCGGTGAAGTATGCTTTGGGCCTCTTCAGTTATGAGGAAAGATACCTGTGCTCAGCTAGTGGGTCATTAATGGGTTGGATCTAAAATAAAATAAAATGTTGAGAACCGCTATACTTAGTCCAATAGATTGTAACGACTGATTTGAATCATCAATATGTAAGTTATACATTGCGGCATTTATAGACACATTGTGATTAGAGGTAATTTATAGATTTCATTGTAACGCCGACACGACAAAAAACCGCATATTAGAATTAGGAACCAGTATGCGTTGGCGGACAGGTAAATAAACCTAATCATAAATATGATGAGCCCATCAATACAAGTTACATGAGAATGCGCAGAATAATAATTAGCGACTTTATAAATTGAGAGCCATTTTGTTGATTAGAACTCGTGCGGTGAGAGTCCAAAACCACTTAGTGTTTGAATGAATCGATTAATACAATGGTTACATTGAGATAATATCTTCCTCGGTATCGAGGTGTTAAACTCGTTTGAAACGGAAGATCTTATTGCTAACACGCTTAAAAAACAGGTTTTTAAGTTAATTACCTATACAGATAAAACATTCTACGCGTTTATGAACTAAAATTTTGATCACTAAATTTATATTTTTAATCAGTTATTTCAATTTTACTAAATTCCAATAATTAATTGATCATAAATCTTGTAGGTATGTATATAAAAAATGCTATTCATTTAAACAATTGCATCGTAACTTATTCGTAACAAATAAACGAGGAAGTTTCAATTCTTATACACACCGTTAGAAACGATTTCGAGCCAAGTGTGATCTAATCTCGAATCTCCGGATTGAGAGAACGCCAATGCATCACCTGGCTTCCGTTGCACCGATTCCTTTCTAATGTACGACCCACATTAACTTCTTGATATTTCAACTAACAATGGTAAGAACCAATAATAAGCGATTCGAAAAGAAAAGTTCTGTTTTTTATATGGAAAGAAAATAACGCAAGTTGACGTATACTACGTTCGCGTTCGATATAAAATTCGTTTTAATGGCAACCTAATGGCTAATGTAGATAGACGACAAGAATTTAAAAATGTGTCAAGTAAATTTTGCTTACGAGCAATATTGAACTGTGAACACACGTAATATTTTTTTGTTTAAGGAGTAGCAATTCCATATTCTCAGCGAATAGAGCATAAAATTTAGTGAGTGTTAAGGTCATAATAAAATTTTCATCCAATACTCATTGCCGATACCAAAATTGTGCTGAAAATTTTGAGTTCCTTGTGTATCAAGAGAAGTTTTTAGATAGGTATTTTGTAAATAATTTTATGTTTCCGTTATAAGTGTGCAAGCGCTGCGAATACCGTTGCCAGTAGCTATTGGCAACTCAACCGATATTAAAACACACCATTTGGCAGCACTCGTCGCGTCAGAAAATGTAGGGTGGCATGTAACTTAATATAAAGTTTTTCTCTCTGTCAACACCATTGAACTAAAGGATGAGGTCGCTAAATTTGCATTATAATAAAAGTTTTCTGAATTCTGTTTAACTATCTCTTAGACGCCTTCGTAGAAGACACAATTAATAATATTCTTTAGAAAGTAATGGCAAGGTATAAAACAACCAGACGCAACCAGAGACGAACGAGATAAAAATCGTGGATACCCGTAACAGTTGAAATGTCGTCAGGTCAGTGAAAATTATATAATTATATTGTGAAATTAATGACAATATTCATAGTAATTATAATGCTTGACCGCATCCCGGCTATCGACTTACTTGAATCATGTCACGATATTACGATACCTTATCGACATGAAATTAAGATCAGTGTTGTAGATCGTTCCAATACCTATAGTCAGGCTTCTTCATCATTGATCATCTAAATCTGTTTTTCGACCACTGTTCCCTTCCCCTCTAAGTTGACGATAGGTGTCATGAAGATACAAATCGTAACTAGCAATATCGCTAAACAAATTGCAATTCTGACGAGTTGATGAGTTTCGCGGGTGTCGCTAATTGCACTGGCGCCCCCACCCTTTGGAACACAGAAACACAAGACGAGGAAGGGTGTTAATAGCCCTACTGATTCATACAAATTGGACTTTTCGAGGGAACTTTGCTCTCTGTAGTTCAAGTTTACTTAAATATTAAATAATTTAACCACGTTTGAAACTTGATCTAGAGCGTAACAGTAATTGAATTTATTACTAAGAGTTTTCACAGGGTTTAAAAATGTAAATGAATAGATGTATTGGCTGCCTCTCTGGTGTTAACAATGTCCAGTTTTTAAGCATTAAAACATTATAAAACCACATTTTAATGAGACTTTTAGCATTGATTTACCAGCAGTTGGAATTCTACACAAACATATCATTAATAAAAGAAAACTGGAATAAAAATATGTTAAAATCATACTTTGAATATGTATAAAAATAATTTTTAGATACTACAAGCATTTTTAATGAACAGAAACATTTTCTATGCGAGGTTGAAAGAGGATAGAAAGTCACGCTGAAAGAGCTAAATGTAACCGAGAAAAACAATGAGAAATGTAGGTACGTACAGTGTCAAAAGGAATTATTTTGTACTATTTCTATTGCCCTTGAACCGCGATTTATTTCTATTGATACGATCCAAGTAATAGCGAAGTAGTGCCGGCGCTTTGTGAGCTATCAGTCCTTTAGTGAATTATTCTCTATCAAACGACTGATCAAACGAAGTGAACTTAGTGAACTATTTCATAGCAACCGTTTCACGTTTATAATAAATGTCGTACCTAGCTTCTGCACGCGCTACTTTATTCGATACTTCGACGTTTGATTTAACTACTCTTTGTGAAACGCTGTTAGGTATCCTTGCCGTTACAAAATAAAGTACAATACCATATCCCCGTATTCCATATAAACAGACGCTTATAAATAATCTATTTTAGGTTTCCTTAATGAATAGATTAAATTGTCCATGTTGCTCATAAAAAGAAAGAACTGTTTTGTTTAAACTAAAGAGGAGCTGTCATTTGACACAAAAACGTATATAATATTATGTCAGTTAGTTTAACTAACCGACAATGTTTTCCTGAAATGATTCAAAAGATCTAAACAATTATAATAGGCTAGCTAATGTGGTGCACAGAACGGAGTTTAAGTATTATTTACAAACCTTCTTGGTGAACAATTTTTAATTAAAAATAAATTCAACGCGTCTGCTTTCTGCTTTTCAACTTTTATTTCTTTAAATCGCTGACAAAAAGAGACACACAGAGGTTACATTTAGCCATAGCTAGCCTATTATAATTGTTTAGATCTTTTGAATCATTTAAGGAAAACAATTTACTGTTTCACTGTACTAACGCCATCAGTTGGAGCACGGGACCTTATAAGTCCCCGTGCTCCACCCAGGTGGAGAACCTAGATGGAGCACGGGTCCGGACCCAATTCTACATTTGACTCGTACTAAACTTTTCAACATTTAATTAAATTACATTTACCTACTTAATTTAATAGCTTTTCACTTAGCCATTACCTATAACATTTTATAATAGTCCCTATATACTTTTGCATCAATGTCATTTTAGGAGTAGGTATCAAGAGCGAAATTTATATCCACATCTCGTAACATATAATATAAGAGAACCCTTCAAAATTCTCTTTATGAATACCAGAATCTTACTAAACGTGGAAACTTTTTTAATATAAAACGTATACAACTTAATATCATGATCTAGCATAATACTTACTACACATAATTCTAGCCTGTCCTCATAGAAAAAACCGATACCCACTCCAAAACTCTCGCATCGCTGAGCATATTTATGTTTTTTTCTTATTCATCGCTCACATGTCTGGATGGATGAGCCTACACCGACATTTTGTGACATTAAGCTCCAATGGCTTTGAATATCCTACAGCTAACCTCTTTTTAAACAGATAAGCAAATGAATTGGAAGCCTTTTGTGATATCTTCTCCCGTATTTAAATTTTTAGAGAATATGATGATATGTTTTGAGTACGGTGAAACGATACATTTATAGATATCCCTTTGGGAGTTTATTCATTACGTGAGAATTTTTATATTGTTAGGGGAATATGGTTTTTATAAACAAAATATCATTGGTTATTTTTATCTAGCATGACGCGAACTTTTTTCATATTATTAACAACCCGTCTTCGCTTCGCTTCGTAAAATATGATTTTTATTTTTTTCTATTAGTTATTACTTACTTAATTTTAACAGGCTCTCTACGAATGCTATGTTTAAACCTTAAACATAAAGGTATTATTTTGTAAATTGCCCTGGGTATATTATGAAGAAACACATGAGGTTTGGAAACGTTATCCATAAAAATAATAATTCGCTGATAACTGATTTGAAAGCCGATCATACTATATCTAAATATAAACTTCTAATCCATTGTCGAGAAATAATAAGTAGGTATTTCATTTTTTTGTGAAGATACCTAAAGATAAACGACCGTTTTAGGCCTTTAGGCAGTCTATAGAGATAGTACATATAAAGGTCGTAGTCGACGGTTGTTGCTCAGATATGAAACCTATAAACGCTGGTGTTCCCCAAGGGTCTGTACTATCTCTCTATTCATTCTGCATATTAATGATTATGCTGGAGCGTGCAATCGGCATTCATTGCTATGCAGATGACAGCACGGGAGATGCGTGTTACACAGGCCCTGCAAACTCCTCTCAGTCTCATGTGGAGGATAGCAGAATCAAACTTGTGTCTGAAGTCGAGAACTCTCTGGAGCAAGTCTCGGAATAGGGACGACTCAATTTAGTTGAGTTCAACCCCACGAAGACACAAGTTTGCGCGTTTTCCCCTAAGAAAACCCATTTTGTCAAAGCGCCTCAATTCCAGGGTACCGCGCTCACCGTTAGTGAAAGTGTTGGGATTCTGGGTGTTGACATTTCGAGCGACGTGCAGTATCGGTGTCATCTGGAAGCTAAAGCCAAACTGGCCTCCAAAAAGCTTGGCGTCCTGAACCGGGCAAAGCAGTACGTCACTGCGAGGGACCTTCTGATGCTTTATAAAGCTCAGGCTAGGCCTCACATGAAGTACTGTTCTCACCTTTGGGCAGGGGTGCCACAATACCAGCTTAGTTCATTTGACGCCGTGCAAAAGCGCGCAGTTCGAGTTGTCAACGACCCACGAGTCACTAACAAAAACTATGTTTCAGGAGAGACATGGGATCTCTCTGTGTGTTCTACCGACTTTACAACGGTGAGTGCTCCGAGGAATTGTTCGATTTGGAAAAATTTGGTGCCAACTTCACCCTTCCATCATCGCACCACTCGCCAAAGATTGAAGTATCATCCACATCGCTTGGATTCGTGGCGGACGAGAACGGTCCGTTTTTCACGATCGTTACTACCACGAACCTGCAGGCTGTGGAATGAGCTTTGACATGGGGTTCTTCAAGAAAGGTGTAAAAAGAGCTCTCCTTCAGGGCCGGCGTTCCACTGGTGACTCCCCTGGTGTTGCTCGTGTCCATAGGCGACGATGACCACTTACCATCAGGTGGCTCGTCTGCTTTTGCGTCAGCCCTTCAGGCTATAAAAAAAATAATAGGTACAGTGACACACATTGACTAAAGCATATTTTACGAAGATACTCGTAAATAATAGTCCTACTTTGATATTTTCTTCAACGTTGCGTGTAATCGAATGGAAAATGGTCATTAAGGTAACAAATTACGAGACATATCCATAGATAAAAATATTCATCTGCCACTTGTCATTCCGGTTAGTTTCATCTGGATCAAAGATTAGGTATTTTAATTGTCACTTTTCAAAAAATTTAAGTTATTGTATCTATTATTTTACGTTCATAGCCGAAAAACCGGAAGATAAGCTACCCAAAGTAGCATACGTCGCTCGTAGACATTAGTAACAACAAAAGCATCACCTATTGCCGGCCACTAAAGAAATAAGAGGAAAGTAAGAAGGAAAAAAAAATATTATAGGTTCTCATAATAATGTACTTATTATATTTTTATGCTAAAGTTCTACCTGCTTACTAGTCTAAGTATTATAGGATTAAGTATAAGGCACGCTTCATGCGTGAGTGAAAACACCTTTTCATAACAGTTGGCTGATTTTATTCATAACGGACTTCCCAACACTAATTAAACGTCTTATAACAAGTAGCAAAGGGATTATTAAAGATTTCGGCAATTACACCAACAACTATAACGAAGCCTACAGAGTGAAAAATTAATTAAAATTTAAGCCTATACTGCCTTTTGAGCCTCTACGCAGCCGCGAAATAAAAGGGCTAAAGTACCTACACATTTCAGTGAGCAAATAAAGATCATCCGCGCTAGATAATTTGCACGAGTTTATGCAGTATGCACGCAACATATTAAAATTAAATTACGTCAAGAGCACGCAACGCAAACCTATGAACATTCTCATTAATTAGATTCATTATACTAACTTCTTCGTATACGAATACCGTATACGGTGGGATGGATTTAATTTAACTTGTTCCGTAATTCCCACCGCGTTTTCAATCTACCGTCATAGTAATGTAATGTTAAAGCAAGGATTAACGATATACGCGAGTTCTGTAATATACTATTTATACATATTTTGTTGTCATATAAGTAGAAATCTCTCAGGTATTTAGAAAGCACATTATGAAAATTATCTTATAGCGATTGGGTAATAATTAATAACTTAAAATTATAATTAAGTGTGTACTGTAAAAAAGTTACAAATTGAATGAAATAATGTTTTATATAGTTTATATGTATAAATATACGACAGTTTTAAATAAAAATAATCGTACCTGCCGAGTGAAGGATCCGTGACCGCGTCCCAGTTTCTGTTAAAAAAATTTTGACGAATAAATATTTGTACTTAGTATTATGCTACCTACCTACCTTATGCTACCTGCGACATAAAATCCTATTACAGAAAATTATATTTCTATACAATAAATATTTTGAAACTAATACATAAATAAGCATAAAACATGAAGTTGTTCTGTTTCAAACATTTTTAAAAATTAAATGCTTGTTCACTCTAAGGCAACGCGTTTCGTTTATCAAAGGGACAATAATTGCATTCAAAATCAAAGATGTCTAGCGATAGGGCGCGGTATTTTCACTAATTAAGGCCCGACATGCGCCAAGCAACAATTAAGAGGAGCGATTGTTGATAAGCTCGCATCGAGCTATCAACCGCTCAGAATAAGATTGGGTCCAGAATAAGATCTTGCTTAGTTAAGCAGGTTAAGCTTGCGCCTCACACCTTATTAAGGTAAGGACTGTTATCGACGCGTTTTCTTCACTCGTGCGTTATCGTCGATGCTCGGTCTTAAAATAAGTGGTTGTTGTTTTCCTTGTTTTTGAATTTCGCTTCTATTGCTTTCTATGGTACTTTCCGGTTATTGCAAGGTTTTAAGAATTTTTGAAGAGTTTGTGTTGTTTTTTGTTTGTACATTAAGGAATTTGTTATTTTTTGTCATTATTAGGTATCTAATGGTAATTCTAACGGTAAATCAACAAGTGTCAGAAAAAAATAGAATACCTGGATATCTTTTGCTTTCAAATTGTCTACAATATTATTGTTGTATAAGTTTGCGGAATCTGAGCTGAGATCAATGGTCTGTGTCATCTAAACACGCTACTCCCTAAAAGGGTAATATTAGATAGATACGTGTTTTTTTTTTTTTTTTTATAGCCTAAGCAGGCAAACGAGCAAACGGGTCACTTGATGGTAAGTGATCACCGTCGCCCATGGACATTGGCAACACCAGGGGCGCGACCAACGCGTTGCCGGCCTCGAAGGAAGCGACAGACCCGCTTCTTGAACAACTTCCGACACAAGTTTTATCCTCCTCTCCTCAATCTGCACCCGAGACATATTTGCACGGCCTGTGTACCGGGCATCACCCGTACTGTCATCAGCATAGCAATGGATATTCTCGATGTCGAGCAAATCATTGATATGCATGATGAACAGTGTGGGCGACAGCACAGAGCCTTGTGGGACGCCAGCGTTTATGGGCTTAGTGTCCGAGCAGGTACCGTCGACAACGACCCTAATGCTCCGCTCCGATAAAAAGCTGGCGACCCATTTGCATAAAGACTCGGGTACTCCATAAGAAGGCAGCTTAGACAATAATGCCTTGTGCCACACCCTGTCGAAGGCCTTCGCGACATCCAAACTTACAGCCAATGCCTCACCTTTGCTCTCAATTGCTTCCGCCCAACAATGAGTAAGGTACACAAGAAGATCACCAGCAGATCTGCCATGGCGGAAACCGTATTGACGGTCACTGATCAACTGGTGATCCTCTAGGTACCGGAGCAATTGGGTGTTAATTATTCGCTCCATTAGTTTGGAGAACAAAGAGGTTATTGCAATTGGTCTGTAGTTAGATGGGTTTGACCTGTCGCCCTTTTTGGGAATAGGGTGGACAAGAGCTACCTTCCAAGAAGACGGCACGATGCCGGCAGAATAGGAGAGCTGGAATAGGCGCGTTAAAACCGGGGTCAACTCCGGAGCGCACGTTTTTAGCACAAGAGCAGGTATACCATCCGGCCCACTCGACTTATTGATGTCAAGGGAGAAAAGAGCTTGACGCACAGCATTTTGATTAAAACGCACGTCAGGCATCAGCTCATCACACCGCGAGATGGTGGGCGGTGCTTTCCCCCCGTCATGAAAAGTCGAGTTCGACGCAAAGAGTGTGCCCAGGATATCGGCTTTTTCTTTGGCGGTATGGGCCAGGGTACCGTCTGCTCCGCGCAAAGGTGGAAGGGACGATTCACAGAAGTTGCCCTGTATGGCTTTGGCTAGAGACCAAAAGGCCCGACTACCACATGGATAGCCTAGAAGTCTCTTGCCTGTTCTGTGAATGTGCTTGAACTTTGCCCTGGTGATTTGCTTTTTTGAGGACCGGGAGGCAGCATTAAATTTCTTCTTCAGCAGAGATGCATCAGCACGACGGAGGTCGCGTGCCTTTACCCAATCCTGGTAAGCAGATTGCTTCAGGCCACCAGCCTTAGAGCAATTTCTGTCAAACCAGGCTTGGGTTTTCCCACCAACGGGTACCACAGAGTTAGGAATGAAACATTCCATGCCCTGAAGTACCACGTCGGCTATGGACTGTGCACAAACATCGGGATCATCTGAAGAGAAACAAATGTGCCTCCAAGGGTAGGAAGAGTAAAATTCCCGCAAACCATCCCAGTCCGCCGATCTAAAATGCCAAACCCGGCGAGACGCGCATGGTCGCCGGTCAACTGGTCGTGCCAATCGTGTAGACGATCGCACTAGGCAGTGATCCGATGAACCAAGCGGCGCCTCGACGGATACGGCATAATCGTGAGGGTGGGTGGTAAGCAGGAGGTCCAGAGTGGAAGCAAAATGACCGTCAATGTCAGGGATCCGAGTTGGGCTGGACACCAACTGACTGAGGCCATTAGCCAAGGCAAAGCTGTGAGCAGAATTCCCCGCGTAGTCCGTTGTACGTGATCCCAGCCATTCAACATGATGGGCGTTGAAATCGCCTAGGATCACCACTTCGGCACAAGGAATCTGCTCTAGCACATAGTCAATCGCCCCTTGAACGTGCTCGTAGAGTCGATCAATTTCGGTATTGCCGCTATGAGACCTGTACAAGCAGATGTAAACACGCGTTTGACCACCATGGTCGACGCGTACGCAGATGGTGGACAGGTCTCTTCCTTCAAGAGAGTCAAGGCGTTGACAGCAAATATCGTCCCGAGAGAACACACAGACGCCGGCGTGTGCTATAAATTTATGTTCCAGTCTGTAACCCGGATACATGAGGTAAGAGGTTTCTTCTCGGGCCGATATTTGCGTCTCCGTTAGAAAAAGTAAGGCCGGCCGCGCCGATTCGAGATGGTAGTGAACGGCGTTAAGGTTGGAATGCAAGCCCCTAATGTTGCAAAAGTCCATATTAAATGTGGAAGGGGGTGCCGCTGGTTTTAACCTTTTCCTTTTACTTGACTTTCTCATATTTTTTATCGCGGGGAAGACAAAGAGTGAAGGGAAGCGATACATCAGCAGTGTCTCTAGGGTCAAAGCGGAGTCACAAAACCCCCTGTACAAGTCGAGCAGAGTGAGTCACTGGCACGGCGGACGGAAGGACCCCCGATCCAACCCGTGAATAAAAACCCCGTCCACATCCGGCTCCCGTAACCGGCAAGGAGATCATTCGACGGGCTTTTAACATTGGCGGCGGGACAGCCTCCCAGGCCGGGATCTCCTGGGTTCGGGTCCCCTACAACCAACGGGCGCCAGCGGTAACGTTTCATCGGCTCTCCCTGGCCGCCGTGCCAGTTCATCACACCCAACCGCACAAGAACAGTTGATAATGACTCCAACGGACCCCAGATACACCAACAACATACCGCTTCAGGATAGGAAATAGATGAAGAGTGGGAAGGAAAGGACTGGAAATGGGGGAGAAAGAAGAAGAGGAGATCTGGCTCTCCGACACTGCAGCCGAAACACGTGAAAACATTTCACGGCTGATTTTTAGAAGGAGGGTGGTAGCTAGCCAGTCGGGTAGAACCCTTCCACCAGCAAAAAGTACCTACGGGCCAGACCTGGAGGGTACAGAGTCCAGGGACCCCTAAATAGGGGGGCCGGGCGCCGTGACCTCGTCCGTTATTCAGCAGGGTGCACCACGAGCAGGGGAGGACGGCTTGGGCTCAAGATGGATGGAGCCCCAAACACCCTGTTATGTGTGTTATGAATATTGCTGTCAAATGCGACAACTGAATAAAAAAGAAAATAAAGTAATATAACTCATATTAATTCTATTCTAAGAAAAGTCATTCTTCGTATAGTAGGATATAACATTTATTACTCCTCGAATAGGAATTAGCAAATATTTTCTCCATGCTCCCTCAATTCAACGTTAATGCATCGTAAATGCAGACTTCTCCAACGAACGTTTCCCTCCAAGTTACATTATTGTTCAGACATTTTATATGAGAAGAACTCTTCATCGTCATTATGTCCTTTTAATTTTTGTCCCAGAACACTATTTAATGAAAATGTCTGCCAAGCGAAAGAGAAGATGGATTTCATTATTTTATAATGCACGCTCTTGCAAAGAACATTGCATTCTTTATGAGGAAGACCTTGCAATGCAAAGTTAAAGACAATTTTCCAGTTGTAAATTCGTAGCTTTTTGACAAAGTGGAACAATTTTATATTACTCGTATATATCTAACTATAATACCTACTTTTTATATTATATTTCTTAGAATTATCGTCTGACCAAATTACCTTTTAAAAGAAAAGTAAATAATATATGTATACTGAAACAATCTGTTGGTACCTATTAACTAATGTATACCTAACGATTTTAATGGAGCTTATTTTAAAAAGTTATGATATTTAAAAATGTATCAAAGCGAGAGTGTCTACTTAATAATACAATTGTTGAAGGACGACGACTGCCGAGTTAGCTAGTATAAAATATGAGTAAAATTACACAATACATTAAGCCTAACACACAAAAAAAATCTTAAAACAAAATATTATGCAACACTAAACATTTTTTTAACAATTATTACATTAGATGTACCGTTAATATGAAATGAAGCACCAAATGTAATAGACAAGGCCAGTCACATTGATTGTGTTGGTTAGTTTAACCGAATCATGCAGCATGAGATAGACTAAACCGCTCCCGTACCAATGTCAAATCAATTTGATCAATTGGAAAATTATAGTCGCTTCATAATCCAGAGGATAGACCCCAACGAATGAACCGGACATAATGTGTCTAGTTGTGTTTAGTAATATTTAAACTTAGTAGTGTAGTCTGCTGTAATTTGTTTATTATTATCGCATAGGTGTAGGTACGTACAAAGATATCAATAGGAAAGTTAGGAATTTAAAAAACGTTGGTTTTCTGTACGTGTACGTGTAACTGTGTATATGCTACATAACAAAAATCTTTGAAATTTAAAGGAGAGTCGTTGCTCATCAAGTTTTAATTACGATCGATTATATAGTATAGATTATTTTCAAACATGACACTCCCACTTGATAAGGTCTGTGAACTTTAGTTTTTATTTATTTTTCACGTTTCACATAAATCGATTAAAACCACTATCCGTCCACGCCTTTACTCTCTCATGGCGTCTACTCAGGTCTCTAGAAGAGCGCCACAAAGAAACAAATATAAAAGTTGAGTCAACAAACAAGCAACTCAATAAGTCACTTGGTTAATTATTAATCACCGCATAACACTAAAGAATATAACCTATAAAATTATTATAAGCTCCCAACCAAGTTAAATAATTAACATTCAAGCCAATTTCAGTCCTTAGTTTTGAACTTTTAGTAGCTAAGTTGATCTCGTGTGAGCCAACATGACCTATATTTAAGTAATAACACCACTCTACTTAATCTTCTTGATGCGCAATTTACTCCGGCTATCTTTTGGCACGCGCACTTGGCATGCAAAACAGTTGCTACGTCCATCTAAGAATTGTAAGCGACGCTCATAATATAAATTAAGAACGGACACAACAAACTGATGGACGAGGACGACAAATTATAACTGGTAGTACCACCGAAATATAAATATTAAGTCTAATTTAGAATATATTAAAACTTTATAAGTTAGCAACACCAATGGCATCGGTAATCGTATTGCCTTTGCCAGCCAAATAGTAATGTAGGACCCGCATTACGCACATTAGAAAAATTATTGTTAGTTAGTTTCAGTTAGATACGTATCGTTGATAAATACTTAAAGTAAGGCATAGTATACACTTGTAATTATCTTGGCCCAATATGCTCCTTACAAAAATAAAGGTGTTTGCGCGTTATTACAAACCTAATCGGAAATATCACGGAGCCCTCTGCCTTAACAATTGTAGCGAAACCTTAAATAAAAGAAGGAAGTTATGCCGGCAATTTTTCAACCCCTTACCCCATTTTCTCGAAAGAAAATCAAGCAGTTTACGTTTAGGGTCGGAGCTTAACCCCTTCGCGCTGGTAACAGCGGGTAAGTTAAACGAAAAAGTCGTCGCTAAATGCTATTTAGCTCTCTCGGTAATCGTAACACAAACAATGGAAGAGGGAAATAATGTCCAATTCCGGTCGACAAATTAGGCGTCCTTTTTTGGACTTGCTATTTAAAACAAAATACTTTTTTCAGGATCCGTTTATAAGAGTTTCATAATGGTGTTGTTTGACAGTCGAGTAATTTCATATTATGTAAACAAACGAGTTAAATCTGGTTTTGGAGAAATATTGGGAATTTGATTCATGGAAACGTAGGTATTATATTTATTTAATTTGACGGCGCAGTTGAATTGAAAGAAGGTTCTTATATCTGGACGAGTTTGACAACTGACGTAGGTAACACCACGTGCTAAAGAACCATGATTCACGACATGGCGACAGCAAGAAGAGGGGCTGTCATCAGGTTGTGGAGGCTCCTTACGTGTGTTGGTGGAACGTAATGATATGAAGATGCAATCCGTGATATTCTGTTAAATCCGTTATTGTTGTTTGAATGAAAGTATAAAATGTACTGAGCAGATGTAAAGGACTTCGTTTGTATTCAAGATCTGGTCTTCTTATCGATACCTCGTGTATTTGTACTCAAGATAGTCGGCATCCTTTCTTAAATTAATTAAATGTCACGATGTTTTTACAGCTTTTAAACTATCTCATTTTCAATGAAGCATTTCAGTTTCATTAATTTAAGCTTTTACAAAATCCGAGGAATATTTATATCTCAAACTTCCGTTACACTGACAGCATACTTTCTAAACAGACAGAATTTTCTAAATCCTCATCGCTAGTCTATTTGTTTCCTTATTTTACTATAGCTATTTATTTATTTTGCACGCAATTTATAGTTGCCCTCTACAAAGTGGATTCGTAATTTTTCGATTTTTATGATTTTTTTTGCAATCATTATTTTATCAATTTCAATTAATTTGTTTAAATATGAACAAGTTACTTTGCTTTTCATCATAAGTTATCAAGGAAATAAATTATTGGTGCGCATAAATTTCCTTTCTGAGATTTATTTGTTTGGCTTCTGTATTTCGGATTCGTGGTTGTTTATTTAAAAGTGGCGCAAGTAGGACCACCTTGTATTTAACAATTCATAAGGTTTATTTCCGGGTGAAATGGGCACGAATGATAAATAATGCAAAATTTACCTTCCACCGCTAACCATTTCTGGTCAGTCCCATTGTAGATTTGATAAAAAAAGAGATTAAAGAAATATTGATTGTGTTATGTGAAAGATCTGATTTCCTGACTATGAAAGGAAACCTTTATAGAAAAAAATGTAAGGATATGCAAGGCTTATCGATCTGTTGTCAAGAGTATTATTAAGGCACTTCTCACACAACGCTATTTACAAGGTACGCGACTGCAACGCAACCCAAAATTCGTATGTATCTGACACTTTTCACTGACAGGAGACGCGTCTACGATGCGACTCCTGTCACTCAAAAGTGTCAGATACCTACATACAAATTTTGGATTGCGTTGCAGTCGCGTAGCTCATAAATAGCGTTGTGTGAGAAGTGCCTAAATTAGCACTCACAAATGGCCAAGTAGAAAAAACTGTCAAAATCATGAGCTCGAGATTAATAAATTATTTTTTCCCGTTATAAGTCTAAAAATATGAAGTTAAAACGCGTATTCCCTGAGAATTACTAGACACTATGATTAAAGTGTTTAGGTTTTGATATTTGAGATTGTTTATTTTTTTATGTCTGTACTCGTATGAGTCCATGGCACTCCATGCCAACAACAACAGGAAATTCGTTCGGGGGTGAGTGTACCTAAATATGCGCTAAACATTATCGTCATTTTAATAAGCAAAAAAAATACAGGCAATGTCTTAATATTCAGACAAAAATGTATTTACCTATGTAACTTAATATGTGTAAATTGATGATTACTCGAATAAATTATTGACATTGCCTTGTTAACGTTAACGTTATGAATGAGTAAACCGAACTAACAGTAATTATACCTTAAGTTATCTACCATTTAGTAAAATTATTGTAAGCATTGATTGTGTATTAAGTATCTTAGTACCTAATGCAGATGATAAACTAAATATTTTCTCATATCTTTAAACCAAGCAAGAGCTCACTGTCACGCTGGTAACAGGAAGTTCCCGCATTTTACTCTCCACTCGACTGACTTTAAAGATATGAGCCTTTAATAGCCGGAGATCTTAATTGTACTTGCACATACCGTTTGGGACGTTTCTCTTGGGAAGGAAATAGCACCGGATTAAATAAGAAATAGCTATACACAAACAAACTGCAGGACGAAGTAAAAATGACGGGTGACACTTACCTAAACTCAACTTGAACTTCTAGTCATTTAAAAGATCATACTTATATCTATACGACTATTGAATATGCTGCTAATGGCTTCTATAAATCATATTCAAATACCTTTTCTTGCTTTGTGATAACCATTGATTCCTCAATTGTTTGAACTTTCAATAGCATATCTTTGTGTATAAATCCTACACGCACCTCATATTTTTTAAATTGATAATGAATTTTGTTCGAACTTGGTTTAAAAATAATTTTCTTAGAAAGTCAAACTACGCCATTGCTTCCACAAAACACTACCGTGAGTGGTCTTGGAAGAAGAAAGATAGAAGAAGAAGCGGAAACTTCTATGTTTTTTTCCTACTCATAGTAACTGACTACAATTATTATTACCTATATTTCTCTAAGCGTAGTGAAACTAATAGTAATAGTCAACTAAACGCACCAATGACTATGAATATTTTATTACTTATGTTACACAATCTCAAAATCTGTATCAAAAATTATTGATACGTATAAAGCAATATCCAGTCCTTTATTATCAAAGATATGAAGGTCCGATCCGTTTTTCAGTTATTAATTTCTAACAATCGTAAAAGTTATTTTCATGGTGGCCCTAAAAAGTTATTACCCTATTTCCCAGGAAAATATAGGTACTTACTTTCTATGAATTGTGACTGTACTTTACCGACTGAAATCTGTATTTGTAATGTAATAAAGAAATATACGCTACGTATGATCATTTCATGTAAGTATGTCAGTTGTCAATAGCACGACAACTTATTAATAAATGCTAAATTCTACTCCTTTTCAGTTCTCGGATCGTAAGTGATTGATAGACCGTATGAGTTCATATTATCATAATAATTATCACCCGTGACAAAGGGTGTTTATTTAGTGTAAGGTACAAAAAATGTTATTAATTGAAATAAGACTGTAATTTTTCAATCGAATCTTTCTCTATATACCTACCTACCTATTTTTCCAACATCAATAAAAGTAATAAATTGGTACTACACTAAAATATACACAACACCGTCAAACCTATCAACACAACCTATTATATTGGAGCCAAAAAATAACCTAAACTTTTTTCTCCACGCATATAACGATCGCGTGAGGTTTCGTAATACGAGTTTGTGATGTCTTTTTACTTTTATTTTATCATAACACTCGTAACAAGTCGACAACGAGCCGAATCGAGACAATAAACAATTTTTCAAGGTTGATGAGACCTGGGAAGGTAATGATTATTGCTCACGGTTCGAATCTACTGGTTAGTTTCGTGTGTAATTTAGTAACAAGGTTTTTTATGTCGGTGTATACGGGCATGCATATCAGTAGTTACTAAATTCTTTCGACACCTACAATCGTAGTTGTAAAGAAATAACTCAAATTGCCTGTCTCTTAGTTTTATCGGGTAGGCACATTTTGGAGTGTGCTCAGGAACTACACGATTAAATTCTCGCATCAACTTTCGCCATCACACGACCTGACATACGGCGAGTATCCATCCGTCCGTATACCTATTTTTAATATCCCGACATAGATGTCGCGGTTTGCCGCTTTTCACTTGGGAGACTTTTAGAAAAGTTTGAATAGGATTTTACTAATTTAATGTAGGTATTTACCATAGGAGACGTAGATGTTACAAATTTTTGGCGGAAATTTTGGAGTAGGTACTAGGTAGGTCTATATTTGTAACATATGGCACCCAACGATAGATCGCCATATGGATGAATAAAATTATGACTTGCCTTTAAATTTATGACTATGAAAAATCTGTGATGTAGCTGTAAAGAAATACAGTCCTGCTAGCGTTAAATATTTAAAGGTTTAATAAACTTTCATCATAATAGCGGTTTAGCTTCGAACTTTAAATTTCAGTACAATTGGATACTCGTATTGTTCAAGCATATTAGAAATAGAATAAAATACAAGAGTTTGCCGGTAAAATATTATATCGCAAACCATTTATACCTATAGCCGATAGTATGATCGTTCGTAACTTTCTAATCATAAAGGAAAATACTTTTTGCTCGGTCGAATACAGAAGCCTTAACCGTGCCTCCGCTACAGAGATGACGTAATAACATGTCCATTGGAGGCACGGAGGGGAAACTTTACGAGCAAAGGGAATTGGTCAATTCTATTTGACCTATAAACATCGTTTTCCATCAAGTTGCAAGTGCTTGCCTAACTTTACGATGCAACTCAAATAGTTCGCTACACTCAATATACATAAAGCCTGAAAGGATTCTGACGTTACGTGTAGTGGAATAAGCAGTAAATATCGCAGAATTAGAAAGCGTAATGCTACACTTTATTGACAGAGTATCATTTATAAAGCTAAGTAAAGCTTCACTAATAATAAATAAATAACGCTACATATTCGTATTCCCATACTTACATAATTCTCCGTAGCTTGAGTGCAGTGGAGAATATTCAAGGCAAGAATGTTCCTTGTTTTAAATGTTCTCATTTCTCATACATCTCGACCGACGACGTTTTAAACTTATCACTCCAAATTTTGTCTAGCTCGAATTCGTACCCAGGACCCTTCGAACGTCATTCCCGGGTAACTAACTGTAACTGCTCATGCTTCGCTTTGAGAAAAAAAATTGTATTTGTGAAAACTGTTACCTCAAGCTTATTACAACACGTCAACGAAAATAGTTTTCAAATGGATTGAGTCGTTTCTAAAACTTTTACAAACTATTTGTTGAGTCTAAAAAGTTTACCGTACCTACACTACAACATACCGTAAGATTCGATGTCCTTACAGTAGGTACCTATTGTAGAAAAATTACTTTATCTGGCCCATATTGTAGTTTTACTTTAGAGAATTCCTTCAGAAAGGTCCAGCACAGTACAGAAAGGTACAGAAAAACGTATGTCATTTTCCACGTATACCTGCCTCTACCCGCCCATATTAGCACCGGGGTCGTAATGACGAGTTTGACGAGTTGGATGCTACGCCGTATTACTTTAATCGTCATCAACTGCATCTACTCGTAGCGTCAGCAAAGAAAAATAAATATTGTATGCAGCGATAATACTCTACATTTATTAGAATCAATATTACGACTATTGTTAATAATATAACGATAGCATTTTATCAAGTAGTATTTCGCTTAAAAATCTAATTCAAAATGATTTATACCTATTTTGTCTGATACAATTTTAGCTAATATCTTTATAGAATATATTCTGTTGATGGAAAGCTTCAGTTGCCATGTCTTCGTAATTTGTGAACAAACCTTAATAGAATAAATATTAAATTTTGTCTCGAGTTTATTATAAAATCGGTTAAGTGATTTCAAAGATGAGAAGAATCAAACACAATATCCAAAAAATTGCATTGATAAAAAATAGGTTTTTTAATACGTTCCATAATACAAACATCCATTTTCTACATGCTCATGTAATTGGTATATGTTAGTACTTTTATTGTTTTTTTAAATGACCGTCTATCCTTACTAATATTATAAATGTGAAAGTGTGTTTGTTTGTTTGTTTGTTTGTTTGTTTGTTTGTGACTCTTTCACGTCGCAACATGGCTATTATATGGTATGGTTTATGTGTATGGGGATAGTTAGGAGGGTGGAGAGTGACGTAGGCTACTTTTTACCGCGGAAAAACATCTCATTCCTATGGGAAGATCGATTTTTTGTTAGTTGCTAGATGTTTAGTTCTGGATGTTGTTAATAGATGCCGTTAGTAAAATTCATTTGCAAGTTCTGAATCACGCTATCAAATAGTAGATGTAATTTACTTAAATCATAGGCAAATGTTATATCTGATGTTGAGGAAGCTGCCTCTCGCCTACCCTCTACTCGTGCTACACGAACGATATTCCAGCGGAGGGGTGCGCCATGCTCGCCCTCTACGCGGACGACGCGGCGTACCTGACCACCTCCATTAAGTCAGGTCACGCGTGGAGGATGGCGATCAACGTAGGGAAGACGCAGGCCATCCAATTCGGAGGAACCACGATGCGCGACCCCACTCTAAAGAGTCTAAAGCTCCTCAACCAAGGCATTGCCTGGACAAGACAGGCCAAGTACCATGGGGTAACCCTGGACTGTTCCCTGACTATGAAGCCCCACGTGACCAACGTTGTAAATCACGCCAAGGCAGCAGCTGTAGCGCTACGTCCAGCGCTCTCTTCGAGTCTCCCGTTGAGGGTCAAACCACCATCTGGAAGACCTACATCCGCCCCAGGCTCCCGAGTGAACCACAACGCAGGCGTCTACGCGTTGTTCAATCGAAGACGCTGCGCCGGCTGGCAGGGGCGCCGTGGTGCATGAGGAACGCCACCATTCAGCGGGACCTCAGAGTTGAGAGCCTGGACGCCCACGTGGAGGACCTAGCGCAACGGATGTTTACGCACGCGGACGCGGCGCGGTTTCTGCACCTGCGGAACCTGGCGCCGCTCCACGCCCGCCCCCCGGACCGTTGAGCACTCCCGCGCGACCTACTGCGCGGGAGCAGCCCGACATGAACCACCTCGAACAAGACCGCAAACCGCCGTCCGGTCGCAGATCGGCTCCTGCTGGGCTTCCCACCAGCGGGTCTCACCTGGTAGGGCCTGATCGCCCGGGCGGCGTGAAAATCATCATGACTCCCCAGACTAGACACCCATACTCCACATCACCATCTGGACAATCTTCGAGGACCCATACAGGGTCCCAACCCAACGACCGGTCCGTTGTTACGGACCGCGGCAGACACCTCAGTCAGGGGGCCACCGGCCCCGAAACTGAATCCCCACAGCTATGTTAGCCGTGAGTGAAGACTGGACGGATTCTGATGTTGATGTTCCAGTATGTCATATTATAGGCTTATCTTTGGCCGAGATTCCTACGGGAGCGGGACCTACGCGGCTGTTACCTACGGGTCCCGAAGCGAAGCGTGGGCAGTTCTCTAGTTTCATTCTAATAAATAGCATTTTTATATATTAGTCGCAAAATTATGCATGAACCAAGTTTTTAATGTATACTCTTCGTTAGGCCCAATTTATAATAATATAACTTATTTTTCTTACGCTACCTTCCTAAGGCAATGTCCGCGTCAAATGTTACGATATATGATTGCATTACATAAGTCATCATCATCATCATATTTTTTGACTTCATAAGGGACGTAACAAATTAGAGTTCCACGTTAATTTTGGATATACCTATTACATCAGGGATTCTCTATCATAATCTGATAAATATCATAATGTGATCAGTGGCGGCTGTCCCTTGAGTGCGCTCGTGCGCTGAACCACCACAATTTAATAAATAAAAATTATTAGTATTTTCTTTATAAAAATACATTATTATTTTATATAATCTATTAAATAAAAACTAATTATTATTTTATCTCGTTTAAAATAATGACGAAAGAATTTAAACTCTTTGCTAAAGTGTTAAGATTTACTTTCGCTATAAAGAAAAGTTCTCGTGCGCATCGGCGAGCGCACGGGGTCTGCTAGTACAATTTCTATGGGATACGAGCAAACACGCCTAGCGCGTGAGACAAAAGATAGTTCCATAGTAAATGTACGGAGCGATTAGCCTCATGCCGTGCGGCGCACGAATAATCCGAAGATTACCGAGAGCGCCCGAGGTTTGACGAAATTCGTCCCGGTCCCGGCCGGCGCGGGAACGACCAGCCATATTGGATTGACCTCTCGCGACGTGTTTATTTATTGTTTGTTGACGTCCGTAATAATTAGTATCTAATTATTTTTTATATGTTTTTTATTAATTGAGACAGTGTTTGTGAGTGAAAATGAGCGTAAATATAGACTATATTAAAGACAATAACTAAACTTTTGAAAATAAAGTTGGTATTAAATTGGCCGGACCACTAAGCCCTAAAGCCTCTTAGTTAGTCAGTAAAGTGCACCACCAGTTTGACCACCCACCAGCCGCCACTGAATGTGATATCACATTATAATGTATAGGTATTATAATGTGTAGGTAAAAATTATTTAAAGTACAATGTCGATGCAGTAATTCATTTCAGTATGAAACTGTTTCAACCGGCGAAATAATATCCCATTATCATTATTACTCCAAACCTTGAATAATATTTTTGCGTGTTTAACTGTGTACAAAGATTCACAAGATCCCTAACAATTACAGATGTGTTGAAGCATTCCGAAGTTTCATTTATTTACTCGCAAAAAAAACTCTCGATATGACAAATTTAATGTCAGTTTGCTTCCATAACTCAAAAATATTATCTACGTAACAGGAAAAACTACGTTATGTTGACACCTCAAGTTGACACATTGGTGCAACACATCTATGCTGAACCTTTAAATGTTTGCAGTTTTACTGGACATGTTACGATTTTGCAAACTACTTTTATCAACGTTTTCAATCAGGAAATATATGAGTCTCCTCTTTAGCAGTTATATTAATAAATATGTATGGAATTGAATATTAATAATACCTAATGCAAAACATATTTTCCATAATTTTATGTAAAATCCGTGGCATACATACTCCCAAAAAATTAATAATGTGACTTTACCTTAACCTTAACCTGTACCTTTATAAAACCATTACATGGCATAAAGTATTTTGCCTGCCGAGAAATCATCAATGTGGTTCAATAATAGTCTTAAAATGTTTTTAAAGGTTATAAATTTACATTAAGGTAAAATTATCCTAACAATCAAGAAATAACTGGAAGCGCCGGATACTGTTTTAAAATGTAAATGCAGTGAGTAACCATACGGTAAAACATCAAAATGAGATTTTTCAGGCAACAATAAACCATATTTATATTGTGTTATGAATGATAATACTGCGTTTAGTAAATCAGAAAAGTACTGTTCAACTTGTAAGGCTTACCGAGAATGTAAAATATGTTTAAGCAAAGGCCTCTCATTTTTCAGAGCATGTGTAATACAATATTAAACCCATAATGAAAGGCATAATATTTACCACAATTTTCACCGGTCACTTCTTTGCCCGTTTTTGTTCTTGATTGTTTTTATGCCCATACCTACATATAGACGTGTCGACATGACATTTAGTAAGTTAGTAACTTAGCAAATATGGTGGATTCACATATTGATCGAGCTTTTGATGCAAAAAAATAGATCGATCAATCTATCGACTTCCAGGTAAAACTTTTAGAATGTATTAAGTTTAGGTTAGCTATTTTATTTGGAAAAACCAAATACAATTTATAGAACCACCTATAGTTTACTCCAGGTACCTTTATAATTTAACCGTCAATTTTTTCCCCTACTTATTTTGACTCCTACAAGGACCCATGGTGATGTATGATCAATGCGATGATTTATTATTTAACCAACACTATTTCTTGTACATGGCCAATCGATTTTGCTGTCAGTGGCCGGAACAGCGAAAACAGTGCATTCACACACGCAAAGAGCACAATAGGGTTTGCGACCGCACAAGGCACTTCATTCAAGCGATCACAGTAAAAATTCTATTACATCCTCAAATCGTAAAAATGTCAGGAGACAATACGAGATCCATCATTCAACAGACGAGGTACAGCACTAGTGTTCGACGTGAAATAATACCGCCATGTTGACCTACTTCGAGAGATTTGCATTCAGGCGGGTCTGTGGCGTAATTTATCATACTACGAACACGCAGCAAAAAATATATCCGTATAGGTATGAGAAGCATAAATACACGATACAAACAAGCCCCGATGATAAAACGCAGACGGTTTATCTTTTGTTTTTGGTCTTCAGTAGCCTACAAGCGTAATACGCCCCAATAAATTTAGTCAAACATTGTACTTTTACTAAAGACTGCAGGGAAATATTAATTTTAAAGTGTGCTTGGAGCGGAAAAACAACTCCGTTCTTAGTCCTGTTTATGGTAGAATAATTTAAGAACGATATCGAAGTTTGCTCTTGTTAATATTTTAGTTACCTAAAGTTTTGCTTTTCAGATACAATATTGTTTTTAATAAATCTCGACTATACCTACATAATATATTTTTAACGTAACATAGAATCAATACATTTAATAAAAGATTTACGATTAACGATTCGCAATTATTAGACAATTAACGATCATAAACTATGACAATTTCAACAAGTTTGTGTTATAATTAACATATCGTCAATGATCAAATATTTGAATTCCAATTTTACGATTCCAGTGACTAATTCGAATATTTTACCTCTTATTATGTAAATCTGTTTCAAATTACTGTACCACCATGTTGATTTCGTTCATCGCCAAATCAAATTTCGCTGTCAAGTTGTATAACCAATTATCATATTTTAAACCCGTGTTTTGCGATTTCACTAACAGACAAAAGTGCTTCAGATTTTTATTAGTAACCTACAAAACACGGAGCAAAAGAGATGGCAATTTTCATTTTATAGTTGAAGGAATTTTAAACTAAGTGCTCATTTTTGGTGAAATTAATGAATTTAAATTAAGTTTTAGGGTTTCGAAACTCGAAAGAAAATATGGAACCCTGATAGGGTCACTTCATAATACGTCTCTTAAGACCCTTTTTCTTTATTTTAGGTACACGTCCAGGCAACAAGCTAAAATGTATAATATGAAATAAGTAATAAAAATGATTTGACCTGTCAAAAGTGCCATCTTGTGGCCTATTTGAAATAAATCATTTTTGAATTTGAATTTGTGATCCTTCTGAGTAGAGAAAATATGACTTCTAAGTCAACGCAATTAAAACATACGTCCGCTTATGAGCATAAGTAGACATTGTGCGCTTATGAGAATAAATAATAATAGGTCATACGGAGAATAAACGGCTCCGTTAATGTCGCATATTTTGACACTTCCCGTTGACATAAAATCATAAAATTTTTCCAAGAATTGAGATCACCATCCCTCTGTGCGCGATTCCGACTCGCACTTGACGGGCTTTTTGTTTAAATGATTCATCCGCAATTAACTTTTTATAGTAATAAAGCGTTACCGTTTATATCACACCGCACTGATATCACAGGTATTATGCTGAATAATAATTAGATAATTATGACGTCTCGTTATCAAATAAAATAATTCAATAATTATCATCCAATAAATCCGAGCACAGCTTATCATTTATAATTTATATAGTCGCTTACACAAAGAAATGAATAGCGACTCTCGTCTTAATTACACAAATAACATTTTCGCAATGACACATAAAGATTAAATCTTATTTTATGCTTTCATTTGGAGTTTGAGTCGGCTCAACAACGTCAATATTTACGAGGTAAGAGGAGGCTAATAAATTAAAAAGTTACAATGCCCGGCATCCATTTTGAGCGGTGCGCTTGCAATAAATAATGTATAAGCATCTTTTTAATAATTAATAATGAAGTGATCGCCATTAAAATTATAAAGGCTGTCGATATTATTATTTTGCGCAACATCTCAATACGTCGTCATATTTCTTGTAGAACCCATTGTTTGCTTGCTCTCTCGTTTAGTCTGAATTCAAACAGAAGAAGAATTTAATAATTGGAGAATTTGTCTTGAGGTTAGGAGAAAAACAATGCGGTATGTTCGAGGACACCTTCCCTGGGGCACAGACTTTAATATGGTGATGCCCATTTCAAAGGTTTTGTTTCACCGCCAGCGAGCGACTAGATGTAATTTTCTTGACTCATTCTAGTACAAAAATAAGTTTCGTTAATGACACCTTTGGAACAAAATTTTTTGATAAGCCTAATCTTATTTTTTAAACATTTATCAACATGGTTAGCATTATAACAATACTTAAAATACTTATAGATACAACCATATAATACACACACCTACCATAACCCAATAAGGTACCAGATAGGGGTAGGTACATAATATTATGTATAATGATAGCAGTTAAAAGCGATTTAATCATTAATTTGTCACTTAACAATTAACGCGGAAAATCGAATCCAAATCATTTACTGTGGCAATCAGGGGATCTAAATTAAAGGTGATTTTATTGATATTTTAATAAAAGGGATGAAAAATAGGTACATACAAAATAAAGTTGTAAGCTGCTTAGTATTGTTATTTTATTTTCAGTTTATCGCTAACTTGTGTACTGTGGAACAGTGTGTTTTTATGGAGATGCCTGCCCTAATCGGGATGCTTTTGTTAATCTCATGCCAGCGACTACTAAATTCTACAACGCACACAAAAAGTAGGGATGGAATAGTTTCTGTACAATAACACTCGGCGAGAATTATTTTAGCCCTTGAAACATACATAGATGAAATTTGTTAGCTAATGAAGCTTAACGAAGCAAATAAAAATACGTATGTTGTTATTTTTTTTACTAATCATTATTATATTATGTATAGGTGGACTTAGTGTAAAAAGTTTAATTCCAAGAAATATAAACATGTGAGTTAACAATATAACACTATTAAATAAAAACGATTAATAAGACAGTTGTCTTACTACTACTACTATAAGTAGTTACTCATACATACCTACATAACAAAAAATGAAATCTATTAATAATATTTGAAAAAAATGTATTCAAGAAAAGCATACCTACCTACTTTTTAATACAGCTAAATTATTCAAGCATCGTTTATCTCAATATTCGTTATTTATTTTAGTAGGAAATGGATTGGAATTAATTCGCTTTCACACACTGCATACAGTCACGTTCTCTTTGACAGTCATAAGCCGCAGAAATTAAGGTGGCTGATACAAATATGTGTTCCGCAATTTATAATTAAATGGATTCAAAGCTTAATGTTTTAGTATATTATAATAAAAAATATAACGATATTTTGCATATTTCAGAGGGATTTGAAATAATTCCTTGGTATATACGTGTGCGTGCGTGGTATGTAAGAATATACCATTTATGCCATATGGACTATTATGTCTATTTGGACATCTGACGAGCTGATGTAGTAGATAGAACATACCTACCCACGATAAGCGCCAGCTTTCGAGTGAAAAAAGAATTGTCAAAATCGGTTCACTTAGTAAAAAAATATGTGGTAACACGCATAAGAAACACACTAAACTTAATTTCTGTCAATAAATAAATGTCATCGGAAACAATGAAAAATGATAGGTCAATAAGCAAAACCTATCCAAGTAGTGGAATTGGACAAGATGGTAAAATAATACTAGAGAGTCTAAGGTCTAAGTTCCACTAGTATCCGGCTCAGCGATCTGTCTGATAGAATCAGGCTCACGTAACACTGAGGCCATTTGCTGACTCCTAGCGGAACCGGCTACATTATTTATTGCTTATTAGTACTGATATCTATTACATATTACATACATTTCCACGCATACCAGACAGGGACGAATAGCAATTGGATTTTTGCAGTCTTTAAACCGCTATAGCAGGAAACCTGAATAGTTTGAAATACTTTGAAAAGCGGTGGAAGAAGAACTGGGCCCAGTTTAATGCACCCCTCTCTAATTTTCAAAAAAGATGAGCTTGTAAGAATTTAATTACCACTTGCTAGGATCGAGGAATACATCGTGAAGAAACTTTCGCTACGAATTATTCATAACGATCTCATAGGTATGTGAATCGCACTAGGGCAGCGCAGCGTGGTAATGCCTACGTATCCATAGTTATATGTAAAGCGAAGGGTCAGTCACACATCATGAAATATCGAAAACAGCATGACGAATGAATATGACATTTAGCAGGGAGGTTTTTTTTTTAATTTATTGAATTAAGATAGCAAACAAGCATGCAGCACCACCCTTCTGCTTCCGCCCAAGACAAGACATCTTTGATCAAGAATATTGTACAGATGGTACTAGAATATTAGTTGGTTATTTTCTTATTAAGCATGAGGACAGGGACTCTTAGTGACAGTTAGTCTTGTTAGTTAGTGTTTTATTGATAGCCCAGCTAGTAATTGTTAGTATGAATCTCGTTCAAGTTCAGTCACAGATGCTTTGCTACCCCTGAGGACTTAAATGCTCGCCTCGAAATTTAGATAATATTGGTATATTGCTGGACAACGTCTGCCGGGTCAGCTAGTATTTTAATAAAATCCGTAACTTTAGGATAACAGACACTAACATCTTGTGAGAAACATCACATACACATCACAGAGAACATCTTTGCCATGAATATCTACTTAATGTTATAAAGTTTAGATATAAATCTCGGCGTCATACTCAGAGTCAGGTTTTGCTAATTAATGTTGGCACAACATGTCTATGTGACTTGCTTGTTTGTTTTATTTTATTAGTCTACAACTAGATAGTAGGTATGTATTATAATATTACGAGTATGATAATGTTTATGAATCATAAAGTATTTACATCTGCGTCCCTTTTCACCCGATTACATCGAAAGGTGACGTGATTGACCTTATGTATGCACCTATAATGATGTATTCCCTCATAACTTATTAACTACTCCTCATTATTCGACAAATAAGGTATCGTTGAGCATCTTAATTTTCCGCTAGTTGTAGACTATGTAACGTCATACTGAACTGAGTATAGTGCCCTCAAAACGATATAAAGTTAAGATTGTGTACATGAAGCCGTAAGTACCCATCGATGAAAGGGTTGGGATCTATGAAAGTGTTGGGTTGTATGAAAGGTAGGATGAAAAGTTATATGAAAGTCATTGCTGCATAGAAATTAACGCGTAATTTTTATCGTTATAAAAGCAAAATTTCGCTATATCTCAATGCCTTAAGATTCTCCAGCGAATAACACAAATAAATACCAGCTAATTAAAGCTAACTACAACATAATAAAACAATAGAGCAAGGAACCCAAAACTCATATTGCCTATATCAATTTCGTTACTAATAGTAACACATGTCAGTTTTACGACGTTTAACCAACGATGGTTAGCAAGTGTTTGGTTCATAACTCTTCAGAACATTATTGTCTTTGTCCAACGCGGCAGCGCTGTCGGGTGCTACTCTCGTTAATCGCCAGCTTTATGCGTGTTGCCGACAACCAATGAATTTGTCTCTATATTGTTCTTGTTCCACGGAGAACAGAATTATCCAAGCATTGTCCCGTTATTTAATGACTTCATTGTCACTCAGTTTTGATACTCGAATACAATAATACTTAAAGGTGATTAATGATTTATTTAGCTTAATTTTAGATGTTTTCTGTGAGCCATTGACCAAAATATTACTTTTTGTTTGAATAGTTAACAAACGAAGTGATGATGATGTGATGCCGATGCTGGTTGGTTTCGTCCATGGACATTAAATCATGGACATGGACTGTAAGCATCATCAATGCATTCTAATAATGAACATATCCGGACACTAGGGTTATTTCAGGCTCTCTTATATTATATTTACCAAAATATATGTAAGGATTTCATCATCGATTGTAAACATCAGGTTAGAGCCAGTCGCCGGATATAAAACTTTCACTGTCGTACACATGACTCTCTTTAATGACTACTTATTTGAATGTAAAACTGGGCGGTACAGATATATAATAAGACAATAATAAAAATATATAACACGGTCCCATCCATAAATAAGATTTCCTCGATCGTTCTATAACAAGAAGATTAAGGTGACTGAATTAAACAGATACTTGTATACTGTCCAATGGACTCAGTAACGGCCACTAAGCTGAAAATCACCAGATGCCTCTTAACACAAAACATCAAAGTACTGAGCACGGCCCTGCACATACAACCAACAAATTAATATACAAAAGTTGAGCCAGCTAAGCTAAAAATACGAGAATCAAAGGGGCTGAAACGAGCGTACGAAGATCATTCTATTTATGTTAATGTCACGGGCGTGAGGAAGCGTTTAAATCCAGTCATTAATTATTGTCACGGCTAAGACAAAATAGATAATACGTTCTCTATTTGTTACCCTCTCTATACAACGTAAAGAGCAGGACGAAAGAAATAACAAGGAAATAAGTAGTGCCAGAGACGTACAGATTGATGACGGAGTCGACGAAAAAAACGTGTCCTTTAAAATTAAGGATGGATGCTTAAGGGCATTAGGTCCCAAATGAGTTTTGAGGAATAAACTCCGACACATGAGTAATAATAGAACGAACGGCCATTAAATATCATTTTGTCAACATAAGAAATTTATGACTCATATGAAAAGAGATGAGATATAGCGACAATTTACAGGGTTTTTACGACGTTCCAGATTATGCGTGCATTTGTTTATGCTTCCGTTATTAAAATTAGTTCGATCGTTGTTGTTTTAGTACGAAGTTTATCTCAACATCTTAATAATCATCATTATAAACGCTTCTACTAATCTTATGGAGAAATTGCGACTAGCATGCCTACTTATAACAGGAGTTGTTATTTTAAGACTGTATGTATTTAGGTAAGAATCTTAGGGTATTTTGAAATGAAACAAACACATTTTCATTCTAACGCCACGATCATGTAGATATAAAAAACCGAAATGGATTACTTAGATTTGTGGCACCAAAACATAAACTGGATTGGGAAATTTTCGGTCCATCGGATCTAAAGATCCATAGAAATCTTTTGAAATACTTATTCAACGTCTGTTAATTACTATAGGTACTAACTGTAACTACTAATCCATATATCAATTTGTTACTCTTTTGTCACTTTTAGGTCATTAGTTTTTACTTGTTAAAAAGCCATGACGTAAACTATTTCTGAATTCCACATATGTTCGTGTAATACGCAGCAAAGTCATCCACATTAATTGTACGAATTGATCCGTCTTTTCAACGTCTGCTTGAAACACGTCAAAGTAAGAATCATAATATTGTACACCCTCAGATGTAAAGAATAAATGAGATGATATTCATTTTCGTCTTTAATGGGTGGGAGTCTTTAATGATACCAACGTTGCGCAAGAGTGGTTTTGTATTTTAGAACAGTAGTACACACCTACAGGCTGCGTTAGCAGCCTTAGAACTATTGATTTATACCACACATGTTCATTAGTCATACAATAGATATTGGTAATTTTATTATTTTGTGTATTAGTTAATGTTTGAATACATTAACTACTAGATACTATTCGATACGTAACGCCATAAACAATGATGTGCGCCATAAACAATGCGATGATAAGATTGGTAAGTAGTAGGTAAGTAGTAATACACATAGTATTCTAGCCTTGGGCGGTAAAGCTATTCACTAAAATATAATTTTCACTTGATTTGAAGACACTCACATTATAATCGAATGGAATCACCGACACTGGCAATTTATTCCTAGGTAGCATGCATAGTTAATAACGTTACAAAGCGTGTCATCCAATCCGTAGAGATGTTACCTATTTACCTAATTTGTAGCAGGTGAAAATATTAAAGTAAACTTGAATGCATTATTCATATAGGCTAAAACAAAGCTAAATAAAATGCAGTGTAATTTTTAAAGAAATCTATCTACAATAAACAGTTTCTTTGTTTTGTATGCATCAATAAGAAAACCAAAAAAGTACCTAAGTCAACATAGGTATCTAACTATAAGCAACGAGGAAGTACGTAATTTCATTTATGAGATTAAAGAGAATAGACCGCATTGCATCAAACAGAACTGGCCGGCTACTTCATATGCATTAAAAAGATAAATTCACCTCAAAGAGAAAGCATTCAAAAACTGTTTGGGAGAACTCGTGAAATTCATATCGTGTGATATGCAAATGAGTCTGTCTCTTCAATACCGATTGCATGTTCGCTTGATCAATTTGCATCGGGAATCGCCCTTCAGTTCGCACGAGCAAAAATTCCAATGAACGTAGTTAATCTTTTCCGTTTCCGAGCTGTGAAACCTTTCTACGTAGATAGAAAAAGAAACAAGAAATGTTTATCGATACTATTCGATACGTAACGCCATAAACAATGAAGTGCTTTAAAATCGCTAACGCTGTTACCTGCACTCGATAATAATTATTTATAACAGTTAACTTAGCGGTATAATATTTATAGAAATTGTTAATGAGTAACCTATTATTATAAGAATAATTTTTAGAATAGTTAAATTCATTCATTTTGTAAAATATAAATTTGATTGACATGATAATAAGGGAAGGTAATATACAGGGTGTCCGGCTTCGGTCTGTACAAACTTATAGGGCGTGTAGTATGAGTTATTTTATGAATAAAATTCTTCATTCTATTCGAATCGATCGTGATCGAAGCCGGACACCCTGTATATCACTCTAATTGAAAATATATAAATACTATCCGACGTTGATAATACCTATAATGATGACAAGTTTTGTATGCTTTGCTAGTGAAATACTCGGTTGCTTATTCAAACTTTCAGCTTGTTTAAGGGTTGATTACGTCCTCCTACGTCCTTCTTAAGGTCTGAAATTGTCTGCATAATGAATTGATACGAGGTTCATCGACTTCTACTTTATAATGACCATTTAGGACTAAACTATCTTGTTGTGCTGTTAGTGTTAGAAAATAATGAGTGAATTTAAAGGCATAAAATTATTTATTTTATTGGTGCATAAAATTTCTAGGCACTATTGTCGAGATTAAAATATATAGAATCTATTCTTTATCTTAAAGCAAAATGAATTGAACATAATTATTATTATTACCATCCTACGAATAATATTTATTGATTCGTTGAACGGACATAAAATACGATAAGTCGTTACAAAAAGAACTAATCACTTTTCAAATTGAATTCGAAGAAATTTCATTTCCAAAAACTATTAATGTTGCCTCCAAAACGGATCGTAATCTTAATAAAACGTACAAAATCTAAGTAGTAGTTGTATATAGTTTGTAACAAGCAACATCTTGTTACAAACTATCACCAATTAAAATAAATTTATAACATCAAGACTTAACGAATAAAATTTTCAAGTGTCTTATATCACGAATCACGATGCCTTTTAATAAACCGGCCCAAGTACCTATTATAATATGAATATTGAATACAAATCTTAGCGTTCATTCTTAGTTATGTTAATTATAACGTTACAAGTCTTATAAGGTGTGAAAAGAAACAATAATTGCACATAAAAAAAAAATTTAATAATATTTTCATAATATGTCTAATAAAGTTAGTCACTTTAAACTATAAGTGATCCATAGAACGGCATTATCTTCATAATAAAAACTCATAATTTTCTGTAGATCAAGGAATATTCACATAATTATAATATCATCGAATCAAAAAGGTCATTATATTGCGGAGCGTTGTTCAGTATAAGTACTGACGATATAGAGAAAGAAAATTGGTGTAATTATGACACTAACCAGATTATACCGAAAACACATTAAGCCGACATCATTCAGTGATTAACCGTGGAACGAATGAAACAAAAAGACACGCCGCGCTTACTTACCGAGTCGGCAAGATCGCAATAAATCTTCCCTCTACAGTCATACAATCTCGTACAGTCCCTATAGACAAGTGTTATAATTAAGTTAAATTCTAATTACGATACATGGACAGTATGTTCCATTTACAAAAAGCTTAGAATTTTTTACAATACCTGCCAACAATATAGGTACCAATATACTTACCTACTTATTGTTCGGTACGGTATATTTATTCGATTTACAAAGTACTAAGAAAAAATAAAAGTTAGCTCACGTAATAAAAATTTACTTATGTATTCTAGACTTTATGTATCAAATATCGTACTTCAATTTAAGTCATAAAGTGAATTTATGCTTCTATATTGGAAAGAAATAAAAATATTAACTTAGGATTTAGGTCGTCAAAATAACATTTATAAGTGGATGTGTAACAGCACGATACCTTTGGCCTTTATTAAGATTTCGATTAAGGTTATATTTGCGTATAAACTTTTCTAAATCCAACTTTGTACGACAACACCTACTTGCAGCCGACAATAGTACAGACGAGCCGAAAAATGCATCTGCATCTACAACTAAGGGCATCACCGGTGTGTTGTCTTGTGTGTCACACAAGAAAGGAATAAGAAGAAAGAATGAGACAACTGGCTCTCAAGCTTTTAGCCAGAATTCGAGTATGCGTAACGCAACTCAATTTGCCTTAACTCTAAAAGCTTATTATTAAGCTCCAATTTTTTATCCAACACAATCCTTCTAAATAACTACCGTCAAGCTCGACGCACAATCCGACCATGTGTACCGTCATCCCACAGTGAACCGTGGCCGAACACAGATGGTGTTTTAGTACGGGCGCGCGGGTGGTTAGCAAAAGAAATAAAAACAAAAAACATTACTGAGCGACTAATAATGCAGCTTGTACTTACGTACTCGAACTCACATCTGCTGTTTTTGTGAACGGTACAGGGAAGTCACCTAATTAACTTCAGCTACCACACAATGAACCGCTAATTGATGACTTAGTAATTTGTGATTATCACGACTGCGTGGGAAATAGGTTGCAAAATTGCCAAAGGGAAATTTACAGTTTCAGTACCATGAGCTATCTTTTTGTGCATTTTTTATAACTTTCTGCATGTTTATTAGCCAAAAACAGTGAAGTATAAAAACAGTAAGAACTTTGTACGGAATCCTAGACGTTGCTGAATCGTTTCCATTGCAAAGTCGAGTATCGAGTAGATGTATTTAATTGGTGATTATGTCATCAACATTCTATCTACAATAATACTTGCTATTATACCGTCTTAGAATTCACAAAGGAAACGGTGAAGCACTACAACATTTTAATATTCAAAACGCTAAGAGATCGCCCTTTCAAGTGGTCCAATAAGGAGAAGATAGACTGTGGTACAGTTTGAATAAATTATTTCCTCTCTGGACTAAGTGGTCACTGCAATGAGACATAATAGATGACATACGTATCTTTATAAGAAGGACTTCCAGATTAATACTGCTCAGTTGTGTGAAAGTTGTCTTTGAAGTCGCAACTAATATCCATCTTATTAATTGCGCTACGTTAATACCGTTTTATTTGATACTAGCTTTTACCCGAACGCTTCTCTGGGCGTTTTATGAGTTTTGTAAAATATATTCATTTCACGTTATCAATATCTTAAATGATTATACTTATTGTGAATGTGCGTTACATGTTAAGATGCGCCCTTCGATTTTATTCGATTCCGTGGGAATATCAGGGTAAAAAATACTTTAGTACTTATCTTGAAAGCTATATTACTGAAAATCTCCTCAAAATCTGTTTAGTATTTTTTCCTGAAAGAGTAATAATCATACATACATCCATCCTCACACACGTCGCATTTATGACATTAGTGGGATTGTAGTTCTGTATTTGTTGATCTGCTTGTTCTATTTAACCGATTTCATGTTTGTTTAAACATGATAGCTTTGTATTTGTGTGTGCCTTGTAAGAGAATATTAGTATATTCTTGTTTCTTTAAATCGAATGTTACGTTCGTACATCATCAGTGTTTATATCGTTTGGGTACACAAACCATCATTTTGCGAATGTCCCGAGCCGCAACGCTCACTATGCGCCGCAGGCGTTAGCTACGAGCGTTTAAAATAATTGTATGTTTCTCTCTTTATACGGCCACGAAATTTAAGGTAAGTATTACAAATTGAAGCGGTAATATTTAATTTTTATACATTTTGACACTGATATTGACATAACAATTTTAATGTTAAAAACCTGGGTGTGAGTTTCTTGGCCAAACCATAATTTTATACTACAGCCTAATTACATTAGTGTTAAATATCCGTTATTACCATGTCAAAATAAAGAGAAAACCTAAAATAGGTCCTTAATTGTACAATAAAGATAATATTTAATTAATATTATTAATTTGCAATATCTTCGTCAACATGGATCAAAGAATGTTATAAACGCCCATTTGATTTTCCCTTAGGGCGAGTTTAAAAAATCACACCGAAGTGATTTCCTTTCAAGAAATATTTCAAGTCAGCATATTTCCATCTACCTCTCCGTCTACTTGACATTCTTATTAAGGTGCTCCCTTTATTTTATTGCCAGCGTCATCGAGGTTCAATGATTTATGATTTCGCATTCCAAACTCGAACGACTGTCGGAACCCTCAAATTTTTTGCGCCCGCCGCGGTAACTCTTGTGTGCATTTAACGCTGATTAAACTGTAAAATTACAGAGCCGACGTCCTCTGACAGATGTGGCTCACAATAATAACATTAACACACGCGTGTATTATATTTATTTCAATGAATAGACGGTGCGGTGTCAAGCAAAGCGCCTTTTGTTGGTAGCGAATCCACTTACAATACAAAGAATACAGTGGATATCTTTGGCAAATTGTAAAATATACTCCTAATTATTGCATTGGTGCGCAGTCGGCCGTTAGGATCCTTGATCCCTAAGGTAGAGGCGGGTACTTGAGGCTTATGAAAACATGCTACAAAGTGAGAAGCTTCATTGATACCGTTTTTACGTATTTTTTTTATTATTCGGCAACACTTTTTATATTTTTATAGTACATAACTGATGTATTCACTATGTGTGATCTTGTTCACTGCCAAAGAAACACAATGCCGCCCATTAAGAAGCATTGTGAGTAAAAATTATCCCCTAATCATAATTTTACGTTATAAAACAATAATATTTTGCTCAGAATCGTGTTCTCAGTACTAGTTTTTTTATTCCCAATTTTAATACCTACATTAAATTATATTTGGACTAAATGATTACCTACCTATTATTACCCTCAATAACAAATTTGAATACAGAATACGGAATAGATCTAAAAGGTCTAAACTTGGAACCGTTAAAGGAAACAATTTGATACAAAATGTAATCAATAACAATTTTTTGAAACACGCCCATTCTTCACAACCCTATACTGTATACTGTTGTATTGTTGTATACTGTTTATAGCCAGTGGAGTTTGGTGTTCGGTTTGCTGTACCGGGTTGTTTGCCGCAGCTGGAAAGCTATTCGAAGACAGTATTTATGGACGGCGAATTTGGACTGGAAAAAGATACTTGATGACCTGATTTAGTATTCGAGTCAATCACTGAAGAGCTAATAGTTCTTATATAGACATTATCTTCATCACTGTCCGACAATAAATGTAAATCTTCAAATGAAGATTCTAGTGATGGTGGCTTAGGTGAATATTACCATCTTCAATCTTGTTTTGTACAATTTTGCGTAGATAATGTAGGTAGTTCATCTTCTGAAGAATCGACACTTTTTTTAAAAATCGGAACCAGCACCAGGCTTAGGCACTAACGCCAAAATTCTTGGAACAAAAGCAAAATATTAAATTAAATTCATAAAGAAATAAATTATTTCATAGAAATTTAATTTACAAAATAGTATACAATATGAAATAATACGAATATACGAATATAGTTTATAAAACAATTCATATACAATATAAAATATCAAAATAATTATGAATGTTATTTTACAAAACAATTTCATCCAGACTGGCAATGTGTATTTAAACGCACACCACCACACAGAGGTAGGTTTATAGTTAAGTTGGCAATGTGCATTTAAAGATACATGCAAATTGTAACGAAAATTAGACCAAGAAAACAAAGATGAATTGACTAAATATATAATTCACACGGAAAAATGTATATTTAGGTACTATATTTAGCATAAATTTTTTCCTTTTCATAAGTTAATTATAGGATTTTAGTCAATTATTACCTTATATGTCGTAGACGTCCACGCACGTTCCGCTATCTTGCGATCTACTGAGCTTCCATGTGTTGCCAGTGCTCAGAAGTATTTTTTGCCAAAAAATATAGATGTTGCACTACGCAAACGTTTGAAAGATAAATAAAAAATATGTTTGATTTCTACTTGAGATTTTTTACAAAAATGTGTGCATTTGAATGCACATTGTCAAATAAAGGGTTAATAAAATCTCAAATAATTGTAGAGCATGTGCATAAATTCATATATTATTATACTTTGCATTTGTTACCCCAAAAAAGCACAAAAGTATGGAGATAGTCGTGTGTTAAAATTTCTACTAATACCTATTTGTAACTAACAGGATTATTTATCACTAACAGTCCCTGTCCTCACACTTATTAACAAACTAACCTACTAATATTCTTACACCATCCACTAACTGGACTAACTATCCTAGTTCTTTTGAGTCTAGTTCTAGGTCGGTTACAATTGTTATGGGCGGCAGCGGAAGGGTGGTGCTGCATGCTAGTTTGCTATCTTAATTCCATCAAAAAAAGTAATTATTTTATCGAAATGCAGCGTGCGACTTCATTCCGGTCCAAGTCTCAGCCGCGTTAATCCCAAACGAGATTGTGTCGTTTTGTTTGTGTTTTGGCCTCAACCCATTAATGGCTCCGTACTGAAGCACGGTTCTCTTCTTATTATTGAGAGGACGTAGAACATGTGGTGTTCTAGGCATGCAACTCCAGTGCAGATTGATGGAGGGCTTTAGTGCCCAACCCAAGTATCGACCCGACAGAGGACACAAAAAAAACCCAAGTATCGGAAGTTTTCACGCCGCGCCACCCAAAGTTCTCCAACATGGTACTTAGACTTTACACGGACTTAATTCCATAACAGACTCAGATTCAACTGTTATTTCAGTCGCATTTCAAATTAAAAATGAACTAAAGCGTACTGTACGGCGGAATTAATGTGTTCGTGAATGAAATTCTTTTTAAACAATCAATAACAGAACTGCGCACTCTAAGGAACAAAGCTTTAGACCATTATGGCTTTCTTTGTGTTTTGATGAATGAATAAGAGAAAACCATAATGAAATTGAAATTTAAATATAAAAGGGTGAAAACGAGGTGTAAACCGGGAACAAATAAATATTCTTTCAATATAAGTAATAGCCACGTGTAACAAAACGCAAAGTATGTTTTTGAGTGCAGTTGTAGAACATTACTATGCAATTTGTTAATTATATTGCAATTAAGTCATGAAGTCCACCTGGTATGTAAACAGCTGCAGGTTCAGTCGTGCCATCACGAATAATGTTAGGGTTAAATCAGGGCCCAGCTATTTTGCAAAGAAGGGGCCGTGGCACCATTGCCTCTAAGTTCAAACAAATGAAAATGAAATTATTTATTTTGAACTTGGTTTTTACAAACACTTTCGAATGTCAAACTACGCCATCGCTTCCACAAATTCCTACGATGAGTGGCCTTGGTAGAAAAAGCGACAAGAAACTCCCAAGGAGTTTTTTTTCGACTCACAGTTACAGAGATACACGAATAACATGGAAACACCGAGAATCTTGGAGTAGCCAGGTTTTTTGTTTCTGATTCAAATTGGCCGAATCTATGCAATCATCATCATCATCACTGTCCTGTCATGTCGTTAAGCCAAGGCACAAGCATTTGTGTATATGAACTTCTGATACTGATGAGTTGATTACCATCCAATCCACTAATCCGCACTGGAGTCGAGTAGAGAGATGTAGAGAATGCTCTAGGCCTTCTCAGTGACGAGTGATACGTGCTGAGCCACTACAGACTAATAGCTCACTGGGCTATTAGTAAGTAAAAGTTATTGAACGACATACGACTGCCTATGAGACATATTCAATGTAGTCCATCACGTCTCACTATTATAATAAGAACTTTAAGTGTATTATAATATGATCACACCGGAATACAGCAAGTGTACAAGTACCCTATAATAATCTCAACAAAAACAAGTAACACGTTAGATTTATTAGGAAGTTTTTGCTATAAATCAAGCAATGAATTAATACGCTATTTTATCTACATACATTACCACAACTTATCAACTTAATTTGTGAACTTTTTTATTTATGGCTTGTTTGTCGAAGGGTCGCGTGCATTAATCAAGGCTGGTTCGATCTCGGGCCGTATCTACAGCGTTTAAGCCCAATGTTATTGGACGTGGATTAATTTCCAATAAGCGTTAGGGGTATTTTACACTGATTTTAGGTTAAGGCAAATGAAACAAAAATTATAGATGCCTTCTGACTCAAATGTATAATGATACCGTACTCTCACGCTTAACTATGCTTCGAAATTACTAATAAATTGTTGCCTTATCAACGAAAGTAAGTAATAGTAACATTCATTCCTGTCGCTACTAAGAATTTAAAATGTATATTTTTTAAAATGACTACGCTGAAATAAATAAAAAATTATACTATTCGCAAATATATATTATATTCTAACAACTTCATGAGTCTCCAGGAGTCTAAGTTTCACATCTCTCTCAAGTAAGTTTACTTATTTTATAATGAAAACATAGTACAACACTCCAGTGTGAGTTACTTTTTATAACACAAACGTTAAGTACATGTAGATAGAAAAAAACAAGCGTTAACGTTCGCTCAAATACTGTACGTTAATGTATTCCTCGTCCCAACCTTAATTATTAATTATAATCGTTCTGTTTTACATAATTTTCTTATTAGGCACCAGTTAAATTATTACTAGGGCTGTGTTTTAGCGGCATCGTAAATATTCGGGAAACGTTCGGTTGATATGTTTTTAATTAAATCGTGGTTCGTTAGTTTCGTTGAAATAAGTAAATTCCACAGTAGTTGATTGGACTCTCGGATGTTACTATTTTATATACGTATTTATACGTAAATTTTTGGACTTCGGAAGCGGCATGTTGAAGGTCTAATTAATTTATTCGTTAAATTAGTTACGAATTAATTTAAACGATAAATGTGAATGATTTATGCGTATCTACTTCAAATTACGATATCTATTCTGTTGAAGATGATGACAGACGATAAAAGAGTATTTTGTACAGTTTTATTATTTAAATTGTTGTTTCAAATAATTTACTTTACGTTACTTTGTGACGTTATGAAATTTAAATAAACATGGTCACATACTCATTTTCAATGATTCATTTGTAATGAGTAGGTAGTGTAGTGACGCAAATGGTTTCTATCGCAAAAGATATTTTGAACATCTATACCTACACGACACCTATACGAGGTATAATAAAAACGTAGCTGGCTTATGTCTGTCATAAGAGATAAGTATTTGAGATAGGGTCTTAGGATCGACCAGGAAAAATATTTTTTTTAGAATTTTTGTCTGTCCTTCCGTATGTTTGTCCGACCATCACTAAAGAACTACTAAATGAAATTTGATACAGTTTTAGCAGTTTTATTGCTCGTGGTTGTATTAAATAATGGTGACGTTTCATCGCATGTCGCAAGACAGCGTCTGCCGTGTTACCTAGTTGTATTACAGTATACAGTTAGTTATGCCCTATACTTGGCACTAAAAAATATAGTAACTATTCGTTATTTTTGTTATCTATAATGGATTTTGGAGTTATTGAATACTTGTAAAAAATATATAAAAAAATCTAACATTGATAGTTTTGGAAATATAGCATGTGTCTTTAAATGCACATTGCCAGCTCCATCAAGTTTACACTATGAAGAAAGTGTGTGCACTAAAATGCACATTGTCTCGTACGGGGTTAAATTAAAGCAGCGATTATTTTAAACAAAAATATGATATATTTATATAAAGTTTAACAAAAATTAATTCGTTTTTCTTATATTAATCACAACCATTGTGGAGATCAAAATTAAACTTAAACAATCAAAAAATCTACTTCATAATGTAAAAAATACAATTTTTTTATGGAATTAAGATAGCAAACGAGCATGCAGCACCACCCTTCCACTGCCGCCCATAACAACTGTGACTGACCTAGAACTAGACTCAAAGGGACTAGGATGGTTAGTCCAGTTAGTAGATGGTGTTAGAATATTAGTTGATTAGTTTGTTAATAAGTGTGAGGACATGGATTGTTAGTTACTGTTAGTATGAGTCTCGTCGTTCTAATTCGGTCACAGATGCGTTGCTACCCCTGAGGACTGAGATGGTCGCCTCTTAAAAAAGTTGTAATCGGCTCTACACCTTCACACACCTTCACACAATTGTTCTTAAAACAATTATTACACGGTAGGAATGGTACTAAGTACGATAATCAATAAAACAATTACGACCCTCTACTAAACAAAGTCGCACGTTACATTTCACTGTAGTTTTTTTTCTTGATCGAGTACCACCAGACGGAGATGCGTTGTTAAGATAGCTTCGACTAGCTAATGGTGAAAATTGCGGAATATTGATGACAGCTGATGTAGTAGCACTGTTTATAGCCAGTGGAGTTTGGTGTTCGGTTTGCTGTACCGGGTTGTTTGCCGCAGCTGGAAAGCTATTCGAAGACAGTATTTATGGACGGCGAATTTGGACTGGAAAAAGATACTTGATGACCTGATTTAGTATTCGAGTCAATCACTGAAGAGCTAATAGTTCTTATATAGACATTATCTTCATCACTGTCCGACAATAAATGTAAATCTTCAAATGAAGATTCTAGTGATGGTGGCTTAGGTGAATATTACCATCTTCAATCTTGTTTTGTACAATTTTGCGTAGATAATGTAGGTAGTTCATCTTCTGAAGAATCGACACTTTTTTTTAAAATCGGAACCAGCACCAGGCTTAGGCACTAACGCCAAAATTCTTGGAACAAAAGCAAAATATTAAATTAAATTCATAAAGAAATAAATTATTTCATAGAAATTTAATTTACAAAATAGTATACAATATGAAATAATACGAATATACGAATATAGTTTATAAAACAATTCATATACAATATAAAATATCAAAATAATTATGAATGTTATTTTACAAAACAATTTCATCCAGACTGGCAATGCGTATTTAAACGCACACCACCACACAGAGGTAGGTTTATAGTTAAGTTGGCAATGTGCATTTAAAGATACATGCAAATTGTAACGAAAATTAGACCAAGAAAACAAAGATGAATTGACTAAATATATAATTCACACGGAAAAATGTATATTTAGGTACTATATTTAGCATAAATTTTTTCCTTTTCATAAGTTAATTATAGGATTTTAGTCAATTATTACCTTATATGTCGTAGACGTCCACGCACGTTCCGCTATCTTGCGATCTACTGAGCTTCCATGTGTTGCCAGTGCTCAGAAGTATTTTTTGCCAAAAAATATAGATGTTGCACTACGCAAACGTTTGAAAGATAAATAAAAAATATGTTTGATTTCTACTTGAGATTTTTTACAAAAATGTGTGCATTTGAATGCACATTGTCAAGTAAAGGGTTAATAAAATCTCAAATAATTGTAGAGCATGTGCATAAATTCATATATTATTATACTTTGCATTTGTTACCCCAAAAAAGCACAAAAGTATGGAGATAGTCGTGTGTTAAAATTTCTACTAATACCTATTTGTAACTAACAGGATTATTTATCACTAACAGTCCCTGTCCTCACACTTATTAACAAACTAACCTACTAATATTCTTACACCATCCACTAACTGGACTAACTATCCTAGTTCTTTTGAGTCTAGTTCTAGGTCGGTTACAATTGTTATGGGCGGCAGCGGAAGGGTGGTGCTGCATGCTAGTTTGCTATCTTAATTCCATCAAAAAAAGTAATTATTTTATCGAAATGCAGCGTGCGACTTCATTCCGGTCCAAGTCTCAGCCGCGTTAATCCCAAACGAGATTGTGTCGTTTTGTTTGTGTTTTGGCCTCAACCCATTAATGGCTCCGTACTGAAGCACGGTTCTCTTCTTATTATTGAGAGGACGTAGAACATGTGGTGTTCTAGGCATGCAACTCCAGTGCAGATTGATGGAGGGCTTTAGTGCCCAACCCAAGTATCGACCCGACAGAGGACACAAAAAAAACCCAAGTATCGGAAGTTTTCACGCCGCGCCACCCAAAGTTCTCCAACATGGTACTTAGACTTTACACGGACTTCACTTTACAAGACTTACAGACGTACATAAGGAAATAAATAAATTATAATATCGCTGGACCCTGGCAATAAAGCGGTAAACGTCTGTTACGCTCTTTTTACTTTTATTTGATTTTTGGCTTCTGCGAGTATCAATCTATCACCCTTATTTTTTTTTTTAATTTTTAAATTAATATTTCGTAATAATAAGTGACAATAACAACTTTATTGCATGGAAAATTCTCTTACGACTAGAAATGTATTATTGCATTACCTACTTTATGAAACAAAACACAAACAATCAATAAACTGTAAACATTTAATACGAAGTACGAAGACATTTTATTCTTCCCGGAAATTCATAGAAACCTCGGCGACGTACAAAGGTCTTGCGCGAAACACTACTACATGCACATGGTGGTAATCGGGTGGTACGCTCGAGATCTAAAGCGGAAAATACGTCGTGTTATATTCTTACAGTCCTGAATCTCAGTGGTCGGTGTGTTTATAAAGTCATTAACGATGTTGCAATTGAAACAATGTCGTCTTTAATTTGTATTATACAATTTTTCAATTATTTCATTAAATATTTATACCATCACAATTATTTTTAAAAGGGTAAATTGGTAAAAAAATTGCTTTCATTTGACATTTTGAACGCCTGTTTTGGATCACTGTACGCTGCACTATAAACAAATTAGCTTCTTTTATTTCTCCTGTAAAAATCGATTTTTGATATTACCGCTTTGTTGCCCGGGGCCAGCGATATATTAACTGCGAAATATGGAGCAGCATTGTAGAGCTCCCCAATAATTGGGAGAGACCCGTAGTAGGCCATCCAAGTGCGAAATATATAGTTGCTACAAGTAGATACCTAAACGTAACAATTCTATTTAGTGTTAATGTCAAACCGTAAAATGAAATGGTACCAATTTCCTCCACAACTTGATAGCCTCAATTGTTTTTACTGTTATGTTGCTAGGAAAATATAGATCGTCACTTTAACTTGGATGATTCCAAAGAAGTTTCAAAAACCGCTTACGTCCGTGGGTAGGGAGTGATCAGAAATGACTTTTTCGCTTGAGCTTGTCTACACTATATTGATTCTAAGGGAAAGCTTACAGATTTTGTCGCTCAAATTTAAATGGGACCGCTAGACAAATACCGACTTTCGAATATTAAAAGAATTATCAAAATCAATTCACCACGTCAAAAGTTACGTGGTTACATCCATTAAAAACATACCATCTAAATGAGAACCTCCTTCTTTTTTGAGTCGGTAAAATGTATCTACAGCTGTACTACAATATCTAGAAAATGTAAAACAGATGAGGCACCTAATCAATGTGTCCACTAAATTAAGGGAAGCACTCATAAAGTTGCGTCATTTCATGTTTGCCCACTTCCAACATCACTTTGATACCTAATTTGTCGTATTACGTTAAAAAACGCGACTAAACGTTCAATGAAATACATAATGATTAAATATTCGCTACAGTTTGACGATGATCTTGAAACTTAATACACGTATAATATTCTAGGCAGTATTGCTCAAACTGTTACAAATAATGTTTTTACAAAGACTTCAATAGTCACACTACGATGCATCGCTGCAATAATTGCAATGAACATTTCACAATTAAAATGTTAAGATTAAAATAAATTTAAAAGTATTTAAAATAAATTTAAAGTTTGTTGACTGAAAACGCATTTGTTTATTTAGGGGTTGGGTGACTCGTTTACGAATCATATTCATATAAAAAGTACAAGTATTCATAATTAGGTATGGAAAGTAGAATTGTTTGAAATATTAGATCATATTATTAGATTTCAAGAATCCTGAGGTACGTTTAATGTATTTAAAAGACATACTACGGAATGGTAAATAAATTTAAGGGTAGATCTCTAATCAAGTAACTATTGATAAGCGTGTCATGGATTGTACATTATGACTTTATGACTATGATTATAATAAAAGCTTGTAAAAAGTTGAGAACCTTTATCTCCTTCAAACTGGTCTTTATCAAAGGGTAGGAAAAGTCATGAATCACGTAGACTCATTACGTCATACTTAACTTTATGCAGCACGAAATGACCTCAGGCATCAGCAGATCCGAGCAGCCGCATCCCAAATATAGCGCTGTGATCCGCCCCATCACGTCAGCGTAAGGCTATTTTGTCGTGCACGTTATGTGTCAAAGTTATTTGCGCTGGCATAATTTACACGGAAACAGTTCACGGTATTATAGACTTAATGTAACGTTACTGATAGGCGGTTTGCTCACCATATACTTTAGGTTAAAAGCCACTGGCCACTTGTAGATTGCACGATTTAAACTAATGTATGCATCACAATAACTATGGCTTATATTTGCTGAACGTTCCCGTTTAAACAATAGCAAATTTATTTTGCACTAGTATTAAGAATTTAATAAAATATAAGTATCGGAATCTTTATGTGTAACTAGATATGTAATAAATTAGCAAGCTGTCATTTTAATGAAATATCCAATAATAGGAGTAATTCTCATTAATATTCAATAATAATAATAGGTAGGTGGTAGAGCCTAGAGTTCGCCCGGGGTAGTACCACCGCCCGCCAAGGTACTCAGTACCATTCCTACCGTCATAATAATTGTTTATGTTCCGGATAGGAAGGTGTGGAGCCGGTTCACTTTTTTGGAGGCGACCATCTCAGACCTCAGGGGTAGCAACGCATCTGTGACCGAATTGGAACAAGACTCACACTAATCATTACTAACTGGACAATACTAATATTAACTTATAGGACTAACTATCACTAACAGTCCCTGTCCTCACACTTATTAACAAACTAACCAACTAACATTCTAACACCATCTACTAATTAGACTAACCACCCTGGTCCCTAAATTGGGTCTTGTTCTAACTCGGTCACAATTGCCATGGGCGGCAGCGGAAGGGTGGTGCTGCATGCTCGTTTGCTACCTTAATTCAATAAAAAAATAATAATATAGGTAAGTACATACATAGATATATTTCTAATATTATTGTCTTATACTTAGGCTAATGACCTTTGGCTTAATTCATTTCTGATGATTTGGCTCATGTTGTGGTACACAGTAAGAAATAAAACACAATTCTGAAGGCTTTTGGCTTTTACCTGCACTAGAACAATGTGATAAAGTAAGTAGCCTCTTTTTTAAGGACTGGCCCGTGCATTGTATCGCTGAATGAGTCAATGAAGTGTCTACAGTAGGCTCGATATTCATGGACGTCGATAACCACATGATATACCTAAATTGGACCAAATTCCTTACATTTAGCAATCTTTAAATAGGTTTAGGTGCTTAATTTCTTTTTGCGCGTCTTTCTTTAACACATTATTTACTTGGTAACCTTCATCACCTTTAAAAAAATTTAACTTTTGTTAGGGACTCTATTCTGTTTTCACATACAATTTTCACGTTACTGCGTACTGAAAGTGCGTTATAGACGCTTTCAGCCTGCATGTTTTACCAATTGAAAAACTACTCAAAATACCTTTACTTCGATAACAGAAAAATACTTTCAAACAAAACCCGGCCTGAATCCACTGTTGCAGGTCACTGAACTAGCTTGAATAGCAATATTTGTAGTTGAGCTCAAAATCCGGCCACTTCTCACACCGATAAGGCGCGTTCATATCGAGTTACCAAAAAATATGGGTAACATTTTATGAAGTGCGCTCTACTGTAATGAGATAGGATACGGCAATTTCGGCCATTGTTGTGGATAAACGGACGTAAATTCCGGAAATATTTATAGACGCTACTCAGTGGTTTCCTTGCCGTTTATACGTCTTGCGTCTTTTGTAATAGTTGTTAGGCTGTGGACAGTTTCTGTTTAGTGATAGTTCAATAACTTCACATCGGAGATAAAGTTAAATTATTTATTTCCGTTTATAACAAAGTATTTTTATGTTTCGGGAGAGTTTGTTGAAACAGGTACTTACTAAAGAGATTCAAATACTTTATTCGAAGATAAAACTAAACTTGGCTTTTTATATGTCTTTATAGGTACATAAAAGTTTTATTTCAATTGGTTCATAAATAAATAAGTTATGCCAGTTTATAGAATTACACCTAAAAATTTTCCAATGTGGCTACTTAATGACTGGTTTCTCGGTTTACTAGTTTTTAATATATTTTTAATCCATAAAATATTTATATCTTGCCATAATTTACTTTTTACAACATAAGCAACTGCAAAATCCATACGTAGAGATAACTAAGAAACTACCCGTGAGATGTCGCTGAAAAAAATTATACAAATTGGAACACCCAGTAAAAAGTTATGAGGTAAAGACCATAAATTACCTACATACGCATTATTAAGAATAACTCAATAACTACCCGTCAGATGTGAATATCAAAATCAGTTCACCCAGTGCAAAAGTATGAGAAGAATATAATTAAGCCGTATTGAGAACTGAGAGAGAGAAGCCGTATTTTTGAAAACTCAACTAACAGAGTTCTTTTACCAGCCTTTCCATTACTTACTCCAGATTGAAATATACATAGAATTACCCACAACTTTGTCACACTAGGCACGTATACAACATCTGGATTTAAATGGTAAAAATAAAATCATCTATGTACCTATAGTATGTAGAAATACCCTCCTGGTATAGTTTAAACTGTAATAAAAGACACTGTAATGTAAACTCCCTTTATAAACCCCCTAATTATTTAAGTCTTTAACAAATATGTACCCAATAATTCTTTGTTTTATATTTATCTTTCAACACATGCGTCGTACGCTACTTTAAATCAGTTTTATTGTCAACTAATCCCTTAATAAATCCGGACAGACTGAAGACGTGATCCTTTTAGTTCTTTGTGAACTTAAAGAATAAATGTCATCTGCTTTCGTGTCGTCGCTTTGTGGTATTAAATCTTTAAATAAACTGAGACTTGCCTACGAGCTATGAGAGTGCTTATTATGTCGAGTAAGATATGAAAAATAAGTTTTAATCTTAGCAAACTTCAATAATTTATAATCTATTTCTTATTAAAAAAAATCGCAGTCTAACCAAGAGTATGATGACTTGTGTGACGTCTTTGATGTTATTGATGTAGGTAGAAAGGCGACGGGACCACTTACTCGTACCATCAGGAGACTAGTCTGATCGACTTTATATGAATTTGCTCCTGGTCTTATATACTTCGTAGTTAAGGGGCTACAACCGAAATATGTAAAACCGAACGAGCGGAGCTCAAGAACAGAGATGGAATGATTTCATTTATAGGCAAATAGTGAGATAGCAATGTTCTATTTTTAGCTATAATATTAATAATGAAACATTTGCTAAAACGTATAATTTTTTTATTTTTAGAAAATAGCGGTTGACCGCTGACCGGCTTCAGAGCAGTTATTCCATCTAACTAATATGTACCTACAATGTACATACCTATACCTGGCGTAGTTTAACTTTCGAAAAGTGTTTCTAAAAACCAAGTTCGAATAAAAATCATTTCATTTTCATTTAATAAATTGAACTCACTGGTGACTGCTTTCTTAAGGAGGAAAAAATTCTTGTTATTAAATAACAACTTATGGGATTACGAAAAGTATTTTACAACCAAAAACAACGTGTTACTTCGATAACCTCAACAACATCGGATATCACTCCGCTGATCTTCGCCGACCCTTTCATCTCGTGTCAGCCGAGTCATTAGGCGGCAAAGAGCAAGCTTTCTCTACAGAACTCCAACACAAAACGTGGCGCACAACACGGAAATACTTACTGAGTACAACTCAGTAAGTTTGTACTCAGTAAAGTAAAAACCTTAAGTTGGTTTATGGTATATAAAAAAAACTGTTTTTTTTTTATATTTTAAAATGAAATAACTTTACAAAAATAACCGTCTTCACAAACGACAAGTACTGATAACTCAAAATCTACTCGCCAGATGTCGCTAAAGTTTGTCTGGAACGAGATAATAAATAAATAAGAGTCGAATTGAGAACTATTCGGAAGTTTATAAAAAAATATTAACAACAGTTAAGCTCAGCCCAGCTAAGTTCTTGTGAGTGATAAAACTTTTTTTGCAAAATGCAAACATTTAGGTACTAGTATCTTTTAATAAAGAAATAAAAATATATCTTGCTAAAGTAGAGATAAATCTCTACTTTAGTAGAAAAAAAAACAGGTCATCAAATGAAATCTATTATAGCCTTAATATTGTCGTTTTAAACATATAAGTCAAGATGATGTTTTACATAAAAACAACGTTCAGGTATTGTTTATACTTACACATATTTTTTTTGTCAAGTGGAGTCTTCAGATTTCCACACCTATTTGTAAAAAAATTCGTCGCGTCGCTCGTCATGTTTTTTTGGTAATATTTATTAATAACATTGTTCAAAATTATGTTCAAGTTATTTTTTTTTTAATTTTACCCAAAATCAAAACTTAAGCATCTTCCATGACGTTTAATCTTTGAGTTTATCACGAGCCAACGAGAATGTCTTGCGCACGCAACGCAACCAAAATTTGTTCCGGCTTCGTACCATCATCTGGCATCTTACAATAAAATCAAAACTCCAAGAATTCGTAGCGACAAATAAACGCATTATAATCATCCTTTGTGCTTATTAATTCATATTACACGGCCGCTTAGACCTCTTCACGCAGTGACAAAGGCTGCTCTTCGAACGACCACAAAAGTCAATGGATCGGAGCAAACTGAATATAATAAATTACTATGGTTATCCTCTAAGAAGTTGGTACGTATATATACGTTAGGTTTTTGTTCCCTTTTCTTCTCTCGACCGCGCGTTATTTGTGTATGGGGACAATTTATCTTGCGATACGAGTCGCGTATGAATGGACGAGCTTACGGTAACGGAATGTAATAGAAGTGATGCCGTGACATGTGTGGTTCAGAACGTCTTACATTTGAATTTTCGTTCAGACATAAGAAACTATACCTTCTCGTATATATTTATTCAGACCCATTGGTCTGACACCTACTATGTATATTTTATGAATTTACCCATTTTGTTGAGCTAACAATGACATATCCCTAATGAATGTCTCTTTTGTTTCAGGTAAGAAGCATAAAAAATAAGGTACTTTTACAGCAGCACCACATTTAATACCTATCATAGTCACGTCTACAGTGAATATTCCATTTCTGTATCAGTTAAAGCTGACACAAATTGATATGAAAATTCCATTATGGAAGAGAATAGATTCCGTCAATCATTGCAGACGATTCGGCAAGACGGTAAGCATGTACTGAATAATATTACTTGAAATAAGTTTTACAAATCTGTTTTTGTCGAAGGCGAAGATATCAGTCACAAATCAAGATGAAAACTTCGCCAACTGAAAGCGTGTAAAAGGTTTCTTGAGCTGGCAATTTGTAGTGTTCTATTCAATAATTTTTTGCATAAACCTATGCTTAAATTTAAAGTGCTATGGAATTTTATCCGTCTCTTTTGTGAAGCCGTTTGTTATAATCATATTTTTTGAAATAACAGAATACTTAATAAATTGTTGATTGCAAAAAAGTACATTACAAATATTCACATGTTTTCGCTACAGCTAAGTTGATAAAATGTTTTTTCCTCTTTCTGTCTATTGTTGTTTACTACAGAATATTTTCTTCTCTTATCCACTTATGAAATCCCAAGAGAACACTTGCTGAATCGTCGTTTCACGCGCTACATATCATAGCAGATGGATTGGAGCTCATATTATATGACTGCATTTTAAAAATGGAATTTTATATTTCGTTTGCACTTTTGAATAAAACAAGGTTATGAATTTGTCTTATGCTCAGATTATACCACAGATTTATACGGAGTGCGATTCTCGTATATAATATCTCAATGTTTTGTGTGAAGTATTGTTTGTCGGAGTAAATGTTGAATTGTATTATTGGGTTGATACAATACTTGTTAAACGTTGTTATACTAAAAGTTAAGTGAGATGTTTATGTTAAAGTTGTCCACGATAGATCAATTAATTTCATTAGGCGATTCAGTGATTTAAATAAGTACATAAATTAGGCTTTCGATGGATTAATCTCAAGTTATGTTCGCTATTGCACAAATCAAAATAAACTGCGACCAATTGTTGGCCCATTATGAGGAGAGTCCACAAAACCAATTCTACATAATTATGTGCTATGGGTAGGTGTTGTATGTGCCTTAAACAACTTATACCTAATTTTAAAATCCTTCCTAAAGGAATGCATTATTAAACACGACCATGCGATTTAGAGTAAAGATAATACAAGCCTATTCAACTTTAAGTAAGTCTCAAAATGGTCAAGAAAGTCCAATTTTAAACAAAACAAACAGTTTTAATTACTACAGCCATAACGTACAACAATATTTTTATTTTTAACTCGAGTGTATTGTCACAGTGGTTCATAACATTGTTTGCATCGTGGCTGTTACACAATCTATTACTGAACGTATCTACTACATTTAAACTTGGCAACAACGTTGTGCTGGCACAGTTAACTGAGTGCACCAGTTCATAATAAACTTCTGACTTATTCTACCGTCAACAGAAAAACTACATGCCATCGTGTTACTATAAACTTTATAACTTTAACGGAGAAAAGTATATCCGAATGGATGTCAGCTATCGCACTTACACAAAAATCAACAACTTATGCTAATGACACAAAAACACATGGCACAATAATAATGCTCGTTTTCTTTCTTTCTATCTCAGGCCCGCTCACCATAATATTTCTACATGGTTATCTATTTACGATTTATAATTTATAAGCACACTATAATGCACATTAGCGAAGCAATGTCATGAATTGACAGATGTTATTTAAACAATGTTAGCAAGTAAAGCCAAAGATTAGAAAATATGTAAAGCTTTCATTAATTCGGAAAAACTTGACAAGGTAATTAAACTTGAGTTTATTCACTGTTAATAAAAGCTACTGGTATACCTTGTATAATCTTTAGGTATATTATTGTCATACGTCCATATCAATTTATGAGTACCATTATAATGTATCATGTATACAACAGTTTTTCAGATTTTATAATGTATTTTAAAAATATAAAAGTTTCAACTTCAATGAAATTATACAGGAATCAAGTTAATACATAGGACATCATAAAATTGTAATCTTTGAATTCATGAAATTTATACTGAAATGTTAATACAGGGTACATAAAATGTAAAAATTTATCATTGTGAGTAGGTATTAACAGTGTCACTATTAATAAGTACTTATGTCCAAATGTCCTCGCTACTCGTCTTCTGTGAAACATGTCTATGCGGCGCTTGTTTTAAATGGACTTCATAGCGGGCGATTTTATTTTATTAGTAAGACAAAGGCGTCCATTTATTCTTTCATTCAGAATTTCTTTTAGAAATCCAATACTTTTGCAATATCATCTTTACTGGTACAACTCGACCCATATCAAATGCTACTATGATTATATTATATTATTAAGAAGGAACAGTTACTACTCTTTCGTATTGACCTTATTATATGAATAGAGTTTATTGTTCTAACGTTTGTTATAAGATATAGCTACTGCTATATATTACTTGACTATACTATTGTATCAGTATGCGCAACGTAGACATGTGCCAGTATTTCCACCGCCATAGGGTATTAAGTGGAATATAGCTAGGCAAAATAGAGTAAGACCTTTTGGTAAGAAAGACTTCAGACAGAAAGCTTTTTAAGTTCGCTAACGAGCTTTACGGAGTTACCTAACCGGAAATGAGATGGGTGGCATAAGAGAGACATTTGCCTGCTAGCGAAATAATTCGTCAACAATCGTCAATTTCAGAGAGTCCTTAACGAAATCTTGGTGCATTTATAATAAATCATACTTAGTGTAGGTATTTTAGTTAAACGGTGATTTAAGATGAAGAGCGATGTCGGTACGGTCTAAGGGCAAGGACGCTTGCGATTCCGTTCAAAACAGGCGCACGATTCAATGACACAACGGACTCCTTTTAACTGCTCACTCCGCTTCTTTTGTAACTCTTTGTACTCGAGAAGTTTGCTGAGCTTACTCGTTGACAGTGGAAGTGCTTTGATGAAATTGACTTTAGTGAATAAAATGAGGTCCTTATTTAATAAAAAAAAGGAATCGTGTCCCTATAACATTTTAAAACATTATGTAAAATAGATAAACACCAAAAACACATTTTTATGTATCGAGCATTCTATTAGTGGCCGTAAAAGTTTTGTACGACTTTAGGTATATGCTGAAAATCATTCAAGTTGGTTTTCTTATGACGATGCTTCACAAGTACCTATTCAGATATTTAAACAGAAATTGTTGATATCAATATACTCTACAACAACGCCTACTGAGCGAGCTAGTATTATTTGAATGGAGCCAGGACTCGATCCAACATTTTTTGACAGTCATTCCTCTGCTTGTACCAAAAATCTACGTCCGTGTAAGTGACTTCTTCCATATTTTTTTGTTTCACGCTTATATTTAATTGAACAATAGGATGTATTTGTCAGCGACTAAGCACTTAGAATACGTTGAAACAGGTACTCATTGTGTTTGTTCGTGTTACATTTCGTATTCAAAAATTATGCGTTCGAATATGGGACACGGAATGGTTTCCAAGCGTCTCCATTCCAGCTCTTTAGACACGTTCGTGTCTCATTCATTCATGTTTTCAAACTGCATTTTTATGCTTGAATGAGGAAGAGGCGTTGAAATTTGAAATTCGTTTGTTTTAAAAGATATTGTCCATTCTTTGGGAATATATGAATATTTCATTACGGGCTTACAATTTTTATTTTAATCAGCATGGAATATAATTTCACCAGTGTAATGCGGAAACGTAAAATTTATTTATGGTATTCTTAACTATCTCTACTATCGTTGTATTGTGTGATTAATAATGTTACAAAATATCCATTGAGTTGGATTAGTATCTACATAAATGGCGTTGTGCTTTCGAATTTTAGTTTACTGCTTAAAGAAGGTGTTTTTATGATTCAAAATAACACTGACAATAGTAATTTTAAAATCCATCTATTTCAAACATTTAAGAACTATGTCTTGTTTGATGAATCTGCGTATTTAAATAACATTGTGTTTCTAGTCAAAACATCACCAAACAAAATAAGCTTCGCCCGAAATAATTAACGCTTACAATTTATCAGACAGTTCATTGCGCTTAGAACGACGCATCTAACACATAATTTTCGTCTCGGAACAATAAAACTGACCTATTTATTGCCTCGGCTCATCTGATAAACCAAAAATTTAAGGCCATTAACAGTTGCCACGATAACGCATTTATTTATTACGTCCAACTCGCTTTACGCTCACAACTGTTTTTAATTTGATAAAAGTATTTGTTTTATTACTAGAAATTTGTCGTTGTTTGTAAGGAATGATACTTTATAACTTTGTTGTAACTAATTTTTATAATACCAAAAACTTTTTCCATTAGTTAAATGTTTTAATCTGCTATATATTATGCTGGCTATATGCATATTTTGTTTTATTTTATAAACTGACTTCTTTAAGGCTTCTTTAAAGTTATCCTTTTGGATCTAAGACAACATCATCATTGCTTAATGAAATTTTCATTCAATGGATAAATAGGAAACAAGAATCTACCGCATTTTGACCAACTGTGTATCATAATTCCCCTCATTGTAAAGTAGGTGGGTAGCTGCGTTATACTGCCTATTTTAAAAACATCATTACGGTATCTACCTACAACTACATAAATAACAAACTGGCATTTAAAACTGCTTCACCCAACGTAACCCAATTCGACCTAAAGAATAAGACTATAACGATCATCATACCCAATAAAACGACAAAATCATTCCGCGTATCTATATAAAAAAGACAAGACGTGACGAATAATGTAAGACCTTCTTTTGACGCGTGTTAAAAATCATCCGATAAGAACTTACCGGAATTAAGCTTGCTCGGTGGTTCTTATTGTAATAAAATGATACATCAACTTAGACATTACCATAAACATGACAACTCCATTATGGTCAGGCACATAATACGTAATATAGGGCAAAGAAATTATCGGAACCGGTCGTGTGTAAATCAATATGGGTCGTGAAGTAATATCATTTGTCTTAGTGGATGAAAGTGGTTCATTGCTCTATATCCGAGTTGCCGGGAATATGGAATTGCCGTTCCCCCTAAAAACAAAGGAAACCAGCAACTTTCTTAAGGACCTTGGGCCTGGAATATGAACATGCATGAGACATCGCTTTTTAGATAGAGGATATTGTTACCACATTGTGCATATTCCGTTCTAGCGGAAAATGATGGGAATAATGAAATGTAGTCGTCTTACGCACCGCACACACATAGTAGGTATACAACGTGGTTACCACCATACAACAATAAATTTAATTTTATGTACCTAATGATTACCTAATAATAATAATAATAATAATTTATTTATTAAGGCAACAAAAAGCAAAATGCAGGCCCATATTATGTTAGTAAGACTTAGTAACTAGGGGTTAGTAAGATGGCCACAGAAAAAACTTATAATCTAAAACAACATGACATTAAAATAAAATATAAACACAAAACATAATAACACAAATAGTATCGAAATGACAGGAGCGCCCCCCACACACTACAGTAAATGGAGTGTTACCCAGTGTGAGAGGAATGGAGAGTCCCATCTGCCCGCTAATGACTTCAGGATGCTGTTGGAACTGCTTCGAAAGCGCGTCATCAGCGATGCACATCTTTTTCTGATGATGGCATGGAAACCATCAGTATTTGCATCAGCGAACATGCTAGACGCACTGCAAAATCTCGGCAATCCCATCAGCATCCTAAACCCATTATTATACTGAATGCGCAATGCGCTATAAGCTCTCTGCGTATAGTTAACCCATAGACTGCTCGTGTAAAAGGATTGGCAATAAGCTTTGAAAAGCGTGACCTTGACTGCACTAGTACAGCGAGCAAATCTACGGGCCAACATATTACACCGAACCGGCAGCGCCCTACGCTCCCTTTCGATATCTGCGTTGTCTTGCAGGTTTTCTGTTACCCAGTGACCCAGATACTTAAATTCAGATACACGATTAAGTGGAATACCATTAATAGTAACAGGTGGGACGTTCTGATAAAACTTAGAACCAGCTCTAAACACCATAAACTCGCTCTTTTTTTCGTTATATCTGAGCCCGTGTACCTCAGCATAGACTTCGCAAATACGTAGTAATTTGCGTAGCGCGGAAATCGAGGGACTCAGCAGCACCATAATTATCATCTGCGTAGCTAATAATTATTGTTTAAACAAATACCATAAGCCCACAAATTTTTTTCCATCAAATACCTCCTTTACTTTAGCCACAGCAATATTTTTTCAATATTCAAAATTTCAACACGCTGTATCTATTATTATTATTGAAATAGCAGAAGATTGTTGCCGCTCTTGTCGAAAGTTTAAATAGGCTGTTCTATTTTTTCCTGTATTTTGTGCTATTTAGTTTGTTTGAAAAAAACATTTTTGTAAATAAGATGTTAGGCGTTTTTTACTAAATGTAAATAAAGGGCTCGTGGTTTCATTTATTGTTGTATAAATAAATATAAATAACGCTTCACACTCAAAACCCCACACTAGGATTCCCTGTGTCGTGGGTGCCTTGGATAACACACAAGACAAGGACACACACCCAGACCGAGAACGGAAATTTAAACTCATCATTCAAATTGCCCCCTCGCTGGGAATCGAACCCAGGACCCTCGGAACAGTGATCGACGTGTTAACCATTGCGCCATTCGGGTCGTCAATATGGTATGGTGGTATCCACCTTGTATATGACGTAACTATGTATGTACATAATAGATATGACGTAACTAGATTTTTAAACATGAAATGTATTAAAATATGCAAGATTATTTGAGGGTATTGAACCATGCCCATGATCCAGGCCCAAATCTCATGTTCTCTTTTATTACCTATGCTCTCAGTTATATTTAGTGCAGTGTTAGTTCTTTGTTTATTTAGATGTTATAATATGATAAAAAAACCTTAGTTAATTTAAAGAACGCTGTAGGTATATAATTTTTCCGAAATAGATGGTATACGATAAGTTTCTCCAAGCGATATAAGGGCGCTTTCAAGTAAATAATATATTCTGAGTACCTAAACTCACAAGGAAACACTACCGTAAGAGCTCACGCATCGGATCCTGCGATTAAGTAGCGATCGCCGTCTCGCCGACTCATTGAGTTAACATTAGTTACTCGTATATTGCCCGCACCGCACTCTTGGATTCCAAGATAAGCTTATAATAACGCGTGAACGTTACTCGCAGCTTGACTAGTACTTTTCACGTTTTTATAATATTATAACAACTTGAAATCGTCATAGTTAGTGTCTATCGATAGTTGTTAAATGATTAGAACACTTTATTGCAAAAAATTTTCTTGGAATGGTACACTTCGTAAACCTTTATATTATATTTATTTTGATGAGGTGTCTCTAAAGAGATATTAGATAAATAAAGTGTTCCTAAACGAAGCGAGCAAATAAATATAGGTATCAAGAGCTTAAATATTTACATTTTAACTTAGCTTTAATTGCTAACCCGCTGATGTATAAGTACTTTATTTTATTTTTTTGATTATTAATAATCCTATAAGTACGCAATTTTGTCCAATAAATATGAATAGCGAGGCAAATGGGCAAACACGTTTTCTGATGGTAAGTAGCCAACATCGCTGGCGGACATTTTTAACGCCGAAAACATCAGCAATAAGCCTGCCAAGAATTAAATACGTAGATATTGCCTCTCAAACTCCCAGTCGGAATGGGCAAGTCGTTTAGTAGCAGACTTAAACACGAAGGCGGTAACTAGCAGTACCTACGTATCAAAAATAAAATAGAAATAAAAAAACGAACTTCGATTACGACAAGTATAATAAAATAAGAACATTATTTAATATCTATAATTTAAAACAATACCTAATCGTCAGATGTCGGCCAAAATCTAAATTTGACTACGTGACAACCAGCAGCATTCGAATACCTATTAAAATATTGTCAGTATCGGTTCTGTCACTTTAAAAGTCATAAGGTTGAACCATAAAAAAAGAAAATCTCACAGTCGAATTGATAACCACAACAAAATCACATCCTTTTTTGAAGTCGGTGAAAATGTAAAAAAAAAACTAGTACCTAATAATAACCAAGTGTTAAACAGCAAAGAGGCCAGTAATAATAATACAAAGTAATAATAATTAACCAATAATATGAATGCGCGATTTTGAGCTTGTGGATTAGGCCAATCCTAAACCACCACGTCTCGGAGCCGTATGTCATCACTGGCAACACACACTGCTCGAACGTCTTCGACTTCAGGCACTGAGGTATTTTGGACGACAAGATGTGACGTAATTTCACGAACGCAGCCCATCCGAGTTGGATTCTACGAGTGACTTCTTTCTCGAAGTTGGACTTACCCATTTGGATCACTTTTCCCAGGTAAATATATTCGTCTACAACTTCGAGAGCAGCGCCATCAACAACGACCGGTACGGGCGTGACATAGCTCAAAGAATTAGCCGGCTGAAGTGGCAATGGGCCGGCCATATAGCTCGAAGGACCGATAACCGCTGGGGAAGAAAGGTCCTCGAGTGGAGGCCCCGTCTCGGAAAAAGGAGCGTAGGACGCCCCCCGACCAGGTGGTCTGACGACCTGAAGAGGATAGCGGGCATCCGCTGGCTTCAGAAGGCGCAGGACCGGTCAGAGTGGCGCAAATTAGGGGAGGCCTATGTCCAGCAGTGGACGCAAAAAGGCTGATGGATGGGTGGATGGAATATGAATGCCTAAAAATAATATCCTACTATCCTACTTCCTACTAATATTATAAATCCGAAAGTTTGTAAGGATGTATGTGAGTGAGTGAGTGAGTGTGTGTGTGGGTTTGTTACTCTTTCACGCAAAAACTACTGAACGGATTTTCATGAAACTTTGCAGTAATATAGCTTAGACGTTGGAATATCATAATTTGTTAAAATTTATAGAGATTTTTGAAGGGACTAGTTCCCCGAAGCGAAGCGAGGGCGGGATTTACTAGTATATAATAATAGTCACCACTAAAACTACCAAGAAAACGTGATATTTATAAAAGCGCGGTTGCTTCAGCTGGCGTACTGTGGGAGGTATATTTCTTTCAAGTCATGCTAATCCTTGCGGTAGGCCGCTCAATCAAGCAGATCTCCGCTTGAATCGGTTAACTGATGTATGTCCTTAATTTAGCTGATTATAAACAAAAAGGATACGAATTTTACCGTTAAAAACGTTCGGAACTTACATGTAATGAGAAAAATGACATTGCAATTGCTAGTCAGTTTTACGGTGTAATATGAAAATTAATCACATTCGATAAGATATGAATAAAAGTAGCCCTAATTAATTAATAGACATTAAATATCAATAGGCTTGAGTGAAATGTTAGTACCTATTTGAAATAACTATTTACATAAGTCGCATTGGTCCTAGAATTTTGAACGCAGTGCGAGAGGCACAAATTCTGTATTAAATTAGTTTTTGATACAGAATAAAATAATTCATTTTATTATACGGTTGTAACGAGAGAATAAATAATACGAGTGCGTAAAATTGTATTGTAATTAAAATACTAGACAAAGCGATGGATATAAAAATTTGACGGTGGATTTAAAATACCCCTTTTTTCAGTCTAAATAATATGGAATGTGATAACAATTACACGCCGATTGCTACTGGTTACGCTTTTAGACTTTTTAGACCGAAGACAAAGTTGTTTCCTTTGTAGCGCCGAAACCGTAACCAATAAGATTTAGGTACCTACTTTACGTGGAATTAAGTTTTTTAATCCTTACACAATGCTGAGAACTAACACTTTCATATTTCGTTTCGGAAGTCTGTAAGTCGAAAACAGAAATATGGCAAGACGGAATATATAGAATGTTTTTTGTCAACTGGCCATTTCCATAAGGACAACAGCTGAAAGTGCGTAATATTTTTCATTTGTATAGTTAAAGTACCAAAAACATAAAGATTCGGCTCAGAAACACATAAGAAAAAGATAGTAAACTAATTTTTAATACGACACATTACACATAACCTTACGTTAAAAATTTTGAAAGTTTAATATAAACTGAATATTATATATAAAGAGTACATGGAACGCTAATAATTTCATTTCATTTTATAAATTAAATATGTTTCCAAGTTACTTACAAGGTACGTAACAAGGTACGTAAAGACTAACAAAATACGTTTTTCGTTTTTTTTGTCTTCAAATTATAAATTTTGTAAAATTGTACGCGAAAATTGTGTCGCTTTTTAAGTATCATTCAAAAGACAAAAAAAATAAACTTTAATGCGGTGCCCATTTGCAAAGCTTAATCAAGTATCCAACCGACCTTGATCCCACGGATATAATATCTTAAGTCTTACGTAACAGTCTCATACGAAAATGTTAGTTTTGTTTTTTATTGTTGGAAACGTAATTTCGACCTTTCCTCTTTATTGCTCACAGATAATCATGGAATTCTCTCGTCCGTATTATTAGCCGACTCGTATCATAAAAGACCGCTAGTCTTCCCTACTCCGGACCGTATCTCTCTTACATACCAGTTTTTGCAATTTGTTTTCATGCAATAACCCCACATTACGTGTTATCTCCGCGGCAGGTTCCACGATAACTTCACTCATTTATCGTATTATAAATTTAGTGGGAGGAGCCATCACCCAAGCTAACGACCTTCCCACTTCGCGTCCGGAGGAACAAGACGGCAATACGCGCAACCACCCGTCACATAAAAACAGCCAACGAACGAGATTGGGTCTATTATTTTAAAGTTCGCTAGGATAGAAAAATGGGCCCCCATTTTGAAGGCTTCCCCTCATTAATAAGCTATTAGATTACGCTTGTCGCCCGACCGATTGGTAGGCCATAGGGAATCCCAATAAACGCTGCCCCCACTTCCACATCGATGGCTGTTCGAGATTCAAAAGAAGCCCCGCTTTGAACAAAACAGAAACAAAACGGGCGCTCGAAAAAGACCCCGTTCTAATTCTCTTTACGATCTCCGATTTCAATTGCTCCTTCAGAAATTTGAATGTAGGGAGGGACAAAGTTTTGTCACGTAGGGTCGCCGGCAAAAGCGTATAGAACTGAGCACACATACTACTTATAATGCGGGCTTGGGCCTCATAGGTACCCATTAACGAGAGTGCCCGACAGCCAAGGGCGATATCAAATCCAAGGATCAAATTGACAAAAAGTTTAAAAAAGGCTACACCCAACACAGATAGTTTTACGAGCAGCCTTGTTATTAAACATTTAAATAAATACGTTTTCTGTAGCATCCGTTTTTTACCAGTGAAATTTTTTCAGACTTTTAAGATCTGTGCACTGATTATAAACCCTTTGATATAAATGTGTGCCCAAGTACAATAGGTTTTACTCACCAGGCCTGCGTGTGTGATTGTTGGATAACATGGCTATCCCCTTAACAGTAGTTTTTGATATAGATCATTTTTTGCGAGCCTATTATTACGAGTCCATTGTGTAAAGGCTTAACTCGGATAAGATCTTCCATGTCGCCAAAACTCCGCGTTGTAAGCTGTATTTATAAAAAGATGTTAGTTTTTTATTATATGAATCAAATGAATGTCAATGTAGTCGTTCACACGTGAATAAAAATATGCCAATGAATATAATGAAAAGCTAAGTGACATCAATGATGACGATATCTGATGATTCAAATTCAAGCTCATTTTTAGTGAACAAGGAAATGTCGTTTACTGAATATTACACCAAAGCTAAGGTTGGTACTTCGTCATAATAAAATCTGTCTCGTGGTAAAGTAAAAATATTCTTCGTACCGTCTAGAACTATTCTTATATGTACTAAGTCGAAATACTCAACGGAGTTGGAATATTCTACCAAAAGCTACTTTGTATATGTCTCAGGTCTTTTGAAAGCTTGCGAGATAGTGATTGTCAGAACAATGTTTATTACAGGGCATTTTCAGGTTGTACTTCAGAGCTCCGTTATTTGTCAATAGTTTGCATTGAGTGATACCGATCTTATTCAATGCCACTCAAATAACTATCTTGTTTTTATCGTGAATTGAGTTATGGCTTATCAGAAATATGTATTGTAAGATTACTCAACTTGTTTCTTTAGCTACCATTTCTTTTATCACTAAATATTGTATGCTAAATGTACTTTCTTCCTAATGTCAGGCCAATGCATTGTAAAATGCGTAGTAAGACTGGTAAGATAGTGGACTGGGCAATACGATATACAATACGTTTGTTAGATGCCGTAATACTTTCCGATTAACAGCTTCTAAATCTTAGGTTGATAATAATAAAAAACTTTTTTTAAAATCATGCAGCTTCCCTTACATTTTCTGGAAGAAATTACAATGTACCGATAACATCTCGATTCTTTTATGCTGCTAAATTTATATTAACGTTGCACTACGAAGTAGAAGAAAAACCAAATATTTTTGTAAGTATTACATAAACAATAACTGCCTCTATGCCAAACTTGTTCTGTATTAATTACACAAATATGATGTTCATTTAGTTGATGCTACTTAACAAATGGGGAAATAAATAACAAACAACTCTAATCCCTCGTTCATCTTTATCTGTTACTGGAATATTATGTCACGTACATGTTACATAAATTGTATCTATGTATACTTTGCAAAGAACATTAGCGACCGGGTTTCGGGGACTACTGTCGTTATTTCGCCGGGAAAAATTCCGTAATTCCCTGCAATTTCTCTAGAGCTAGTATATTGGTATAGTCTCAAGCTCTCTGGAAGGTTCCAGAACCATTTGTATCCGATTACACGAAGACTTGAGATACTGGTTGATTGTTTGTCGTGCCGCCGTTTGCCTTGTTTACACACTCCGACTAATGTTTTCCCCTTTAGTGGTCGGAGATCTCGAATTACTACTGCGGCCATTCCGAAGGAAAGTCTACGCTCAGAACACTCAAACAATTTCACTAATTAAAGCTTAGTACTACTCAAAGGACTGGCTTTATCTTAGACGCTACAAATATTTATTTAATTTAGAGATAGCCTTGAGTAGTACCTTCATTAATGTGTCCTGAAGAGAGATAACGAAAATTAAACTACTAAAAGTGAGGTAAATTTCAATTTTAGTCGACTTACAGCGCGCATAAATCGTTTTTACTTTTATGAGACTTATGTCATAATACTAAACTCCTGTTTTGTTTTTCCTGTGTACGAGTATGACACCAAGATTTTATTGAAATCCTATGTTATGACCACCATAAAATTTGGTATTCGTAAAAGTGTCTTAGATAAACATGAAACGTCGCATTCGTCCATCATTTTGGATGTAATAAAATTTATAGACCAATTTTCTCGTTATAATTCGTTAGTTATTCGTTTCTTTAAATGATGACGTTTTCTGTTTGATGTTTCTTATACCAATCAATACTGATACGTCAGTCTATTCAAAATAGAAAAATTCAACGACGTACACGCATAAAAAAAATTCAACCTTCAAATTCAAAAGTTCTCGCTTGTTTTGTCATTAAAGTTAACTTTCATATTATATTATTCACGATTTAGTTATTCTATCTTCACAGTGCCTTGTTTGTATAATTGAATAAAAGTGTGATGCTTTTTCAAGAAATTTTTTCCATCAATAGTTGGCGAAATTTCTGGCAACAGCTGCCGATTGAGTCCGTAGACAAAATTTAATCCACATTGCACTGGAGTATTGAGTTTCTTCTCGCCCGATTGAAGTATTTTTTGTAAACTGTCCCACTCTGTCGCATAAGCTTCCTTTTAGTTCTCGAATAACATGCCTAGCAGCGTTTGAAACTTTATATATTTGAGTGCCGCTTTTTTCACGTCAGCGTTTGTGCAATTTTTTTTATCATTCTATCAAGGAATAGCTCAAACCGGTTTGAGTTTGTCTGCTTCTATGGTGGCATATTTGACGATGATGATGATGTTAGTATGAGTCAAAAAAACTAAACAACGTGTTCTAGTTCTTACTAATTCCTAGTAACAAGTGGGTCAAATGTTGTGGTTTTACAAGTATTTCAAACATATCATAAGTAAATTGTTATTTGTTTTGAAATTTGTTTATGAGAAAAAATCCCCACAGCTTCACATTAGGTAACCACGGAACCATCTATCACTTTCTTGTACGTTTTATTTTTAACTCCCGTCATTATTTACACTAGACTGTTATGGGAGCCGAAATACATAAGTACTTACTTAATGTAGAATTTGTTATCGACATATACCTATGGGAAAATTAATAGTATTTTTTTGTCTGTATGTCGCCCTTTTTATCACAAAAACCTAATGAAGAAACTAAATGAAACATTTTATATCCAACTAGGACTGTTTTTGTTGACTATTACCTATTATCCAATAAATAAATATGTAAGTAATCAAAATTTGGTTGACACCCACTTATCAAGTCTAAAACAATCCGGAACCAGATCGCCTCGAGCCAGAACTTGTCTGGAGATGTTGCCGTTACGATGCTGATAAATATGCGTTGTTATATGAATTTCAAACAATGAATACTTAACGACGCGACTGATAATGTCCCTACCTTAATTCTGAAAGGCGATGAGACTAAATTGGGATCTATATAAACACGGAGTAAAGGTATCAATGAATTGTTACTAAATCTGACGATTATGTTACTCGAAGCAGGTGGGTCCCTAGACTTGTTATGGTAGGAGGAACTGGACGTGTGTAAGGCAACTTTGTGGTTATTAATACTGTTTAGTTGCTTTATTTTCTTCGAAATTGAGACACATTTGACTGCGATCACTTTCACAATAGATCAATTGGCTTAAAAAGAATTGAATTGAAAAAGCCAATGCTTCTTACAATTTACTATATTTTCCTGTGACTGTTTTTGGAAATGAAATTTCAAATGAGTAATACGTACACAAAGATTGGAGAATGTAATCATTTATTACAAACATAAATGGCTTTCTCGCTGTAGTAGCAATTACTAACAAATCACTTTAAAGTGGAAAAATGGTCATGGACGCAAAAACATACAGGTGAACAATACTAATTGTAAGCGTTAATGAAAAAAATACAAGACTAAACATTGTGTTGTATTGTGAACAACGAATTGTCGACGCAGTTTGACAAAACAAACAAGATACAAATCAAATGAACGCCAAATTAAGTTTTGGTTGAAAAGCCGGAATGGATCGCAGCTGTAGGTAGAACAACTGATGCGTTCAAAAACAATATTTGCTTTGCAATATACAATAAAAGATTGTAAATACAGACAGCAATTACTGCACCGGTAACATATTTGTTTAGGACTGAGAAATTGAAGTGTTTTCGAGCGTGCCAAGACATTTCGTTCGAGGTATTTCTTCGACTAGCTTGTGCAATTAGGGTAACCACAATGCAAATATTAAATATTGTTCAAAATTAATTTTATTCAACAAAAATAATATATAATAATGATAAGAATTTGGGTATCGTTTTTAAGGTACTTATTATATTAAAAATCCGTGACCTTAAAACGTATGTGCGTATTGCAAAATTGAAAACTGAGAGAAATGATTTTTAAATTGGATTTTAATACTAAAACAGCCTGATACCATTGTATTAAAAATATAAACATGCGACAAAAAAATAAAACAACATCAAAATGTTGCAATGCACGTGTACTATTTTTTTTTTTACTTCAAAACATACTTTACAAAACGATAGTAAAAATACAATTCTATATTAGGTACCTACTATACGGTAAGAATTTCTTATGATTATAATACGTATTATAACGGAGATAAATCTCACCGTAACATAAAAACATTATAAAAAATTAGCAGACCTCCTAACGAGCACGTAAATAATATAAGGAAATTCCACCATCATAAAACAGCATGGTAGTCCCAAGCGTAAGTGTGGGTCTCGTTCTGTTCGACTGTGTAAATAATACCCGTAGAGACAATAATGAGTCTGAACAATCGTAAGGTAGATATACCGTGTTTGATTTATTAAGCTCTACTCGCATTTCTAGATTAGTATCGAACGATACTGTTCGTATGATTTATTGTTTAAAATTTAATATACGTGCATTCAAATATCAGCGCGTATTGTCTTTATGTTTTGATAGATCGGGTGATGTACTACGACTTCCATTGATTTCATAAATATGAGTTTTTTTCTGTCTCGCCGGGTGACAGTATAATATCACAGCATGATCCATTTGTAATTAGGTATATCCTTGTTGAAATAAATGGAGAATATTATGTTACGGAATTAGATCTTTTACACGCCTAGATATTATGTTATGGTTACCTATCTGTAATAAACAAGTAAAAAAAGTATTAAAATTATAAATGGTTTGAAAGGTCACAAGAATAGTAGGTACAGATGGAAGCAAGAAAATGAAAAGTGTAAGATTTTTGCCTGACGGAAATGGGATATACCTACTGGCATGGAACGGCATATATTGTCTGAGCCCCGTCATAGATGCGCGCTTATTGGTTAAATGGTTTTAATAATTGCACTCAGTAAGATGCCAGCTATCCAGTCAAGTTAGTCAACTGACAGGTACGGTACGTCAGATGTACCGAGTGTTCTACAGCACTAACGCATTTTTTATAATTTAATTTAATTGCAGCGATATTGTCTTATTTACCTACTTCACTGTTCCAAGATATTGAGATTAGGAAGACAGAGTGAGAATTTCATGTGTGTGTATAAGCTAGGTATATACCTATCTGTATCTAGCTATGTTACTATCTGGAGGATCATCTACGTCTAAAACACGGTGCCTTCTTTTTTACTCCTTCCCCCTTTCTTATTTCTTCTTTATTGTCGTGCAGAAAATCGGTTATGCCTTTGGTGTTACTAATTTCCATTGGTGGTAACTAACTTACATGCTAGCATTAAGTCGTCTGCAATAATTGTCTTCCCTATCGGCTATTTCAAGTATTTCTGGTGATAAAATGTACTCATTTAAAACTAAAAGTATTTCCGTCAAAAATCTGATTTGCCAATCATAATAATCCTAAAATAGTTCTACTATATAAGAATCTCTCAGTTCAGAAACAGAGTTGAATATTAATTTGATGGAACAAAAACTAACCTATTTTCTGGCCACTTAGAATGTTAAAACGGTTATTTCCATTAGCTGTTCCCATTAAACCTATGACCGCTTACATTTGTTGATTTCACAAGCGCTCTAAATAACAATTACCTTCATTTGACAATGATTCATGGATGTATGACAAACATTAACATCATTTATTCAATTAAAACGGTCATGTCAGTAAGTGTCTATTTACACGTGCGACAACGCGGCGGTATCGACAACGCGACATTGCGACAGATATCAGTAAGTATCATTCTGTCGAAGCGACATCGCGCGTTCGGACAGCAAAATCTTGCCCCCGTGAATGAAATTTTAAGTACCTAGGTACATACTCGTATTATCACATTTCGCGCCCGGCATGCGGCAACGCTCTTATACGTCATTTTATCGTGTCTGGTCGTGGTTTATCGTGTTTGGTCGATTGTAAAGTCGCTACTAACTAGAAAGATACAACAGTTTACAAGTTAAACTATTTTAAATATACTATGTCGTTGTAAAATTATTTGATTAATTAAGTACCTATCAACATAAATTCATTATCAAAGCTGATCAAAGCTATATTTTCCACTTACTCTGCGAACATTATTTTCCACAAAAGTTCCTCAAGTAACCTTATCCTTTTACATTATGTATGTAATGAACATCAGTTTTCTTGCTTTCAGTTGTATTTATTGTTAAGCATTATATGAATTGAGCCTGTTGTAAAAGCGGGATAGGTAGGTGATAGAGAAAAATATGAAATGTATCTTGCCCTACTTTCCCCAGACACGAATCCACATGAATACTTTTAATGCAGAGGACGGTACAAATGACAAAGGAAGGAGGGAAAATGGGAGAAGAAAAAATATTAAAACTTTCTTTATTCGATCTCGGAACATTACAGCGCAAGCCTTTCCACAACTTTTTTTAATATATCTAGGTCCCTTCGCAATTATAATCGTATATTATTGGAAAGAAAATGTATGAGATTTATTGACCGTATGAAACATAATAAATTGGTTTCGTGAAGAATGTCTTTTCTAACATCGTAGGCACCGCAGGTAAGGTGAACCTAACAACGGGTTTCGGAAATAGTTACTTCTTGCTTAATAAAGTACCTTATAGTAGTAGTTTATCAAGTATTCTCTGAAGTTTAATTTAAACCTTCCTCGTGAATCATTATTGATAAAACCTCGCAATGACCAGGGCAGAACACTATTTATGATAATTACATTCAGGAACAGGAAAATTCACTTAGTTTTATAAGATATAGGAAAAACACTTTGTTTTATAAGTATAAGTGCGGTAATTGATATAGGCGGTACCTACTACTATTACTATTGATATAGGTAGGTGTGTAATCTCTTTATCTGTTTTTATACTTTTTAAAAAAGAACAACCTTTTTTATTTCTAAAACCTCTTAACATTTTGTATAAGCAAAATTTTACATTTCACACGTTAATAAATGTAAAGTTAGTAATCGTTATTATTAATAATATGATTTGACTCAATGATTATTCAAAAAGCAAAAGTACAATAAGCGCTTCAAATACCTCAAAGAGTTGAAATAAATTATATTAAACTGTTTCTGTTACGTATTCGTAATTCTTTCAAAGAAATTAGAGAACATGACTGTTCAAAACACCGACAAACTTTTGTACCAGCAAGTTTTACTCACGCGATACAGTCGCTTAAGGCGTCATACGAGACACGGTACTAAATCACTCGTTTTATACTTATTTCATTGCGATTCCGAGATTTTCATTTCAGCCTGGGGAAAATTGAGTTTGTGCCTCTTCATCCCGCTATTCGCATCTGTGTGAAATAGCTCGATAGTACCAAAACAGACGGGACAACAGATTGAACCATCTCAGTCGCTACCAAAGATCCAAAGTACGTGAAAATATACATTTGATTTTCATGGGAAAAAATACTTTACCCCATGATTATAAGGTGCACATTCCTTTGTCCTCCTTCGTAAAGTAGACAAAATGCAATCAGAGACTACCTACTTTGATAGTATACACCAGATGTTGCGGTTCACGAATTTCGGTGTAACTAAAAGCTTCGTACAATGTTATGGATCGTTTGCTTCAAATTCATATAAATATACAATGAAAGCCTTTGGAAACATAGTTGAAGCAAGTAGTGTAGTTATTTCTAAAAATCAGTTGAAAATTTCATTAGGTCCTGCTATAGAAGTTTAGTTTGTTCAGAGATTTCAATTTGAACTAGTCAAAGCTCTTTCATATACCACTTTATAAAAGGAGATTTTTTCATTTTTGGGAAAGTTCCGCAGTGTATGGACCGTGCACTGAAGTTTATATTACCCACTGCTGGAATATGTACGATTTGTACATAAATGAGGACTTTATAGGGCACTAGCTTAATCTACCTTTTCTGGCAGCAGGTTAAGTGAAATAACATTTTTCAACAAATTTTACATTCCAACCAAATTATTTTTAATCTCTTCTACTTATAATAATTTCAGATTGAATGATGCGGAATTTACAATTTTGGTTGTATTATCCTATCGAATTAAGAAGGTCTCTTACTTTTAGCTCAACAGTAGGTTCTACATCATAAGGATAAATTCACGTAGGTATATGAACGAATATTACTTTTTATTTTCACAACGCGTACAAATGCTTGGTTTCCATTAAATTTATGCTACACACATTTGAGCTTAATTAGCGTAGCTACTGTGTTATTCTTTAATGTATTTCAGTATGCGCGCTGAAAACAGGTTAGAAAAATATTTCTATCAACTGAATATCCAACATCATTTTGCAAAAACATGGATGTTTTTCCTATTAAGTTTTCAATTACATGTAATTGTTCCTGTCTAGAAATTTCTTTGAATATTCGCATAGAAGGATAGGTATTCCTATTATATTAAGTATATCGAGTCCTACGGGTTGGAATGCTACCTATTGGTATATTTAAATAATTATAATACGCAGTTGGTATGGTAAACACGTCTACTTAGCCTCGAGCATATAGGGCTTCTAGGAACATTTGTATTAAAAAATATCCTTTCTATTATTATTTAGAATAGGTACACTCTAGGTCCCTAAAAATTTACTAAAATTATGTGTTATGTTTTTACTCACGTTCTTTAATGAAGTACCTATTTTTAAATTATATGTCTATTTATGTTTTAATTGTAGAATATTATTGTTCATTTTAAAGACCTAAGATTGTTAGGTCCTCAGACGAAATGTGTGATTTGAATTTCTATTTCTCACAGTTAAGGGCGTAGTCCACCACGCTGGCCTACTGGGGATTGACAGGCTTCACAGACCTTTGGAGTTTGTTTGAATTGACTTGTTATTAACTTAGTTATTTCAAGTTTGATTTCTTTATTGCTAAAATTACTATTACATGCGAGAAAAATCGATGGGTAGGCACTCATCTCCAAGGTATATAGCTAGTTGACAATATAACTCAATTATGATTTAACAACAGTTTTGATTATTTTTTAGCATTTCAATGAGTAAATTCACTCCAATATTCTGGCTGTATGTCCTTTTGTAATTGAACCAACTATTGTCACACGACAAAACCGTCGGTCCCAGGTACCGAACCCACCAATTAGAACGTATTGTCAAAAAACTATCTCGGAGACATTTGAACAAGTCATTCATACAAGTATTTGATGCCATTCTCTTTTTACTGTTTAAAACACATAAAGACATTCAATTATCAACTTTATTTTTAGAGCGATACGATCGACAGATGTAAAATATAGCAACTTTGTCGCGGAATCCAAAACTTTTGTGTGTTGGTCCTTTTGGCTGTCACATATCCTCTCTATTGTGATTTTTATTTCAATGGCCTCTATTGCGTTTTGAAAACGCTTTTTAGCAAACCGTCCACATACACCTGCTTCTGTATGCAGCTTAGAAAATGGTTAGTATAAAAAATAAACATTATCAACTAATACGAATAACTTGCGTTCCTATGAATTAAATGGCGACCCGTAAGGCCCAATGTTTACCATATCGGACTGACGTTCAAAAGGTTCTGGGTTCGATTCCCAGTGATTTAGATATTTAATTGATGACTTTAAATCTCTATTTTAGGTCTGGGTGCATGTTCTTGTATTTATGTATTTTCTAAGATAGCCACGACTCAGGGACGTAACGTAAGCTATAAAATTTTAAACTCAAGGAAATTAACTTGCTAAGAAGTACATATCTAATACTTATATAAAAAATCTTCACTGCAGTCTCCAAGTTAAATGACTTAAGATGGTAAAGGATGTATTCTGAAATCAACTGATCTGAATCGATGATAGTGATCGACCGAGTTAAGCAACAGGAGCAAAATTTCTTGACCACTTCTGTGTTTCAGAGGGCACGTAAAGCACTTGGCATCGGTAGCTATCATCACTTAGCAGAGGTATAACTATACTTATAGGAGGCTTTACCGCGAAACAATCAATATAATGTTGGTTTACTAAAAAAACTGAAGTGAATTGTGCATTACGTCCTCGTTACAATTGAAAAAAAAACCTTGGGTATCACATTTTTGGATCCTGTTATCTTAGTTCTCATCTTCCAAATGTCTTGGTATGAATTTGCCTTTCTCTCACATTTAGATAGGTATGTTTTTAGTAGGATTACATTTATTAATGGCTTAAAAACGTATAAATAAACTGCTTTCGGACGTAATACTTACAGACTGCTGCGGTATTTCTGTTGGTTACGTGTGTCAATTGACCACACCTGCTAATTGTGCCGCGCAGCTAATTAATGCAACACCCCTGCATTTCGATAAGAAGGGTAGTGGGGCCAGCGATAACTTATGTTAATAACGAAAAACATGCAGGTGAGCCCATTGTGTAATCTTCTAATTTAACAAAATATTACAAAGTTTTTGCGTAAGTAGGTATAATTTCAAATTTGTAACCGATAGATTTGGTCAATTGTGCGAAGAGAGACCTAGTTAATTTTATCGAAGCTTAAAACATTCTATAATTTGTGTAGCAAGAATTTATGATGATTATAATTACCTTCTTACCTACAGTTTTTCAGTTAAAAATACGAAAACAAATCTAGACCCTAGATGCATAAGGGCGGAAGTCCATTTTGCCAACTTTACAGGAGAGACTAAAATAAAATTGAAATTTAATCGGCAGATATTTTAATAACTACAAACAAAACGTTAATTATGTCATTGCCTATATTTAGCACAAGTGAGTACTTTCTTAACTTAATTATTAAAATTATGAAACAAAGTCTCTAAATTTGTTAAAAATGAATTTTTTTTAAAAAATGATGACATCCGATTTTATGACAAAAAAAAACGTATATTATTTGTTCAACAGTATTTTTATGTGCACATACGACTTAATGCCCCCAATTTTCGTAATTAAATGAGATTTGTTTTTCCAAATACAACGTTATGCCACAATAAAAAGTAAACGTTTTATTGAAACTGAATCAGACGTAATTGTAAATGCGACGTAATTTTGTTATATTATTTTCATCAAAAAGTCGGATATCCCATAACGACAAAATTACAATTCTTTTAAAATCAATTATAATAATTAGAATAATAGTGACAGTAATTTAAATAAACGTTAAAAACATTAAAATATTAATATTTTAATTAGTCACTTGCTGGAAAGTCTGGGACATTTCCGTTATGAGGAAGATTTTTATAGTAGGCATGAAATTCCTGAGGAACCCATGTCAAAAGACTCATTAGATAATTGTATTTATGAAAAAAATCGTGTGGACAGAGGAGTGAACGCTGAACATCTTTTATCCCAGACGTTTTTTTAGGAAATGTTTAGATTCGCGAAAAAAAAATATTGAAGAAAAAAATGTATGGAGCAAAACTGAAATATGCTTTTGTCTCGAAATTTTCGAAACTGTTAGCAATGAAACCTTTTTTAAATTATTGTTTTACATTTTTTTGATAATTCCACAAAGAAATTTTTCGCATTCACTTGCAGCCTTGGCCGTAATAACTTCAATATTTTTATTCCAACTATTTGCGACTATATAATGACTCTTGTAGTTGCGCGCATATGAACTAAGTAAATCTTTTGTATGCACTTGCAGCTTAAGAGTTTATGCGCAGTTTAACTTAAATATGTGATAAAAAAACACGAAATCACTACTTTTTCGTCTATTAAGTAATTGTTAATATCAACACAGATATCACATGACAAAACAACTTAATCATTGAAAAAACTGCAGAATTCTTTACAGTAGGTAGGTTTACTTTTTTAATTAAATTTAATACATTTTTTTAAATTTTACATTAGTAATAGTACGAAAACAAGAATAATAAAAAAATATACATGTATATTGAACATACAAAATGGAAACTGGCACTTCTACAGACATCATATCAAGGAAGCCATTTGAAGATTTGGGAAACAAGCAGCAGAAAAGGCAATTGGATACATTATTCGACTTTCTGGAAGAGGAACTGGCTTTTGTTTTTGTCACAAAGCTTGGATCTAATGGCAAAAAAGTTCTTGCTCGCATCATTGATCACGTTATGAAGAAACTTGAAAGGTTGAAGATGTAGAATTATTTTTATTTAAGAATGAAAAGAAGGAGATTATTCAGGAAGATACTTGATCTTCCTACTTACTACTTCATTGGATCTATCAAAGTGGAAGTACATCCTACCTAAGTTGAAGCTTCCGTCTTACTACAAGTTGTTAGCAGCTAAGAAAAGGTTATCCAGGTGCCAGAGGTATTGTAATATCAGAAAATGGAGTGAAGGTGAAACTACAAGTACTTTTATATGTCACAACTCGAAGGATTTTGCAAGTCGTTGGAGATGATGAAAATATTTCCAGTGGTAACCTGAAGCTGACAAGCAAATGGGTATTCGATAAGTCTTCAGCACAGAGAAACTATAATTAAAGATGTGAAATGGCAGACTTCGACGATTCCTCTGTGTTCATGACGAGCCTCGTTCTTCTGAAGCTAGAGGCTGGAAATGTTGTTATTTGGAATCATCCAAAGCGATCTTCATCTTCAAAATTCAAAATTTTATTGCAGACCTATAAAATTTCAGTTTGTGAAGGAAACTACTGACTTTGTTAAGCAAGAAATACGAAATTTACCTATTTCAAGTTGCGGAAACTTGGAAGTTACTCATAAACTGAGTCACAGATACTCCATCTGCAGCTACAGATAAATAATCTCCCTCAAATGTTTTGAAGACCTATGCGATTGTCAACACTCCATACGTGGATTCGAGTGGAGTGCACGAAATGAAAACAAGAACCTGAAGAAGTTTCGAAAGAACATGGTGCAGTCTGTCAATATCGATGGATTCCATGGATACTACAGGGAGACCGCTGTGCTCTTTTTATATCACTCCCCCTGGTAAAACGTGCCTTTCATCGTACACAAAACACAAAATGCCCATCGAAATTTTGTCAGAAGAAGCAGCAGAAGCAAGAAATAAGGACTTCCGAAATATCAGAGAGCGGCACACGAGGAAAACAGGAAGATTGCAAAATAATGAAGACATTATGCACAATTTTTTGATATCTTCAGATCCCTATATATCTCATCTGAAACCCAAATATACCAATGTGAATTCATCAAGTATTTTTCCAGAAGCTTTACAGTTATTAGTTACAGAATAAGTACTAGAAGTTGAAGAAGAAGTAGAAATGGAAATTGATGACGAAGCTCCACGAAATGTGATTATGTTGTTCTGTCGATTTTAACATAGTATTATTACTAAAAAATAAAATTTCAGTGCACGTTGAACTCATGTTTTCGTCAAGCCATCACCAATGATAATGCCCGATGTCGCTAACTTTTGCGCGCAAAATTTTAAATAGTTCACATACATAACGATTTATTTTCACATCGGCCCACCGTTACATTTACAAAGTTATTGAAATAAAAGGCATAAAATCGTATCTCTGTATCTGTTCTGATATTATTCAAAGGGATCTTAGATGCATTATGTCGGAAGTTTAATTAAGAAGAATATTTTATATAACTGTTTGGGCCATAAAGGCGTAACTCCTGTTACGTAGTTCTGGCGCGAATAAAAGTTTGGGGCATAAGGGCCAAATTTACAATCCATCAAATGAAACATGGAGCAATGTATACGCAGAGAGACGGAAGTGAAAAAAAAACCTTTTGCTTCCAATGATTTTTGAAAAGCTGTTAGAACCGACATTATGCACTAAATTATCTCAGGCCAGGAAAGGGATAGAAATACCATTGTTAGTTGTATAGAAAGAGGAAGAAGAGCTTTTCTTTGTGGAACAATAAAAACTTTTTGCCAGATCTACACATCCGCCCTTATGCATCTGGGGTCTAGAAATGTTTTCGTATTTTTAACTGAAAATACTTGACAAAATTTATATACGAGTACAATTTAACAACTACAACATTAGCATTAGCTCGCGAATTTGTGTGTCGGCTATTAAATTGAGTCCTGAGAGAAGTAAAAAATGTACAAGTAACTAAAAAGAATATTGCGTTAAAGATTTCAAAGATACTAGACACATAAAAGAAGGTCAAACAAAAGTCTCCTAAGAGAACCTGCATACTAAATTATATCTGTTACCTATCTCACGGGAGCAGATCCATTTTCCGGAAAGAAAAGTATATTATTGGTGTCTCAAAATTTTGCAAAAATGTGAATGTTTGTCTAAGGCAATAATACAACTTAGTATAAAAGTTTCAGCGCTTCCTTGCTTCGAAGGGCAAGTAAAGCAGTTGTTGTATGTAGTTAAGCCATATCGAAGGCTTTCGGTCGGCATGAAAACTTCCAATACTTGGGTTGGGTTACACTAACTCTCCACAAATCCGCACTGGAGCAGCGTGGTATGCTCAAGCCACTTAAATGATGTGGAGAGAAACGTGCCCAGTAGTGGGCAATTAAAGGGTTGAAGACATGCAAGAAACACTTCAAAATAGATGTTATTTTTTTTAAAGTCAACAAAGGTACCTATTTAAAATATCGTATCAATCTTCAAAACTTTTGCCCACTACCTCCAACTAAGCTTTTTAGTGTTGAATGAGGCGGCAATGTACGATAGTTTTAACACCAAAGCCAAATAAGTAAAAACTTGTAGAAATAAATCACCCAATAATTACAATACCTATGTATAACTGAGTCGCTGAGAATATGGAAGAACCACTCCCAGCTAAAATCAAATTTATTACCTGTGATGACAGTTCAATTCAGCTTGTTAGTAATATTTACTTACGTCATTATATAATCTCGCTGTCAATCTGCAATATACCTCAAACACAGAGGCAGAAAGCTGGATTTTGTGTGAGATGCAATTCAAACTAATTTTACATCAAAGACGAACGCAGTAAGCAGGTATAGTAACGTTCCGCAACCTCCGGCAGGTAAAAACCCACGCACGGAATTCTATCGCTGTCAAAATAAAACATCGCTTGTAATAATAAAGGCGTAAATTCAAGTGCAAACATCATAACGGTGAAGATAGCACCGGTGAAAAAGGTCGCTATTATTGCTACTGGATTTGACTCGCCGAGTGTGTTCATTTAACATGTGTGAAATGAAGTAGGTATAGTGTCCCGTAGCCAAAACGAAGCCGTAGTAAAACCAGAATTTATTTGTTCATTTGTTTATCTGTACTTGTATGCGAGTCATTTATTGATAAACTACTAGTTAATACCTCCGGCTTCGAATACATGAGAGACAGACAACGTCAATATAACATTACGAAAACATTATAAGCCTTAAATTTTCCTTTTCACCCCGTTCAGGACCTAGAACTAATAATAAATGAGAGCTAAGTAAACATAAACGATTGTGAAGTGTAAGTCAAAGGCTGAAATCATGGAGCACAACAGCCAGTGCTCCATGGCTGAAATGTAGTAGTACCTAGCTCTGCCTCAGACATAAGTAACATCAGAAGCGGCAACACAATCATCAACCAAGCGTCAATACAACGCTTTACAAGCTTTGAACGACCGCTATACCATTATACTGCCATCCAATTAACATTATGCGATGGTGTAACAATCCCTCAATTACAAACGTCATATGATATACGCAAACAATGTTACACACGCTTCTTACGTCATGTTACTTCTGACGTACTAATCCCCAGCTTATAGCTGATTTAGCTCTGCGCTGATTACCTAATCTGTTTGTTGCTACGCTACACGATTATCCTGCTGGATCATACAACATAATTCTATATACTCGTATATGCTGCAGCTAAAACGCATGCACCCTGCCCTACCACATCAAAAGCGCAAGCATAGTACATAGAATGAAGATAAGATATTAATATAAGAAAAATATTATTGTGGTATTTACGCAGTCAGTTTGGAAGTCTATCTTAGTATTTTTTCTGCTAGTAATCTTAAAAATAGCATACCTAACATATGATAATATAATCAAAGAGCATAACTGATTTGAATTCGATTTCCACAGATATGTGTAACACCTGTAACACTTACCTTTGAAGTACGTTTACGAATGCATGTTTCTCGAAGTAAAGTGAAGTACCTATTTTATTTCTTTTTTGTTGCCGAGGCATTCAGCAATTTAACAATATTATGTGATTTGAAAACCGATCAATGAATTCTGTGCCCTTCTGCGTAACGTTTTGCTGATTTTTAATTATCTTAAGCTTTATAATAACCCTTTTCTTTCTCTCTCTCTGTGGTGCAACGACTTCGCGTATAGATGTAGTAATATTGTAGTCAGCCATCCATAAAGTTGTTTAAACACACTCAATAGTGATAGAACCACTTTTTTACGTTTCATCATAATTATTAGTTAGACAAAGTTCATCCAACTGAAAGCTCTTATTTTCCATAATTAGCACTTGATTAATATTTTTGATCATTTTGTTTGATCTCTGTAACCATGGGACGTATGAATTATACATCTGTTCTTACTAATTTATGCAAATGATACGGCCGCAAAATTACAACTTAGTTGGAAGACCCTTCAGTTTTGAAAATGAAATGTGCCACTTCTGTATGGTAATTTGCTAATGATACGACTCCTTAAATTTTTCAGTGCATATTCTTGAAAAATGTACAATTTGTACCTATATTGATTTATGTTAGAGTTTAAGTTAATTTTGGTATTGTTAGGGTGTGGTTCCACTGAGGCGGAGCGGAGCGGGGCGGAGTGGAGCTGTGCCGCGATTCACCAATCACATGACTTGAAATCCACGTCTCTTCTCCGCTACGCTGTAAAGGAAACAACATTAGCGGAGAGGAGCGGAGCGGAGTGGAGCGGAGCGCAGCGGAGCGAAATTGTTAAAATATCGGAAAGATAGAAAGAGATGAGAGACGCGGAACGGAGAGGGGTGCTCCGCCCCGCCCCGCTCCGCCCCGCTCCGCTCCGCCTCAGTGGAACCGCACCCTTACGGGTTCCTATAGGATCTAAACGATATTTACATTGTTGTATTTTTTCTTACCTTAGCTATATGGGTTTCAAATAAATAATCATGAAAAGACTAATTAAAAAATACATACAACCATAGATTTATTATATAACTAAAGATCGGCAATTGTATCACTTGGACGAAACCAAAAATGAATAGCCCGCTGTCAATGTCACCGCCGAGCGCGACACCTTCCTGGTGGTTTTTATATCTAGAGGAGTCACATCCAGGTACCGCACAAGTAACCATCACTAATTAACACTACAAAGGACGTTATTCCACACAGAAATGTAAAAACTAAATTAAGTATTTTGAGAAAATTGAGGAACAATTTTTGACAAGTGCCCGCTAAGCCCGCTATGCCGTCTAAAAATTGGTTTCGTCTATCTATCTCGCTCTGAAATACGTGTATCATATGTTTTGCTCTTTCGCATTTCCAATCTATCTAAACGTCAGTGTATGCTACATGCATACAACATAATTAAAGGTATAATGTGTATATTAGTTTAAAAAGTGTACCATTTTAAGCAAACGGGTTTTTTGTTTGTATAAATATCACTGAATTGTTGTTGCGTGATGTATTTCTTGGATATAAATAGGCATGAAAAATATGAAAATACTAGTAGTAGGAGCATGTATTGCTTAAAATAATATTATTTTATTTTTTTCGTTCAATGACGTTCCATTTCAGCTAACATTTAAGTTTCTACATTTTAAAAATTACTGTAAAGTTATTGAAAGTTTCAACTACTACGTATAATTTAGGAATCTCTATATTTTCAACTTCATTTTAAAAATATTCAAATTACGCATATCTAAAACAGCATCTCTGAATCCAGGATTGAGGAATGAATTCACGAAATTCGTATGCTCATTTGAATAGAATAAAACCCGTCCCTTCCCAATCTTGTTTTATGTTATGTCCTTCTCAATGTCCACGTCGGAAGCCCGATCATTTATAAACGTCGTATTTATTTCTCTACAATGGCCGACACACGGTTCACATCGGACCCCTCACTAATTAAAAAAAGACGGACGAATAAGACCAGCGATTTTTATCGCCTGCCGAATCGTATGCCTAAAGATGCCGCGTAGGCGTTTACTACATACCTCCTTCTCACACCTATGACCTACCCAATAAACTATCTTCTTCACTGCTCTACCGTTTTTCTTTATTCATTAAATCAGCTCGTAATTGTTTATAATTATAATTCATTAAATTTGGGAAAAGCCGCTGCCGCATCTCCGTTTTGATTCTACGAAAATAATGGTTGTGTGAGAACTTGATAGTTTATCTCTCGGCCGGACTCTGATTACATAAAGTTCGCCGTCGATTACAATAGTCAAGTTCGATTTTCAACCGTAACATGCATAGCTTTGCAGCTAATTTCGATTGGACGTAGAATCGAGATAAAATGGTATTAAAGAAGCTGATGTAAAACGGCTTAAATCGAAATCGAGAACTTCATGTTGACAATGTTTTTGTCTGAACCTTACTGGTTTCGTGCCGATAGCGCTTTATACGGTCTTAATTATTATTATGGCATGGCCGTCTTCAAGATTAAGCTTGTGATGGCGTGATAATTATCATAATTGTTAGTCATTTCTCGGAATCTTTCGGGTTTGTGAGAAACCATAAATTGTTCTGTCACTTGAGCTATTCCGTAGACGGTCATAAAGATAAACAAATATTAGAGAAGTCATTAATTTTCATGAACATTTTGTATTGTGACTGGGTACACCATTATATATATGTTACCGTTAAAATGAATAATAAGTTAATGTACACATTAACTAGGTAATCTGCAGATTCACTGATACCATTCGTTAAAGTGTAAAATTTGCACTTTACCCAGTTAGTCTGCATAGTAACGGATGGTACATCGTTAAATTGCGGAAGACTGGCTACCAGAGTACCAATTTGTGTTGATGTCGTGGCCACATCGTAGATTTGCTCACATCATGAAATAATCGACCATATCATGAAATGGTCGCATTTCATGAAATGGTCAACTCAGTTTGGCCAGATCGTAAAATCGTCTACGTTTCAAGATTTGGTCATCAACGTTTGGCCGAATCGTAAAAACGCGGAAAATAGGGCATAAATGCGGAAGGTGTAGCCCCTTCGCCCTTCGCCTGCTCGCCTGCGCAGCTTCGGCTTGCTGGTCGCCTTTGGCGACCAGCCTCAGCCGCTCCGGCTCGCCCGGGTGTCTGCGTTTTGTTACAGCGGGTGGGGGCTGCCCTCCCTCCGCGCCTCCGAGTTCTAAAAAACACTAGGGGTAGGGCATACAAGACTACGTGGAGTAGGGGTAGGCTAATTCGGTTATGTTACCAATTCGACCTACCTACACCTGTTATTAATTTTTTTTATTCAAACAAGAACCTATTTTATAGACTTTACCGTATGCATGGTTGTTAGTCTACAGATTAACTAAGAAATCTGCAGATTAACTAGTTAATGTAGGAACTCAATTATTTTTTTCCCACTTTAACTGACTCAGCCAGATAATCTGCAGAATACCTCGTTAATCTGCACTCTATCTGATTTACGCAAATTAACGGTAACATATATAATGGTTACAGGTATGAGTACATAATTATTACATACCTATTATGTACATATTAACTCTCAAAGTTATATGAACTTCGCTTTACATTCTCAGTGCAGTGATCGTTTAAAAGTTGGACTCCCGATCAGGGTATCATTTGAATCCTGCTTACACCAATTTTTTTGTTTATATGCGTATTAAAAATTACCAATTGCTATTACCGTAGTAATAGTATTAGTATGACAAAATCCTAGAGATTCATAAAATCAATTATTCTATTATATTAAGGTTAAACATAATATCCTATGTATAATTGTCAATTTAAGGACATGTACGCTATAACTTAAATACGTAAGTCACATCTAACTCATAAAGTCGGCCTAAACATGATGATTATACCATAAGATATCCAAACGTTAGGTGATTTGTTCAATTGGTATTGTTTGCAAAAGACAGACACTTATCCTTATGTTGAACAGACTATAAAAATTCCAAATTAACTCTAAGATTTATAATGTTTTAGTTTAAACCAAGTATTCCAGACCAGTTTATTATACACGAGCCAATATCGACGTCAAAATTGCTCTAGCTCGGCGTCTTTGAAATTCGCTTAGCCTTCTAACACTTGCGGTCCAGGCGTTTTATACGAATAAATTACCCATAACAGCAGCGACGTACAAGGATCGATGCCCGTATGAATATTTATTGACTAATAACTTATCATGCACAAGCTCAGTAGACCAGGGAGTGTTCAACGCTTCAAAGGGTAACGTTGGATCACAGCGGCTGCAGTACGTAAATTGTTCGGGATTAAAATAATAGTTCTTGAAACTTCATATACTTATATGCAAAAGTGGGTAAATATTTTTCTGCTGAACAACGAGTATATACTCGTTTTAGTTCAGAAATTTATGTCAACTCGTTGCCGCAACAATTGCCATGCATGTACCGAAGTACGAGTACTTTTAAAATACAATATAAAAGTTTATGTTTATCCAAATTCATGACGACTACAGATAAAGCAAATACAAGTCTTACCTCTCACAAGAAACTCTTTATTGTGCTATAAAACGTAGTAACTGTAAATAAATAATTTTGAAGTTTTGTTCCGTTACAATATTGTGTAAATAAATTGCCATTATTATAAAATTAACTTCTATAAACTATTACAAAATATTTTTTCTCTTTAAGTAGGATATTTTTAATCAATATGTCCATAATTAAGATACCTACCTACATAGTTTTTACCATCATGTTTATATTTCTTGCGTGTAATTAGTAAGCCCGTCTTCGCTTCGCTTTGGGAAACTTACCTTCTCTGTCTTAGCACCCTCAATAGGACATTGTTAGGGTTGATTCTTTAATATGACACAAATTTTTCTATATAAATCGATTGAAGTAAAACAAATACTAGTCAAGAAGTTATAAGCTTGCTTTAGCATATTAATGACCGCACCCAAATCGGTTTAGCAGTTTCCGTTAGCGCGAACAATATCGTAGAAAAACAACAGAAAAACATCTACAATTTATTGTTTTACCCATATAAATAATTATCTTCCATGCACTGACAACGATCAGTTACAAATTTATTTTATGTAGATATAGATACTCTCTTTTATAATTTATTTGAGGGGCGTATTATATTGGGGTAGAAGAGTGACCTAATTCGTCATATTCCCGATGGAGACGTCGAGACAGATGACTGACAGTTTGAAGATGTTATGACAAACTTCAAATTAAGAGAAAGATCAATCCTATTTTATGGTCTTGCGATGCAAACGAACATGCACCACCATCCTTCCACTGTGGCCCATGACAACTCTAACAAGACTAATTCGGGAGTAGGATGGTTGATTGGTTGGACCACTTAGTAAGAGGTATTTATTTACTAAATTACTTAATTTTTACTAAGCAAGAATAACCTTACTTCACCACTTAACATATGGTGGGAAAATAGCATTAACTTATTTTAACAAAAAAATTATAGATTCCTGTTTAAAAATCTCAAAATTTTCAGATAACTTCGAAGCCAAAGGGGATTTATAAGAAAACTAGAGAACCGCCCGCGCTTCGCTTCGGGACCGGGACCCGTAGGTAACAGTCGCGTAGGTCCCGCTCCCGTAGGAATCTCGGCTTAACAGTAGCCTATTATATGATATACTGGAACATCAGATTATTTGCCTATGACATAAGTAAATACATGTAGTATTTGATGGCGTGATTCAGAACTTGCAAATGAATTTTACTAACGCCATCTATTAGCAACATCCGGAACTAAATATCTAGCAACTAACAAAACATCGAACTTCCCATAGGAATGATATGTTTTTTCGCGGTAAAAAGTAGCCTACGTCACTCTCCACCCTCCTAACTATCCCCACAACATAAACCACACCATATAATAGCCAAGCCATGTTTCGACGTGAAAGAGTCATAAACAAACAAACACACTTTCACATTTATAATATTAATAGTATGGATGAAATTCTGAAAACAGTTACATTCTACTACACATGAAGAGACATTCTCGTATCAACCTAATAACATACAAGATCATTAATATGCATATCACAGTATGGCTGTAAACACACTATCGGAGGAGAGTAATTTTAGACAGAAACTTCATAACTAATTCAGTCTAAGATCAAAATATGGTTTATTACGCCGACGTTTCAACGGTATACAGGGTATACTCCTCTTAATTTATACGATGTTTGAACTTCATGTTGTGAATAACGTTTCCATAATTATTAGGTTAGGAACGATATCTGTTTAAATGTTATATTTGATGGATAAACTGGGTATTTGATTTGGAATTTACAATAAGATTACCTTTTCGTTATGTTGAACATTTTAGACAATTTGACACGAAAATTGGGTTAGAATTTGAATTGGTTAAGTCAATATTATTTTGCATGTTCCTTAGATATTATAATAACGGAAGACAGGTCTATTAACGAGAATGTGAATATGTTTTTTTTATTAATCTTATCAAAATTATTCCAAATATTGGTTTTCATTTTCAGTGATTATCCAATTTTTGAAATTGTAAAAGTGCAATAAATTACGATAAAGCCAAACCCGTAAATGCAACCTAATATTCCCGGTTTTACAACATAAATGAGTTCTATTAAATTCCTCTACGTAATTAATGTGAAAAATAATTATTTATGTCAATCACTTACTAAATAACTCAACTTAAAATCAACTATCTACGTCGTCACAGGTTATAAAATACAAGTCAAAAGGCGCCATGCTGTAAGCCGACATAACTTTCCAAGCTTGTTTGTTTTGCGGCCTATAATTAGGCGTTGTCTTGTTAACATTTTCTTTCCTGCTCAGGCATCAAATTAAAAGGGAATCGTTGGCGCCTCTATCGGACCTCAACCGCAACGTACAGTTATTAACAATTCCGGTACAGAATTTACTTCCACCGTCTTATTAAGCCCATTCGGCCCTTTCTATCTTTACGCATCGCCGCGGGAGTAATATTGATAAGACTTCTGTAAATAAATTATAAGCAATGAGTATTGAAGGGTTGAAACTTTTTCCTTACGAGAGTTAGGAATTAAAATATACACATGTCTGCGGTTGCGAAAATATTTTTTAAATTAACTTAAATGCTTCGAATATTCATGGATAGAAATATTGTGAATAGTTATTCCGTATAATTTATAGCTATAACAATATGAATAACCTAACCTAACCATGTCATTATTAAATGATTATCACGAATCAATGTCACTGTCAATTTCTTACAACGTTACCTCTACCCGTACGATCATTGCTGCCATATTCTTATCAAATATTCATACATAAGTAACATAAATGTTTTATCCGCGAGATTGAAACAAACTATTTGAACAATAAAATTATAAGCATGCCTATAAGTTATAACACATCACATTTCATTATCACATTACATCCCTCCTTCCTCACTAATACTATAAATACCTGTCTGTTTGTTAGACTTTAACCCACTGGATCGAATTTGGGTGAATTTTTCTTTCGACATAGTTTGATCGAAGTATGATTATATGAAAATTTTAATTTTTAGTTCTTCTTCTTAGTCGTACACTCTTGAAAGGTCGTGGTCCTATAATGTCGGTCGTGGTAGGTCGTCTTAGTTCTCCTTGAAGATTGCAGCTCTTTTTTTAGTTAGATAAACTCTAAGGCCGATTGACTGGATTCCTAGCGAGGAGAAAATCTAAATGAAGAATTCAAATTTCTGTTCTCGTTATGGGTGTATTAAGTGCTCCTTTCGTCCTATTTGTTTGTGACACATTAGATATATTTGTTTATGACATATTAAATATCGCGACAGGCCTAAACAATGTAGCGTTATACAATCATTTTGACTACCCGGATGGCGCAATGGTCAAGACGCCTGTTCGCTGTTCCGTTAATATAATCATCTGGGTGTCTTGTGTGTTATCCATGGCACCCACGACACAGAGAATCGTAGTGGGTCTATGGATGTGTAGCGTTGTTTATTTATTCTGTAACAAAGCTGTAGTCTTATCCATAATACGTCCAACAATTGTAATTTTAGTTTTTGGTGTCTGGTTTGCCCATATTCGTGATGCACCGCAACCCAAGGCGCGGCGAGGGCGCCCAATTACGTAATTACGTGTTAGGAGATCTGTTTTTATCACGTCCACCCTTGTCTATCCGATGATAATTCGTGCCCTTGTTTAGGATATAATTTTGCATGATTATAACTTTGGGATATGAGAACAAAAATGATCGACATAATATGTTATAGATGTTTGAGTTTATTGAGCATTGTTCGTTATTGTGTGAATGTTATGTGGTTTTAAAATAGTTTTATTGCAATTAATATAAGCAATTAAAAAATACATTTTTTGTGGAATATGTCTAGAGCTATCATGGTAATCATGATAGCTCTAGACTATGATTATTATTTGCATGCAGGTTATTGCCAAAATGCTCTAGCTACTTTTTTTCAAAACTTTTTGTTTTTTTTAGGATCAGGTATACCTAGGTACCTATTGAAAATTAATAATTTAAATTAATAATTTTCATTTGTCTAGCTTTTAAAGATTTTATTGGTACCCAACCTATTTTGTTGAAAATTGTCACAAACTTTCTCACCTGTCAAAACCCCCAGGGTACTTACCGGTGTCCTAGAAAGCTGAAATTTTATATGCAGAAAATTTAAACCCCTCTGATATTCCAGGCCTAAACTTTATATGTAACGAAATTATGTGAAACGGGTGGTAGTGTGACCTTTGCAATTTGCATAAGCACTTTAATATCTGTAGTATTACCCTTAATTTGTTTTAACCTTATTTGGCTCTGTCATAAACTTATAGGTCATTTATTTATTCAATTTATTACTTCCAAAGTGTTTGTACCTAACCTAATTATTTTGCTTCCTGTCATGGGCATGTTAAACGTGATAAAAAAATCAAATATGCAACCGATTCGTGGAATAAGTTATGATCTGCATAAATATCCCACAAAAACAATAAAAGGAACTTTAAATTGCTTCAGAGTCAAAAAAGGCTAAATCATCTCGAAAGGTCACAACATCTTTCAACAGTTTTGCACGTTGGGAGAAAGAATGGTTAATTTTGAGTGGGCACGAGATAATTTCGGTTGCCATATGGCGTTAACAATAGGACAGGGTCAATAACATGTGTACGTCCCGTCAGTGGGACGTCCTACTTGCCGGCGGTGACCCAAAGTTCTTTGATATTTATATAGAGCTGTACTTGAGCTGGAGTTTGGAATATGAAAAAAAATAATAAGACGAAATAAACTTATTTAATTCAACTACTTACCTATTAATACAAATCGAAGCGTCTAGTTACTTGTTATTAAGTATCTAATATTCAATGAAAATCGCAATTACACGCGTAATATTTAACAACCTATTTAACAAAATTATTTTACATGAAGAGTGGTAATTAAAGTGAATGATTTTACGGAGTAAAAAAATATTTGTACATAATTAAAGTGTAATAGCATCTCTATATAAGTACATAATATTCAACCGGCCATTACGGTCGGCTCAATCAAAAAATCATTTTTTACAATATAAAGACCGGACACGGCAGTTGCTTACAAAAATGGCTTTTTGGATACTCTGTACATAACAAATTACACGTAACTGCTCATTTTTTGATGATGTCGATCTACGTTTCATGTTTAAATTCCTCTATTTAATTTTGTACATGTGTGTCATCTAAAAATTTAATGTTCTATGAGATTCAATGGATTTTAGAGTATATCTATTTTATTCTGAATTTAATTTAATGATTTCAGCACAATAAAACATAATATTGATTTCTATTATGAAGTATCGAATAGTCCCGATAAAAAGAGCTCAAATAAAAAAGTGAACAAAACGTCGTTATTATGAAAAGTGGGTGAGTTTAATAAAAACTTAATGAAAATTTCCTGAAAAGGTATACAATAACTGAAACGAGGCTTTATTTAACAGACCATTTGTGATTGAAATAATAGCTGGTAGCTGGACTAGCTTAAAGAAACACTTTTAATAAAGCACAGAGTTATAACTTCAACGAGTAAGATCCTTTTAACGCTGCAATAACTTCCGCGATATTGGTTCTGCGCGGCGCATGCTTAGCATTCGCTATTACCAAATTTATAACTTATATAACTTTGGTTTGTCAAAAATATATTAAATTGTTTTAGGGTGGAAACAATAAGTTATGTTAAGAATAGGCTGGATATTGAATGCTAATGCTCAAACAAGATAATGAGGCCCTACTTGAATTTATACAACTTGAATTTAGTCAAAATGAAAATCGTACATTTTGATATTTATCTAGGTATGTAAAAATACGAAAATATTTTATTACCTAAGTCCTAATTTTTTTTAACCCAAAATAAAAGAAATAATGGCAAAACATTAAAAATTCTAGTAAATATTTAATAGTTTCTTTCCATCAGTTGTATTTCACCGTTTATATCGTAAATCTAAATAGAGTCGTTTAAGGGTCCAAGATCTTTGCTGAATACTTTTATCTGGGCAAGTTCTTTAAGTGAAATTACATCCAAACTTTATTCCATTAAAAATCCTTAGAAATAAATAGATAAACATTTACTGGCGAGAATCACGCCTGTAGCTAACCAGTGAAATCTCTTCAATAACTCAGATATATCCCTCGTAGGTGCTGTTCCACTAACTACCTGTCACAGCGCGCGCTCTTCGGAATAAACGACAGCTATAAATTAATGAAGATAATACCATCAGCTGTTAATACCTCTACTGGGCGCTATTCAGAGTTTGTTGCATTCTAGAATCTTCCAATAATTCTAGAAATCATATAAATAATTCCTTTAGCATAAATCTACGTCAACTTTTTAGTCTTGGTTTAATTTACTGCCGAAGATAATGATACAATTGCAAATTATCCGACCAGGGTTCACGGTGAACCGTTGTTTATCTTTAATCACCCTTTACTGTTCCCTCTTTCACCCTTGCCGAGCCGGTACCCCCGGATTAGGACCTAAATTACGACCGTGGTTCGGATAAAAATGCGCTCCATGAAATAAAATGTGAAGTTAGAACACCATGTTTGCATAATTAAATTACGCGGCAACCATACATATGTATACATTGTTATTGCTGCCAGAGATATGCCAAGTACCACATTTGGAACGATACCCTAACGATGAACTGAACGATATAGCTGGTAGGTACATAATATATACCTATATGAGAGATACACACGAGGGTACGTCACTTATTTGGTGTTTATTTTATTTATGTCGGTGGTAACAGAAGTTAACGTCGCAGATCGAACGGGCATTTTGTAACGTAGTGTGATTTATATAGTTAGTTAGTCGATGTTCAAGAGATTGTATTCTTCTACGTCTATGAATTGAGATGTACGTGACAAAGGACAAAGTTAGTAGTGTCAACCTTGAATCTTCGGATAGATGTAGCCGCTTGATCTTGAAACAAAATTTCTTCCAAAATGGCGGACTCCTGTCTGTGTAGAGACCCTGATGAGACTTATTTGTTTATTTAATTCTCTGACTTATATTTATCCATATTAATTAGGTAGCAGAATTTTCGTTTCTATTGGGATGGGCCACGCCTATGTCTATTCAAAATCAAGTTACTGAGTAAACAGGTTTCATTAGTATCAGCGCAAAGAATGTTTACAATGATGCATTCATTACTAATGATGGCATTAGTAACTATTGATTTTATTTCAACTATTTAAAAGTAAGAGAATACCACTAATAAAAATCTATTCATGTTTTTAAAATTCTATTTAGGTTTTGCGTAAGTAGCCGATGAACGAGATAGTCTACTACTAGAGCCATCACTATGGCTCATGAACATCGCGTCACCAAAGATATTAATTTTATTATCCTCGCCATAAGCTATGGTACGGGTCACTAAAAGCAATACAACCGATAGGTAATAGGTATCCCACAGCTGGTTTCAGGTCTCCTCTCTAAATGTAAGGTATAATAATGTGACTATAGTCGGTCACATTGGCCGAGTGCTGATTGCTGGACTTCACCTCTGAAAACTTTATACTTGGGAAACTCTTAGGTGCATGTCTCGTCACGATGTTTTCCTTTTAAAATTTATGAAAATTAAAATTGCATTATTTTAACTCTCTCCCTATCCAGGAGTTCAACGTCCGAACCATTATCTATCGATGTTAGAAACTATCAGCAAAAAACATTCACATTTTGGTGACTGTTAAATTCAGCAGTGATTCTATGCCAAAACACGCATCAGTCCCCTGGGAGAGAGCATTGTTATACCATTTGAATCGAGCATTAATTACAGTAATAGTGTTGGTGCTTACATTGATTGACCGTTGATGAGAGAGCTCTCGTACAATGTTCGAGTATTTGTTGCAAACAGTTTCTAGGCCTGTGCAATTTAAGCTGCAGCTTTTAAGTTAGATGTGTAGTATCATTACATATATGTAGGTAATGCAATTATACGTACTACAATAATTCTATAGTGTTGTATAATTATTGTTGACTTGACTTACGAACTAAATAACCCGAATTCGATTTCCGACGGAGGCAGACCTTTATGTGACAGAACTCGTAGAAGTAATTTGTTCTCTGGTTGCAGATGTTACTTAAATTTTTAGCCAACTTAAAAAAGGAGGTTTTCAATTCAACTGTATTTAATTTTTGTGTGTTAGCTAACTTATTATCTTTTAAATTGGTTCACCCACCAATTTTAATGTTTTTTTATTCAAGACCCTCAAATAATCTTGCATATTTTAATACATCCATTTCATATTTAAAAATCTAGTTATGTACATCATAACATTAAAACATTATAATTTCAAGCCTATATTTCATTATTCCCATCATTTTCCGCAAAAACGGAATATGCTCAATGTGGTAACAATATCCTCAATCTAATCTAATCTGTCTCATGCATGTTCATATTCCAGGCCCAAGGTTCTTAAGAAAGTTGGTGGTCTCCTTTGCTATGAGCGTGTAATTTTTGAGTTATTCTTAATAATCCTTACCTAAAAGTATTCAAAAAGCAATCAATCAAGCGAAAGCAATACGTATATTTTTTTACGGACAGTATGTTATCCATGCCGTCAATAGACTGTCCTAGTGTGAGAACAGGAATGTGTAAGCGTTTATTTATTAAGGTATTCATATGAATATTTTTAGAAGCAGTTACGCAACGCCCAGAAATTGGAAGGTAATCTATTGGTCTCATATTATGAGAACACATACTCCATCATGCTGTTCCATTGCAAATTTCGGTAATGGGTTTTTGACCGTTCATGTCTTAAACTATCAAAAATTCTCTAGCGTAGATAACGGCTCTAGCCATTAGCCATTGAGTAGGTACCTACCAAGTGGGATGACAACACGATTTTTTACTTTGAACCTATACTAAATAATGTATTTATAGTATGGATGCTAGAGTTCATGATCAGGTCATCATATAATAGGTATAACTCTATTAGCAACAAAACTAGTTGTAATATAAACTCAGTAGGTAGTAAGTATACTTCGTACTAAAACTTAAACTTACCGTAATATATTCAGCACAAAAGTATAAAGCGAACATATGACGACAAATGTATGCGGATCGATACTTAGGTATATGTGGCGGAACGAGAATTTCATGAGCCATAGTTGTAGGCGTATTTGGCCCTATTTGTATGTAAGAGGGTTCTTTGGGAAGCCAATATCTTCTTAGAGTTATGGACGTAGACACCCCGAGGTAAACGGAATTATGCGGTAGCACGCAGTAGGCTTCTTTAACCCTTCCGACCTAACTCAGATTTTGCTTATCGAGTGGTGAGATCGGGAAATTTAAATACGATTTTGGGGAATTCAGCCCGAGAGCGTTTAGCTTGTGTAGACAGAAATATAAGCGGCTTCTTGCATAATATCTTACTGACTTATATTGGTTTAGGCTATCTAAGAAGTTACTGTAGGGTATCGTACCGCATATATTTTATCAGTTTCTCCCTGATTTTGTTCAGCGGCCCAGTTTTTACCAAAGTTATTACGAAATGAGGCAAAAGCACAACAAAACTTATTTTGGATAATTAAGTTTTCCACCAAAATAGCTGATAATATTGCTAGCCGAGGGTATCTGTCTACTTTGTCATTCCATCTTTTAGATACAATTGCGATAATGTATTTAAATCCTTTATTTTTCTATTCTTCTTTCAAAGTATTCCTAATAGTGTTTTGTAGGGTGATTGGCTGAAAGAAGCAGGTACCTACCTAGACCTCATGCATTAGTAAATACTCATTTCTTTTCCCTTTTTTTTAATAAAACAGAAATTCCTCACTCACTTCAATTTTTATAATATCAAATACAAACCCAAGTAAATACCTAATAGTTTACTTCTTTATAGGGAGATGAACCACTATTATTTACAATCGCACTATAAAATTTAATGGCATTTGTGGCACAGTAAAACGTTAATAAATTCATTGAAAAATTAAATCACTCTGTTGGTTTTTATTTAAGTTTAACCCGTATAACGTTAGGACACGATGGGGAGACAACGACCATAGATTAATTATTGGTAAAATGTCAGAAGAGACACATCTGAGTATTCCTCTGAGTCAGGATGTTATGTCATCAGTTCCGTATAATTATAGACATAAGTTAGGATTTTTTTACATAACTAGTAACAGGCCGGGTGCCCTCGCCTCGCTTTATGAGACTATTTTTATATTTATATGTACCTACCAGGTTAGTACTAGGTATACTACTTTGTAATTACATTTTCTATTCTTTTTTGTTCAAACTTTACTGTAGTAGGTTATACCTAGTTTAATGTAATACTTTAACTGATTAATCTGATAAATAAATTAGTTTTGTAAGAAAACACCTTAAAAAGTTTAGCGTTTTACAAAATTATTGACCCTTCTACATCAATCAATTAATACATCTGTACTTATTAAGCTATGAGATACAAAGAAAAAAATTATTTCGATTTAATGGTCCACTCTTTGTTCTTGCTGAAGCTTTCATTCTACATACCTATATCGCTGCTGCAACCTAGTCCACATAACCTGAGTTTGAAGTTCTTAAGTCGGCCGAAGGTCTTCGATAGCATCTATTAAATGTTTTCTAAATGAAGAGCAAACTTCTTCTATCAACCGAGGAGATCTGAAGCATACTTCACCACTTTGTTCTAGTGATTTTGAACTGTGTAGATTTTAAGACCATATTTATACGAGTATTTACCATATAGAGACCATATACGAGTATTTACTCGTACTAGTTATTATAAAAATGTTGCACACTCATGACTTCCTAGTAGAATTACGTCTAATTCAAGTGGCGATTACATAATGTATGATAAAATTTATGAGTATAATATAGGTATTTATCTACATGTCACAATCATCAATTTACTTTGTAGGCAGTCGTAGGATTTCTTCGAATTAGTGGTCTCTGGATTCTTCTAATCGGAAAACAATTACGATTTCATCCGTGTCGTTGAATTTAAAGTTACATGTGATTGGGTTGTCTTGATTGTTTTCCTTAGAAACATGGAAGGCGTCGAGAAAAACTACCTACTATTGACCACCGTTCCACAAGATCATAAGTTGCGATTTAGTATTGAGTACCTAATGTACCTATTGAGGGATGTATTAAATAAATTTTAAAGAAGCTTGTTTGACTTGAAGATAAAGTAATCTGAACCTATATTTCCTGTATACCTCAGAGTATGTATACTCATTGATTGTTAATATCAAAAGCAGGAACATTTCTTTTCATTAATAACCATTGCACATGTCGTGTATCCTCGGGAGACTATACCCCAAGCATCGATAAGATAACTGATGAGTTCGGGCTATAAATAAAAAAATAAATCACAGTTTACTGGTGACCGAAACATCGAAACGATTTTACGCCGGTTGGTTCAACCTGACTGTACATCGACAATAATTGTAGCGACGCGCTGAGTTCTATCGATAACTGTCAAATGGCCAGGGGTAAAAAACTGGGGTAAAGTATTAATAAATATAACTTGTCCAACTAAATAAACTTTATTAGAATAGCGACAAAACTGTGATTTTAATAGTTATGCTGATTACGACGAAGCCAAAAGGATTTTGATTTCACCTTAACAGCACATGTATAATGTTTATTATGTAGGTTTTTGTTAAAATTTCGTACTATTTATCATAATTCAAAATATAGGCTTTATGACTGCACTAGATTATAAAAATTCTCAAATTAAAAATATGTGTTGTAAAATGTTGCCATGTTACGCCACAAGGTTCATTCTACTGGATTGACAGCTACTTGAATAAAATTTGGCCGCCATTCTAAATATTTCTCTTTATTGGATTGTGGTAACAATCGCTTCTACCAGCCTATTAAAAATCTGAATACAGTAAATGACGCCATTAACTCAGTAATATACCATAGGGAATAATATGACTTCGTAATGTTAGTACGGATTATTTTGCTACATTTAAATTATGACTGCAACATTAAACAGAAATTTCAACTATCTACTTAAATATGCAGTATTATTACTAAGCACACAATAATAAAATATTTTTATTAGTAGAGTTAAATAGAATAAAAAAATACTGATAAATAAAATGTAGATCGTAAACAAGGACCACTATAAGTAATAATTTAATTAGAGGTCAATGACTATTAACTAAATGTTTTAATTGTTATACCTACGTACCTACATCGAGACAATATTACCTATACCTACTTCAAAATTTTTATAAAATGAAGTCCATCAAAAAGGGAAATCTAAGACACTTTTATCTTATAATAAATACTTAAACATTATAAAAGAAATGAAAATACACATTTCTGTATCATATTTTGTCAAAATTTCTCAGACTTAATACATACATAAATATAAGGCAGTCATATCCACCCTACGCTATAATAAAATCATGAAACCGAAACGACATAAAAGCATTCGGGTGACACATAAAGTGAAATTGTTAATATGAAATGATTAACGCAAAATTGGGTCACAGTCATTTCTGTGGTTATCGCCATGAATAAAATCATGATTATTTGTGTGCGAGATCTCTTTTATTGAGAGATATACGTTTTTAATTTGATTATTCCATCTGCGTTTCTTCTCCGAGCTTCACGATTAGTCTGAACAAAATAGATAAGCGACTAACGATTTTCTATCTTACACAAATGAGCTATATTTATATGACGCTCATAGCTTGGCAGTTTATATCGATTCTTAGTGGTACACCTAGAGTTAAGCTTGTAATAGCGAGCGCAATCGATAGTTGAAACGCTAGAAGTACAAAAAATGTTGGGTGTTTCCGTGGTAAAGCCGCCGGTTCCTATTTTAAACGTTGGATAGGAATCATTAAGCGGGCGGGAAGAAAACTTCTGACACATGGGTTAGATACAAACTCCACCATCAATTCGAACTATAGCAGCGTGGTGAAGACCAATCTAAGCCTCAATACTGTGAGCGCAACTCCATGGCCAATAGTGGACCATTAATGGATTGGAGCCAGTCAGTTATGCTCATTTGTACGTATGTGCTATGGGCTGTTTTTTTTTTTGGTAAAATTTTCATGCATCAGACATGTAAGAAATTCTATAGCAACATTCAATTTTCAGCTCATATTACCAATCGCCATTCTAATGTGAATACATTATTCAATTACCTAAGTGTGTTAATGTAATTGGCCAAATAGTAAATCCAAGTCATGCCTAATTAAGTTAATAATAATTAATTAATTACCGCCTCGTCATTATCTAACTTAAAATATTATTGATTCAAATTAATATTTTTATAAGATTAGTACACACAAATCTACCGTATGATACTATGCAAACTAGATGACCACTAGATAAGAAGTGGCTACAGACACCCATTCAAGAACACTAGAAAATGTTACTTGGCAACCAAGGAGTTCGCTCATAGCCGTAATTTATGATCAACCGAGTTGCGGGTACAATCATATGAATAGTGATGAAATATCATAATTATGCTCTTCCGTTCTTTGCAGGTCTAAGTAAGAATACAACAAACATAATAGTTAGCAGAAATAAAGCGGTAACGGAGGCCTTCAGAAAGCGGATTTTGATTTATGTTTGACCAGCAATGGGTCAGTGATATCTGTGGTTTTGCTGACCTGAGTTTTATGGGCGATAATAATAACTTGCCATGTAGATACAGAGTTTAGTAACTCCTTACAGTAGGGACCTATCGTTTATCGCCGGCAGTACAACTTCCCGCGTAATCTCTGAAAGTAATTCGTAGAAAATCGAATTACCACGAAATATTGGCCTCATTTGTTTAAGGATTTAATGCTTTATAATTGTACTATAAGTATAAAGCTTTATTTGTACACCATATCAAGGATATAACAGAATGAGATTTTTAACAGTTACCTATATGGTAGGTACTTATAGTAAGTGTTATGTATTTTTGAAAAATACAATTTATTCCAATGAACTAATGGAATGAAATGAATGAATAACTGGATAAACTAAAAAAACTTAGTAGATACTTAAACTTGTCAAATGCAATTATTTACACAAATTTTATAACAACAAAAACTTTTTGCAAAAAACTTGACGCAAACAATATCAAAAAATAACGATATTTTTTCTCAATAAACAACTGCTGGCTCACCCGATTACTTAGCACAGATTACCTCACTAACGAAACAAATCTCTGAAAGTAGTTCGTAGAAAATCGAATTACCACGAAATATTGGCCTCATTTGTTTAAGGATTTAATGCTTTATAATTGTACTATAATTAGAAAGCTTTATTTGTACACCATAGCAAGGATATAACAGAATGAGATTTTTAACAGTTACCTATATGGTAGGTACTATAGTAAGTGTTATGTATTTTTGAAAAATACAATTTATTCCAATGAACTAATGGAATGAAATGAATGAATAACTGGATAAACTAAAAAAACTTAGTAGATACTTAAACTTGTCAAATGCAATTATTTACACAAATTTTATAACAACAAAAACTTTTTGCAAAAAACTTGACGCAAACAATATCAAAAAATAACGATATTTTTTCTCAATAAACAACTGCTGGCTCACCCGATTACTTAGCACAGATTACCTCACTAACGAAACAAGATTATTGCCTCTTTTAATACAAAATCTATTTGCCAAAATAACGGCGAAATATGAAACAATATTTGCACAACCGGCACGTTCCCATAACAAACAGGGGTCATAACAAAATGCTCTTTAGATCCCAGCAAATAAAGACCGAAATTAGCCAGTGTATTTTATCATTATTATAAATATATTTAAAGTAAGGTTCGGGGCCACTAGTCACTGTTAAGCTTAAGCCGGTTACGTCCCTCCCTATTTTCTGATGGAGATTTATGTCATGGGATCAAAAGTTTTCAACCGTGTACACTACGAAGGCCGCAAAGTCATGCGCGTGTGTGTGTACAGTAAAGCGGTGGTTTGCAAATTTCGTACTCGAAATACTGCTTATTTATACCCGTATTCATAGCCAATACGCTGTCAGTTCTAATAAATAAATAGCCGTTAATGTTTCATTACGGGTCATGCATTTCAGTGGGAATAATAAAAGTTTGCGGAATGTACATACTCGTACATGCTGTAGAGATCGTAACTTTTCATAACAGCTGGTAATTCATTTTCTCATTAAAGGCTTAATTTTAATGATACGGGGTGCGGCCGTGCGACTTTACGAGTAGCAATTTATGACGCTATGAAGTGTCGTGCGCGACTGTACTTTACTGCGAACATACGTTTAGACGGATAGCAAGTGCGGCAGTTATCGTCAAATGTTATAATGTACTCGACTGTACGTTTTAATGAAATATTTTTAAAATATTATGGTCTTAAATAAAGTTAGATTTTTCTTAACTTAAACTCTTGTAGGAGAGTGAGTTCAAACCATACAAACGAAACAAATTTAATAATGTTGCGATGATCCGCGGTAGGTACCTAACTTACTTTGCAAAAAAATATTGTACTATTTCTTAATCAACTCAACGGGACGAAGCTTAGAGTTGGTCGAAGTTATGAATGAATTACAGCTAATTTACTTTTTTTTTTAATTATGAATTTTTTATTATGCCATTATTTCACGGGTTGGTTTTTTCTGATTGTTTTACAAGTAAGGTCGAAGGCAAGCCACCCCACATATTTACTCGTCGCTACTCCTATTTATTTACTTTGGCGCGTTGTTTAATGATTGGGGTGGCTTTGATTCTGATGAATTAAAACGACACATCGGGACGGCGTCACACAGCACACCATTAGTTGGGTCGGTATTGTATTGTAAGGGCTTTTATTCGACTAGTCCGTGTTTTTTCATCCCATCTGTACAGCGGTGAGCAAAGACGTGTTCTATTAGTGCTCATTCAAAGGGCCCTACGATTGTTGTTAGCTATGGAAGTGAATAATTATTCAAAAAATCTTTTCGTTTATTTTTCTTTTTTTTAAGATCTGTGAACTGTTTTTCTTAGACATTTCCTTATGTTATAAATTAATAAAATATTAAATTGAATTTTAAATAATAGGTATATGTTTCAAAAGATCAATGAAACAAAAGTTCTTCTCGTGCATTTCTGCAATAAGTAAGTTATTGTGTCCTTCGCATAACAGCAAGTGTTGAAAATTTCCTGTAATTGATAAATGAGTACAGTTTAAAATGTTTAAATAAAAGGCATTTACCTTTTTACAGTGATGCAAATAAAATTTGCGTTTACATAATTATGTGAGCGACACATGATTTAAGACAATTTTGTCACCGCATTTTTACAAATAATAAATTATCATTTATTATTTCAGAGTTCAGACTCTTATATTAAAAAAATCGTATGCTGTAGACTACGTTATTTTCAGTAAAATTGAGATATCTATATTATGAACCTAAAATTGTATCGTACTATGCCTACCTATCTTACTACTGGGTAATGCCTGTCATTAGTGTCTACACACCACATTGAAACGTTTTCATGAATAACAATTGTAGACAACAAGTACACTTAGAAGCTAATTTTATTCGAGTGAAAAATACCTTCTACGCAAGCTCGCAAACTTTTTATTAGGTGATAAACATTTGGTATTTACCTATACCTTTCGTCAGTGACGCAATATTCAGTTAGGTATATCTCTATCATTTTGTCGTCTTTAATAAAGTTTGCGTCTCAGCCAAGTCGCTAGAACTAACGCCTCACAAAATTAGTTTTTGATGGACAGCTATGTTATTCTTTCACCTTGTCAATTTGCTACCCAAAATAACGTGCTGTCAACCTCGTCCGAAACTTTACACTGAAATGTTGGAAGTTAACTATTCACTAGCCACTCGACTGGTTCTTTAAATAGCACCAGAATAACTTAACTAAAAGTAACATACTGAGTGGAATGAGCTGAACTTATTAGGTTACTTTTGGACGAAATATAATTAAACGTACAGACTTGGCCCAGTCACAATTATAGGTAATGTATACAAGTTCAGTTAAAACATTTCAGTTTTGTAGGATATTAATGAATTTTAATAGGATATTTAATGAACATTGATATTTTTAACCCTACACATTCATAGCCCCACTCTAAGATTACCTGTGTCATGGGTGCCATGGACAACGCAGAAAAAATATCCTACACTCTTTCCCCAAGATCCACTCTACCTTTACCTGTACCTACCAAATTTTATTATAATCGGTTCTGTGGTTTAGACGTGACGTCAGAGACAGAGTTAGTATCGAATTTTTAATATTAAGTACGTAGTGATTTTTAAAATTATCAATCTACCATATTTCCTAGTAATTTTAAATGTAAAAGGGTTGACTGGTAGAGAATGCCACTTGGCATTAAGTCCGCCCTTTGTATACCTTTAAGCTAAGGTTGCAATAAAGAATAAAAATAAATAAATAAATAAATAAAATATTCTCTTCAGTTCAATTTAAAAGCATATTAAATGAATTTATATCGCTGTACAAAATATAGCTCTTAATATCACGCGATGTATGATTTACTAAGTTCTGTATAAATTTTAATCTGTAACAAAATGTCCGGAACATTTCTTCAAGTCTGTGATCGTTTCATTTTACGTGACGATAATTTCGTATGACCACTCGCCTTATTCTTGAATATAACTTTGCTATGGAGATTTATGTGTTTAATTTAAGTAGCTATCTCTACAATTTTAAACATGACCCAGAAATGTTCAGTTTTGTTAAAATTTACTTTTATCTTTTGTGTACATTTTAGTTTCTGAAAAGACGGCGCATTGAATGCTTTGCCTTCTTTATTCATTTTCTGTGTAATTTTGTGAAGTAATTTACTTTTATAAATGCAGGGTTAATTTTAACTTCGTTTAAGTAAAGAGATACGTATTCTTCATTATTGTTGTCTGATAAATAGGCTATTGCTTTCATGAACTTGTATTTTTTTGCAGAAAATAGAAATACCGCAATAGATTGTAAAATTTAATTCCCAGATATCTCGTCTGCTCACGTGGACAGCCATTGGGCCATAATACTCGTATGATTCAGTCGTAATCTGTAAAACGAGGCACTTGACTTGACCACATTTATTGGGCTCTCTAAATTTTCTAAGTTACGCCGTCGTAAATAACTTATGAAGCGACAGTGGAAACGGGTCGACGAAGCGGCACATAACTCACCAGTATAGCTAGTTATGGCACAATAAATTTATTAGGTCAGTTAACTTGAATTTGTAGCATTACGTGCACTATGACGTAATTGTCTAAGTTTGTACTGCAGATGAGAATGAACTGTGAAGGAAATGAATACAAATGTTGCGAACCGCTTCCAGGGCTTATGTTTAGTCAGTTTTTCTTAGTTTATAAAATACCTACTGCTTTGTATTTTAAAGTTTTAATTTACGTCTTCTACTTTGTTAGGTCTTTATTACTTTTTAAAACACCATGTTGAACTTTATCAATGAATTGAATCTGGATTAGGTAGGTTACATTGTGGATACCTACCTATTGCGGTTTTGGTAAATAGATAATAAATTTACCAAGTCCTATTCATTTATGCTAGTTTAAAATTTAACTTTATTCAACAATACATATTAAATTCGAAACACGTTATTTATTAAATTGGATCTATACCTATAGTTGGCACGTATCACGCATTCAATAAAGCACGCCCACTCATTCATTAAACGGACATGATATACCTACAGCCAATCAAGTTTCGAGTTGAAATCGATAATATTTATATCTGCTATAAAGATCCAACCGCTCTGTCAGAAATTATTAAATTGTATTGAGTGATTCTGACTTGGAAATGAAAAGAGGGAGGAAGTTTAGAAAACGGAGCAATAAATCAATCGAAAACTCTTCTTTCTTCTTCCTTCGAGTGGCTGACAGGCAACGCATAGTCGAAACTACTGAATGCAAGAAGCTGCAAGTTTACATGATATTCCTTGTGGAATAGTATAGGGAGGTACTAAGAGAGGATTTTTGGAAATTCCCCGCCAAAAAGGTAAAAGGGCGATAAACTGAAATAAAAATTCTAAGTAGCCAAAGACGTGCGAGAAAGCTAGTGCAGGTATATTATGACTCCTTCAAAAATTCAACGACCAATATAACGGACACATGTTTCAGATAAGGCGCTTTTCCCACGGGGCAACTCAAGTTGAGGCAACTATCAACTTTTAACGTTACGTATTCAACGTTTACGGTTGCCGCAATTTCATAGCAATTTGTGAGCGACTTTTATGCGAGTTGCTCAATCTACGCATTTCCAGGCACAGGCAGAGGGAGGGAGGGTGTGAAATCATCCGACGCGTTGCGATTGACAGTTGCGGAAACCGGCAACTTTAAAAACCGGTATAATATTTAACACTTGCTAGTTGCGGCAATTACAAACTGGCCTAGTCGACGATTACAGCAACTGAAAACTGTTGACGATTGCTGGAACTTGAAACTCGAGTTGCTGTGTGTGCGCAGTCCAATTGAAATATGTATATGTAAACAGCTAGTTGCCAGTTAGTTGTCAGTTGCTGAAATAGTTGCTCCGTGGCCAAACGCGCCTTAACAGTGGATATAATACACCATACATTGAAGTGAAACATACATTGAAGTAATATTTGTACCGGAATAATAAAAATTGCAATTAAACACAAATAATTAAAATATCATTGGGTACATAATCAACTGGCAGTCTAGAAATCAATTTATTATTCTAGAACACCGAGGAACTGATTAATCTTTTATACAATATCCATAGAATTCTAACAAATTATCATTTACAAGATTTGATTGGATTTCAGCCTCCAAGGGTAGGTATACAACGTAGGCAACAGCCTTTGTGCCGAAAATTGGCATGGATCAACCTCCTAATTAGACAAACCTAATTCTTTAAAAATGTTATTAGATACTATGTATGAGATTAAAGCATACTCCACCACACTGCCCCAGTGCGGATTGTTGGAGGGTGGCCAACCCAAGCATCAGAAATTTTCATGACACCCGAAGGCCTCCGATATGGCTTACGAATGCTATCTATCTATAACAACCAAGACCCATGGGAAGCACACAAGTGCTCAATATTATATATCGCTGTATTACCCAACACATGGGAATTATTTCAAACATTATCTACTTATTACTTATAGTATCTATAGGCTTTAAATTCATCCCCAATAGAAGTGAGATGTCAATTGCAATACTATCTATTACTACATGTATGTGTACATGTTGTAGGCAAACTCGGCCTTCGACATCGCTGTCCGTGTCACAATAGTTCGACCCGACAGGCTGGAATAAAGCGCAATTAAGCCCAAATGTACACAGTCGAGTAATGTTGACTGTTTTGTCTATGTTTACACGCTGTCCGCGGTTACCTATCGTATACATATACGAAATCATGTACGTTTTAAAGTCATTGGCATAATTAATGGTATTGCAGATAAACAAGTAATAATGCGTTAACAGATGAGTGATACTATATGCTACGTGCGTGTACTAATAAACAGGTAGTGATGTAGATGAGTTAACACTCTTACTGGTATATTAATGGTTTGAACATTTACCTATAAACATTGGGTAAACAGGTAAGAGTGTTAAAGTCACTAATATACATGTTGTATGGTTATGCACTGGGGTGGTTGGAATACTGACCCCAATCGCAAGTAAATAGGATTACCATCTCAAAGTTTAAAAGTTCGGACAGTTCACCGCACATTAAAAAAAGGCCGGACATTTTTTATTACATTTTTTTAATAATTTACATTTCAAATGAAGTACCATACATATTTATCTGAAACAGAGTTTACAGCTTTAATGTTTTTGACATGACTGAATGGTTATTTTTTATAGTTTAGAAAAATAATGAAAGCTTACCAAATTTTTATAAAATTTGGAGGTTTTTATTCTTGTTTGATTTATATTGGCAAGAATAAAAATGCTACCAATAGGCCAAAGGTCGCACAAAAACAGAATCTTGGTGACTCTACAAGTTGGTTAATCTGCATAATTTTAAATGGTTGCAATAATCATGGAACACCTGGTGGACAACAGAGCCTTTCCATTCGCATATCAATAAAAAATTAAGCGGCTAATAAAACTGACCAAATCGTATTTTGAACTGATTTGACAGATAAGAGAAATAGTTTCGATTTATAATTAAAAACATTTTCAGCTGTTCACAAATTAGGAGCTTTATATCACTTTTAGAACCCATATCAATATAAATAAATTCAACCACAGCAATGGATAAAAATAGGTATAACCGGAAGAAAACCATAAGAGAAGTAGTTTCAATAATAGAGTCGGAACGCCCGCTACTACATAGATCGTATCGCAATAATTGTCGTTGTGCGGTCGTTTGCATGAAATAATGCTTAATTTCAATTCCGTGTGCATTACGTAATATGTAAACTTGTATGGAACGTTGCCAATAAACTTCGATACAGATCGTTACGGGCCACGTTGCATGGAAGGGTGCATCAATGGCTCCGATATCGATTATGCTAATTTTATTATAGAAATTACATTCGTCACGCTTGCTGTTATTGAATTTTTAAAAGTTTCGTATTAGGGAAGTAAGGAAATATTAGTTTTTTTGTTTGTACATAATGTTGGGTATATTTTAATTTTAAATCCGGTAATGACCGACGTTAACCGGCTTATGCCAGTGACGATAACCAGTTTACCGTGCTAATAAATCTGCTGTTTGGTATAATTTAGATGATAACCCCTTGTTGTGATAATAAAGTTTGTACGGGAGACTGGTAAAGGAAAAAATCGTAAACGCTTTCGTACTACAACGATCATGTTATGCAGACTAACACGTCTATCTGGTCTATCACGATAGTTAAAAGTCACGTGATACATTTTCGAGTTTCTAACAAACTTCCGCACATAAACCCGTAACGTCTTACGAATCCAATGGAACATTTATGAGGCTCTTGCTTTACAATACTCATTTATTTGTTTTAGTCATGTGAAGTCTAATTTACGACTCAACTCGAACAAGTATTTCTCGTTGGTAATTAATCTTAGGGGTGATAGGGAATTGAAAGCAGCAAAGTTTGATTTGATGTCGATATCCGGTACCGCGAATCCTGTAGTAAAATTTACGATCGTGTTTACCTTTGATATAAGTTTGTTTGGTACAAAACGAAGGGAATGAATCCCGGGCAACGAACGCGGATAATTTTGTTTGTACAGGCAGGCGTTTAAACATGATAGTACTATAATGTAATTCTGTTTACTAATATAGGGATAATATAACACGATTAACAATAAAAGTACATATAAATATTTATACTGTAATGAATTATAGGTACCTGTGTTAAAATCATTTCGAATTTGTAAACTTTTGGGGAGGCGTATAAATAGTCTCTCCATTGATGGGTTTATGCACCCGAAAATTTGTTGAAAAACGACACAAAGGCTGATCGCGGTATATAGAAGATTAATAAATTGCGTAAACAAATGCGCTAGACAAGTACCATTTGTGCAAAAATAAGCCCTTAGCCACGTACCTCAACACTGCTACATCTGGATGCTTCACGGCCATCGATCACGTCCAGCGAGTCCAAGCCGGGGCACTGCGTCGGTAAGTCTAGCTCAAAACTGAAATGCTACGAGCTCGTGCGATCTAATGTTACAGACTAATGTTACTTAAATGACACTACACAGAACACTGAGTTTGTCTAGATTTACGCGGATTCTTGAGTAAGTTTAACAACAAAAATGGCATGTGATGATGTGATGCGTTGCGATTGAAAAAAAAATGGGAGTGATGCGGTTGCTCTCGATGCGTGTTGTAAGTCCGATACTTGCGAAAATTAAACTACCTTCCATATTATTTTTTTAATTTCAAAGATTGACCATAGCGAGCCCTCTGTCTTGACCAATCCAATAGTGGCCATAGATTAATCAATCCGTTAGGTTAGCGTTAGGAACGAACGAAACCGTGACAGAAGGCGTCTGCACTGAAGTGTAGCGCAGCGAGAATTTTGAATTTAGAATGTGAATGCAAATGATTGCGTTGTTATCATTAAATTTAAAAAGAGAATGCATTGGCGCTTCTTTAACTAACTAACTTTAGTGAAATTAGTTTGAATCAAATGTTAATTCCTTCTTATGGTTTATTTCCTCATTAAGACCATTTATTGTAGTAAAGGGATTATCATCCACTTTATTTTTCCTATAAGCTATTATTATTTTATCCTCTTCAAAAAAATAATTCTCACACCAAGGCAAAACAAATAATACCTACCCACATACAAAGGATTTTGTGCTCGTAGATGACTCATCATTGGTAGGTGTCTTCGAAGATAAACCAAAGATTAGATTCTTACAAAATTACTCATTTTTGATCAGTGATAGATTAAAAATAAAGTCACTTAAATAATAACAAAAGTAAAATAAAAATATTTTATCTCTGATATTTTGCACTTATGTAAGATCCTAACTGGGTTATAATTTTCCAGCTTAGATATTTTATATATTTTAACATTTTCAAGATGTAATAACGAGACGAAGCGCTCGTATAAAATCTTTGCGATACAATTTTGAAGTCTCCCTACTTGAGAAAGCATATTTAAAGAGAAACATTTTCATTTTACAAGGTATAGTTTTGCATTTAAGGCATTCAGTCTTATAATTTGATGTAAAGAGTACTTGCTATGAAGATTCCATTTAAATAGAAATATATTATCGTTATTAATGTTTATTATCATGTTGAATTCCAAAACGAGTCTAGTTAACAAATTGCTGTAAATTAAGGTATAGTTACTGTCTTACGGTCTCTCATCGAAACTAACGCGGGTACGATGATGATGAATTTACATTCTATGTCACGGGCCAAGCGGCGTTGTAGAATTTAAACGTTGCGTGTATCCCGCTCCTTAATCTGCGCCCCATTAACGGGAATCATTAATCATAGTTTTAATAACAATTTAACCCCAAGTAGATTAATATATCTTCATCTATTCACGTGCTCGGAACGACGGGTCGAACCTATTGAGCTTTATCATTCAAATTTCACTGCGCAAGACTATACAAAATCGTAGCCGCAACAAATACGAGCTTTCTTTCTGTCGCTGCCCCATCGCTGGTAATGAATTCGAGTGCAACTGTTACAAATGTAGAATTCGGCTTTGTTATTTACCCATTGTGTACAATTAAACGTGGAAAGATGTAATAATCTCAAATGTCTCTTTGTACTTTTTAACGCAGACACATGTGGGGTCATAATAAATAATAAGTCGCGTTGTCGGTGCCAACATTTAATGTCCTGAATGAATTGAATGTCAGGTTTAAACGTAGGGTTGTACATATTAAGTTGAGCGTGTGCTGTGTGCAGCGATCGCTAAAATTCGGGGTGTACCGTTATTTATTGCACTATAATATTTTGTTGCAAGCCACTGTTAATGGCGTTTTTTAGGAATTATTTTTATTAACGGCCAAAACGGTTCATTATATTGCATTGAGGGGGTTGAGACTCGTTTTATTTATTTATGATTCTCACGGACTGCAATCCTTCCTAATCATAGATTATGAAGGGGATTAATAAAACGGTATTATTAACATAATTTTTAAACAATGATTTCGTGTGATTCGGTTTATTTTTTAGCTAAATTATAGTACTTGTTAGTTTATATCTGTAGATATAAATACAAGACAACATATTAAACTCATCATTATTTTTTCTTCGCTAGGAATATAACCCAGGACATTTTGAATGACAGTTCGGCAAGGAAGCATACGTCGTCAGCATACAAAATAGAAAGTATAGAATGCCCATGAATTGAGAAATTGCAAACGTAAGATACACTATTTTCTAAAAGAATCAAAAATTAATTACGAAAGTTTAATACATCATTCACCATAAATATTTTTAACAAAGATATAAAATCACACAGCGAAATATTTCACTCCTTAATTACAAGTCAAACTATTTCGTTTAAATTTTGCACGCTGTTTCCTACAACAGGGAGCCCTATGAGGTTTATTAACACAAGTCAAACACAAATATAACTACGAGTACAATGCAACAGTTTGCCCGCACATTCTAATTATAAGTCTAAAATTACTAAATGGAACCGCAAGGGGAATCACAATCACGGCATGTAAATCGGTCGAGATTCCCTCCTGGGGCTAAACCCAAAATTATCGGTTTGGCCTCCGGGTATAACGACACGTAACTTTATTCACTAACAAGCCGTGTCAACTATTGTCGAATAAATGTAATAATACAGTAATTCCCGCGTTTGGAAAACGATTTCGCCATATGGCTTCAATTCAATTGACCCAGCAGGACTTCCTTTGTATAACTCTATTGCTTTCCATCTAGGAATTGGAGCGCCCGTTATCGATTCTGAATTGAGACCTATTATAGAAATAGTCCCCGATGTTACTTTATTTTCGAAGATGTAAGAAATGAAATGGCTTATAACTCTAACCCTCTATATTAGTCTTGGGTGTAAGGGTCTCTATTCATCCTTGGGCCTAAAAATTATCCCTTCTCGTATTACAGTCAGCACCAAAAGCAATGTTGGCAATTCACACAATATTCTAAGTATTAGTAGTGCCTACTGTAGGCAATTAAATTGACACAGTTTGGAGATTATGAAACCGAGTTTTATTTGATAAATTTAACAAGAAAATATAAATAAGTATATAAATCTCAATTCCATATCGGAATACCAGTACGTCAGAAGAGATGACAGTCGCCTACCTTACTTGGTGGTAGGGCTGAAGCATGACTGGCTGGCTATCAACCTCTAGCGCCTATAACCTTGAAAGCCAGTATTTTTTTCCTCTTCTTATTTTTTTCACTGACCAGGCAACAGCGCTGCCTTTGGTATTACCTACTGATCTTAATAATGTGACGATAAGTGGTTCAGGTCTCCCTTGGACATCAGTTATACTAAACGCATCTCTATTGCTCGCTGATCCATAAATGAAGCGGGTACCCGCATTATTTCTGGCCCTTCCACACTTCAACAAAACAAGTAAAATCGTCTATGCTGTTTTTTTACATTCGTCACTCGATTCCTATTAAAATTGGTATGAAGAAGTTTTACCATACTTTTTTTAACCCAGCTTTTATCACCGGATGAAATCGAAGTATCTGCCTAAGTTAAAAGTCGGGTCATTCATGGCACTAATGGACATAGCAACGCGTGGCCAACTTAACCCGACCTAGCTTCAGGTTACAGCTTGATAGGAAGGCTAAGTATGAGAACACGCGTGTAGCTAATCTCGCTAATCCTGGTGCGAGCTGCATCCTTACCGCAATGGGTTCGGAACATAATGCTATGTGAGTGTGCGTAAAAAACAATACAATGTGTGGGTAAGCGCTAGTGCCGACTGCCGACCCACTGCGTTCACCCTCGCATTTCATTAAATACGTTTCCGCATATCACGCACTATGTCATTTCCTTTCTAGTGATGGCCGCGTGTTACGGACTGGTTATCGATGTCGACGTTTTAACGGATATTTTATTTTATTGGAAAAATCATTGTTACCACTAATGATACAGTAGTCGAAGGAACTAATGTTATGTTTTAGTTTGCGAAATTGATGAGTAGGTACTTAGTAGATGTGTATCTTTTATAAATTTTATTATTAATAGTAATTTAATTAGATATAATACCTCTAAAACATATCGAGTAATGTGCAACATGATTATTTTAAATAACAAATTAAAATTTATAATTGATAAATACCTACTTGTATTGCGGCACTTAATAATGTTTAAGTATTAAAAAAATATCTCAAATAAAGGTATCAACGGTGCGAAATTTTTATATTCCGAAATACCTACGTAGTTTACAGTTTAGATATTTAGATCAATGTGTCATTTAATTGGTTGTATTGTCCTCTTAGTTAAGTTTTAAGATCAAAATATCAGGGTTACTAGCAGTCACTAATGATTGATTTACGTAAGACTGAGAAATATAACCGAAGTACTTAACCACATAATATAAAAATATATAAAGAATACAAATTCAGACTAAACAGATGTATTCCGTTCGCGTTTGATCTGGAATTCGTTATTACAACATGGCTATTACACAAATGCCAGCTTTACGCCTATGTGATTAAGGTAGATTTATGATTGACGGTGGGACCTAAAAATGACTTTGGTAAATTTTACTTACGAGCTGAACTGAATTGTGAGCACAGGTAATTAGTTTGATTTTGGCGTAGAGTGGCAATTCCGTATGCTCGACGACTCAAGTATAGGTACTCTTGTGTTTACGTTTAAAAAAATTATTTATAAAGCTTTTAACACTAGAAATTTGATTGTACATTATTATCGATATTTGATTATCACAACACTACTGACGTAACCATGGGAAGCTATTTGCGGATTCAATCAAATCCACAGTGTGTAATATTATCAGCTCGAAACATTTTGTGTCCCTGTACTTATTTTTCTTAAATAATGGCACTTTAATAATGAGAATTACACAATTATTTCAACTGTACTTAATACATTTTATCTTTCTTACTTGTCTTACTTAAACAATTGAAACAATTTAGTTAAGTAGGCGTGTTAGTTAAATAAGATATAATTTCTTTTATTTCACGATGATGTTATTATCTTTATTTAAACGTGTTTAAACTCACGCAATAGGTCTTTATTGTATCTATCTATAATACAGAGTATATTGCCCAGAATATGGAATTGCCTGGTAAAACATATTTAGTACGTTTACTCACATTTTAATTAAGCTTGCTGGCAAAATTTATTTAAGGCATTTCAAATTCTTGCAGTCAATCTTTAATAAATCTTAATCATAATCGTACGGGCTACCATTAATCACTCTAAATAATAATATCAATAATTTCAACCTTATCTTGTTTTATTATTTGACGACAGAACCCTAAAATAGTCACTGGTCTAATTAGCTGACTTTGTTGTTTATTTTTGGTTGTCAACATTAAATTTGACTTATTTCATAGTTTCAATAGGTAATAAGCTAAGTCCGAAATGCTAATAGAACTCGTACATTGTCTTGCGACCAATAGCAAAATAAATCCATTGTTATTAGCGACCAATGAACATTATAAACAAAAATAATAACAAAATAAAATAACAACGACTAATGACCAGTTCATTATAATAGACACGTTCCAATTTCGCGTACAGAGTCGTTCCAATACGTAACCATAGAGATCGGTTACGCCCAAACAATATTATCATCCCTACATCGGCCCGGACAATGCGTATTACGGGGGTTGATTGGCTACCAACTACTGACTTTACAATACATTATCTATTCACCACATTGGTTGTTATACAGATTTCGGGAATTGCTTAAAGTTAGATTCCCAGGCTTTTTTGATTACAGGGAACGGGATTGGTAGGGTGACCACGTTTCCTAATTCAATAAATACCGTCTCACTCACTGAATCAACATTCGTTAGTTTACGGTTAGATGTTAATCCTTTAAGCTTGTTATTGATAAGTAAATACTCTAAGGCGATGGATTATTTATGATGTAAAAACCTATTGACCTATTTTAATGGTAAGATTTAATCGTTTCATTAACCAAGTATGGGTTTTGTGATCACACACGCTAGTCCCTAAATAAATACTCCTATTCTTCTGAACTACTTGAAACTTATCACATACCAGTGAGACACTATGTAAGTAATTAAAGACTTGGCGAATAGGTATATGAAATTGCCACTACCTGCTTTACTATTATATAAGGATTCGATATTTTGGTGGTCACATACTTTAAAAATTATACATATTTTTATCTGGAAAATTAGAAAGTGAGAAGATTTCAAAAAGCTGGATGCAGTTTGTCCTATATGAATGATAGAGTCATTTTGGATGTTTTACATTCATCAGACGCCATTATGGACCCTTATTTTTAATCATAGCCTCAATTTATCGATTTCAGTAAGCTTTTTTATAAATATAAAACAAATTGTGAGTTTTAACTTTATTACACTTGTATTTTGTATCTCCAATTATAAAAGCCCGGATATTCTACTGAAATACATGCACGTTTTTGAAGTTACGTGTCGCGTGACGAATCCTCGTCATTATGTTTGTTTGTTTTAGTAGATAGTTATAATAATAATAGGGTTACCCCTAGAAAAAATATTGAAGTTGGTAGATACATATTACAGGATTTTATTGTACTGCCTCTACTTAATCTATTCTACGTATAACCAACAAACTGATATTTTCTCAATCCTTCAGTATTAAGTAATTACTTAAATACATTGTTTTAAATGTGTTGTTTTTCCACTTTCTTTATAAATAAATATTTTTTAGTTACCTAATAAATAATGTTTGATATCGCGTTGGTATTAAGCCTCGCGTCACGGTTAACGTAACTAACAAAAAGACCATTAAAGTCGGGATGAAGTTTATTACTTGAACACGTGACCGCATGATACGAGAACGCCGAAAGCAGGGAATACTAATTAGTATGTTGAGACCACCAAAGATGTTTTTTTCGTTTCCGACTTCCATTCAAAAGACTTTAAATTTAGCATCCGGATTGTATAATCTTGTACTACAGGTTTGATGTATAATAATTATGGTAAGTAGTCCCTCAGTTGGTTTAAACAATGCCTTGTAGTGGGAAAGGTACTAATATGTTTATTATTATTATTATTTAATTGATTTAGCTCGAAATAACAAAATAGTAGATATTAATATAAAAAATAATGATATTATTCAATCAACAAAAATGAAAAAGTTTTAACATTAGTTTATTGGACTTTACGACACAAAGGTACATTTAGTAAGTAGTAGGTATAATGTACATGAAGTTAGCATTAAAATATTTAGATTACCTAGGTATAGTATAAAATAACAAAAGGTATCGTTCCGTGTACCTAACTCCACAAAATAATTCGTTTAATGGTAAACAAACATAATATTATACTACTTAACTTAAATGAAATATCTACATACAGTGTTATATTGTCAAACTCTACGTCTACCTATATTGTTAAACACGAAATATTTATAATTCAAAATTCAGTGTGGTAACAATTTAGTCCATTCCAATAACTAAATTCAGTCCATAATTGCAATTTCCTAGCCACACGTATGAAATTCCCGGAAATAAAACTTCATTTGTTCATTCTGCGACACACGTTAAAATTATTTCAAATATTCCTCACAATTCTAATGCGATATCTATGTTATGGTGTCTTTTTATTTTGTCTAACCACCACTCCGGGACAATTTTATGCACTGATGAGTCTTTCAAAAGGTAATTTACTATTTCTTATTTTTTAATTGAGAAGACAGGCGTCGACGTCGCTAACACGTTATAGACATTTTAATGATTATGCCTCAGAATCCAGATATTATAATCATACGTTCGTCATGCTACGACCAATTAAATATTAATATTTTATGGAAACAAATGAAATTACCTCAACCACGGCCTCAACCTTGATGATGCTTACCCGCAAAGGATTATGATTATTCCAATTAAAGATTGTTATTCCGATGCAGGACGTGTAGTTTTTTTGTATCAAAATAGGGGTGTTCTCGTGACAACATTGTCGTGGCCTCAGGTCGTGGCAACCTGTTCGTGGTATGATGATATCACATGAGTACCTACCAACTTGCGAATAAAATAATTCATCGACAGTAAAAATTATATTCGATAACGATCGAATTTTAAAATTATTTGTTACTAAAAAACTAACAAATACCCAAAGGGTGAGTAACACAATCACGAGATGGCTCCATCTCGCAGTTCAATATTTACTTACACGGAACAAGTTCCGTCTAGTAAATATTAGGCGTTCCATACAAATGAATACATTCTGACACAATGGGGCTTCCATTTGACCGCTGTCTGTGTTTGCACTGACAATTCTCGCTATGGCTTATGCCACCGAAGTAGGTAGCGAGGCATCCTTAACCTTTTTCGTTTTATGGGCGCCCAATACTTTACTAGTGAAGTTCCTAAGTAATATTTGATGTTTAACTAGACGCAAATAACTTTTAATTAGTGCATAATCTTGTTATCCAAATGTTTTAGTAGTTTGGTATAATGGAAGAACCCACTTCTTCGTAGGTATTCAAAAGTAGTAATACTATGATTCGTGAGTATCTTCAGAATTCTATAGTTATATTTGGGGATACTAAAGGTGTCCAAGATGACAGTTTTTTTTTTATTCAAGTTGGGTTTTACAACAAGTGTCAAGACATTATTTAACGCCATTATTAAAAGCACATTCCCCACTATGATTTTAAAAGAAGCGGTAAATACTCTCAACGAAAAATACATTAATTTTTTTAGGGATAAAAATGAGGAAACCATCTTCAATAACCGCACCTTTAGATATAGGCGGTAGAGGAAGCGTGGCGCTGCATGCTCGTTTGCTATCTTGATTCCACAAAAAAATAGTAGGATAGTTACAACTTTTCGAAGCGTTTCGTTATAATTTTGAACCGTTTTCAAATTTTAAGTTTTGCTAATGCCTCGTGTTGTTAGCAAAGTAATAAAACCCAAAAATGCCTTGAGTTAACAGTTAATAACACCTAAAAAGAAAGAAATTGCACTTAAGAATGAAAACAGTCCATAAGCTTATGAGATTGCTTATGAGATATTAGCCATATCTATGTATCTAGGCTAGGCTATATCTGGGCCTTTATTTTTGCTCAAGATGTTTGCAATGTGGAGTCTTATAGTATAATGCTTAGCAATTTTAGGAGTCTGTTCTCCAAGGCATATGATAGCTTTTTAATAGTGAAAGATTTATGAATTTAACGTCTTAGTAGCTTATAATTATAATACATGACATTTTGATGGAATATACAGTAAAATACGCTTGAATAAATGCTCATTACACTCAAGTACAGAGCGTACATTAACACTCAACCATAGTAATTGTTAATAGCAAGCGGGAAGGCGACGACAATTTTCGACTGAATGTTAATTACACAAGTTCTGAATGCTAAATTACTTAATTCTGAAATTACGGCTCTCCACAAAGCATTAACATTTAATTGCTTTTGATAACTGAAGCGACTTTTTTGATGCGACGTTTCATGATGCCGTTTCTCTCTGTAATTAATTAAAGTGGAGCTCCAGCGAATTAATGAACGTATCGCAGATAAAAACGTTTTGGAATGTTTATATCGATACTGCTAAGTAGTAACCATTACGATAATTTTGTGGATTATCTGCGTTATCAAACTTTAACTCGTGTTGTAAAACTATTCAAGAAAAGCTCTTTTGGGGTATGTTTTTAGGGTATATTTGGTTGTTAATTATTTATTTTTTTATTCATTTAAACTTCATGCACCATACAAAATTGTATAGATACAAAAGGCGGACTTAATGCTAAAAGCATTCTCTCCCAGTCAACCTTCAGGAAGTACGAACCCAACGAAATGGCGGCGTGAATATAGGTATAAAAAATAGGAACTAAATGTAAATATTTGATTAAAAAAAAACAAAATAGCGTAATAATCACAAAAAATGATAATATACGTAACTGAAAATATATAAATACAAAAATATATAAATAGCAAATAAACATATATTTATATATAAATACTCACATATGAATATAAATAAATATATATTAATATATACAAATATTATATATATAGATATATATATAGATACATATATATAAACACAGCGATAATGACTTAACTATTCCCCCCTACAAAATGCGTCAGAAGTCTTTTCTTAAAGATAAATTTGCTGGCTGGCTTTCTAAGGGATTCGGGAAGACCATTCCAAAGTCGTGCAGCATGAACGGCAAAGGAGTATGACAAGAAACCAGAATGGTGAAGTGGAATAGAGAGAAGCATATTCTCCGTGGAACGAAGCTGCCGTTCATGTGTATCTCGCAGAAAATTAAACTTTTGTTTCAGATACGAAGGAGAGTGTTCATCATATAATACAGAAAAAAGAGTAGAGAGTATCCTCATTTGTCTCCGTTGGCGAATAGGAAGCCATTGAAGCTGGGACCGAAAAGAAGAAACATGATCGAATTTGCGGAGACGGAAAATAAAGCGGATACAGTTATTAATGAGACGATCTAGTTTGTTCAGCAGATCTTCATTAAGATCAGTAGTACACACATCGCAAATTAATGTCATGACAATAACTTTTGGTCTCTATGCCAGTTTTTGGTTGTCTTTTTGCCTACGTGTTTTTGTTTGTTTATCTCGAAAATGCTTTAACCGATGTACCTTACGTGCATGGGCATGGGCTTAAAGCTCTTGATACGAAGCGGGGATGAAGAGAAAGAGAGTCATGAATTCCTGATCCTTGGCGATGCAAGCCACCTTATAATTATCTCCACCACATCCACACAACCTTTTTACAAGTTGGTAGTACTGATTTTCACACGAGTTTTAGCCTTACGAATCAAAATAAATATTTGTGGGCACAAATGTTTTGCAATTAGTACTAAACATTAATTTATATTGAACTAAACATGGTCACGCCGATCTAACCTTCGTTATTTGTAATTGACTATCCACCATGACAGATGGAACCGAACACGCTCAATCCTAAACCGAATTGCGAATGTGGATAAAATAGGGCTCCACCGTACAAGCATAATAATATTATTCCTTACAGACCTTTAGAGTTAAGGAGCTATTATTCATCTTTTTCGGTCGGTTTTTATTGCCAGACGTGAAAAATATCAGAAATTTCATCCGGCCCGTTCAAAGTGGTCGGATTAATTCACAAGGCACTTATTTCAAATTGGACTTTACTGAAGTCGCAAATCTCGGGCGTCTATATTCCTTTTGAAATAATGTATAATATTAAGTGCTCATGTTTTATAAAGTACAGCGATAGTAGTGATGGATACTACTAGGTATATTATTATACATATTTATACCTAATATTTTGTACAAAATAATATTTTTGCAACTAATATCTAATAGGTATTAGATGGTCCATTCGAAGGGTTTTGAGCGTATTTATTGCGAAAGTATCGTAACTTCTCGATTATGCGATGTTATTTAAATTGTAAAGTCGCAAAATTGCAAAATTCCAAAACTAACATCTATCGACAGTCACTGGTAAAACCTATTATTTACCAGACTCTCGTGGTAAAATCCCAAAATCATTGTCTCTTTACTATAAATTCTTACATTTACCAACTCGTGTATATTAAACTCTTCCGTTACTTAGTGAGTGACAGACAACACACAACCGTAACTACCGATCGCAACGAGCTGATATTTGACATGAATGTTCCTAGGGTAGTGGGATCACTTTATGAAGATTTTTGGAAGTTCCCTTCCTCAAGGGATGAAAACAATTCTACAGAAGAAGCCGTGGGGGCACAGCTAGTTATAATTTATAATGATTACATTTTTTCCATCTCTGCAACGTACTTTTTGAATTATGATTCATAAGTTATATCGCTGAAAGAATAAAATAATTTCCTCTAAAAGTCACAAAGGGTCTTTTGGCTCTGAAATAATAGTTTTCTTTCTATATTTATGACTCCTCTTTCATAAAGACTTTAACTGCTCCTTTCTATAAAGTATGTCAATAGGGCTGACCCCTATCCAGTTCGACTAATACAACACATAAAGCAAAGTTACACAAAATTTCTGTTTGTTCAAATGCTCTTATGATACGTAGGTGGTACTTGAGGGTGCGAAGGCATCGTGTTGACTGCATCGAAGTTATGAGTGTTGTTTAAAGACCCTTAGAGCTCTTATACGAGTACATCTATAAGAACTACTGGTACAGGGATTGTGGTTTGAGAATTTAAAGGTAAATGGTTATACTTATTTATTATTTACATCATCATCATCTCAACCCATCATGGCCCACTATTGAGCACGGGTCTCTTCTCAGAATGAGAGGGTTAAAGCCGTAGTCCATCACGCTGGCCAAGTGCGGATTGGCGGAATTCACACACCTTTGAGTTTTTGCGAAGTCTCCTACATACAGGTTTCCTCACGATGTTTTCCTTCACTGTTTGTAGCAAGTGACATTTAAATGCTTAAAACACACATAACTCCGAAAGTCAGAGGTGCGTGCGTGGATTCGAACCCGGACCCTCTGGATAGGAGGCCGAATTCTTAACCGCGAGGCTATCACCGCTACATTATTTACATGATGATTCTCAATGAAGTTCCCAAAGGTGTGTGAAATTCACCAATCCGCAATTGTTCAATGTGAACTATGGCCTGTACCCCTCATATTATGAGAATAAGCCCGAGACTAGTAGTGGGACAGTTAGATGTGGCGATGATGATGACGAAATAAACACGATTATTTTCAAAAACTTCTGTACAAACCTCATTCTACGACCAATTATCGTTGTTCATTTTGAAATTAGTACTTATCACAACACTATTAAGATATAAATGTAGTAGTTAAATGCGTAGTGTGACCACACATAATATATAAAACGGATACCGGACTGTATCCGTTTTATTTAAAGCCTAAGCTGAAACTTGCCCGTTCGTTATTGAGCGGGTCTCAATAATGCAAAAAGCAGCCATTAATGAAATTGTAGTATATGGATCGGCTAATGCACTACTATTATCGTAATAGTGCAGTTATTATCCAGAAAACCGTTAGTTGTCAATTTCTAGGAAAATTACTGGATGTTTTAAACGTGGATGAGGTAAATACATTGTTATGGAAATTACAATTACGTAATGGACACTATAATTTTAGAATTAGATAGCTTTGTTCTGTTCGGTTCTTGAGTGGTTACCCTGATAGCATCACTTATATTGTTGCCGGCGGAAAAAGTAGGAGCCCGCATTATTTTATTGTCAAATAAATAAAAAAATATATGAGTGTAGCGGAACACTCGATTGGAACGAAGTTATATTGTTGCACTTTAACTCTAACACGTACTTTGCGTCATTCTTATACCTACCTAATTTTTTTGCTATACCCACATTGCATGTCACATGTTTTACTTGCCCAATTGCGCATACGTGTGACAGTGAAAATCTTGCCAAATTATAGTTTTAGCCTCCATCCATACCGTGCATATGGAACTTTATTACAATATACGTATGTCACGGTCTAATTTAGAACTTGTGACATCAGGCCTATAGAACTAATGACCTCTAACAGAAGGGCCCTAAAACCATATTGTAGCCTCATCCGCAGGAGATTAGCTTGCATTCAAGATTATTGGACCCCTACTTTCCGCAGCATTCACTAATGATATAAACTTCCATTCTCATTCTCATATCCTATTGAAAGAATCATCCAGTTTACTCAGTAATCTTAATATATATAAATCTCGTGTCACAATGTTGGTCCGCGATGGACTCCTAAACCACTTAACCGATTATAGTAAAATTCGCACACCATGTGCAGTTCGATCCAACTTGAGAGATAGGATACTTTAAATCTCAAATTATAGTCGCAATTTTAATTTATTTCTAATTATTTGTCTCTTATTATTTGACAGTATGACAATTGACATGGCAGCCTTATTCACAGATGAACAGACACCTAGCGCCACACAAGAGAACTAAATTAAGAGTGTTATTATTTGACAGTCACAATTATAATATGTAACAGATGTCGATACCTTTCGACTGGGTTGAGTAAGTAATCAATAGATGGCGCTGCTATGGTAAATCTAACTTGCACCCGTGCGAAGCCGGGGCGGGTAGCTAGTTGAAATATAAAATAACCCCGTACATTTCCTCATATTTACATTTTTTCATAAAAAACCCTATCATTACTCTTTTACATTGGAATTCCTTCCTGCCATGAATTAAAAAACATGCGAGCACTCAAATAAGCTCATCGCTACCACTCGCCGTGCTCCAGAAAGCATCCATGGTGTTGACACAACGATATCCCTCTAATGAGCAGCGAATTTATTCGTATCTCTTCGAAATATAGGTTACTCGAATCCGTATCAACTTTTGAAGTGAAAATAGAACGTTTGAATTAACACTGAAAATTATGGGCGGTAAATTTGTCTTTGGAATTGCTTTTGATTAGCTGACATTGCAGTTTATCTTTTTATATGGGTCCATGATGGCGAGTGATGTGAAATTTGGCAATGTTAACTGGCAATAAACCGGCTCTTTAGTAAAAAAAAACATTCAATTCTACGAGTGCAATAAAAACAAATTACCTATGGTTAGTAAAATATGACGAAACAATCGCCCAACACGCAACTATAGATATACTCGTGTCTTTACTATGAGCAATAAGTACCTTTAATCCAACTCATTGAAGTATAAAATTTACTTCTAACATTTAAGTGGGTTGTAAACATGAACTAAAACTAATCTGAAATGACCGTAAAAAACTTTGTTTTCCTATTCTGCTATAAATATTTAGGAACGTGATTCGACTCTATCGATATGTATTGGAATCTGTCATGACATAACTAAATTGTAGCCTTTTTAATAATATTCAGCTTATTTATTTAAAATCATGAAATGTTATGCACTTCAATAAATACACAAGTGAACAAATTGAAACATTATTAAGTTTTGACCGAAAATAGAACGTTTCAATTTACCAGAGCGAAAACCTCGAAATATTGATGTGTTAAGTGCCTCTAAATGGCTTTTCGAATGGACAGGCGCGTGTTCTCACCGTTTATAGCAGTTCAAATCCCCGTTTGGCAGTTTCACTGCATCTGATTCACTACGATTACAGTAACACTGCGGATTTGCGTGCAGTATTGCGAACTAGGGTACGTTCTTAATTACTTACCTATTGAACACAATCGATATACTATTACATGTTCCATAACAATACATTTTTTGTGCAATATTTGAAGATGTAATAGAAGAGTTTATCCTACAAATTATAGAGCTGCGCCATTTTTTAGTTCAACGACGAATGCATATTTCCAGTAATTTTGATAATAATCTTAGGAGAAATGAAAAATATGAAATGCCTTTTAATCTAGTCAGGGATTTTTTTGTATCATTTACCGTGCAATGTACACCTAATAACTCCAAATTATAGAAGCAAAAATACTGTAAATATACAGTTCCCTTATATTTCTACAAGAAAAGAAAAGTTATCTTGACACATTCATAAATAGCCCTACCTATTTAAATATTCTTACTTATATTAGTTCAATTGGGGCTGAACTCTAACCTCTCCTCTTAACGGAAGAAAAAGGTTAACTTATAAAGAACTTCTAACAAATTCACTTGTATGAGTTTAAACGAACACAAGTGAAGACTAGATGAAATGTTCGGAAAGAACCAGTTTATATAGGTAGTTCTGTTACATAGCTAGGTAACTCTTAAATTTTTAGAGAGAAAGAACGAATAACGCTTATTCGCAGTCGTACAAATGGCCGAGCAATATTAAGGATACACAGGTAATCCATAAACTAAAAATTTTACAAACTGAGCCAAATATTATTTTATTTACACTGCTGATCAGTAATATCATTATTATTTAAAGCAATACAATCTAAGTACTAGCAAAAGAGAGAGTTAAGAAACCATTAATTTCTTTAAAACTGTACGCTATTCTTTAATTAATATTAACGACACAATTTTTAAACTCATAAAATTTATAAATTTTATCCTGATGTTCACAGGACGAATAAAATTATTCGAACTAAGGTATACAAAATTTACGATTGTATGATTTTATTGGCCAGTAATTTATCGTAGGCACGTTGAAAGTTATAGAGTTTAAACAGTGGCTAATTATAGTGAATATTAAATATAAAATCGAATGTACATACACCAAAATAACTTCTTAGGTGCGAGGTAGGTTGAAATGAAACCCATGAGTGCTCGAATAATACTGACTGTATTTAATTTTGTTTATCAGATTTTAATACATACGATTAAACAAAGATTATAGAATATTCAGTAGTAAAACATTATAAAAAAACCGGCCAAGTGCGAGTCAAAACGCCAAAAAAATCTGGTCTGTTGTATGAAAGCCTCACTTAAATATTCAATTGTTTTATAGTAGCCACATATTACCCACAACGCCATTTCTTGGACCGAAAGGTAACTAAACTATCGCTGAGGCGTCGAAAGTATGGGCGCCCACTTAAATATTTATTTTGTTCTGTTTTTTAGTTTTTGTTGTTGTAGCGGCAACATCGTCTGTGAAAATTTCAACTGTGTAACTATTACGGTTCATGAGATACAGCCTGGTGACAGACGGACGGACGGACGGACGGACGGACGGACGGACGGACGGACGGACAGCGAAGTCTCAGTAATAGGGTCCGGTTTTACCCTTTGGGTACGGAATCCTAAATATAACTCCCTCACAAACTGATTCTGACCAGAATGAAAACTAATTTATAATCTTAATTTTATTACCTGGCTCTCTGTTCAACCAAAATACTTACGGTTCATTTTAAGAGAAGGTACTAATCAGTCAGGTACCTACGTAAAGATCCTCTTTTCCACGCATAAATATCTATGGATTAAGCTAAACAGTACTAAGCTTAAGTCTTTGAAGAAGGGCCTAAACCCATTCCCTCAACCGTTCGTCAACAAAGTCGGGTACTTTATCTTTTACTCAAGGCTAACCTACAACTTAAAACGCAACTTATGTACTCGGTTTAATTAGGCTAGACCTTTACACCCCAAAACATAATACTCTATTTATAAAACGGTTTGAAATCAGCTTTGATATAAACACGCCATATTTCGATGTTATAATCCAAGCTCAACGTAGCGTATTTACCCCGACATTGATTTTCCCTACTTTCGTGAACTATGGCCCATTATACAAAGCGCCTGTTAGGAATCTCACGATATCCGACGTCTATGTTATAAGCGATAAGGATACCACGTTCCAAATTTCCGTGTTTGGCGTGAACGAAACTGTGTTATGTAAGTAATATGCATAATGGCCTTAAACGGAGAAGGATTAGGTTCATGAAAGATTATGATGGACTGAAAACTCATTCTGAGCTCGAAATTTGACTGTAAAAGCATACTTCTCTTGGACTCTACATATTTGAAAGAATATTTATTTGTCTGAGCTATAAAAGTATGAACATCTCAAAGTATCTTCATGTCAGCCATATTATAGTAGAGGCATATACAATTTTAGCTTAATGTATTACGTACAAAGTTAAAAAAGTCCTAAAGTGCCAAAAAAAGGTTACCTACTTACAGTTATACTACACGCCAACATAAAATTACTAGGAAGCCAGAACCAACGAGTGTCATCTTAATTAAATTATTGTAGCCGGAAGACACAAAGCACATGTGCACTATAAAAAGTATGATTTCTAAAAACGAATTAAATCCAACAAGAACCAGATACATATTGAATTGAAACACATTTGCCCCGCTTCAGCACTATTTCTGACCATGCTCTGTTTAATCTCACTACGAATTAACAACATTTTGGTACGTTGCAAAGCCCTTTAGAATAGCTTTGAAATTCTGTGACAGCGTTATGCTGTTAAACGGAGAAAATCGATTTAGCTTAACGTTTCCCGAATATACTTAAGATTCCACTCACTCCGAATATAAAGGATAGATAAGGAACTTAAAGCTTCCTAAGATGTTCTAGTTCGTTACGTTATAACGCAAAATTCACGCTAACGTTGTGGCCTTCTTCCTATTTTCCTTCGGTATTAAAGGATTTTTACTTTAACTTTCATTCATAATATAGTGTCATAAGTAACTATGAAAATTAATGTAAATGAACGGATAATTTTGGTAAAGCTAACAGAATTCTAAATGCAATAGGAAAATAGTGGCGATACATTTTGTCAGTCTTAATTATAATAATGAAATCTCTTTTTTACCACCAACTACAAGAGGTAACGTAGTAAGGATAGGCTAGGGGTAAAGAAGTACTCGAAGGTTTAATTAGTTTTATTCATATAAAAGCCATTAATTATATGGCAATTAATTGCGTCCAACTGAACAACAACAGACTTTAACCCAAAGAACGGGTCCTCCCTACGAAAGACCTTCGTTTAGGCATGTTAGATCAAAATTTAATCACAGATAGCTTGTTGGTCCATCGAAGTGTCAGTAGTTCCCTTAAGCCGTCTTAACCCTCCGACATGGCTTAACGAATGCTATACGACTGCTGGCAGGCAGCCGGAACTTGTAAGTCCGACCTACAGACGTCGATCCCTGTTGCACAACTGGGTGGATGTTACGATCGACGTAAACCGTGTAACGTGTTTTTCTATAACTGTATGCCTTTTGTTCTAATTCATAAAGTGCAAACGTCATATAAAGTTTTTGCGATTTTTACTAAAAATTAAAATAATATTTGGTCACTTTTGTGTGATTTATTCAATGATACATATCTTTTCTTTTTAACACCGTAGAGTCTACTTGCCTTGATGATGCCTTGCTTAAAGGCGAAAGACGTGTTGGTGGTAGTACCAACTTATGTGTGTTGGTGTAAATTTTGTTTGTTTCATTACGTTTCCCTCTCTGTGAGGGAGATGCTATTTGCATGAAAGTACACCACCAACATACATGCCAATACACACAGAAGAGTGCACGTGCGTACACCCGCACACACAGCGTCATAAGTTAAGCTAATATAACACTTAAAATCAGTGCATTAGTTTTAATACCCTTTTTCATTTGTTTCCAGTGCGTCTTCGGAACGCGCTGCGTACACCTGGCTCCCGGACACCCGTATCGAGTTCAGCTCGCCGTACAGTCGACGGAAGAGCTCCAACTCCACGGTGTACGAGAGCGACTGATGTGTGAATCCTTCGATCAACTCGAAGAAGCCTTGCTATGAACTCGGACACTTAGTGACAATGAGTGATGTGATAGTGAATACGATACGATACATCGATATCTCTCTTGGAATTTGTGCTTCTCTTCTCTTTGACTCTTAAACTCATTGTATATAACCGATTGATTTAATCTAAGTTCGCTTACCGCCGTTTCCAATATCCTATCTATGGTCGTAATGAAAGTACATAATTATAATTATGTGAATTTTTGTTAGGAAGGCATCATAGATTTAATATGTATTATACTGAGGATCATAGATGGACTGAATATTGAAAACAGCGATTAACGACAAGTCACATTGTTGTATCGATCAACATTGTAGAGTCATCGAATTTCTACCTATATGAATCGCTTTGGTTAACTTCAATATCTGTGTAATGTAATTTAAATGTAAGTGTTAAGTCAACCAAATTGAGAGCTATTACTATATTAGAAACATAATATTTCACTGCCACATTTTTTTATTCTATTATTTTAAAATTCGCTAAATGAAAGATAATTCTATAAGTTCACATTTACTTTAGAACATACAGCCATATTGCAATAAAAGATTGAGTTGATGAAACAAACATCTACAATATATTATGACTAGGATACATCGAATTAGAATTTTATTTTCAGTCGTTTCTAATGTATTTATTGTTTCATACAAAGCTACTACTACTGCTTTTGTTCGATCATATCCAAGAGTGGCAAGGACATAAACATCTTAAATATCATAAGCTTGTAGTAAGATCAAATATTTATTTATCACACATCTGCTGCAAATGGGACCCAAATCTGAAATTCCTCATTCAGCAGGCAAAAGGATTTGCTTTTGTGTTTTCAAGTTTTATTTCAACAGATGCAAAAAATACGTTGTAATACCCGCCTTTTATGAAACTAAATCTTCTTCAACACGAAGAACATTTTTGCTCATAAATTCGCTAATATTCTTGAATTCACTCCAAGCCGGGAGAAGCGTGAAACTTCCTCTTGGCAACCGAAAATGAATATTTATGACGAACAAGGAGTAATGTACCGTTTATGTGGAAAGTTAGAACGTATTCCTTCGACTTATCGAACAGAATTACATTACCACAAATTAACTTCAACAGTTTCTGATCGAAGGAATTTCTTTGTTAAAGAGAAACCCAATTATTCTTCACTTAATAAAGTATTTTATTGTCCATAGTGAAGTGTGATCATACATAGAAATAATTTTATACAAATCAAATTGCTACTGCTGTTAACATACTATGATTTCTGTGTTGTAATTTCGAATTCATTACATAACTATTAATCACTTCAGACTAAAAGACATGTTACTATTATAACTTCTTTTTCCTAAAATTTTATTGTATCATACATCTGTGTATGTCATATTATACAATTATGTAGAAACTTAAATAGGAATTACAAATAAATTTTACTACAAAACCCTATCTCATTATTTGTTTGCATAGCATCTTCCTAATAATGTTTGTTACTATTACTACTCTAAAATACGAATTTCCGTAATAAACTTAGTGTAAGGTAAATTATTATATAGGTTTACTGTAAGACATGACACCACTGTTTGTTAAATTATATTATGATTATAGAATTGTAAAATTAGTTAGGTAACTGAGATTCGCTGTGATTTTTAGTTTTATATCAGTGTTTGCATCAAATGTTTTTGGGATGTCTCTCGCAATACATTTACGCATAAATTACTACTTATACTTACGATTAGAATAAGAACTATAATCATAGGATTTATTTTTATAATGTAGTTCGCCCAAGGTTTCAAGACACACGATCCAACATAGTGTATATTCAATGTAATTGTACAAAGTAATATTAAATAGGTATGTAAGGTATTCAATAGTAAGGTTTCTGCTGTATGGCCCATAGCACACTAAATCAACAACAAAATCGAAGCACATCGAAGCAGAAATAGTTAATTTAAAATTAAATACTTAAGTGAACATATAACAGTAGATATAAATATTGATTTACGTTAATAACTATAAAACAATGTTCTAATGTTCAAATTGATACAGATTGCACCACATTTTGCTGATGCTTAAGTGTGCTTCGGGAGTACAGTTATTGTTTTATTAAGCAATTGATTATTATTTATCAATTTAATGCAATCAAAACGGAATTGGTACAATTAGAGACTGTAAATCATAGCGGTTGATACCCTTGATAATGCACAGTAAAATAATGATTATAAGTCCAATTTATTTGTAAACTTTTCATGGCAGTTAACGTCCATACCTAAGATTCTAGAATTAGTTCCTGATTATTAGTGCTAAGTTATCGCCACTTTAGGGCGCTTTTAGTGTCATGCGGATTTGCTCACACGTGTGATTTGTGAAACACGCACGCGGGATGCGGGACGCTGTGCGGGGCGTCATCCCGCAGCGGGGCATCCGCATGCGTGGCCTATCCATACAACTTCAGTACCCATCCATTTTAGAGTCGTGCGGGGCGCACGCACCGTATTCTACTAATCGTCTACGCAACCCGCACGTCAACCCGCAGAAGACTGAAACTTAAACTGCGTATGATCCGCAGCGTGAAATTTCACGCATGCGGAGCAATCCCGCGTGCGTGACCAAATCCGCATGACACTAAAAGCGCCCTTAGTGTCTACTCAATTATGTTTTGTATAATCTTTTTTATATCTAAACTAAGTTGGTCTACTTCGCAACAAATCCCGAGCACATGGTTTGGTGGTATATAGACGTAATTTAGATAATTATACGTGATACCTCCATTATAAAAATGCTAGTCATAATAAGTCCACGGATAGTTGCAAAGTCAATTAACACTAATTTAATAACAACGGATTTCTGCAACGTCTGCTAATTTACGATATTTATATTTATTTGCATTGGATAAAATATCATTATCATAATCAAAATCGAAATTAATATTGCAAAGTACAATGAAATGAAAATTTTTAATAAGTACTATGTATAACAAAATGTTTTGTCAATAAATAATATTGCTCAAGTGATTGGTATCGTGTTCCAATTATAATAATTGTCTTTTCAATACTATCATTCTTGTAACCTTTATATATTAACATACTATACGTAACTATCTAACTATGTATAATTTACTCCATTTTCACGTTAACCCTTCTTTATAACTGATGTTTTACTATGGAGATACTGTACCTATCCATTGAATATTTTGTATAATTTTCAATAAAGTCATACTATTAAAATATTTTGCTACAATTTTTTGAACCGCTTTTAAGGAAAGTGAAGATGTGTATGCTTGTGTAAGTGCGTATGTGTTTACAGCCAATTTATTCCAAACTATGTAAGTGGCTAGAATTTGAAGACAGCACTATTAATTTTATTATATTCATGTTTTTCCCCTTTTTTCATAAAAAACGCATACATAGAAATAAATAGACGCGTAAAACGATGATAAGTAGTCATCATCCATACTGATCAACTCTGCCTACTACATAAGATACCTCTCTAATATTTTAAGTGTAATTAGGCGAATTGACAGTTCGCTTTCCAACAGCTGACTGTAATTCCATGGCTGTCACTTCGTCGAAAGATCCTTGTAGTACTCAACTCAATCCCGCTGTTCTGTGTCACTAATTGGAACAAGATTTTTAGGGTTCCGTACCCAAAGGGTAAAACGGGACCCTATTACTGAGATTTCGCTGTCCGTCCGTCCGTCCGTCCGTCTGTCACCAGGCTGTATCTCATGAACCGTAATAGTTACACAGTTGAAATTTTCACAGATTATGTATTTCTGTTGTCGCTACAACAACAAATACTAAAAAGCAGAATAAAATAAATATTTAAATGGGCGCCCATACTTTCGACGCCTCAACGATAGTTTAGTTACCTTTCGGTCCGAGAGATGGCGTTGTGCGTAATATGAGGCTACAATAAAACAATTAAATATTCAAGTGAGGATTTCATACAGCAGACCAGATTTTTTGGCGTTTTTATACATAATGGTACGGAACCCTTCGTGCGCGAGTCCGACTCGCACTTGGCCGATTTTTTTGTAAGTCACCGCCACAGGAGTTGCGAGTTTGGAACGAATTGACTTACGTGTCTCGTATTACAGAAGCTTTGATTTCGATAGCATTAGATGATGTTATGCAACGACGAGATATTCAAAATCAGTTATTGTTTTTTTTTACGGAAACGGTCGAATGAGCAAGTAAACATGCAAAATAGTACTTAGTAGGTACTAAAAATAATAATTTATTATTCAATACTTACAATTTTATTATAATTTATAACCACCACCTAAAGCCCGCCAAGTTGTTATTATGCTTTGGATTTATATCCAGAATGATTAAAGTAAAAGTAATATTAGCATAGTATTGAATAATGTATGAGTGCATCATAAGTTCATTGTATACCTAATCATGCGAACAGGTTATTATTTCTGGAAAGTTTATTGATGAAACAAGAAAACACTGAGTTATCGGAACTTAAACAAAAGATGCACGTCGTAACTTGTTGTAAAATTAACTTGTGAACAAATTACCATACTAAAACAACACCGAACAACAAGATTGTAGAAAAACAAAAATATAAGTCGATTTAACTTTACTGGCGTTCTATTGCATACAACGTTTCAATCGTATGCGTCATGGTCACGAAGCGTATTGAAAAGTTTCACCTGAGTTTATTTGAGTTATTCGATTCCATCGGAAGTCTGTAGGGGCATAAAATCGTACTCTGTACGAAAACCTCACACAAGTAGGGGATGAGGATGAATTGGAATCACAGTCGTACATATAAAAACAACACAACTTTTGATTTATAATGCGGGTCACTTCCTTCCGTTCTAGGTGGCAGTTGTATTATATTTGTGCTGTTACTGATATTCATTGAAAGTTAGGCGGGAAGATTTTTGAAAGCAGATAAAGAAAACTTAAAAACAGATTACCTACCTAGGTACTCTGAGGTAAGTACTTACTAGTTAAAATACTTGTCTGTATTACAATACCTAATAAAAATGAAATTTTTGTGTATGTTGGTTTATCTGCCTGTGTATTTATTCTGGATAGTCTCAAAAACATTTATGGATTACGGATGTAATGAGATTTCCATTAATTTAGGTATGTGACATACTTTTCCACGGACCTCAAAATTCAGTCACCTTTAGATAATATCATAGACACATGAAATACAATTTTAAGGCTTACCCCGAATGTATATTTATTCAAAAATAAACTTCTCTGGCGTAAAAATAAAGTTTATTTTACATTCAACATCGTCCTCCTAGAGTTAATACCAAAATTGTCATCATTTTAATATAATTATTTTCATGTAGTATAATTTCGACTAATAGGTTGAATTTCCAGTGGGTCTAGGTTCATAATGTGGGTAGTAAAGTTTAGCCTTCGCAACAGATGACGAGGGTAACGGGTTAGGTCACCCTCATGTAGGAAAACCTAGGATTAACTCTATAAATATTACTTGAGACATTTTAATGCTATCTGAATTGTTTGCTTGCAGAGAATTTACATATCTATAGGTACGTTTACTATAATATAAATTTATAATGTAAGTGGGTCATATCTTTACATTGGAGATATGTATATGGAAAAAATGCATCGTAAAAAGGACAGTGTTAGAGCCAATAGAAGCCAAAAATATTATTTATTATACTTTAAACTTGTGTCTGTCTTTTGATGTGGTTGTCAGGGTTGTATTTTATTTCCTTAATACGCTGCTTAGAACCTGAGATACACACACATAACACATCACATATCAGTCAGCTACTAGAGCTAATAAACCAGTACTATCTATCTATCTTGGCTTTGAGAAATATTACTCATCAGATTACCCATTAGTTATCTAAGATAGGAAATAATGGACTGGATTTACTATGCTTAGATATATTTGGCTTCAACCTATTAATGGTCAACTACAGCGCTCTCCTCATCATTCAGGAAATCTGGAGCATAATCCACCACGCTGCTCCAGTGCTAATGGTGAATGTAATTGTTTTAATATAATGAAACAGTATCAAGACTGATGCATTTACGTACGTAAGTCACACGTACATACAACGTAATTATCCTACTAATATTATAAATGCGAAAGTTTGTAAGGATGTATGTGAGTGAGTGAGTGAGTGAGTGAGTGTGTGTGTGTGTGTGTGTGTGTGTTTGTTGCTCTTTGACGCAAAAACTACTGAACGGATTTTCATGAAACTTTGCAGTAATATAGCTTAGACATCGGAATAACATAATTTGTTAAAATTTATAGAGATTTTTGAATGGACTGGTTTCCCGAAGCGAAGCGAGGGCGGATTTACTAGTACATTATAAAGAAGCCTAAGAATATCGCACAACCTAAATCTCTTAGCTTGGAAATTTAAACTTTGGACAGAGGTCTTCTAATGACTTCCTAATGACACAGAGAACCTTTGCAGCTGTATCAGAATTTACATACATTTTATAGGCTATACATGAGGTTACTCTGTGATAGTTTGGTATCACTTTAGGTTGAACTTGAAACTCAAGATCATTATAAATCATTGAACCGAGTAAAGGAGACTTCCTTTAACGTTAACCAAGGAAAGGATAGAGAGATTATCGTTAGACGCTCAGCCAAGTGAAGCAAGTTCTAAGAGCACTTCAAGGAAAACAGTAAGATTCTTGTGAAATATTCAAAGCTTTGAATATTGAGTGGAACCAAAATCTAATCCTAACCTAATTTCTGAGACAAGAAAATGCTCTAAAAGAGCTGCACTGATTTCAAAGCTTGTCCACAAAGGTGATATCAATGGAACACATGAGCTATGAATAACTTAACATACTCGTATTATACTTTTAGCTAAACCAACAATTCACCATCACTCCACAGGCATACACTCACTAACTTACCATAACTACCTACGTATACAATAACATCCACCTTTAAATTATTACATCTACACTGAAACCAAGCGATTGCTTTCCAATATAACAATGTTTGAAGTAAACTTCCCGCTGGTTACCTGACCATAAACTAGGTTTGCTTGTTCATTTACATAGGAAGGTAGCTTAACAGTAGCATGTAAGATATTTGATCGATCAGACCTACCGGCGTTACGGACGTTAGAATTCAATTCTCACGCCAACGTCAATAATGTATACATTTTGTAAACAAATCTCGACAATAGACAAGCTTGTAGATTTACGTTTCGTAATCGCATCGAAGCAAGCGATTCTCGAACGCAATGCCATCAACATTCGGTCTGTAATGATTAGAATTCAATATTAAAATTTCCAGCCACCGCGTGTTGACTTTGCCTTTGTAAACACTAATAGGAAATTCAAAAGTGGGAACCAGTTAAGATGAAACAGTGAATATGTTAATTTCCTTGAGTACAGTGCACATCCGTCGTTTTGGAGAGTTTTAGTTTAGCTTCGTAATAAAATCTATTTAAGAATTTGTTGGAATTCAGACTTTACAAGCATACAATATCTTACGATCTTATAAAACAGGTAGTATACTAAGCTATGGGTGAACATGAACACCTTATACCATCAATATATTATTTTTGAAATACCTAATATTTTCAGAAATATTTTTATTAACCAAAATATTTCTTTAAAAGTGTTCGTAATTCATTGTTTGATGCTCAAAGCGTAGCGGGAATGTGGAATTCTATGTGGAAACTTGGAAACACACCTATAAATAAGACCCAAAACCAAACAACTTGAGAACAAACATTTATCGATCATATACCTACCTACTGAATCCTTCGATAGGCAAAGTAACTAACAATAGGGATACGAGCATGCATCTTATACATTAGATGAAGAAACCGACCGCTAATAGGATCATAACGATGTCTGTATGTTTGTGTCACTGCTACGATATTTTAAACTTTTATCATCGCGGTTTGCACTCATTTTTACTATTAAACTATAATACGGGTTAGGTACTCACGATATGTATTTTGGTGTACCGATATTTCGACCCAGTTGCATGGATCGTGGTCACGGCTGAACTTGTAACCCGTATTATAGTATAGTAAAAATGACTGCTACGATATACCTACTGGTAGAATATGTCATTGTATGATGTTTAGATGTTTGCTGCATGATTTTCAAAGCCTATCCAAAGTCAAGATTTATATAAAAATTAAAATACATTAGGTATAATAGTAATACATATTACATTAACAGTAGTAATGAAATGATTTAAGCGCCGGCAATTTGGCGCACTTTGTGGTGGAGATGACGCCACAGAACACGATTTACTATGAAATACCTAGTTATTGAAATCAGTAAGCCCGTGTATGGATGGACAATAGGTACGGATTGTTCATTGCGATATTTTATGGAGTTGAAGTAGCAAACGAGCATGCAGCACCACCCTTCCGCTGCCGCCCATGACAACTGTAACCGAACTAGATTAAGACTCAGTTTAAAAAGTCAAGATTTATATAAAAATTAAAATACATTAGGTATAATAGTAATACATATTACATTAACAGTAGTAATGAAATGATTTAAGCGCCGGCAATTTGGCGCACTTTGTGGTGGAGATGACGCCACAGAACACGATTTACTATGAAATACCTAGTTATTGAAATCAGTAAGCCCGTGTATGGATGGACAATAGGTACGGATTGTTCATTGCGATATTTTATGGAGTTGAAGTAGCAAACGAGCATGCAGCACCACCCTTCCGCTGCCGCCCATGACAACTGTAACCGAACTAGATTAAGACTCAGTTTAAGGACTAGGATTGTTCGTGGACGTCACTTGCGTTTTGACTTTTAATATTTTATTATCTAATACGTATTCGTAATATATTTTCGTATAATTATTCTTTACAATTATTCTTCCAATCAAACACTCGATACAGAATCCTATATAACATAAGCAGGTACCGATGTTTAGGAGCAGCTCGATTTCTTAATATTCACATCATAAGTCAATTACAACACCATCAATATCGCTGAATACACGTCTCTATAGAAAACCGATTAGAACGCATTAAAGCTTTATCAATTTCCGGTAGGAATTGAGTTATAAATAGGGATAAAATATTACCCATCTCCATTACATTACGTCCATTTGCGGCTGAACATGTACGAAAAAACATTAATTCTGTTAGAAACGACTGAAAGACACCGCAAATCTTGCTTATGCACAGGATTACGTCTCAAAAGACGTTAATCCACTTTTTATGTTGGCTCCAGTATCTACTGTACGCATACGTCGTTGCCGGATACCTTATGAGATTTTAAGTGACTGACTCCTCGATATTAACGGAAGCATACTAAGACACGACATTATCATTAATATATTTTTATTCTATCTATCTATCTATCAGCCTAGCGAAGTCCACTGCTGGACATAGGCCTCCCCTAATTGGCGCCAATCCGACCGGTCCTGAGCCCTCTGAATCTAGCGGTTTCTCGTTGTCTTCTTAAGCTCATCAGTCCACCTTGTCGGGGGGCGTCCTATGCTCCTTTTACCGAGGCGTGATCGCCATTCGAGGAATTTTCTGCACCATGGACTCTCCGTCCTTCGAACGATGTGGCCTGCCTATTGCCACTTCAGCCGGCTGACTCTGAGAGCTATGTCGGTAACTTTCGTTCGTCTACGAATTTCATCGTTACGAATCCTATCTCGTAGCGAAATACCTAACATAGTCCTCTCCATAGCGCGCTGTGTGACTTTGAGCCTTTTAATCGTTAACAATTCGTTATTAGCTGTGATTACCCTTGTGATAGTTTTAGAATTCACCGGCCTAATCTGAGAGTCCGGGTTCAAATCCCAGGGCACGCACTTCTGACTTTTCAGAGTTATGTCACTTGCTATAACGGTGAAGGAAAACATCGTGAGGAACCTGTATGCCGGAGACTTTGCAAAAATTCAAAGGTGTGTTAAGTCTGCCAATCCGCACTTGGCCAGCATAGTGAACTACGGCTTAAACTTTTTCAGTCTGAAAAGAATACTGAAATGTAGGCCACGATGGGTTGATATGATGATGCTAAAGCATTTTTTTGGGAAGAAATAAACATCTTGCATAAAAATGTGGGTAGTTTAATTATTTTTGTACATTCTTTACTTTGTTGTGGTAAGTACCTAAGCTAAAAATGTAAGTAAATGAAACAGTCAGTTTTTCTTTGTTACTTGCTCTTTGTGATTTCTGCTAATAAAATTACATTACTGAAATTTATTTTTTCTAAACTTTTGACATTATGACTAATTAAATAAAAATTTCAAACATCATTATAATATTTCTGTAGGTAACCTTATTACCTTTCCTTCCTCTTCTTCCTTTCATGACCGGCAACGCATAGTGATGTCTTCGGTGTTGCTACATTCAATAGGCGATGATAATTACTAACCATCGCGTGGGTCATCAAATATATTCAAATATTTATTTATTCGAAAGCAGGTTTTTTACAAACTCTTTTCATCATCTGCTTATTTACCAGCTTTTAGTGAAAAAATATAATAATATATATTTTAATATTTTCATACTTTTTTTTTTTTTTTTTTTTTATGGAATTAAGATAGCAAACGAGCATGCAGTGCCACCCTTCCCCTGCCGCCCATAACAACTGTGACCGACCTAGAACTAGACTCAAAGGGACTAGGATGGTTAGTCCAGTTAGTAGATGGTGTTAGAATATTAGTTGGTTAGTTTGTTAATAAGTGTGAGGACAGGGACTGTTAGTGATAGTTAGTCCTGTTAGTTAATGTTAGTAATTGTCCAGTTAGTTATTGTTAGTATGAGTCAAGTTCCAATTCGGTCTCAGATGCGTTGCTACCCCTGAGGTCTGAGATGGTCGCCTCTAAAAAAGTGAAACCGGCTCCACAAACCTTCCTATCCGGAACACAATTGCTCTTAAAAACAATTATTATGACGGTAGGAATGGTACTGAGTACCTTGGCGGGCGGTGGTCCTACCCCGGGCGAACTCTAGGCTCTACCACCTTACTGGTACAACAAGCCAATAAAGCAAACCGTACCAAATCCGTCACGAACATTCATAAAGTAATATAAATAAAATTTCAATGCTCAATTAATACTCATTCTAAGCTAACAATGCTAGCTTGCCTTACTAACAAACTCTCTTGAACCGCAGCCTTATAAGGGTTGTAAAGGGTCTTACAAATGCTAACAACTGGATTCGCGCCTTGCCACCTGATATTGGTAGTTGTTAATAGGCACCATGGTCTGTAAATGCATTCAGGCGCAAAATAATCAAAGGATAAATCACTTGGAATGGAGATACGGGTGTGTTAATGGTAACAAAATGTTCATCCCGTATAAGCCCGGTAATATAAGGTTAACACTCCAATGTGAACGTAATAAGAATTAATCTTTGTTAGGTCTATAGTTAAATGTAAACGTAGACTCGTGGCACAGACTCGTGGTTAGAACTTGAATCGCTCGTAAAGTTGATCTGCTTATATATCCCTAAATCTTAAAAGCAAAAACAACGGTTTCAATTACAAGGTTTAAATTTTTATGATAAACATGACCTGACTATAGATATTGTACTATTACTATTTATAGGTAGGTACTACTCGTAACAGCTCCGAAAAGATTAATTTAGCCATTAACTCCAGATGGAGAGAACTTCTCAGAAGAAAACAAAATAGACATTTTTTTTATTTTTTTATGAAATTAAGGTAACAAACAAGCATGTTCTTGTTCAGTCATGATATAACATACTAGTTTTATTTAAGGTCCAAAGATAAAACTAGTTTTACCTAATGAATTCTGGCTAAGTCATCCGATCTAGTAAATTTGTAAAAACGGGTCCTACACATTTTCGTTTACATATGTATAGACGAATAGATACAAATAGATTATTATTGATCCATGTCGATGCATGACAGACTTGTTAACCAAAGTTCAAAATATCATAGAACAATAAGTTCGATACATTGTTAAAAAAATATATAACATGCTTTTGTTCACATAACGAAAACGTGAACCAGAGTCTAGAGTACGTGTGTAACGCCCACACCACATTGTATTGTAAATTAACCGTTATCACTGCAGGTGTCGATAATTAAACTCAGTTATTAAACTCACAAGCATTATATTTCTTGGATTACAAATAGTTTACTTATTGCACAGACGAGGTAACTTAAAATACGTCCGCACACTTCGAGCGCTAGGTTTCAACTGCCGATCCGAATGCCGCGACCTACCAAGCGGCCACCGGTGTGGCCAGTTCATAAAAATCATTTTTCCGGTAAAGCCTTCATTTTTATTTAGGGTAATTATAATTAAAAAAAAACCTTACACTCGACCATCCTGATGATATGCATGTCCTCATGCATGAACCAGGTGGAACCATATAAGAAACCTTACACTTGGCAGAACGAGGCATTCAAGTTATATACTATACAATATTCGATTTTATAGTACTCGTTATAACAATGACAGTATTTTTTTTTTTTTTTGTTGTATTTGCAAATATATAAAATCAACCGTTAATTACAATTTATTCATCATCAACAAATTAGCAAGAGGCATAATGTGTATAATTATTTAACCGTGTAACCTTGTAACCTTATAACTACTTATAACTATCCTTGTAACCTTGTAACCACTTATAACTATCCTTGTAACCTTGTAACCACTTATAACTATCCTTGTAGCCTTGTAACCACTTATAACTATCCTTGTAACCTTGTAGCCTTATAACCATTTATAGCTATCCTTGTAACCTTGTAACCTTATAACCATTTATAGCTATCCTTGTAACCACTTATAACTATCCTTGTAATCGTAAAGTGATCTCAAAATCGGAATCATTTAGTGTAAATCATTACTTCATTAAACATAATAGCATAAGTTGTTTAGAAAAACTCGGAGTGATATTTACGTAAGTACATGAACATGAATTCAACAACAGTTAGATGACAATATCCTGCTATCAAATTCTAAACATAAATTCTTACGATTGTTCTGTGTGGCAGCAGGCTAGGCGCGAATGTGTCTGTAGCTCGCACCCAACCTGAACAACACAAAACAACATCCTCGCATTACATTTCACTAAAATCATAACGAACATACATTAACTAAAATTATATTTATGTTCTGGGTAGTCATAAACTGGCCGGAAGGAACCTGAAGATATGAGAGCATAATTATTCAATTGATTCAGTATCGCTTTGTTCATTGTCTGTTTCATCTAAACGTAATGACGCTATATGAATCCATGGTTTCATTCTATCTGCGGCAACCGTGGTTTTGCGTTTCCCTTTCATGCCCTCAAAGCCCGCGATTGGAGCAACCCTGTAACGATCGTTACCTATAACCTTAATGACCCTAAAAGGGCCCTCGTAAGAAGGCATTAGCTTTGTGCTTTGACCTTTACCCTGAAACGCAACCTTCGTTATTTTAACTAGATCACCCTTGGTATATATACGAGCAGCATGCCTATTCCGATCGTATTGCTCCTTTTGCGCAGCTTGAGCTTTGTCGATCTTTTCCTTGACTTCAGTACGGAGATCAGATAAGTCGGTGACCTCACGAGTGTCTTTCACGACCGCGTTTAAGGCTGGCTTGACTTCACTACTCATTACCGTACCGAACATTACTTCAGCTGGTGTCTTTCCTGTAGTTTTTTGTATAGTGTTGTTCAAGCCCCATTGTATTTTCCCAATTTTACTGTCCCAATCCTTCTCATTGTCGCGTAAATTTTGGGCTGTCAAACAGTCAAGTATGGTCCTGTTGTAGCGCTCTATTTGACCGTTGGCCCTAGGACTCGCCACCGCGTTCAACACGTGTTTTATGCCTCGCTCAAGACAGAACCTTCGGAACGCATGAGCAGTGAAGCAAGAACCTCGATCGCTAACCAATCTATCAGGTGCTCGAAATACGTCGAAAATGTCCTGCAATGCTTTTATCACATTTTGGGTACTAGTACTCCGTACGGGCTTGATAAACAGGAACTTAGTGAAAGAGTCCACGACATTTAGCGTATGTGTAAACCCCCTTTTTGACTTCACAAAAGGTCCAAGGTGGTCGACGTGCAACGTGTGAAATGGAATCGCAACTTTTTCTATGGGGTGTAACAATCCCTCTCGCCCATTGGCGGCCTTCTTAGCATAAGCACAATCTATACATGCACTGACGTACTTTTTAGTAAACCGTTTCATTTTTGAGAACCAGTAACTTTTCTTCATGCGTTCCAGGGTTTTTTCGTAACCAACGTGACCTATGTCATCGTGATTCATCTTGCACAGCTGCCACCTTGCACCCTTCGGAACCACCCATCTGACGTTCTCTTTATCACCCCCTAGGCACCTAAACAACTTATTGTCCTTTAATACGTAATTGTCTCTTATGTAAGCTAATCCTTTGGAATCTAGTTTACTACTGACAATATCCCTAATCCTAGACAATTCAGGGTCCCCTAGTTGTAAAGTCAGCAGCCAATCCTCGTCAGAAATAACCAGTACTGGTGGATACCTTACGTGGTCAGTAGTGTCCGCATCGTATGTAGGGTTCCTAGAGAGGGCGTCCACGTGACCCATTCTTGTACCTGGTCTATACTCGATATGACAGTCAAACTCCTGCAAGGCAATCCACCAGCGGGCGATCCGGGGTATCAGGTCACGTTTTTCAAAAGTAGAGCGCAGCGCGCTGCAATCGGTAACCACCTTGAACGGCTTCCCCAAGAGGTAAACCCGGAACTTCTTCAAAGCGCATATAACCGCAAGAGTTTCTAACTCATACGAGTGGAAGTTTCTTTCTTCTGGGGTCGTCTGGCGGCTGTAATATGCCACGGGGTGAAATTCGTCTTTACTTCCCATTGGACGCTGGAGCAATATCCCTCCGATACCTACTTTGCTCGCGTCCGTGTGGAGTTCTGTATCGGCTGTAGGATGGTACAATGCCAAGACAGGCCTTTCTATCAGTTTGGACTTCAGGACATCGAATGACTCTTTCTGCTCAGTCGTCCACTCCCACGTTGCATTCTTCTTTAACAACTTAGTGAGTGGGTATGCTATCTGGGCAAATGACTGTATAAATTTCCGGAAATAACTCACGAGTCCTAAAAATTGGCGTACATTGTGCACGTTTTGTGGTAAAGGAAAATCCGCTACGCTCTGAATTTTCGCAGAACCTGGGCGCATACCAGCAGCGCTAATTTCATACCCCAAGTAGTCGATCTTAGTTTGTAAGAAACTGCATTTAGATAAATTCAGTTTCAACTGCGCGTTTTCTAACAATCTTAAGACTTCTTCTAAACGAGTTATACATTCAAACGGAGTTTCACCGAAAATTAGCAAGTCGTCTAAATACACCGTGGCTTTGTTAAATCGAGCCTGCCCCAGAACGTGGTTCATCATCCTTTGGAAGACAGCTGGGGCATTTGCCAATCCGAACGGCATACGATTATATTCGTAGTGGCCGTCGGGAGTCACAAAAGCAGTCAAATGCTTGCTCTCTTCTGCAATCGGTACTTGATAATAACCCGACATTAGATCAAGGGTAATGAACCACGCCTGTCCCGACAGCCTCGCCACTTCGTCCTCTATTATCGGGATGGGGTATCTCTCTTTTATGGTCAGAGAATTGAGCAGCCTGTAATCTACGCATAGTCGTACACCACCGTTCTTTTTCCGCACGAGTATTATTGGGCTAGCGTAGTTAGAAGTTGACTCTCGGATGATACCCGCTTCTAACATCTCGTCGACCATTTCGCGAACCTTCTCTCTTTCATGGTGAGATAAGCGATACGGCCTATAAACAACGGGGCGCTGGCTGCTCAGCTCAATGTTCATTTCAGCCGCGTTTGTACATCCAAGGTCTGCCAAACCATGCGCAAAACACTGTTCATGGCGCCGCAACACGATTAGAAGCTTGGTCCTGGCTTCATCGGAAACCGTCTCATCCACTTGTATTAGACTTTCATCGAATTTCTTAGCTGAGGTAGACTCGGTGTGACTGCCCATAGCTGTAGAAATTTCCCCGCTCACAAGCCTATAAACTGATTCTACTTTTTCGGCCCTGGCGATCACCGATTTTTCCTGAAGCTGACATGGGACAGCGCAGGGTTGCACCGTGACGTAGAAAGAACCGTCCTTAACTTCGTAAACCCCGCCGTACACAATGTATTGCTCACCGAGCTTGCCCACTACCTTTGTATCAATTATCATGCTGCCGGTAAATAACGTTCCAGTTCTGGCCTTGACGCTAGCAGCCCCTTGGAGGTTACAGCGCGCTACAATACTGATCTTTTGAAGCTGTTCATTGTCATCATTTTGAATAAAATTAGGTAGTTCCGAGTCAACGTGTATAAATTGTAGCTTGTTCACGTCTTTATAAACAACTACGTGAGGTTGTTCGGTGAAGGTTTGTCCTATAAGCAAGTCCTTATCTAAGAGCTGGTCCTCTACTACACGGCAACAGACAGTCGCCCCCACACCATCTATAGACATGTTTAGCTTTACAGAGCCCAATGAACTCACGAGGTTGTTGCCGAAACCTTTCATAGTGGATGGGATCTGGTCATGAGACAATCCGAGTTTCGCCAAGCATGATTGTGCAATTAAGGTAACCTCACTGCCCAGATCAATGTACGCTTGGTACGGCATGTCTTCTATGATTACTTCCTTAGTAAATTTATTGTTGGGCTTTGAACTACTTATAAGCATAGTTTTCGCCACCCCATCGTCTTTCCTCGATCCCGTGTCTTGTTTAGAACGACAAAGTTCAGCTTTATGTCCTACCTTGTCACAACTACTACATTTCACTAGAGGCTTTGGGCACCTTGAAAACGGATGCCCTTTCTCTTTGCAATTATAGCAAAATAACCCAGGATTGGTTTTCAAATTAGAGCGATTATTTACTTTGTCGTCATTCGTATTTAAATTACGATCCTTCGAAAATAATGGTTGAGGAGTGTAAGGATCTCTATTATTACTAATTAAAAATTTCAATAGATCGTCAGGATCCTCGCACCGTAGCGCTAATGCACTAGACCTCATGGTTCTATCAGTAATGCCGTGGATAACGCAGTCGACGGCACGCCTGCCGCTTATGTCGCATTGGTTAAGTAGGGAAAGTTTTTCGTAAAAATAGTTTTGAATGGGTTCGTTAACCCTACTCTTACGCTTTAACATGTCTTCAAGTAACTGCCCATAATTTTGTTCGCAAGGGAATGCGTTTAACAACTTGGCTTGCCATTCCGACCAGCTGTACAAAATCGAGCTCTGACTTTCATACCACATTTTGGCTAACCCGGACAGTTTTTGCATGGCAAAATGTACTGTGCTCCTCTCGTCCCAGCCGTAGACCATCGCACACTCATTAACCTTTTTTAGCCAAATATCCATACGCTGACTTTTCTCGGAAGGGTTAAATTCAGGTATTATGTTTTTACTATCTCTATTCGACGCTTGTGTGCTATGGCTCGGCTGTGACGGGAAGATATCTTTAATAGACTTAATAATTTGAGTAACGTCTTTAGAAGAAAAGGATGGGGTACGTGACCTTTTAGAATCTCCTCGGTAGCTGCTGCGGTGTCGGCCGCGTTCGTGGCCGCGGCTGTGACCACGGCTGCGGCTACGACTACGGCTTCGGTTGCGACTGCGGCTGCGGCTATCACGCGTCGCCCTTTGTGGTGACCCGCGGCGCACGCTCCCCTGACGACGTTGCTCCGCGTCTCGCTCTCGTTGCAGCTCGAGCTCCAGTTGGCGAACCCGCTTCTGTTCTTTCTTCAGCGCCTCTTCGCGATCCTGTAGCCGACGGCAGTAGCTGCGGCTGCGTCGACTGGAGTCACGATCACGCCCGCGAGTAAGGCTACGCCTGGAGCGCGATCGGCTGCGTCGGGGAGTTTCTGCACTCCGTCCAACATCGTTTGATTCCATCATCTGAAACTCGTAGCCAGAAATTGTGTGCATTAGATATAAAATATGGTAATGTAATTTAATGTTGAAAAGACAAAATGTACAATATCTTGCAAACTATGCGTCCTACGCAAAAAATAATGAAATTTTGAGTCCCCTTATAAACCCCAACACATCACAGTTAGGATACAGTTAGGATTTTTTTTTTTTTTTTTTTTTTTTTTTCCCTGAATTTAACTTTTCTTAATTTATACGATAAAACTATTTAAAGTTACATTGGAAGAGTAACATCGGCTTGAACTACGAAGGAAGGTGGTATTTCGTGAATAATCATGCGTTCATTATAGATTATTTAACATGGCGCCTTCAAGATTTTCTGCTTTAACGTAAGGTTAGTATCGCAATAATTAACTTTTATCGAGAAAACAAACTACAAAAGTAAACAATTCGATTGTACAGGTAATAATTAAGTTGTAGGCGTGTACTTACATTTTTATTGGTTTATCCCTGGCTTCTGAGATGTAAATTAACCGTTATCACTGCAGGTGTCGATAATTAAACTCAGTTATTAAACTCACAAGCATTATATTTCTTGGATTACAAATAGTTTACTTATTGCACAGACGAGGTAACTTAAAATACGTCCGCACACTTCGAGCGCTAGGTTTCAACTGCCGATCCGAATGCCGCGACCTACCAAGCGGCCACCGGTGTGGCCAGTTCATAAAAATCATTTTTCCGGTAAAGCCTTCATTTTTATTTAGGGTAATTATAATTAAAAAAAAACCTTACAGTATGTTAAACTGGACGATCGCACGTCGAGAGACGATCAGTTACATGGCTTGGGACGAACCACTTTTGGTAAGTAGCTGACCAAATTAAGCATCAATACGCATTACAATAGATACAAACGCATTATGTGGGAGTTACTTCACAATAAAAATCAATAAACAATTACAAAGAAGTATAATATAGACAATTGGTTTTGGTTTGGTTAAAATTAGTCTAGCATATTCAAGGTTTTAAATTAAAATATTAATTGTAATTTATGTGGTAAGATCCGACTGACAAAAACGTACTAGCTATAGTTACCTGAGTCGCCGAGAGTATAGAATTGCCACCCTCCGTTAAAAACAAATTTAATACTCACACTCACATGCTCACAATTCAATTTAGCTTGTAATTAAAATTAACTTACAGTGTTCTAAATTCTCATCATCCTGCAATGTACCTTAATCACAGGGGTGGAATGCTGACATTTGTTTGGGATGAAATCAGAACGAATTCCAGATCGAAGGTCCAAATCGAAGCAATGTAGATTTACGTAAAAACATGTAGTTATGTGATTTATAATATTATGATCGTCATCATACAACAAGTTTTGAATGGAATTTGATGCGATTTTCACAATTGAATTGCTGTTTAATTTAAAGGTTCGCTCATGTTTGATACATCTTAAAACGCCGCTTACAACATGAGATGCTCAGTAATAATAGGCAACAGATGTCTGCGAAAGCAAGGAATAAGTTTTCCGAAGTGTAGCAAGGGGGTTTTAATAGTCTTCAATAAACACAAAGTTGCGCAACGGATAACTGACAAGTAAATCCAAACTCTTAGAGAGTTACAATTTAACTTGCAATTTTCGTTTGTATTTTACCAATATCGACGTAGAGTATTAAGTACTTTGCGAAGTTACTAAACTTCTAAACTGCTTTGCGGCTCATACAACAATCGGTTTCAAGTATGTACGGAGCTGCGACACTTTCTTAATACCATTAAAATTGATATCGACACGACAAAGGCAGGCACCGCGGGGAGTCAAAGTTCGGCACCAAGTATTTGTTGGGTAACAACCTTGATACACGTCCTACCAAGACTTACGGGTAATAATGCTGTGATGAGAAAATCTGATACGTTTGTAATATGTTACGTAACGTTATAATTTTATTAATATGTTTCCGTTTTGTAGTTTACGGTTTGATCAATCTCTATGGACTGAGCAAAATGTATTTTTTGTAATTTTTCAATAGTCAATAAACAAATATTAAACTAGATATATGCTAAATTATAACTGCACAAATTCCGTTATGTCTGAATAATTTTACACATGTATCTTGGGCCCTAGTAGTAGATGTCCATAACACGTAAGGTTAGAAGACGTCTGATTTGAATATATAAAATGTTACGGCATGCTGAGAATCTTGTGTAAGCGTTTATTTTACAAGTATAATGAATAGAATTACGAGCTGTTAGGTAGTAGTACAGAGTAACTAACGTAATGATAGACACTAAGCATAGTTAGCTAATACTTATAAGACAATCGTCGGTATAAAAGTTTAACTCAATAGTTAAATTAATAATGTCACTTACAACATTAAAGGATCCGTTAAAAAATATAAATCTTCAATTTTCCAAAAAGATTGTAACCTGTAATGTTTAAACCGCTTTTGCAAGTCACAGCAAGTACCTTCTTTTTGTATTATAAACCATCGGAAGATCGCGTCTTTATTCATCACAAATGAGAAAACGTAAGAAGACATTACTCTTTCAGAACACGCTTTCTGTCTTGTAGATAGTTGTCACATATCCGAGCCACCTTGATATCGCGTTCCCGACACATGAATACACGGATGTTACACGTTCACCAGAACTGTTTGCATATAAATTAATGTGCTCAATGGCCATAAAATATAGCAATTGAAATAGCTTTGAATGTAGCGGCCGGCTCGGTAAAGCCAGGCTCGCCTTATATGTTGAGGCGAGCGCTATTAGTGAGTATCGTGAACATACTCGAATTGTCACTTATCGCGAGCGAAGGGTTAAGTTAAAATTTTCCCTTAAGAGAACACATTAAATGCATAGATTACACTTATTTTTACACTTTAACAATCTTTGATAAGTTACTGAATAAAATTTTATTGAGTACCAAATTTTATTAAATTTAACGTTAATTCCGCAAATCTATGGATTTTTTTATTATATTGTTACAATAACTACTACTATGGAATATTTTAGACGGTGTTGTACTTCATACGTCCATAGTGCTAGATGTGACCCAGTTGTAATGCACAATTGTACTGTTAACACCCTTTGTCAAGGCTTTTGTTACAAAGGTTCGTGGGACGACTGAGGGCTTAGATGCTCCTTCCTCGGTTATTGCACTGGCTTTCTTGTCTTACTAGGATTATAGAGTACTGTGTCGGGTAAAGACTATGAATTGAGGAAAGAATGCAGGCCACAGACAACATTGTTATGAGACCATTCTAGTCTTTCATGATCATATTAAATTAAGGATCATAACTTTCAATTAACTCTATTTAAAAAATCTGCCATAACAGACTTACCTAGATGGAGGATTATCATTTTTACCTATAAATTTATTAAAGTTAGAAGTGAAGATTATAGTGCCCCAGATCAAATGTAGAAACATTATCCCAATAATATTATTCCAAAAGAATGCAACTATTTTAATTTATAAAAATTATCAATACTCATCTATACCTGAGTCGCCAAGAAGAATTACCGCATCCAGCCAAAAATAAATTTATTTCCTGTGTTCACAATTCAATTTAGTTTGTAAGCAAAATGTACGGCTTAGATAATCATAGAGTCGAAAATTGTCATTTTGTGGGATACAATTAAAACTAATTCCATATCCAATTCAAACGCATTACAGTCATATACTATGATCATTGCTCATGAGTCATAAAACGTGGGTTCAAAGGGCGGTTTCAGGTCACGAATGACGAAGCTGGTCTCCAACTCCATGTCATATGTCAAAATCACACTATGGCTAATGAATTATCGTTCACGCCCGTTTCCGATCAATTGAATGTTTTGACTGACATGTCACTGCGCGAAAAGATATCTGATCCGATCGTGCAAATGTGTTTTTGCACAGCAAGAACATGATTGGACTAACGCTATGGTTTGGATCAAAGGGGCGTTTAACGCAATCGAACGAGCATAGTTGGTGAATGTTTGTACCTCACGACGACGATGCAAATTACGACCGCAAAAAAGTTATTTCGTATCAATTAATTTGCTATAGCAGTTTAAGGTAACTAACAATAATAAGAACGCGATCGATACACTCATAGCCACACACTAGGATTATCTGTGTCGTGGGTGCCGTAGACAACAGACAAAGACTCACACCCAGACAGAGAACAGAAAAAAATCATTCAAATGGAAAATTTAAAAACATAATGCTGGAAATCAAATACACACACACATTCCACAGTCACAGTATCAACCATTATGTAAAATCTTTATTATTTTTACATAAAATAAGGTGATGATGGACCACAATCTACCCTGACGTCGTCGTTGTACGTCTCTCCACAAAATGCATTAAATACAAAGTCGCAAATTGTAAATGTCTCTTCAAGGCGTGTCTGGGAAACGTGCTGGTAAAATAACTGTATTCAAATTAAATAAGTACCTTACTCAGTGCTTGTTAGCGGCTCACGATCAATCGCTTTGAGCAGCGCTGATTAGGCTGATCGGGCGTTTGCCAAACCATCTCTACGATTTCAAAGGATAACGCGAATGATATTAGAGGTATAAATCTTTTGCAACCTCGATGATTCTGAGAATCTGGGGTTCCCGTCCACTGAGCCGGTTTTATATCGTTTGTAAGCGCGTTGAGTTTTTTTACATGAATAAGTATACCTACCGGTATTACGCTCGGTGTCATTAAATATTTTATCGACAGTAATTTATTACATTGATTAAGATTAATCATTGAGCACTGTAATGGAAAGTTACATAATGGCTGTGGTACGTTGCGATAACTACCAATCCTTTTAATTATCTTCTAATAAGAGTTTTTATAAAAATATTCTAGTTGGCTCTTGATGCTTGAAATTCTTTTTTTAGTAGTCTAGTATCTCACTGATGAATTCAAGCAGTACAATTAGTACTAATTAATACTAATATTATAGAAATAAAAATTACTACTCAATTTATTTATGAATCTAACACTTTCCTGCCTGCTCAGTCGTAGATAATTTTTGAGAAATATTAAATTTGTTTTTTAATCCACTTAATTATTAATCCATCTCAGTGCAAAAGCGAATCAACCCTTTCCCCGTGCTTACTTAAGCACTGAACGGAAATAATAAAAAGACTAAATTGTGCAAACATTCTTCCTCCGATCTCAATAAAGACCTTCAAAAAGTACGCTGCATATAAACAAATGTTCATTGTTGACGTAACAACATCAAATAGTTTTAGATTAACATCCCCTCTTGTTTGTTTACGGTTTCTTCAGGACGTCCCCTAATAAATTTTAATATGCCTTTTTATGTATCTATGGGGAGTAAGCAAACGTTACGAAAATGATTCTTGTCCAAGAAATTAAGAGTAAAGACAGATGATTGTTTGACCAATGATGTTTTAAATATCTAGATTGAGCGTCGCCCTACAATGAAAACAAAAAAAACAAGGCAACATTATCAAGCATGTGTGCGTGTAGGCGATGTTTTTCGCGTTCATTCATTGTCTATGTATGCGTAATCTGTGCGTAATGATATAAAAGTTGTGGCCAACAGTTGGCCACAACTTTTTGACACGTTTTCGCGGATTCGATGTTCCATCTAGATATTTAATACATCTTTGTGTTTGACATATTTTACAGCTTGTATTCCTGTTAACGTATTGTAGGTACGAGTATGTTACCTACGGACCACCTGATGTTTAACAGCCATCATCAACTGTGGATATGCATAATACTATAGGTACATCAACGACACATTAAAACTCGAGTTGGTGAGAGAAATCCACCTATTAGTTGGCCTTCTGATACTGAAACATGTTAAAAATGGTAAATTCTTCGAGGAGAATGGTATGTACCTTAAGGTAAAATACATTGCACCAATAAGTACCTACCTATTCTTGAAACTAAACTGAGTGCTGCCCAGCTTCATTTAGAAAGAGCAAAGATTAAGTCATTTGTTCCTCAGCATATATATTATGTTAATCAGTTCAAATAAGTTGTTCGTTTATAGCAAATAAAAGTACATTTTTCCTTTAATTTTTTTAACTCTACAAGCATCGAGAAAGGACAAGACATGTAACAAGCTGCCCGACTTCATAAAATTATCAAGGTATTTTTTCTTTGAGCTCCTGGCTTAAAACATCGCAATGAATCAGCAATCTAAAAACCAATCTATCAAATAACTCAAAGATTACTTTTTAAGTTAACAATAAATTAATGGGCCCAAGTTCACACAGGCACCCGCTGAGAAGATCTCGGCTTCACAAGTTTGACGTAGATACAAATTAGCATAATAATTACATTAGAATAATAAACAAAAAATAGGTAGGTAGATACATACATTTGGCAAATCAGATTTTTGATAGACGTATTGATTTGTGGTTATAGACATTAGGCAATAAAAACCCATTAGATTCACTGTTTACTATGACGATGTATTTGGCAAACATATTTTTTTTGCCACACAAAGTACAAAGGTACACATGTTGTGTACCTACCTATTGGTAGGTGTACCTAATATCTGGAGCATTGTATGAAGTACTTATGTATTTAAAAATCTATTACGTACATTAATTAGCGCCATAAACGCAAATAGGATTCTTTCTCTGAGTTATAATATCTATCATTCCACTTACCAATAAAATATCGAAGAGGTGTTAACATGTGAGCGTTTTATAGCATGCAGTTATACAAATAACCCAATATCGTTTAAGGGTTAATAAATTAATAGCAAATAGTTTATTATTAAACTATTTACAAGATAATATTTTGATGATTAACCCAAGCTGATAAGTTGAGACATCATATTATTAAACATTCTCACCATAAAATTTAACTAAGTAGATAATATTTAATTCTTAAAGAAAAAGTAGCACCATATCATAATTGTAAGTCGACATTAATTTCCCTCTCGATTACATTTTATTTACATATTTAAAATTGATGAATACATTCAATTTCACGTCAGTAACAGAGTCGTAAAAGTTTCCACCAGGCGTGACAATATTTAGATATTCATATAACCGTGTTACTGTTATTGGATTCTAAATTTTAATAAGATAAGGGTTTCCGATTTTATTCTGGATAAGCCGGCAACAACAGTCAGAATCCAACCTATTATATTTGATACTTTATTGTATCAGTAGGGCTTACCATGCATGTCTTAAGGCGGTGTAAATATACAACAAACGCCTCATTCAGAACGTTTAGGAGCAATTCCGACCAATAAAGCAGAATACGTGGGTTGATAACACGACCAAGTTACTCTGATCCGAACGTCTTGTCAGCGATGGGTTTTCTTCAACGAAATTCAACAGAATCTCAGAGTATTCGTAGCTCCACAGTGAATGGTCAGGTTGGAACCGGGGCGATTGAGCTGCGAATACTGGAATATTTCGTGTTTAATAATAAAAAAATAGTAAACGTTAAGTAAAAGAAGTGCATCTGTGGAATAAATTTGTGTTTATCAGAATTTGTGATATTGTTGACTTACTATAGGGACAATGATAAGGGTATTTTTCTCGACCAATATAGACATTTCTGCCTTATGAGGATTATTGAAGAACGTGATCTTAACCTAATTGATAGGATCCTGTCTGAAGAAGAAATATTTGTCACAGATAAATATACAGGGTGTCCCGTAAGTAGTGGACCAAGGGGATGTGGGTGATATAGGGGGTCCCGGTCTACGTCAAACACAAAATTTTATTGGCCTAGGCCTTATAGTTTTGAAGTTATGAAATTTTTAAGGATTTTTTATAAAACTTGGCACCTTGAATACTAATAGTATTGGAAATATTATTTTTTTTTACAATTTTAAGTTTGTTTTATTTAATACAGACAGTAAAACATATTTGCTGGTTATTTTAAAAGTTTTCCAGTTCAAACCATTAGTAGGATAAGAATTAATCATGTCTTAATTTATTAATTTTGGCAAAATTTTAATTACACAAAATGCAACATGATCTTTGATACATCGTGGTGTAAAAAAAATGTATGGACACCTGGTGGAACTTTATTTTAAAAACATCTGTAGGCCATACTGAGTTTAAAAACGTATAACAATAATACAGCTGATTAAGTAATAGTTATAAAAAAATACAACGTTAATGACTTTACCCAAGTTTCCAGAAATGTTTACGAACAATGCAACTTTCTGAAAACCATATCGCTGTTTCATTCCTGGTCGGGTCGCTAGTTTTTTATACTCAGCCGCTATTGGTTGACGTCTTCCGCCCCCTCTCCTGTTTTTACTTCAATACTCTCGCAGGACTCTCGAGTTTTACTCATTCATAGTTCGGCTCTTCACACGTGTTTTTATTTCATTTCTTTACTAAGTAAAAGACGTTTTTGAAACCTTGCTTGTGCTTGTGAGTTGGACATTGATCGTTTTATTTACATTTTTTAAGATATAATCTTAATATAGTTTATTGGTAGATGTACCACAAGATGTACGCGAGACGATGTGGCTGCAACACGATGGTGCACCCGCCCACTACTCACGGGGAGTGATTAATTTTTATGAAACTTATCCAAATCGATGGATTGGACGTGGAGGTACAATGGCATGGCCTCCACGATCACCTGATCTCAATCCAGTAGATTATTTTTTATGGGGCTATTTTAAGGAGGCGGTCTATGAGAAGACTATCAACAATGAAAGAGAACTGAGAGAAAAATTAAACGGAGTGGTCGAAATAGTTAAAAATATTATGCTAGATTTAAGAAAATTGAAAAGAAATTTATAAGACGATGTAGATTATGCATAAGAGCTAGGGGAAGACATTTTGAGCATTTTATGTAGATAAATGGATTTGTTTTTCACAAATGTATTTTTATTTATGATAAGTTTAGTCGATATTAACCAACATATTTATACCTTTTTGGAATTGATAAAAGCTGTACTTGTTTTTAAAATAAAGGTCCACCAGGTGTCCATACATTTTTTTTACACCACGATGTATCAAAGATCATGTTGCATTTTGTGTAATTAAAATTTTGCCAAAATTAACAAATTAAGACATGATTAATTCTTATCCTACTAATGGTTTGAACTGGAAAACTTTTAAAATAACCAGCAAATATGTTTTACTGTCTGTATTAAATAAAACAAACTTAAAATTGTAAAAAAAAACTAATATTTCCAATACTATTAGTATTCAAGGTGCCAAGTTTTATAAAAAATCCTTAAAAATTTCATAACTTCAAAACTATAAGGCCTAGGCCAATAAAATTTTGTGTTTCACATAGACCGAGACCCCCCCTATCACCCACATCCCTTTGGTCCACTACTTACGGGACACCCTGTATAAGTAGTTTTCGGATTGTCGCCTTTATTTATGTCATTTGTTTAATTATTTAGGGCAACCAACAAAACTTACATTACCTAATACTTGTTCACTTCGGAAAAACATTAGGTATCTTGGTTTAGTGTAAGTGAAAAGGTTGCACGGCATGCAGGATGTTTTTTTTATTAAACACTTTAGGTCCCTCATTATTTTTAAGGTCTTTTTAATTTTTACGAATTTTGAATGGATTTTTTACAACTTAGATAAATAAGAATGTATAATTATAATATCTGCGGCAAACAGGGGGGTTTTTCCCGTTGGCTCCCATTCCCGTTCTCACCCGTCCCACTATACCCCGAAAACGATTAATTTGATTACCTAAGTAATACCTACCTAAATCATCTTATTTTTGTAGTCTCATTAAAATCGATCAGAGTCTCGTCGAGTGTTAAGGTAGAAAATTAAGTAGAACTAAAGGGTACAAAGAAATAACCAACGTAGAAAATAAGCCACAGTGTTTTTTCAAGTTAATTTTCACGGAGGGTCACTCGACGTCGATGCGTCAGGACTGATGCGCCGTGACGCGCGGCATTCGCTTTGATGTCCGTCTAACAGCAAAATGCTTAAGACGATTTTTTGAAAAAAAGCAACAAAACCTTTTTTGCTAAAATTTATTACAGATAAGTATAAAAGTAAGCGTCACCGCAGTTAAAAGCAAAATGCATAAGATGATTTTTTATATTATTATATTAAAAACTAGCTTTTGATGACATTTATTATTTCTATAATTAGGTATTTTCAAAACCAATAAGTTCGAAGTAATATTATCGGATTAACATTGAAATAACATTGTAAAGACTAATTCAAATAATGAAATGATCATGAATTACGAAAAACGTAGGTACATATTTCATTTTCATAAACAAAAATTATTTAATTAACTATTTTATAGTAAGAACAAGAAAAAGTAAAATTCTCTGAGTCAGCATTAAGTACAGCCGAATTTGATTTACCTATAAAAAAACAGCTCCGACTACAGTCAGGTACAACCCTTACTTTTAATCGTCGTCGAGGCGCAAAGTTCACGAATTTATTCTTTTCCAATATCCATTAAAACAGTAAAAAGAAAGTTATAGACTCTTATTGTCCCATTGGGGCGAAGACCTCTCATTAATGTCTGCCTCTACAACAAGGGACACTTAACATCCTTGACACCTGTTCCTTAAGTTGTTTGTAAAACAGTGAATATTCACGTACAGGCCTGAGCCAAAACTTTTTTCAAGCGATACTTCTTAGTGGTATTTTAAGAAGGTTGCGTTAAAGTTGAATACACGAAGTATTAAACGTAAGGTACAGGTATGGAACGGAATATGGAATGGATGGTAGAGTGCGTAAATAATGTTATTTACTATGTTTAATTTATTGCAACAATTGAAAGAAAGTTGCACGCATTTAATTGAGAAGCAACTGTACCTAATATGAATTTGAAATAAAAATGAAAAGTTAGAATTTAATGCAACTTAAAAAACAAATTGAGACTTAATACATTTTGCACTGCACTGCACTATAGAAGTACAAAATATCCTATTTGTTTTTACATTGGAATATAGTTTTTGTACCAACGAAATAAAAGGCTAAGAGCTAAGAGCGAGCAAAAATGCGAATTGTACGTGTAGTGCACGTCGGCATGCAACTGCCTTGTTACTGGAGAATGTCCGAAATGAAAGCACCAGAGTAGATATTGTAACAGAGTGTACACATAATAAAAATATATGTGTAAGCTATGTCTGTCTACTGCAAACTTTTAAATAATTTGTTCTATGTGCAGTAGGTATTATTAATTTAAAAAATAATAAACTTGTTGTTATGATAAAATACTGAACACTTTTTATCTTTCTAGTATACCTATATTGTCAAGCTTAAGATGAAATTATAAAAATCATAGCCACATACTCCTAGATGAAAATAAAAATTTGCATCTAATCAGTCGATACTTATAAAGTACCTACTTAGAATTCAAGTTGTCTATTAGTTTATTCTAATTAACAGTCACACCACGTAACCTGCAAAATGTTTTTTATTCTTTCTAGTTTATCCTACTAATATTATAAATGCGAAAGTTTGTAAGGATGTATGTGAGGGAGTGAGTGAGTGGGTGTATGTGTGGGTTTGTTACTTATTCACGCAAAAACTACTGAACGGATTTTCATGAAACTTTGCAGTAATATAGCTTAGACATCGGAATAACTTAATTTGTTAAAATTTATAGAGATTTTTGAAGGGACTGGTTTCCCGAAGCGAAGCGAGGGCGGATTTACTAGTATCTAATAAATCAATACGTGAATGGAATATAATATATAATTATAGTAAAAAATATTCAAATGAGCCTCTAATCCGCACCATACTAACACTCTTAATGACATGTTATTGAGAAGATTGATCGTATACAACTAGGATCACTAAGTGGACGTACTTAAAACTAGCTTTACCCCACAGCTTCGTCCGCGTAGAGTTTTTGTTTCTCTATTTCCCTTTAGAGAGGGAATTTACAAAAATCCTCTCTTAATGCTCCTTTACTGGACCAACACGGAAGAACGCACATCAAATACACGAATACGACGAAGATATGAATACGATTAACGACGTATGTACACGAAGCCAGGGAAAAACATACATCATTTTTACCCGACTGCGTCAGAAAGAGGGATATGTTTTTCGAGTGTATGTATGTATGTATGTTTGTATGTCCATTTATTTGTTGCGCCCCACAGCCTAAACGGTTGAACGGATTTAGACATATGAGGTATCGTTGAATTCGTCAGAACTGTGAAAGTGTCATAGGCAATATGAATTTTCAAAATGGCGCCCGAAAGTGGAAGAAAAAGAGGGGATAATCTTGAGTTTTTTTGTTATCTTAGCAATATGGGTATCAAATGAAAGATCATGAAAAGACCTTTTCAAAAATATATATATCTTAAAACGTTTAGGCACACGTTTTAACACAAATTGTCAAAAAACATCCCAAAAAGTAGAATTTTTCGGTGGAAACACTAAAAAGTCTGAAATAAAAATATTATTACAAAAACAAAAAACCCGACTGCTTACAAAAGAACTCAAAAGAAAAAAACAAGTTTAGTGTCACAATATCAACATAAAATACTTACTTCATGGTGCTGCAGGCGGGGACAAACAATACTGTTACCTACGATTAAAAAAAGGTTTATCACAAGTACTACGTTTGTCACCGCATGCTGCAGCATGAAGTATTTTATGTTGATATTGTGACACTAAACTTGTTTTTTTCTTTTGAGTTCTTTTGTAACCAGTCGGGTTTTTTGTTTTTATAATAATATTTTTAAGTTAGATCTATAGCAATTTAACTGCGAAAACTGGGTCAATTTTCATCCAATAGTTTTTTCATGATGCCCAGACAAACACAGCAGACAAGAATAAAAAAAAATGCTTCTATTGGCCCTGTGAAGTCCCTTTATAATATTTTTTCTCAAATATCTCATATGTACAGACATTACCTAGTACATTTTTATTATAGATACATTATACCTATTGAGATAAGATAACATTATATTGATAGCTACTCTGTGCCGCCTGTATCCAACGAAGCTTCACCTGCCCGAGAAATGCAATGCAATAATTGAGGGAAAAACCAACTAAAATATTGTGTAATTATATTTGGACGTTAGCCGCTCACGATTTATCTCGACGACAAAAACCGATCTGGTGTAAAGATTGACAGCCGCGCGTCCGCACTCATTCCGTTTGCTTCTTCGTAATTTACGAAAGGTAGGTAAGTAATTCAATGGGATTGCGTTTAATAAAATTTCAGCGTCATTGTTTTTATATAAACATCGGTTTTGTTTTTGTTTTTATACGAAATTTTTCTGTTAAATTAACCGTGAGATTGATTTCTTAATAACGAATTTATCATTAGGTAGTCAATATAGTCATTAGCTTTTCATTTGTCAACAACGTGTTGTTTACAGCTACGGCGATGCTTTTGATGTGCCTACACTGAATGCTTACCTATGGGGTCTTATTTTCACAACGATCTAAAAAAGATCGGTAACTTGAAAACATTTAAAACTATTGTGTGAAGAATAATTGAAAAACACAAATTACTGAGCGAATTTTCATGCGATTTTCAGCAATGAAGTAATGGATTTAAGATAAACTTTTACGCATATAAATTATCGACGTTTTGTTTATCGAATTTAGTAAGTTAAAGCACTTGAGAACGTTATGAAAATCGTTAACGCCGTATGATTTATGTTAATATCTAAGGAGCTGTTATCGTAAAACGAAACCAACGTGCAAGTAAAAAAAAATCTCTATCACTCTGTTCCCATTGTCTACCCATGCGAAGTCAGAGCGGATAACTAATAAACTTACAAAATGCAACGTTTCCTAACAAACTCATTTTATCGTTCAAATAGCTAAAAATAATCCATACTAATATTATAAATGCGAAAGTCTGTCTGTCTGTCTGTCTGTCTGTCTGTCTGTCTGTCTGTAACGTTATCACGGCTAAACCATCGGTCCGATTTGTATGAAATTCGGAATGAAAATAGTTGAAGACCCAGAGTCACACATAGGCTACTTTTTTTTCAAAAATCAACCCCTAATGGCTTGAAATAGGGGATGAAAGTTTGTATGAAAAATCTAAACCGCCTGACCGATTTCGATGAGTTTTCCCAGGAAGATAGTTGATGACGTACCCCCTTCCCCACTTCCCCAGTTCGCGAAATAAACGAATTCCACGCGGGCGAAGCCGCGGGCAAAAGCTAGTAGCAAATAGTTCAAGTACCTACTTACCGTGTGACGCACAACAAATAAAGGCTCGCGACATCACTTAAGTATCTACCTATACAAAAAACGGTATGATTGATAAGCAATCTAAGCTACATCTAAAAGGTAAGATCGATTGAGTTGAACTACACACGTTTTTATCTGCACCTAAGAGTAGAGTACTGTAGTATACGCCCACATCACGCTTGAACATGTCACGGATGTATTTTTTGAGTAATAAAATCCTAAATCAGACAATAAAATTTGAAAATTATTGGACATGGGACCAGGCGTATTGAAATATAAATAATAGCTCGACCGTCTGTTACGATTAATTTTAACATGTTTTACCTTAAAATATTAAGCGCCTAATTGCTTACAGCTAGGTTACGATATTATAATATAAACGTGTTTGTTTATTATAGAGCGGACAACGCTATTTGTTATGTTAAAAAGTATACTAGAGTTGTTAAGACATTAATTTGTACTTAAAAACATTTGAATTAGTTGCAGCTTTTGTGCATACATAGTAAATATTTAGTTCCGGATGTTGTTAATAGATGGCGTTAGTAAAATTTATTTGCAAGTTCTGAATCACGCTATCAAATACTACATGTAATTTACTTAAGTCATAGGCAAATGTTACATCAGATGTTCCCGGATGAAGCGACACCCGGCCCTTCTACGGACGGCGGGAGGGGATCCCGGGCGCTCGCTGATGCGAAGCGCCCCGCCCCGATCCCGTCACGAGGAGCCACCGGACCATCGCGCATCCCAACTAGAGAACGCCGCCACTCAGTCGCTGAGATACACAGCGCTGAGCCCCCGCAAGCCGCCTCCCGAGATGACATCACGACACCGGGACCGAGCAGCCGGACCCCTTCGCGATCCTCAAGCCCTGTGCCGGATCCGCCCCGCGTCCGACCGCCCAGCCGCCTCAGACGAAGAAGTCGCAACCCCGAAGAAGGCAAAGAAGCAGAAGATCCCTCCGTTGGTCGTAGAACAGTTACCGAACTGGTCATGCCACCTACGGACACTCAAAGAAGAACTGGGCCGTGCGCCCAAGTCGCGTCCCTATGGGCGTGGAATACGTTTCCTGCCCATAGACATGGAGGAGTACGAGCTGGTAAGGGCGTACCTGACCAGCCTAGAAGAAGCTGACAACTCCGTAGAGTGGCATACCTACGGTACACTAACGGAGAGGTGCCTCAAAGTGGCAGTCAAGGGGCTGCCGACGAACACTACAGTCAAAGAGGAACTCCAACGCTTGGGCTACGACCCGAAGGGCGTGCGCCAAGTGTTTGGCCGAAGAGGGAGACCGGGGAGCCTTTTCTACGCGGTCCTGGCCCGAACCGAAAACCTTATACCGGGTATATACGCAGTGACTGAGTTGCTGTGTATGCCCGGTATCAGAATAGAGGCCTGGAGGGGCCACAGAAAGCCAGCTCAGTGCCACCATTGCCAGAGCTTCCGCCACTCCTCACGCAACTGCCATCGCCGGCAGGCCTGTGTGAGGTGTGGCGAAGAACATGAAGCCCACACGTGCCCGAGGCCCCGAGAGGAGCCCGCGAAGTGTGCAAATTGTGGGGGGCCACACCCGGCCAACTTCAATGGATGCCCCGTGCGCCGTCGCGAAGCACGGAACCGCCGAGCAGGCACGGTGGCACTGTCTGACAGTGCGAAACCCCTCCGTTACTCGCAGAGGAAGACGGAGCCGCCGCGCGCAGAACAACCGCCGTTTGAACAAGCAGCCACCGTACAGGAGTCGTCGGCGACGACGCTGATGGCTCCTGCTAACGAGCCGAGACCCCGCGCAGAAACCGCGCGAAAAACCAAGAAAACCAAGCCGAAACAAGACACTCCTGTAAAGGAACAACCCGTGAGGTACTGGCAGATTCCTTCGGAGGCGAAGCGCAGGCAATGCGCGGAGCTAGCGGCGAACATCCAGGAGGGGAGGGAGTCGCCGTCTACGCTCTTAAGAAGAGGAGCATCGCTCCTCAAGACCCTGTATGTATGACGACTGAGTCTACAGAAATTAGAAACCCGTTGCTGCTGCTGCCCGTGAGTCGCACCTGATCGCTGGTCAGCTCCTGCTGGGCTTCCGTCGCGGCAAGCGGCGGTTCCACCCGGTAGGGCGAAACCGCTCAGGCAGCGTGAAGACGGCGGCGGCAGCAACTCAACACCACGGGAACGACAACCCAAGCAGCCTACCCAGCCCTCTGCCTTGCAGCTGCCGGCCAGCCTCCGGAGCGAAAAACGCCAAAACAAGGACCAATCCGTCTTTACGGGTTGCGAGAGAAACCCTCTACAGGAGACACATCGTCTCGATGATTCCGCCCATGCCCTCAGGGGGACGGAGTGAAGACACTACGATCGATCAGATGTTCCAGTATGTACCTATATCATATTATAGGCTACTTTTTAGCCGAGATTCCTACGGGAGCGGGACCTACGCGCTGTTACCTACGGGTCCCGAAGCGAAGCGCGGGCAGTTCTCTAGTTATTAAATATTTCTGTGGAATTAAGGTATCAAACGAGCATGCAATACCACCATTCCGATGCTGCCCATGATATCTTTGACTGACTTACAACAAGACTCGATTTAAGGAAAGAAACAATACATACGCGGGCAAGGGCGTGTATCAGAAAAGATCCTTAATTATTTTTAAATAACACAAACAAAACTTAGTCAGCGTTTTCCTTAATTTTTAATTTTTTGGCGACAAAGAGAAAATTGACGACAAACACTTCGGTATCCTAACCCAGTTTGTTGTGTAAAAATTGCCACTTGTGATTTAATCCCCTACTAAGGTTACTTTAAAAAATTAATAAGTCAATTATTTCTTAATATGTACATATACCTGAAGGAAAACAGAAGAACTACCATTTATAAATAATTTCATTCAATGGTACAATTTTTTATTACCTAATCATCTGTCTATTCTGTAATCTACCTACTCGTCGGTCTTTAATATTTAGAAGACTCCGCCACAGCTCTCCTCACCTCTCCTCTCCGTATCTCTCCTCATCCAGATCCAATTCCCTATTAATTAATCTCCTGTTTGCTGCTTTTAGTAAAGTATTAAATGCCTGCGTTACACCTGTCAAACAAATGTCCTTTCTGGAAATGGAACCCAAAACCTTTATTCTACTCAGGGACACAGCTGGTTTTCGACGTAAATAACTTTATAACTCGAAGATCGATGTAATAAATGTGCTTGCTGTTTCCGTTCAACTTTGTGGGCGTCTTCAAAGCGAGACAACTAGAGGCTCTTACTGTTAGTGCGCTTTACCACACCGGATAACACCTTCAATTAACATCAGGTGGAATGTTGTCAGGCAATACCATGTGTTTAACTTAAAGATATTATTTGACAACTGATATTTATGGATCAAAAAAGGTATTTTAGAAAAGCGGTGGCGATTGGTAATAGAAACATTTAAAAAATTTAATTTATAATTTTTTGGACACAAGAATGATTCCTGTCTCTTTACTGCCACGAAACACTAGTAGGTAGTTTTTTATACATTCACCAATATCCATAGAAAGAAAAAGGCTTGCGTCGTTCCTAAGTAATCGACCCAGATTGGTGACCTTTGGATTCCAGCGAAGCGAACGTACTATGGGTTTCATGACATGAATTCATGTCGTTGGAGTTTAATGAACTAGTGGTCACCCGTGGTGGCCTGTTTCCGTGCTTTGGAGGGCACGTAAAACCGTCGGTCCCCGTCGCTTTCTTTATATAGCAGTGGTTTAACCATTTCGAAGGTCTTAATATAGATTAAAAACTCTAATCGTCACGATCCTCACCCAATCCAAACTGCAAAAATTTGGTGGAATTTTGTCTGTTTTTCAATAATGAGGAGGACTTTTTGCTTAATAGTGAACCATAATGGGCTGAAGCCATACATTTTTCTGGGATACTAACAATTACAGCAATATCAAAGCATTTGTTTACAAGGAAGACAGTCAAACGCATTATTACGGTCATTAGTTTTATTTACTCAGGTCATTATTCTGTATCTCTGTTACCAATCGCTATGTTCAGCTTTTGGCCCGAATTATCAATATTTATCAACACCGTGAACAAGTATTTTGGTTGCTATCTTATAAAATATTATTTATGAAGAAAGATGTAACCGCCAGGAGTTAATTTACTACATTAGCACTCATGTAACAATCACAAGTATGTATATCTACACCTATTGTGCCTATGTTCAGACGCTGTGGTCTTCTCTCCGTGCCCCGAAGGGTACGGGCGGAGTCAATGGGACGATTGGTCCCCTTCTGAGGCTTTCTTTCGCAGCCCGTTAATACGGGCCGGTCCTTGGAGTGAGTCCGTGACTCTTGGATTCAACTGCCGACGAGGCGCGGCTGGGCTGGACTGGCTGCTGGTGGTGAAGTCGATCGCGTTGAAGTTGAAGTTGCCGCCGCCGTCTTCACGCTGCCTGAGCGGTCTCGCCCTACCAGGTGGAACCGCCGCTTGCCGCGACGGAAGCCGAGCAGGAGCTGACCAGCGATCAGGTGCGACTCACGGGCAGCGGCAACGGTGTTCTTGTTAAAGCTTGCTCAGCAGTACTTCCTGTTGAACAACGCGACCAACCGAGCGAATCGCTCTTGTAGGTCAGCTATTCGACGAGAGGAATATATACTCTACAATATGCGAAAGTTGAACTAAACTTCGATAGCGTGATTCAGGCTTCGTGACGTCACCTTGTAACTTAAAATTTTCTTGTAATTTTTTTTGTGTGCGTTCAACAGCGCGTATGTACATATCACGAACGCTCAAGCCTTGGGACCAACGAATGTAAATTATCTTTCCACTGTCTTTATATTTCTGCAGTGTATTGAAAGATAATAACAGAAAAATCTAATTATACGCATCAATTTGACAGCCAAACGAATTTCATTATAAATGCAATAGAAAAATTTAAACTCATGGTAGTGGCAGTAAAAAGAGCCGCAAAGAGGTCAATGGTGCCCTTTGATCCGCGCTCTCACCTGTGCCCTTAAGTGTCTGGTCTTTGCGGACTAGACACTTCACTGCACTTAGCCCGACCTGCGCGATGTTTACCTTGTGGTTTCTTCGATACTTAGTACATTGCCGTAAGACATAAAAATGGCAAAACCTCGGAATCCAGGGACTATGAATGAATCTTCATAAAAATTGTTGGACTGTATTTCAAAATGCACAAATAGAAAAGTTAAAAAAAAATTTATTCACCGATCTTTTTTTTATTTTATTTTTTATCTTTATTGGTAAGTTTGTGACCCCATAACTTCGTGGTGCGTAAACCGATTTTGATGATTCTTTATTTTCTTGAAAGCTGGTGCTTTTGGTATAGTCCCATATAAATTTGAGCGACATCTGACGAGTAGTTTCGAATTAACTTGAATAATACAGTTTTTATGAAGATTCATTCATAGTCCCTGGATTCCGAGGTTTAAAGCTTACGGCACTCCACTAACTAAGCTTTCACGGTTTACTTTGTTAGCCTTATGAAGCTTGCTTGGGGCTCCAGAGTACAGACTTAGGGGAGGCTTCTAGTGGGTTGTAACCTATCATTTGATTTTATGAAAATTATAGCAAATAAATTATGTATTTATTAGGTACTTGGTACGCACGTTATAAAAGATACATTCATTTTGTGTGTTGGAATAATTTGCTTCAACCCATTTATGGCTCGCTACAAGCCTTTCCACTAAACTAAAAGTACCTGTAATTTTTAATTGATCTACTTGATAGTTATTGAAATATTCCAACTCAGCCTGAAAATTATTAAAACAATATTTTTGAAACAACTTCCAATTTACTGTAGAAAGCTACTATCCATCAGGTCCACGAACAGGTACCTACATGAAAAAAACATCGAATGTGGTAAAGCGCTTCAAAATCAGTTGATTTTATTTAGGAAGATATCGTTAACCAATATTATAATACAACTGTACAACTTCAAGAACTGTTGAACTGTTTACCTTCAAGATTTTGTGACATGTCAATTAAGCGGAAAGATGGCCTGCAGAGTGCGATTGTTTTTGCTGACAACACATCTATGATGCCTTTCGTGTCGCTTATGTCCATTTGGGCGACACGACCATTTATCATCAAGTGGCTGTTCTACTCGTTTGTTAGATATTAACATAAAAATACCTACCTTCTTCTTTATCATAATATTATAACTTTAAATAATAATAAAGTAAATATTTATAAATAAACGTGACGCAACAATTCACGCGGCGGCCTTAGCGTCGCCGTTAAAAATATTTACGTCCAAACGGATATTTCTTTTTAGAAAGACATGTTTTTGTCAAATATTTGTGAATCTTTTGAATGAGCTGCCGATAAAAAGGGATGTTTGTATTTTGTGGGTCCGGTCCCGATTTGAATGATAATAGTGTTTGAAATTTATTTGGTCGTAAAACGAGAGTGTGTTACTGGGCAGGATTATGACAAAGGCGGTTTTATCGCGGCCCGAGTGGCAGTAAATTGTGCTTCGCTTGTCAAGATTTCGTGCGTACCGCCTAAGTCGGAAGGCTCAAGATCAGTCCGCTTTTCGTATGTTGTGCTCCAAAGGTTACTGTCTTCTCTAAAGCTTTGCAATTGAAGTGATTTACTGTGAATTGATACAACCGAATTTGTACCTACTATTATTTTATGTTATTAAATTGTTATTTATTGTGTAGGTATGTCTTTTAGGTACTAACGTTTATAATAATAAGCGATAAACTGAATTATTTAAGAGGTAGTAGGTATACTTATTAGATAATTTATAAGTTATGAATACCTAATTGACCAAGTTACTTATTTTTTTTTGTAAAAAGCTAGTTATTGTTTTTAAACATTATATTTTCCTCATTGTAACTAATATTCAGTAATAGTTAAAATTTTTGGTGTCTGGTTTTAAATTGAACAAGTTACAATCCTGCAAATAATTTGTATTTGTTACATACATGTTATGCACGTAGGATATTACAAAGTAACGTGTAATTCAAGCTACTTAGCTGTGATACCTAAGTTTGAACAATTTATAAAAATGAAGACAATTTATAAACAGATCCATTTGTGTTGACTGTACATTCACTGTAGGTACTGTAGCTGCGTAAACATTATAAATATTTATTATTAAATCCGTAAATCTTACTCATAAAATATTTATTATATTATAAATATTAAGTTTTCGTTGTTATACAAAACTAGTACCTACCCAATTCAAAAATGAATATTTAAAACCTTTTAAATATCTATAAAGCACACTGAAAAATTGTATCTCAGATTTTCACTCATGTCCTGCAAATGTTTGATACGCGACTTTTTTTGAACTATTGGGAAAATGGGATTTTTTTTTCACTTGATTGATATTTTCACCGCCCCTGTGTGTATATGTACTTATAACGCCTTTGGCTGTTTTTCATTGAACGATAAAGTACAAAATTGAAAATAGTTTTATCACAGTGAATCTTTTATTCTGACTAAATAAGGTGACATTGTAAAAAATAATACCTAAAGCTTTATTTTAACCAATTATTAATACGAAAAATACAGCACTCAAATACTCGCAAGTCAAAAATAGTTATTTTAGCGGATAAAACTACAAAGAAAATCTTAGCCAAACAACGCATATCGTTTGAAAGGGGCCTAACATTAAAGAATGTCGTACATTACATTAAGAAATACATTTCGTAATGGTACGAGAAGTTCAAAATGGCGTACAATAAGCAATTTGAGTCAGCGGAAAAGTGGCCGTTGTTGTCCTAATTTAGTACAATCATTATGCATATTGCATGCCTCACTTGCCTCTGTTTCTCGATAAACAGTGCTCGTTTCCCGCCGAGTTTTCCCTTTCCCCGCTTTTTATTATTAAGGGCCCGCATTTACCTGCGGATGTAAATTTTCCCGTACACTCGGGTACACAAGTAGCTGTGTTTAATGCGGTTATTTCTTTAATTTCTTCTTTACCATACTTTGCTAAATGTTTATGAAAAGCTAATGTTATGGTAACGGTTACTACAACGGTACTCTTTACAGCTTATGTTTATACGAAAGTATATTAATTACGAGTATATAGAAATTATAAAAATAAAGCTTTGTTATATGCTAAAAACATTGTACAATGTACAAAAACGATAATTTTCCTGATACGTAATAATTTAAGAACATCAAGTTTTAAGTAGCTTTATAGTATAAAAATAGATATAACACAAATTCCTAAATTTTAAATAAATACTAATAAATACTATCCGTCAAATCGTTAAAAAGTTACAAACAGTTATAAGATAATATTTACAATAGCTTTATATAATTTTAATTACGTGTCAAATATATACTTATTTATATATTTTTTTATGTTTATACAATTTGTCTTAAAGTTTTTTACTCTACATGATTAGTTATAATTTATGAATGACATCGAAAAACCCTTCTATCTAAAAACTAAGCTGTTTTCGCTTGTGTAAATAAAGCGAAAACTGAGCTGTGGCATCGCTCACAATATTGTCTCGGTAATGGGCAAGACGCCTCCGCGTATTCTGAATCCCACCGAAATAAAATTAGCCTTAGGGTAATAAATTCAAATCACGGCCCACCGTAATTTTGGCCTCCTTTTCACCAGATGATATTCGCAAAGGAATCCTTAATTTGGTTACACTTTATTGTTGCCGTAACTACTGTTATCTGGTGTTCTTCCTACCCTTCCCGTTACGGTTGAAAATTGTTCGACGTAATGAAATTACTGGGATAGATTCGATTGATTCTTCGATTAGTGAGGAGATTGCTAGTGGGCTCGTTCAACCACAAGAAGCTCTCCCCAGATTGAGTTTATGATTCTATTTTGACTTCCTATGAAGGATCTACGTGTACTTTCCAATGTTTTATCAAGTTTTTTTTACATAGTGGCCGTCTTCGCTTTGCAGGTTAGCTATGCCTTAATAACTAGTATAGGAACTTATGCTCGTAAAATTCTTAAACGGGATACTTTAAATTAATTTTTTTTGCTTCTTTGCAAGTCGATTGAAATTAGTTTTACCATTAAAAATGTCCATAATGTCCAAGTATACCACCACCTTAAAAATACAATAAAACCTTTTCTCGATTATGTTCCATATTCAGAGAAACAATATTTTTACCATAAAAAGTCCTATGACGACATTCATAGGGTAGTGTATTTAATTAACATAATAAAAATCAAATACCTCGTACAGACGAATGACTAAATCTTGATATTATTTGTCAATGTGATTAATAAATTAATTCATTATTATGGTTCCCGAAATGCCAGCTGAATACCTACTAACTAAAATTACTAGTACACTTTACGTAATTATTTGTGTTCAAATAATAACGATATTCCTGGATATTTTAATTGAACAACCAGTTTAACATTCCAATTTCGAGGAAAACCGAAATCATTTTGCAAACTAATTTGTTATACTACAACTTATTACAACCCATGCTACCTATACAGTAATATAACATTTGTAATACTTGCTACAATAGGTCTAATTACACCCTTGTTTCACCGTAAGAACACGTAAATGGAACCACAAATAAGGTTCCCTAAAAGCCCATCCTAAACTTTAATTCCTGACACCATTCAACCTTTTAACCGAACGTGGGACCTTTGAATCATTAATTCATATCAAGAACAAACTTAGTAAGACGTTGATAAGCTAGCACGAGCAATGTTCATTCAAGTTTCAACTATGTTAATTCTCTCAGCATCAAGGGAGATCATAGGTTATTGTTACCATACTATGTACGCTGCAAGTTACCGCAAGACCGTAAATGGATCTTCTAATAACTTCTGTTGTTCTAACTTGTGTTTCAAGTAATTAGAGCACCTTTGCTCCTCCTACTTTAACCTGCGAGGGAAGCTCTTAACTTCAAACGCAAAGTAGTTGCTAAATAGGAGGGTTAAATCAACGAAGATACTGTTATCGACAGAATTTTTCTTTGCTTTTAATTTTTTGCGTAACATGAAGTGATATTATGCTGTGGCTACCCACTGTATTTTTTTAATAAATAACGCTACACACTCATAGGCCCACACTAGGATTCCCTGTGGCATGGATGCCATGGACAACACACGAGACAAGGACACACACCCAGATCTAGAAAATAAATTTAAACTGGCCATTCAAACATCTTCGCTGGGAATCGTACCCAGAACTCTTAGAACAGCAATCCGGCGCGTTAACCATTACACCATTTACTTAGTAGTAGTGTACAGTGCACGTTACATTTATTTGTGACAATTTTATTGCTCTCTCAAATATTACAAAATACCGAAAAATGTAAAACTGCCAATCGCGGAGATCTTGCTAGGGGCAATATATTTAATGTAATTGTTGGCAGTATCTCTCCGTTAAACGCGACTGGTTTTCTACAGCTACCCCCTAATTTGTGGAATCCACAGTCAAGGGACTTAATGCCTTTTATCTGAGAGCTCCAGGCAAGTACCTACATTTTTTTACAAAAATTTTCATGTCGCAAAGTTGACTCTAGGAGGTATTTGGTAAACTTCCAATCTTTATTTATATTCAGCTTACCACCTAAACACCCTCAAGGAAACGTGTACCTTACATTGAATAACCCGGCTATAACTTATACTATAGTATCTACAATAATAATATTTTATTGCTCATAAGCTTCAACGTGGAACTATGCCGTTCTTCGCGAATCTCCTTTATGTTTTCACGAATTCCTGTATAAATTTCATATTCAAAGATCAAGGCTTCACATATCTACAGCTTGTAACGAGTTCTCGGCGTCGAAATCCACAAATTTTATTATGGTGAACGCTTCGAGAATTTATTTTCGAGTAAAATCAGACAAAGCTTGCTTTAAGATTTTACTCGTAACCTAAGATTTCAAGTCAGATCTATCGTCGGCGGCTTAAACTAATTGATTGTTAAAATTGCAAATTTGTTTGGTAACTTTAGCAAGCGTTATTAAAGTGGTAACTGAGATCCAACCAATTAGTGGAGGTAATGCTTAACACATTTTTTTCTTAGTTTGTGGGTTCAACAGCTGTTTATCTGTGGGTTATTTCCACTTATTTTTTGTTTCAATCGGTTGACCAACAATAAATACGTCACTTCAAAAATCTTGCCTTAAAGTTTTCCCTCCGTCAAAATTTTGGGTAATACCTTTCACAAGATAAAGATGTTAATCACAGATCTTTTTACTTAACACTGTTCACTCGAACTGAAATGATTTTAATTCAAGAGTAAAAAATCAAATTATAACATTCTTTAATTTTTTTTACCAACAAAAGCTTGTATTTTTCGGATAACCTATAATTAAAATCGATATTTCAAGTATCTCAGACAAAAAGATAAGAAAATATGTAGAACGTCAAAGGGCAAAGGGCGTTTTTATCGAATACTCCCGAGGCAATACTGGACGGTGACTAGATGAAACCCACAATAAAATAGATTAAGGTGATAAAAGGAAAGACGAATTGACTGCGTGAAAGAAAATCTGCAAAGGACAGAGACAAATGGAAGAAGACTATACCGTAGTAGAAAGGGTTGTGGGTGATAGAAAGTCCGTAAGTTCGTATTGACTATTTCTTCGTCATGACTGGCAAGAAAATTGCCTACGAAACTTTCATCTATCATCATGTTAACAGTAGTTTAGTATGGATTGTAAGATTGTACCATTATTATGTGATCTTTGATTCGATTCACGTCTATCGATGCTGCTATCAATTAATGCACCCTGCTAAACTGACGACTTGGAATAACGCTTGACCCTCGGATACAATTTGTTAGTACACCTTGTTATTCTCTACGCTATTAGTGTTTAGTAACATCAGGTGGGCGCTCTTAGGTTATCCGGTCCTTATGTATATTTTATAAAAAATTATGTCTAATTTGGTATGTCCTTGGTAATGTTTTGCGTGATTTTTATTATACATTTTTAGCATAAAATGTATTATGAACACTAAGTACCTATATCTATATTTTGCTAGGGCTTAGAATTGAAACAATTCACAAACTACTGAATTCCAACTCTTTACTTTAAAATTAAACGTGAAAGTTACAAACGTTCCGATGTTCAAACTTTTGTCTGTAAATGAGAAGAGAAAATACTCTTGAAAATGTTTTAGTACGGAATTACTTTCAATGTCATTGATACAGTTGATATCAAAATATCCATTTAAAGTGATATCCATCAATATGTTTTAATTAAACACGTTTTTATTAAACTTTGTACCTAGGTATACGATAATAAGTAACCAAGTATCCGTGTAAAGAGCCAAGCAAAAGTGTAGACGTGGATATGGATTTCCCCTATAAGATTTCGTATATATGTGCAGTACACTAGGAATGGTCAACACGTGACAAGCATGATAAATGAGGAGTTCGGGATCATGCCTCCGGGGACTGCCTTTGGCTAGAAGAATGATTCGGGGAAAACCTATCAACCCAGCACCAAAACATAAGCCAAATAACACTTTATGAGCCTACAAATAGAGACGATTCTGCATCGCAAAAATATAGCACTTCGAACACTTTAAAAATGGACTCTAGTACGAATTAGTATTGCAAAAAGCAAGTATATGAAGCAGTATGTCATGAAGGAAAATTAACTCTTTCCGTCCAGTGATAAGGTTTAAAACAGCGCGAATGGAATAGTTTGCAGTTCGCGAAAAATGTTACTAAGTCGACAGAAAGCAAAGAAGTAGAATTCAAAACAGAGAAGTCAAAGACGGGTGGACTTTAAGCAAGGAATATATTCAGTAGCCGCCTCTTAGTGTAATAGTGGAATAAATCATGTGATTTTTCCAGATTCTTGACTTAAACCTCTTTCAAGAACAAGTACACGTTATTTTCATCTGAAGCTCTACTTGTTAGGGATTCGCCTCGTTTGTTGATGTCGTAACGTTCGTTGAGATTACGTAACGTAATGCTCACAGAAATCGTTTTATCACTAAAAATAAAGAATATGATATTTTTAGCCAACCATAAAAAATAATCATGTTGAAGTGTTGTTCGTGGAGTTCAACACAGGGAATTATTTATTATTAACTACCTATTTTTAGTATCGTAATTGTAGTCCATAAGGATAGCTTATAATATTTACTAAGAATAAGATAGAATTCCTCTTCTTTAATATTCTGACGTCCATAAAACCGAATTACCTATACTGCCTTTAAAACATAATAAGTAATAATATTACGTTGTACACCTCTGGTGAACAAAAGACGATTAAATGTAAAAGAGACCTTTTATGTGCAATAACTGTTAGCGGTAGTAAGTGGAAGTTGGTACTTGGTTACTTATTACCGGTAAATTCCTTGTAGTTTATTTTGTTCGAGAAGTGGGGAGACTCCCGTGCACGGAAGCGGACTTCTAAGTTCTAAGCTAAGCACCGACATTTTTGCAATTTGAGTACCAACGCTCTCAGATTTAGGAACGTTCTCGTAAAATGTATATCAGAGCTTTAAAGAATAGTTCCCTGATATTATTAAACGGGCCTTCCAAATACGCTATATTCTATGAGCAGAGTGAACGTCGAATGATGTCACAAGAGGTTATCAGTGAATTCTTAGTTATTCTTTCTTCTTATACTTAGTTGGAAAGAGGTTACTCACGTAAAACATATTTTACATTAGTAGAACCAACATAACAAAACTTACATACATTATTACAGAGAAGATTTATTAATGAGGGCATACCTATAAAATATTAAATTTGGCATATTACAGTGGCAATTTATTGCATATATGTATTATCCTCGGCGACTTAAGTAGATATAATAACTACCTACCTACGTTAAATAATAAGTAAAGACTTCTTGACTTAAAATAGATACCACAAAGTAAACCTAAAGGAATTCCATAAAATTCGCTTAACCATTTCACATGCATTACCTATTTACTTCAAGATTAAGTTCTTAGCTCTCACAACACGCGTACGCGCTGCGGTAAAAATAAGTTTACCAATAAAATATCCCGAGCTATTACGAGTTTTATGGCAGATAGTACTGCAGCCATTCGTGCAAGTAAAATAAACACGAGGATCAATGTTTCGTAGTTATCCTCCATACTGTTTGGTTAGGTGTATTTTGTTAGAGCGCCGGCCCAAAAACTGTATTGACCACCTAGTAATTAAACACGCTTGTCGCATTTAAAGTAATTGCTATGTATAAATCAGTATCTACGATACCTTATAGGCAAACTGATTCAACAAACTTCAGGTATTTTTTAAAACTAAGATTTCAATCATGGTAAATCCATTTCAAACCAAGCCAAACATTAATATTTAAAAACCATTAAGCCATTAAAAACACCCAAGAATAAATTCTCTTTAATAATTTAACACATCGATCAATTAGATTTTTATAATAGCAACGTACAGATAATTTGGTTTCAATTCATTATCCCACTTATTACCTATTGCATAGGTACTTATCAGTGAGAATATGGAATTGCCACGCCCGCTTCAGACTTCAATTTAGCTTGTAAGAAAATTTACTTAAGAAATTTAAAATTTTCGCCGTCAATCTACAATGAATCTTAATAACAGGAGAGGAAAACTGGCATTAATTGTTTGGGTTGCCATTAAAACGAATTCTATATCGAACTCGAACGGAGTATAGGTACTCGGCACTAAGGAGAACTTGAACATATTCCACCATAACATAAAAAGAAAACGTATGGATAATCATAACGATCTAGTTGCAAATTATTCATTAAAATGATGTGTAAAATGGGTGCAGCTCGCCGTACATATTGAACTTACTCCGGGATACTTCGGGTAACACATTTCAAAATAGATCGCTAATAAAGCAGTTTAGATTCCATTCGCGTTTCAATCTTGCGACTATCAGCTGAAAATATTGAACGTAAGAAAAGTCGGGTTCGAGATAAGAGGACCATTTACCAATCTTTATACGTGGCGGAGCATTGCTTTCGCAACTTGATAGTTTATGAATAAGTTGAAATGCAATAAAATAGTAAGAATATAAACCGGTTTATCTTAGACTTTAGATTCGAATTTGAAGTGATAAAAATATGAATAGATTACGAACTTAAGATGTGAAATTTTACTGCCTTTGTCGACAGAAAATGTAAAGTTTATCATTTCTACATCTCTTTTTGTACACTGAGTACTTTCAACTACTTAAGTCTGTGTGGTTTATGATTTTAAATATAGTTTTAAACATAAAATGTAATTTTTACGTGTTCGTAAAATACATATTATAACGGAATTTAATTTCAATATATAACCAAACCTTTTATAAGTGAAACGAGCTGGTACCTGGCAGTTGGTAACTTTATAATTTAAAATAATATAAAAAAGCAAAAAAAAATATCAACTTACAATTTTAGGTGCCTCTTTTATTACATGAATTGGATAGTATTTTCCCATGCACAAACAAGCGTTAAAATGTCTCTGTCGTTCTTTGAATTTGTTATCATTAAAAAAGAAAGCTGGTAGAGAATGCTACAGCATTAAGCTCGCCATTTGTGCCCTAATATTTATGTTATGGTGGTCAATAAAGTTTAAAAAAAAAAAGAATAACACGATGGAAAATAAAACCATAATTGCAATTATACATATACAGATAGCAACAGCAACACTAAATTTACATTCTAAATTCTAAACCAAAACAAAGTTCACCAAGTAATAATGGACACAAAGCCCCAGAAAAGCAAAGAAAATATTCTGCTTAATTGCGCTTCAATTTTGAGCGGCAGCACCGGTAAAGGGGCCGTCGATTTTCCTTCATAAGACGAACCCTTTGAAATGACCCGCATCGTTACCAAAAATTTCTTTGCATTCAGAGGCGTTTCTTCCGGCGCCTTTCCGGTCACAATCCGACCACAGTCAAAGAAAGGAAAAACTAACTAAAAAATCAGCATAATGTGCAATGAATTATTAACAGATCGTCATAGGTGCTTCAGAGGTTCAGAGCTAACTTGTGGGTGGGTTAGAGGTTAGAGGCCAACCCAAAGGTCGGAAATTTTTATGGTTTTGTAAGGCTTGCGGCACGGCTACTATCTAAAATATGTGCATAGGTATACAATGACACTGCAAAGTGTAAGTAGATGAAATTTTACATTCATTCAGTTTGTGTAGACTAAGAGTATGGTCGATATACCTAATAGCTTTTTACTTACTAGCCTTTCTGAACTGTGGTTCAGCTGTGAATGATACCCACTTTGTGTCCAATAAAACTTTCCCTCTCCTCGATATTGGAAACAATGGCTTTGACTCACAATTTTTCTCCACGACAGCCGGATATCGTTGGGATTATATCGCTCCTTTGATTTGAGGTTAAACGTGATACCGTTGCAAATGAGACCCCTTCGTTAGAAGTGATAAAACCTTTTGATGTCGTCCCTAATAATAGCGTTCCTTTTCTGAATATTAACATCAGTACAGATATTAAAAATAATGTTGGTAATAAATGCCTATACTCGTACCCACTATAAATACACGTAATGATACAATTTTACCTTATGTTTAATGTGGCAGGACCTCAGAGTACACTATTTTAAATGTTAAATTAAAGATTAAGATGCAACTTTTATTACACCTCATTTAAATTCTAGCATAAACTGTTTATACTTCATCGTGTAGACCTTCACTCACAACTTAATTTATGATAGTACCTAATTGACTTAACCTGGCTTACCTATCGCTCAGAAAGTGAGAATCAGCCTAATCTTCGGGTGAGAGCACATCAATTTTTCCCGGTCGATTGAACAATGTAAGCGAAGGATCTAAAATTAGACAAAAGCGGTATTAATACGGAAGCCATTAAATTGAGATAAGCGCCATAGCAGATTGGGAGGCACCCTACGGGTGGTATTAGCCGGTAAGTCCTGATAAGTGAGTGTTTGCCGTAGTAAGTAATGGAAAGGTCGCTGTAATGATTGAGCGTAGCTAAAGAAAATTATAATGTATCGTGTTTTTATTTAAATATAAATATATTAGGGTTGAAACTTGGTAAATTCAATGAAAATAATTCACTTTTAACAAAAAAATAACTGACATAAACTTCGACAATGACTTCGAATTTGACAAGAACATAATATAACTTATCTTCGGGGTCGCTCGCAGTGCGTACGCCACAAGCAAACTTTTTCTGATTGGAGTGCAGTGACTGCGGGTGTACTTCAAGGTGGCGTCTTATCTCCATTACTGTTTTCAATCTTCATTAACTCCATTACGAGGGTAGGTAATATCTTCACACTTCACCTTAGAGACCGCAGATGAGGCTATCGCTTGTATGAATAGGGACTTGTCCCGTATTTGCGAATGGTCCCGCTCTTTTGGACTATTTTTAAATCCAGCAAAATCGACGTCCATCGTCTTAGGTAGTAAGCACCAGTGCAGAGACCTCGACGTCAATGTGATACCTACTTTGTATCTTGACGGCACTCCAATAAACTACACAGATACAGCCAAAAATTTAGGCGTTATTTTTGACCAAAATCTAATGCTCATGTCAGTTATATTAGCAATAAAATGTACTTTTCTTTGCACTCGCTGAAACGTCTACAAAATTTTTTGCCATTGAAAACTAAGATTACGCTTGCCCTGACGCTTATTCTTCCTATACTTGATTACGCTGATTCCTGCTATCTGGATGCCAATGAGGAGCTAGTAAAAAATCTTGAACGCTTGCAGAATCTGGCTATTCGGTTCATATGTGGATTAAGGAAATTTGACCATGTTTCTCAATTTCGCAAGAATCTGAAGTGGCTCCCAATTCGTCTTCGACGAAACACTCGAATATTATGCCACCTTTTCAATATACTATTCAATATACTCCATTCCCCTACATCTCCTTCTTATCTACGTGACAGATTCTCCAATGCCCGTCCAACAGAAATGCCTTGCAGGTCTAGTATAAGAACCAAGCTTAGATTTCCTCCTCACAAGCCAGTTATTACCCATTCTTTTACTGTCCAGGCGGTTTGATTATGGAACTCCCTTCCACCTAACATAAAAGACGTTAAAACTTACTTTAAAAGGAAAATTATCTCCCTTCCTGTGACTTACCATAGTGACCATTATGTATTACATAATATAATATGATGTATTACATTCGGTTTATGTATTTACCTATGCAAGTTTATATTCTGCAATGTACCTATATATCTATGTATCTTATTTAAGTCCACACTTAGTTTGCTTTACTAATGCAACACTCCTCTTTACGGGTCTGCTTGAAGAGATTCCTGTATGGGATAAGCAGCACCCCAGTGCTAAACTTTCGATTTGTTTTTCTCTTGTAATTGTTTGTCTTGTAAATGTAATTGTTTGTGTGTACTAAAATAAATAAATAAATAAATGACCATAACCCACCTAGGTGTAAAGTCAATACAAATTAATCAAGCCCACACACAAGGTAAGTTCCCTCGACTCTCTCTCAGCTCTATGGTCAAATCGACATGAAGGTCAGGCCTTCATTAAATTGTAGTACTTTAAAATATTTAACATTAAAAAATGCACTATTCGCCCGTTATATTTTCAAAAATTTTCTTGTATTTTTCTGGAATACGATCAGATCCTGGTGTCCTTAAAAATATTTACTTTCCAACAAAAAAAAATATCAAAATGGGCTCATAAATGGCATATTTATCATGGAACACAAAAACGCATAATATGTCGCTTACGATATGAATGTTTATTAGATGAATAAATGAAATAAAATAACTTTTATGCAACAAAATCATAAAATTGAGGAAAAGTAGACGTTAAATGTTAGCCTAGTGTATACCAAAAGTCTGCCTACCTGTAGCCCAAAAGTTTCTCAGAATAATTCCAAAGAAAACACAGTACCTATAATGTTATTTATTGCGTTGAGCAGCTACAAAGCTGAGGAAAAATCAATAAGAATATGCAAATATGGATACCCATTTTTATTTCTTTTTTCAATTCAATTCAATTCAATTTATTTTATTTCAGATAACTCAGATCCATTAATACACAACTATATTTTTACACAACTATATTAGTAATATTAATTACATGGTTCTAGCACGATTGCAGAAAATAAAACGTAACATACTCTGTGCGTCATGCTACCTTCCTCTCAATTAGGATACATACACATTCAAGCAATAAACTATACGGATAACTGTCGTAATCAAACAAAATTTTCAATTAAAGCAGCCTAGGCTATCAATTTGGAAGAGGCTATAAGCAGTAGTTAAATTGAAGTTGGTTTTATTTATAGCAAATTGGTATCAAAGTATCTGACTAATTATTTATTAACGGAAGTGGTAATTAATTGTGCAATTAAATCTAAGTAAACAATTATGTGGCTAGGTACCAACCTATATATAATATTTTATGCTAGTTTTAAATGACATTTTTTAAGTGCCCGCAAAGCTTGCGAGAATTATACCGCCAACAACAATGCCGTAAGTACCATCCTATTAGGATTAACTTTTCATCAAGTTTAAGGCTTTCAATGTAAAGATTAAGATTACCTTATTTAAAATTAAAACACTTCCTTTTTAATATGAAGCACTTTACATCGTTTGTTTACATTACATTAGAACCATTCGTCGTTACGACCCTCGTTAGGGTCGCCGTACAAAAGCCTCACGTTTCCCCTTAACGCTGAAATATCTGTTTATTAGGAGGTCATAAAATATGAATGAAGGTAATTTTTGTAGATAACAATCTGTTTTATTAAGCGAGAAAGTCGCGAACAAATTCTGTATTTTTGAATTATTTATTATATAGGTATGGTCGTATACTTTAATATATTTTAGACAAAGTGTTAATGAACCCTAATTAACAGTTTAATTTACCTACTAGGATTGTTCACACATGTACTAGTAGGCCCGATTGAACGATTAATTATTTGCCATAATTACCCACTAAAGAAATTATTTTAGTGTTTTGGTTGCAGTGTTGTGACATCTAAGTAGAGCAAACATTACGAGTACGAGGAGGAATGTCAAATTCCTCGTCGTTCCACCGGTGGTACGACTGGTGGTATGACGAGGAATATACCGTTGGAGATCCATAAATAGAGGACTTCTCAAAACATAAATTACAGATACCCTCAAGTCCTGAAAATATTCCGAACCTAAGACATAATTATATAATGTGCACAGGCACACTTCCTAATAATGCCTCCCTTTGGCTCATTCCCTGCACTCCTTATCAAACATTCTTTTGTTTTTCTTTCCTTTTCATATTAGCAGCAATGTAATTATTATATCCAGAGGGTTTATGAAATCATCTGCTTGAGTACACTTACAATATTTTTCAATAGCAAACAAGCGTTGAAATATCGTTATTTAGGCACAATTAAATTTGTAGGCATAATATATGAGTCATATCTCTTCAATTTTAAAGTAAGCGGCACCACGCTTTTAGATAAATTTTAGAAAACTTTTATTAAACTAGATGACTGAGAAAGTGAATAATTTGTCTTGTAATTTAGACATACCGAGACGAAATCTCTTGTTTGTTAAGAAAATTAAAACCAGCTATTATCCATTTTTACATTAAAAATAATCTTGTGAAAAAACACTTTTACGTATGTGGTATACAAAACATAATATCTATGTGTCATCTAAATGTCTGCCGCGGCAGAAATTCGAACCTGAGACCACTTATTTACAGGCAGGACCACTATCAACTAAGACAGTGAACCTGCTTCATAATGTCAGTCTTCTAAAATAATTTCAAACTTCATTAGAACACTGTTCACCACAAACACGATTATAAAAGAAAATCTCATGAGTATAAGAATTTTTACAGCTCTTATCTGAGTAATGTGCGAGTCATAATTAGTTCATTGTTAGCAAAAATAAGATAAAACAAATCCTTTCTCCCCCAAAATTAGTCAGAGTAAGCCAGCGTGCTCGTATAACATCAGGGGAGTTATCAATGCAGCGCAAACTGAAGTACTTTTTACGTTTTATAAGAAAAGCACACAGTATACCATTTTCATTGCAAGCAAATTAGCTTCTTATATTTCTTTTATCTCATGTGTACCCAGGATTACTCTACGCTATTTCATATCCAAGTACCATACCATATAACCGATATAAAAAACAAAAAAAGAAAGAAGAGGAAAGAAAGAAAAAAAGTGGCTCTCAGACCCCATTCGGAACAAACCGTCATTTGGCGGCAAACTCAAGGTTGTAATTAGTTTTAAATCGACGGTAAAATTTTAGGCAGCAAAACTGCGATGGCCAATTACTACAAGTGGATAACAAATTCAGTGTTATAAAACGCCAGCTGCCGAACAAAATTGTGTATTTCAATTTTTATATTCATCTAAAAATAAAATAACGAAATGACTAACCACTGAATGCTATTAAATTGAAGTGATGTTCAAACACGAAGTTTAAATAATTCATTCCCATTTCAGAAGTCTGATGCATGAATGCAGGAGGAAATTCGTTCGTGACTGTGTAAAGATTTCCTATAAGTCTCTGGAGACTTCACGGGTTTGTAATGAGAATACCTACGATCTTCGCCCCTGTTTGATTGAATTCGTTAAGGTTTTAAGACAGCGCTCAGTCAAATCCCCCGGGGCAAAGACCCGGCGATCAAAGTCATTTGTGATTGACCCTTATATCCTGATACATACTCGTGTAAGTTTTTTTTACATAAGCTTTAAAGCTTTTGTACAAAGGTCAGGAAAGTAAATAGTCTTTTATTATACCTAGGTACTGAATGTGGATTATCTAAAGTCGACAATACTATGGGCGAATTATTTTCAGAAAATAATAACTTTACTTAATAGCTTTCATATAGTGTAGAAAATAGAAATTTACTTTAGATTACAATTACTATGACGATTTGTGCACACTAAATCGAATCTCTTACATTGCGTTTCCATTCCTGGGTCTACTGGAAGAGATTTCTTTAAGAAATAAGCAAACCCTATGTACAATATTACTTATATTGATATTGATTCCTATGTTTTGTATAGTGTACATGAAAGAGTTAATTAAATAAATAAGACGACTCATATGACGCAAAAGAAAGGGGGCTGCCGTTTAAAGGGTTCTGAGTTCGATTCTCTAGGCTTGTAAGTATGTTATTGTCGTTGTATGTTAACGATGACAACCATGACTAAGGGGTTAGGTACTAGTTTGGGGTTATGAGTATGTAGCATTATTAGGTATTAAGTAATTTTCATCAATTGGTAATAGTAAAATTGGTGGTCAATCCGATAGTTGTTTGATGGTACTAGGACGGTGATAGTTCGTAATAGATGATAAAATCATTATGATCACATATCAATTTAATCTTTTAAACTGATGAGCTTTTTACAGAGGTCAGAGACTGCGTCATGCGTCATCAAATCAGAGACTGCGTCATGCGTTTTGAAAGTGCAATAGGTACATTATATTGTATCACTGACGATATTCCAACTCGATTAAATACTTTGAAAACGTAAAATAAAGCAAGGCAGTCGACAGAATTTTTATCCGCGGCAGGCCTGATTGTGTCAACAAATCGGACATATTGTGTGGCCGCCCGTACACGCTAATGGCACAACCAACCCTTTGTTTGCAATTGTACATAAACGGACACAATGTATAAACCAGTTGGCATAATAGTAGCGCTTTTAATGGACACGTTGTAGATACCTAGTTATTACTTCGTACTTATCTAGGTACTAAATAATCATGATGGATACCTAAGCAAATTCCTTCCTTCAGTTAATTTCAACCGTGAAATTGAAAGGAAACGCGGCAGGAAACTAGGAGTTTTTTTTCGTACTCACAGATAATACTTTTCAGCAGTAGATTTCGCTTTGAAGAAGTACCTAATAATTCAATTTGTAACACCCTTCGACACAAGAATGCGTTCGATATGAATATTTAATTTTATTATCGACAACAAACAATTCATTTCATTCAATTTGACGTACAATTTAGACTTCTTTTGAAGGTAGCATAACAAAAATGCCTCTAAACTTCGACCCTTATCTTAAATTCAGTAACTTAAAATCCTTCCAAGCAGGAACTGTAAGGAACTAACACAAGTATAATGGACTCAACATACGCTAAGTTCCTCCCTCGTCTGCAAAGTACACATAAACTCTATATTTATACATAGAATATTTGCAGCGCCCGCATGTAAACTAGGCCCCCAAATTATTCGGTCTACAGGGCACTTTGAGTCTTATTTGATCACTCTTCTGTGTAATCCAAAATCGAAAAACGTGATTTCAACTAAGTTACTTTGAAACAAAATTCATTTTACTGCTGGCGATAATGTAGAACTTTTGTTTGAATGATTTCAAACCGACGACATACTGAAACGTGCTGAAACCGTTGAACACAAAACGTTACAGATTCCTACTAACAAAGGCGTTTCGAAATATTCACCTAAAAGTAATACAGAATGAAAATTTAGAATATGTTTTATGATACGTATGTAAATATGTATATGTATAGATATTTTTAAATGATCTTCGCTCGTTTCACATGTTACCAGGATTGCCAAATGTCATTATGCAGTAATTGCTTCATCCTTTTTAAGAAGAAAATGAAAATAAAAACACGAATCAAACTAGAAGAAAGGAATTTAAGTCTTGTAAATATAAAAGATTGTTGGCTTTAGGGTTAAAACGAATAAACAGGAAATACAAAGATTTTTAGGAATTTCATTGTTTCAGGAGCTTTAATGCGAAGTTTTATTGAAACTTTTGTGGATAGGTATACCTATTCCATTTTCATATACGTATGTAAGATGATTATTTATGTGTTGCTTTTCCACGGGTTATATTTCTACGCTAGTACCAATTTATTTTCTTTAATGCTCATTAAAAATAATCAGAACTGGAGATCTGTAGCCAGTCCGCAATACGGGGGCGCCGAGTTCATTTTCAAACCGAGAAAAACGTTACACATCATCTTTTTCTTGCATATCGGATGCTTATGAGTATATTTGTGTTTTTCTACCCATTCTCGATATAGGGAATCTTATTTCGGGTGATATCAGGAAGTATGTACAAACAAACACTTACCAAAGATCAAATTATATAACAACAAAATTAAATACATTTGTAACACTTTTAGTGTTCTTAAAATCATTTAGTGCTATTTTTAATTAGTCAATAATAACTATGAGTGATTTCTAAACTAACTCTTATTCCGAAAGTATCTCTACTCACCTCAACGTTGGAAATGAATTGCAATTTAATAACAACTTATTATATATTATTACGAGGTTCAATAAGCGCGTCGATGTTTGCGATGTTTTAAGTTTTTGGAGTGATAAAATAAGCGCCAATATTCATTTACGTTTAACGCCGTATTAAAATTAGTATTCATCAAATAAGTACTGATGTCGTGATTCGTAAATACTAGCTGCTAATAATATTTGTTCGATGCTAATAATATGACGTTTCACATTTGATTCGAAAAGCTCACCAATAAATAGTTAAATACGTATAATGTGATTATGGAAAACATATAATTAGTTATTTAACATTTAATATTTGAGTGGTTCTGTTCAAATTGTGCTTGTTAAATGTTATTAAACATGTTGGGCTGAATTTAAATAAGTCAATGACCTTTACGTCCTACCAATCCTACTATCCTACTTCCTATCCTATAATATTTGTTCGATGCTAATAATATGACGTTTCACATTTGATTCGAAAAGCTCACCAATAAATAGTTAAATACGTATAATGTGATTATGGAAAACATATAATTAGTTATTTAACATTTAATATTTGAGTGGTTCTGTTCAAATTGTGCTTGTTAAATGTTATTAAACATGTTGGGCTGAATTTAAATAAGTCAATGACCTTTACGTCCTACCAATCCTACTATCCTACTTCCTATCCTACTAATATTATAAATGCGAAAGTTTGTAAGGATGTGAGTGAGTGTGTGTGTGTGTGTTTGTTGCTCTTTCACGCAAAAACTACTGAACGGATTTTCATGAAACTTTGCAGTAATATAGCTTAGACATCGGAATAACATAATTTGTTAACATTTATAGAGATTTTTGAAGGGACTGGTTCCCCGAAGCGAAGCGAGGGCGGATTTACTAGTAGTTCTATAAAACAAACTGTTCGGTCTGAGACTACGTTGTTATTATTATTCTGTGTAGGTTTTGGACAATTAAGGAAAATAAAATAATAAAAAATACAGTAGACATAAAAAACAATGGAATTATGAATTCTCTTTTTTGAATTCGGTTAAAAGTCAAGCCTAAGTTATCGAAAATGTAATTTTTAAGAATATACAAAAAAGGCTGATACTAAAGACAACTGTTCTCCACATCCCATGATCCAGGAGGAGGGTGATAGATACCACACTCAGGCACCAGGCCGATAAAAAGCCATTTGAAATAACGGCTCTAGCTTAAGAAACATACAATTTCTTGTCAATTTACATTTTAAACTGTAATATTTCAAATACTAAAATAAACTTTTAAAATATGAAGTTAATACGGTAGCTTCATATAAGGTATAAAGAACTCAACTAAAAATGGAACGCAAAAAACTTTCATCATCATTCTTCGTATCAAATCTACATAAAATTTAACAAATCTCGCCATTCAATTTCGAGAAGTTAAAATTCGAAGATCAAAATTTCAAACTGAGGCAAAATTCACATAGTTACGAAATTTCTTATCCAAACTCCGCAGCTCTTTCAAACTGCGACATCATTTGAAATTACGACTCTTAAAGCGACTTACCGTTTCTCTAATCGTTAAATTACGATACATCACTTTAATTTTAAAGGAAAATACCATATATGTATTGGCACGGTAATATGATAATATTACCTACCTGTTAATAGTAGGTACCTGCCTACATAATAATATATTATGTAAATTACTCATTACAATGGTTCATGACAACTGTGACCGTTCTAGAACAAGACTCCAATAGGAACTGTTAGTTGCACAAGATCCTTTAAGGTTTTATTCATGGCGTGGATAAGTACCTAATGAACTTAATACCTACTTATTAAAGTAAAATCAAATAGTTAAAGAACATAATTATATTATTTACTTGAACATTACCTAAATATATTATTTAAAAAAACCTATGTTTCTGTGTTGAAATAATTGTGAGAGTACACCAATATGACATAATGTAACGACCCTATATATTTCAATGAGAACTCTTAAAATTACAGGAACAAATTGTATTTTGTAAATTAGATCCTACCGGAACATTGGTACAGTGATCCTTCCCCCTTCGCGTCGTAACTCTTAAGGTTAGGTAAATGTATTAGGATAATATTATTGCAGCGAATGGCCCTAAGATAGCAAAAGTATTTTCTTGTATAAATCTTATCCCGGCTTACTGAAACGCATAATAGTACCTACCTCCTTATCAACTTCATATAGGTAACTAATCTGTGAAAACGACAGCGACAATATTCAGAATTAAAGACTAAACTTCAAATCTTTCGCACGAGTAGGTAAATTATCCAAAATATTTTAATAAAATAACCTTTTACAATTCCTACTATCCTACTAATATTATAAATGCGAAAGTTTGTAAGGATGTATGTGTGTGTGTGTGTTTGTTGCTCTTTCACGCAAAAACTACTGAATGGATTTTCATGAAACTTTGCAGTAATATAGCGTAGACATCGAAATAACATAATTTGTTAAAATTTATAGAGATTTTTGAAGGGACCTGTTCCCCGAAGCGAAGCGAGGGCGGGTTTACTAGTATACTATAAATTGCTGAAATATCTAAGTGTCAATCCACTACGTGCCACTAGTACCTACAGATATATTAATGTAGCATAAAAATTTTACTATTCTACACGCAATGATAGAGACCACATATTTTTGTGGTTGCAATAACGCAGCGTCAAAATGTCGCATATTAATAATGGCGCTGCTACGTTTTACAGTTGTGTTGATAATGCTATGTACATAGGCATAATTATAATAGGTATATTTTGGGACAAAGTTGCGAAGTCGTTGCGTTTTGGAATGGTAATACAGTACAGTTGAACAAGTGACCCATTAATATCGGAGAAGTTTCTTTTGTGTCTATCAATATTACTGAATTGAAGTTAGGTCATCTTTGGGCTGTCGCTGTCGACGTTATTGCTGCAGCATGCTAAGAAATACCACAGTATGCCAGCATTGTCGACGTTGTAATGACGTCTCATATTTTGACGTTAAAACATACCTATAGTAAACCCAACTTAAGACTGAAACGAAAGAGGCGCTGTCGGACGCATTTGACATTCATTTGACCAATCATTGCACACTAGTAACTGACAGATGAATGAACACAACGTACTTATGAATGACTTTTCGTTAGTTCCAATTTTTGCCATTTCAGAGTTAAGTTGGGCGGACTGTACTAAGCATTTTCCAACAGTTTTGTGAATAGACATCATTTTGTACCCACAGACATAGTAATTTGTACCTATGATGAAAATTTGAAATGGATCCCCATATTTCTCACAATATTGTCTCACAAAAAGCGTATTTTAAGTTAACTGTGGGTTTCTGTCGTTTTACGAGATTTTAAACCATTTTTTCATAATAGGCACACAAAGTTCCGCGTATCGATTCTTTGTCACAATCCTTTATTCAAATAGTGAACATGTTTCGTGCAATTTTATTTGAATGCACGACTCGGTGCTAGTGACGGGCGCGAATTTTTCGTAAATCTCTGCCCCTGATTTTTCATTATACTGGGAATCGTTTGTCACGAGCAGTAACAAAATTATTGCATCACAATGTTTCACTAGTTTTGTACACTTTCAGCACTTTAAACGGCGAGATTTATTAAAAGGACTGAAAACGTCCGTTATGCAACTTGACGTTATAACTTTATTATTTAAGGCTAGTTTTTGCAAGGATTTGTTATTTCGGGTCGCCTTTTGTAAGATATAATTATGAATCTTTACGGTTTTATTATTTCAGCCTGTAACTCTCTTCTCTCGTATCTCTTTTATTTTACTTGTCGACAAATCATTGATGATTGATGACATTTACCACTTATCATTGAGTGGCTCATAATTATTAGGTACTATAAAAATGATGTAGATGGCCGAAATACAATGTAAGTATCTCAATATCTCAAGAATGAGTGCCTTTTAAACATCACTAGATTCTCGCTCTCGCCTGACAATCAATCGGCCGTCTGACAAGTCTTTAAGTTCAAACAGACTGGTCTGAGCCATTGTTTACACGCGATCCTTTTTGTCAAGATTTCCCATGGGATGATCGTATGGACTCGCCTTAGTATCCTGCTCTATGAGGCATGTAAATTAATCTTTTTTTTGGGCGGTAGAAGTAAAAAAAGTAACACTGTGCTCCTCTTAAATTAATCTGTTTATTGATTTTTAATAAGTTTATTGCTTTAATTTTAATATCTAAATTAATAATAATCAACAAAAGTTACTCACAAGTGTTATTAGTTCATCTAATGGTGTAATTTAAAAGATATTGTCACAGTCCTGCTGGTTGCACTGACACACATATTCACTACAAAATCTGTTGAATTAAAGTCCTATTGTGATAAATATGGCGAACATCACAGCTGTCATGGAGGCACAACGTTCACTGGAAACAGCTTTGTTCAATAAGATGGCAGAATTTGACACCCAGCTGAAAGCTGCCGTTGCCGGCCCTCAGGGTACCCTCACGCTTCCTCGCCTTCAGGATGAGTTTCGAGCATTTCAAACATTGGTATGTTCTATCCTTGATCTTCTAAGACAACAAATAAATGACTGTACTAATTCTGTTGACATCATTGAGATGAGACATCGGAGAAAATATCTCCTAATCAGTGGTGTACGTGAGGATATCGAAGACAATCTCTCATCTCATATTGCAAAGTTGATCCAGGAAAAACTAGGGCTTCAGGAGATAACTGCGGATAAAATTAGAGTCTGCCATCGTCTGGGTAAACCTATAGATGGCAAATGTCGACCCATATTGTTTAAGTTCACAGACTTGTCATTGAAATCTTCGGTATGGAGAAAAAAGATTGGGTTTAAGGGCTCTCCGTTTGTGTTATCCGAATTTCTAACACACAGGAGGCAAACGCTATTTATTCAGGCACGGAAACGCCTCGGACTGCGAAATTGCTGGACTCTGGACGGCAATATATACGTTAGATTGCATGATGGCACTAAGAGGCGAATCTCTTCTGAGGAGGAATTGTTAGCCATCCCCGACGAAGCGTCCGAGTCATCTGACGATGGAAGTCGAGCGATACAAACACAACATCCTTGTCCCGCAAACCAGGCGACAGCAACTGCTGGCCCCTCAAAAGCAAAGCGGACTGCAAGACTCCGTAATCGAAAATAGTGTTTGCCTTGGATTTCGAGTGTATCGCATTTAGTCTCTATTTGTTTCATCCTCTGTAAGCTGCTAATTTCATGGTAGGAATTTTGTAACTTGCTTAAACCTACTACTACGTTTCACATAATTCCTTAGGTATATCGGTGTTTTAAGATGCTTCCATTGAGGGTAATCTACTTAATTTTCACTTGTTTACCGTCAAGTTTTATTTTTTCATTTCTTACTTTTTGTATAGACTTGAATAAAATTGACAAGTTAGTGTCAAGAACGTCATTGATAAATCTTCTGACATGTAATGTAATATTGTGACATGTGTCACGGAGACGTCAACTGTTATGGTATTGGCCCACAGACTAATGTCACTGTTTTGTCTACAGTGTAAATGATCATACAGCCACAAAATAAAGATAGTACAGAAGAAGTTTTGCTCATGTATGTACCTTGATTTAGGTTATGCATGTGTGCGTAAGCCTTAGGATTAACGGATCTAGTTATTTAATTTTTTGATATTTGTTATAGGTACGGGAAAATATAAGTGTATGATTACTAACCATTATTCATATTTTTGTATTGTCATTGTAAATTAAGATCACGGGAGTCCTTGAATAACAAATTTAATAACACAGGTACATTTGTACAATTCATTACCTATTAAGTTTTATTGTGATACTGCCAATAAACTCAAAGTCTGATGGATAATATACCGTTAAACTTTAGCGAATGTTTTACGCATTTACTGTTAAATGCGTTCATTATATATTTATGTAGTTTCCCTGTGTAATAGTAGTCTAAGTGAGTAATTAACATTAATCTGTTTATTTTTTTTTGTTCATGTAGTGTTAGTATTAATTGTAAATTTAAGCATGTTTCAAACAAATATTTCTATATTAAGTCTCTTCTTGATATGTAACGTTTTCTACCAGTAATCAACCGGCAGGACCGTAGCTATGTACCTATATTTAAGTATAATAAAAACTTATATTTTGTTTATTGATATTCCTATATAGTAATATTTTATTTATTTCTTAATATATTATATATATATATATATATATACATTTATCTATAATGTCTGATGATGAGTCTTATTATTCTGCTTGTGAATCCTTACATAATTTGTCTAGTGACAATTCCTTTCAGGAGCCTGAAACCTTAGCGACGCTTATAAGCAACGCATTAAACGTCAATGAGTATGCTTTTAATGTTTGTCATTTGAACGCTCAAAGTATACCATCCCACTTTACTGATCTCCTTGACACCTTTAGTTTCACTTCTTCCATAATTCACGCGATTCTTATTTCTGAAACCTGGCTTAAGCCCAGTCTCCCTACTACATCTTACAGCTTGCCTGGATTTATTCTCATTAGAAACGACCGCATTGATAAACGGGGTGGTGGTGTTGCCATTTACCTGCGAAGCAATATCCCTTACAAGATTATTGCTTCTTCTCCCTCAACAGGTTCACCATCTCCAGAATACTTACTTCTTGAAATCCAGGTCAAGCGAAGCAGAGCACTCCTTGGAGTGGTTTACTGTCCCCCTTCTACTAATTACTTCTCCAGTCTGGAAACCATGTTAGAGTCTCACTGTTCTGATTACACACACAATATAATCTTGGGTGATTTCAATACCGATCTTCTTAAGAAAAATTCCCTAAGTAATAATCTTCTCGATATTATCAAGTCTGTCAACCTTTCTATTCTTCCTTCGGGACCTACTCACCATAATCTTGATACTTCTGACTCGTTACTTGACTTGATCATGATCTCTTCTCTTAGCCATGTCACATGCCATGGACAAATTTCTGCGCCGGGTTTTTCGAGACATGACCTTCTTTATCTGACATATAAACTGAGGCCACCTAAGTTAAAAGCAGAGGTTGTTGCGATGCGATGTTTCGCCAGAATAAATGAGGAAAACTTGTATAATGATGCTGCCAAAATTGATTTTTCTAGCGTGTATGCTGCGTCAACTGTGGACGAAAAAGTCTCTCTCACTAATAATGCTATTTTGACATTGTTTGACGCACATGCACCGCTTAAAAAGGTTAGAATTAAAAGACCTCCAGCTCCGTGGATCACCCGAGGGGTCCGAATGGCGATGACGCGGCGGGATAGGGCTTTTCGAAAATTCAAGCGTGACAGATGTCCTGAAAACTGGTCACTGTATAAGGCTGCTCGTAATCGCTGCAATGCGATGGTAAGAGCAGCCAAAATACAACATATCAAGGAGCATGTTAATAATTCTTCAACTGCCGACATATGGAAGTTTCTCCGTACACTTGGCATTGGTAAAAACAATGCACAAGCTTTGAAACCATCTTTTTCAGCTAATGACTTTAATCTCTTCTTCGCTTCGGTACCTTCTATCAGCACTTCACTTAAATCTCTGACAATTTCTAATATCACTTCCATGGCTCAACCTTCTTCAGATTGTTTCTCGTTTTCGCCGGTTTCTGTGGGCGAGGTTAGCAAAGTGGTTGTATCTTTAAAATCAAACGCCGTTGGTCATGATGGGATAAGTAGAGAAATGGTCATGCCTATACTCTCATTCCTTCTTCCAGTTATCACTCATATCATCAATTTCTCCATATCTGAAGGGGTATTTCCACAACTTTGGCTAAAAGCATTAGTTACTCCTATTCCGAAAACATCTAACCCCTGTGGACTAAAAGAGTATAGGCCAATTTCCATATTGCCATTTCTCTCGAAAATAATAGAAGCTGTTGTCCACAAGCAATTGTCTTCGTATATCTTTACTTCAAATTTACTTAGCCCATTACAGTCCGGTTTTAGGCCAGGGCATAGTACAACCACTGCTCTATTAAAGGTAACTGAAGACATACGCGAGGGCATGGAGAATAAAATGGTCACCATTTTGGTCTTAATCGACTTTTCTAATGCTTTCAATATGGTTGATCACGATATTCTCCTTGCCATCCTTGCCCAGTTACGCCTTTCGCCTACAGTTCTGGCATGGTTCTCCTCTTATCTTCGAGGCCGCCAACAGGCTGTCAGAGTGGATGGCACAGTCTCGAACTGGTGTTGTCTCACTTCTGGCGTGCCTCAAGGCGGCATTCTCTCTCCCCTACTTTTTTCTATTTTTATTAACACCCTTACTCCATTTCTTGGCTGCTCTTACCATCTTTACGCGGATGATTTGCAAATTTATACTTGTGCTGACGTTAGCGACATTCAAAATGCCATTGGCAAGATTAATTCCGACCTAAATAATGTCAGCGCATGGTCACAAAATTTTGGTATAAAAGTAAACCCAGTGAAATGTCAAGCAATTGTTGTAGGCAGCCACCGTCAGTTGGCTTTTGTTGACCACAATTCAGTAGCGCCTGTCATGTTTGAAGGTTCGAAAATACCTTTCTCTAACTGCGTCAAAGACCTTGGCATTCACATTGACTGCTCTTTAAGCTGGACTTCGCAGGTTAATGAAACATGTCGCGCTGTAAGGGCCTCTTTAACTTTTCTCAACCGGCTCAGAAATTTCCTTCCTATTGAGACCAAAATTAGTCTGGTTCAAGCACTAATTTTCCCAATTATTGATTATGGCGACGTGTGTTACTCAGATCTCAGTGAGGCTCTTCTGGACAAACTGGATCGTCTCATTAATAATGCCGTTCGCTTTGTCTTCTGCCTACGCAAATTCGATCGTATTTCCTCTTATCGTTCTAAGCTTAAATGGCTTCCTATCCGCCAGCGACGGCAAATTAGGTTACTCTGTACACTGTTTTCCATTCTTTTCGAAAGTCACTCTCCCGATTATTTAAAATCAAAATTCTCCTATCTACATTCTTCCCATGATCGACAGCTTCGCTCTGCTGAGTCTCACGTTCTCTCCTTCCCGCTGCATCGATCTAGTTTTATGTCAAATTCTTTCACTGTTCAGGCAATTCGTTCTTGGAATGCTCTACCTGAAGAACTTCGGAAGCCGGGAACTAAGTTCTGCTTTAAGAAAAGGTTACAAGCTTTCCTGATTGACCAATGCTTAAAATAGACGTCACATCATCTGAAATATATATTTATATCATATTTATCAGTGTATTATATATTATGATAGTGAATATATATATATTTATTGTTTATTTATTTATTATATACAAATTATATATTATGTATATTTTGTTATTTATATATATTATTTTTATGTGTGTATACCTATGTATAAACTTATTTATTTTACTTATTATTTTATGAAATAATAGTTACACTATGAATTTAATATTAATAGCATAATACCGCTCTTCGTGTATATCAGTTTGGCCTAATGGTTAGCTGGTAGAGAATGCTTTAAGCATTAAGCTCGCCATATGTACCCTATTTGTTTTTTGTGGTCATTAAAGCTTAAATAAATAAATAAATAAGAGAGCAGGTAAGTGAATTCATGGGATATAAATATTGTAATGTTTTCTTGAGAATAAAGAGAGCACGATCGTATTGTTTGTTGGCGTTACGTTTCGATTTAACCCTGAGAGACCAGTCAAGGGAAATGTGATTTAGTTATAATTTGTCGACTAATCATAAATATTATATACCTATTAACTTAATAGGTATACTATTAATTTTTCATTTCTACTATCCATACTAATATTATAAATGCGAAAGTCTGTCTGTCTGTCTGTCTGTCTGTCTGTCTGTGACGTTTTCACGGCTAAACCACCGGTGCGATTTGGATGAAATTCGGAATGAAAATAGTTGAAGACCCAGAGTCACATATAGGCTACTTTTTTTTTCAAAAATCAACCCCTAAATGCTTGAAATAGGGGATGAAAGTTTGTATGAAAAATCTAAACCGCCTGACCGATTTCGATGAATTTTCCCAGGAAGATAGTTGATGACGTATCTTCTTCCCCACTTCCTCGGTTCGCGATATAAACGAATTCCACGCGGGCGAAGCCGCGGGCAAAAGCTAGTTAATATATAACCCCATATCAGACGTCCACGTGTCGGGGGCGCCATAGACTTCAGACAAAGACAACAACCCACCACCCACAACCCGAACCGAATACAGAATTTCATACTCGCTGGTAATTGAACAAATCAACCCTGAGGATGTTCGTCGTTAAGTGGAACTTCATAGGATATCGGAGACGGTTGCGTTGAACGTTGAACGATACTGTAGTGGGGAAAAGTGAGTCACGATAATGGTCCGGTTGCGTTAAACGCAAATTATATTACCCTTTTCTATCCGAAAAAAAACAATAAAAAATACCTAAGTATTACTTCAAAATCACCAAAAATCCAAATAAACCTCCAAGAAGATTAATGTGCGTAAGGCCTTATACACATCTCAAGGTAATTATAAGCTGCCATCCTCCAACTTTTCCCATTAAGTAGCTATATCGATTTAAGTTTAATTCGCTTAATTGTTGAAACTATCGGCAATTACAGTGAAGGCTAGGCGGCGTGGAGCAGCCCCAACGCACATTCCAATTGGGTTCAGCTGCAACGTAATGGTTGGTAATGACGCAGTTGACGTGAACAATTAGCGTATTTCACTATTTCCTCAATGACACTCGTGGATGTATGGCTAATGGAAATGCACATCTACATGTTCAGAAAACCCTAGGTCCTAGGTATATAATTTATTTTATGTGGGTTTCAATCAGTGCTTATTAACGTGAAATTTGCATCTACCACTTTTTTGAAAAGGTATGTTGAATTTTTAAAATTTAAGATAAAAAGATTCGGCGATAAGAAATTCCACGGCACATGTTTTAAAACCAGAATTTTTTAGCAATTACAAACATTACGCATACTTGAGCGAAACTGGTTACGAGTGTGTGTTTTCAAGCCTCCTAGTAATTTAAATAATCTTCGATTTGTCTGTTTCATGAGATGGAAATCACTGAACAGATTCCGATGATACTTGGCGTATTTCTTGGCGGATTTCTTATCGCGGGGTAACTAATATAAGCCAGCATGTACTTTATGTGAATGAGTAAAATATACTTACACTACACAGTATCTATAATATCTTTATCCGTTCTTATATTCGGTAAAAAGTTGGTGTTTCATTTCAATTTAAATAATCCTTTAAGGACTAGTCACGTCTAGTACTAATGTTATCCATCAATCGAAGGTTAGTTATTAGTTTAACCACTTCGATTAGCCTGTCATCATTAACATACTTTAATCCCTTTTTTGCTGGCGGCGTGGCTTTTAAAGATATTTTCCCTTCATTACATAGATTACAATTGTCTTGTGTACGTTTGCAAGAATTTTACATTTCTTTTAAATATGAGTAAATTCTTTGTTCATAATAATAAGTATCAGAAATTTTCCACTGGTCTTTTACCAATATAAAAACATAAAACTGAAAAATTCATAACACGTTTTTCACAGAAGCAATATTATAAGATGGACATAAAATTTTCAATGTTACGTGCCTGTTAGAAACTATGTTTGATTGTCTTGGCTTATCTCTGAAATAGATGTGCCAATTTTGATGCTGTACAAATGTACCTAAATCTTTTACTGTACATGTCAACAAACACATAGCAGAGCCATCCCATGGCAAATGGTCAAGAAACAAGGAAGAAGATAAATAAAACATTAAGGAAGAAAGCAACAAGAAGAATGAAGCTAGAGTTTAAGTTTGTTTTATTTCAATCACTTCATAAACTAAAAATTAATATCATTTGAAGAATTCCATGCAAACATTTATGATGATAATAAAAATGTTTACCTACTATGAAGCTGTTCTCAGGATGATATGTATTTCGTACGTAGATATTGCAAACCAATTGCACGGATCAGTGGTTACAACCAAACATATTTTATTGTAAAGGTAGGTGCTTACTTATTGAATTTATAATTGCATAAAACAACTATAAAGGTTTTAATGTTAACCTCAGCACACTGTTCCTTTCAGTAGAAAATTTTCCGTAGCGCTGAATTGAATTTGATTAAAACTGAAACGAGAACAAAGACAGTATGGAACTGGAAAGTGCGAAGTTCCCTCTTCTGACCGCAACGACGTGACCGGCTCATTGAAAACGCATTTTCATCCGGCATCGGACTTAGCCGCATCTGTGCATCGCCCGCATTTTATAAATGATCACTAAATATCCGCCATAGACACCGCGAAGCACGCACGTGAAGAATTTTTATCCAATATAAACGACTTACGATAAATCCTAACGTAAGCTAAATTTATTTCAATGGGTACACCCAGAAAGTTCATTATTGAAAAGCTGGTCAACGTTAAGGACTAATTGGTGTCTACGTCTCAAGGAAGTCTCCCACAAGTACGGTCGGCAAAGAATGGACTATTCTACGAATTTGTTTGACGTTGCCACCAGGTTTCCGCCGTTTTTTGCATTGCCTTTTTACCGTCCGGCGATTCTTTCGAAGCACTGTCAGTGGTTCTTTATTGCGATTTGTTTAAACAGAGAATAATTAAAGCTGGGAATGAATGACTCGGCGCTTTTAATCCGGCAATTTTTCGCAACTTATTGTGCTAAACTTTTTTGTAAGTATAACGACCATTTTATGAGAAGACAATGGAATTCCCTGGTTAACAGTAACAGAAGCTTATTAATCAACTCGGATGTTTAATTAGTAAAGAGAATTGGAAATTCGTAGTATCTATACTTCCATACCAATATTCTTAATGCAAAAGTAGGTCGATCTGTCTGTTATGTTTACAGCCTGATTTGGATGTAATTCAGAACGAAAATAATTGAAGACTCAAAGTCGTACATAATACATACTTTTTTCTAAAATCAATCCCAATCCAAATCCAAAGTTTGAAATAGGAGATGAAACTCTGTATAAAAAAATCTTAACCGCTTAACGAAAGCGTAATAATTATTTAATGATCAGTAACAAGGTAATATCTAGAAACCATTCATTAAAAAATAATTTGCAAGGGTTTTTAACATTTTAATTTTTTTAATAAGTATTTGTTGTAACAGCGGCGATGGTATAGAACCCAGTGACAGATAATCAGTTTTTCAACATTTAGAAAAGGTGCCTTGATTACATGCTTAAAGTTTAAGATGTTTGGCGAGTCTTTCACACGATTCTTAGTAGATATCTCTGAAGTACCTACAGCTAATGATAGCCGTCATCACTATTCATAACCATCTACTGCCAGAATGTGAGAGGGATTAAAGCCCACGCCTTGCAGTGTGTGGGTTGGCAGGCTTCATCCACCTTTGAGAACATTACGAAGAACGGGTGTGGTGTTGCTAATCATACTAGAAAGTGAGAAGCAATTGCTTCTCATTGGATACTTAGGAATATAACTTTAACCCTATAAAAAGCCGGTTTCTTGAGCAAAAGTCCGAAGATTATTTAACTCCCAGTTTACATCTTTATCAAGAACCTAGGCACATTACTTGAGTCGTCGAGAATATGGAAGTGCCACTCTCCGCTAAAACCTGCGTTATTACGTGTGCTCACGGTTTAATTTAGCTTGTAAGCAAATTTACTTAAGGCATTTTAAATTCCCGCCTTCAATCTTCAGTGAGCCTAAATTAAAGGGGCAGAAAGCTGGCATTTGTGTGGGTTGTCATTTAAACAAATTTCATAGCGACCGCGAACGGACAGTTTACAATTTAGTACTTAGCCAAGATAGTTTAAAACTTAGCCAATAGTGGACACTCTTCCACCAACTAACTCGTTTAACCTGGTCATTCACTTAGCTTCAAACTACAAAATAATATGATTATAATTATAACGTATGACTATTATTACCCGTCAACAATCTCGGCAACAAGCATCAACAATTACAGTATAACGTAATCACAGACACCGCTTCTTTAATGTAGGTAATTGAGCATTTAAATCGGGAGCTGGTACACCGGACGAGTTCCCACAATACGTCCAATTAAGAGTACACTATTTTTAATTTGACACGACCTGGTAAAGCCTGTGCGGCAATCAGAATGAATTTATTCACGGCCATTGATGGTTACGATTTTTGGTTGCAGTTCCGTGAATTTCGCTGCTCCTAAAACTGTCGGTTTTTTCTCTTTCAATTTAGATTTCACCGAAATGAGAGAGCATGAACGGGCTATTTTTAATAAAACGTAATTGTGTTGCACTTATGTTTCTATTTTACGAGATATTATCTTTATCTATTCATACATGAATTAAAAACTTTAAGCGTCCTTTTAACATTAATTATTTAAAGTCATTACATTTCGTTTATTAAAAATCGATTCGGAGAAGTTTAGTATTCCCAATTTTACATACCTACCTACATATTATGGGTAACAAAGATATTTATTAAAAGTTTACGTTCGTACAATGTGGGGTAACCCTTACACAGAGCTGATTACGGTCGAATTTCGTTCATTACCTATCTCTCATAATATCGTCTCAGTTTTTCGTCCCTTACCTTAAAATCTCTATTACTAGGACTGCTACTGAATCTAGGCTCTAGCTAGACGATGAATGAACAGAGAATAAGAATAGGTGGAGTCCCTTACACCCCTGAATACCTGGTGATGAACAATATCATCATCGCAACCCACAACTCTTCCACTGCTGGGAACAGGTCTTCTCTCACAAAAAGAGGGGTAGTATCCACCACTCTGGCCCAGAGCGATTGATGGACTTCACAAACCTTAGAAAATTATGGAGAAATTTTATGAAGGAGATATGCTAGTTTCCTCACGATGATTTTCTTCATAGAGTAAGTGATACCTACCTGAATCATCTATGATACGCACATAATTCTTGAAAATCAGATTCGCGTGCGTCTAACCTAGGCCCCTCGGTTAGGTGCCCAAAGTTGAAAAAACAAAGTACCAAAAAACTCGAACAACTTCCATACAAAACATAATTGAATTAGTCATCAAATTACATAATGTAGCAGCTTCACAGGTGAACGCGTTGTAACGAGTTGATAATTTCGGAAGCGGCAAGATTTACTGCGAATGCATCGGTCGCTCGGCGTTACGTTTGGCGTTGATACGGATCTCACATTAGCAGCTCCGGTTTAAATTTATTGTTCCAGAGATATATTACTCGTTTTTTCTTTTAGAAAAAAAAGCACCCGCCTGTGGCTTCACCCGCGTGGCATAGATTTTTCATTTTTCATCGCCTATTTCAGCCCCATAGGGGTTGGTTTTTGGAGAAATAGGTTACCTTTATTTGACCCTGCGTCATCAACTATCTTCCTGAGCAACATTGAAATCGGTTGAAGTTGATTTTTGAAAAGGAATGTGGCCTATAGGTATGTGACACTGTTTCTAAATATTAAACTCGAAAAATTAAACTTAATTCTTATAACAATCTTACTTCTATCTTATCTCTCTTTTACATACCTTTCTTAGTTTCATTTATTGCCAGGGGAACAAAGAGTCAAGAAACAATGTTTGTGTTGTATTTTTCCAAAAGTTAATGAATAAACTCTAAATACAATGATTCACAAAATCAGTTATTCAAAAATTGTTTTTTTTTCTTTGAACTTTATCTCTCTGAAGTCAGCAATTAAAATCACATATAACAACCCTGCAACTTTTATTAAGCCCATCGGTTCCAATAAACGAATTCTTTTAGCAAATAAGACCTGATAGCATCGATTAATTTAAAATTAATGAAACAATAACAAGAGGCACGTTGTAAGTGGTCAATTAAAGAGTTAAATACGAACTTAAGAGTATGGTCATTGTAATTCACGCCAAAGTATTATCGCATTTATTAGCTAGGGTTGTCGATGGCAGGGGATATAACTTTTTATAGTCAATTAAAACCTCACAATTTAAAAATGCATCAATATAAGCTTCAAAAGTTTCAGAACGGAATGATTAAAAAGCTATCCAAATAGTAGCCTTAAGTAAGATTCCAGATAAAAATGTATTTATTATCTATTATCTTTTTATTAATTAACAAGAAGATGTTGAGTAAACATTTAAAGCTTATTATATAACAGGTACATATATCGAAGAGCTTTTTGTTTGTTTGAGGGCGCTCTCTGGAACGGTCGGATTTCAAAAATGTTTTTCATACGATAGCGACATTCCAACTACGAACGGTATTAAAGCTTCCGACACTATGGTTAGCCACTGACCCCTCCACCAATCCGCACTAAAGCAGTATGGTGGAGTATGTTCTAGGCCTCTTCAATTTTATTGTAAGACCCGTGCCAGTAGTATAATTATGATGCCAGTTGAAACCTGCCAAAAACAAATTACACGCACGAAAATTAGGCTACAAATTTTAATAAGAATCCAATTTTAATTTCATCGAAGCGAATTAGCATACCGAAGAAGGGTTACTGACTTACGGTCACTTACGTTAAAAAATTAAATTAAAAATTAAAAAAACCCCCGACACAAGAAATTACATTTAAAAAGTAAAAAATAATAAAAGAAACAATCTTGAAGCACGTAAGTGTGTAATAATTCTAAAAAAATACGTCGCGTTGGGGGACCGCTCCAACCTTAACAATTTAATTACGAATAGTAACTAATGTAACCTCATAACCGAATATCTCCGGTAAAAGATTAAATAGGTGGGTATGTGATACTTATGAAAAGAAAACGGAGATAATGAATCGTTTAGGAGCGTTCCCCCAACGCGACGTATTTTTTTAGAATTATTACACACTTACGTGCTTCAAGATTGTTTCTTTTATTATTTTTTACTTTTTAAATGTAATTTCTTGTGTCGGGGGTTTTTTTAATTTTTAATTTAATTTTTTATTTTATACTTTTTATAGGTAAAAACATTTTGGATTAAGTTTTAAATATTCTCTTACTATAGGTACGCTTTCATTTGAGACCCCACACGAATATATTTGCATACATACGGCTATTCTTTCCCGCTTTCACCCCCCACAACTATTAAACGGCTCAACCGATTTTCATCAAACATATTTTAAAACGTGCGCCCGTAAGTTTTCTTTAATACAAAAAAAACTAAATTGAAATCGCTTCATCCGTTCGGGAGCTATGATGCCACAAAGAGACAGAATGAAAATTCTTCCCCGCTTTCAACCCCAGTAACTTTTAAACGGCTCAACCGATTTTCATCAAACATATCTAAAAACACGCGCCCGTAAATCCCCTTTAATACAAAGAAAACAAAATTGAAATCGCTTCATCCGTTCGGGAGCTATGATGCCACAGACAGACAGACAGACACACAGACACACAGACACACACACACACACACACAGACACGTCAAACTTATAACACCCCTCTTTTTGCGTCGGGGGTTAAAAATTGAGGAGTTTTGTAGGTTCGAAATTAATTTTAAATTTCGAACATTATATTGCACTGCATTCCCTGGCAGCACAGCTAGTGTTCGTAAGTACGGGTACGTCTTACGCATATACGCAGCGACATCTATGTGAAGCTTGTGCGTTTAATTATTATTGTGGGCTGCACAGATATACAGAGAGGTATACGTTCTGGAAGGATTATGAATTTTAAATTATAATTGTTACCGGAAATGTATGAAATCTAGGAACTTTATACAATTCCTAGGAAATGTATACAATTCCTAAGCTATTTAGGAAATGTATAAAATATTGTTTTAAAAAATATTTAATACATACATATCCTAGGAAATATATACATATCCTAGGAATTGTATACAATTCCGATATCGTATTAGGAAATGTATATGTCGTGGCCACATCGTAGATTTGTTCACTTCAAATGGTCGCATTTCATGAAATTGGCAACTCAGTTTGGCCAGACCGTTAAATCGTCTTCTACGTTTCACGATTTGGTCATCCACGTTTGGCCAAATCGTAAAAACGCAGAATATAGGGCATAATTTCGAACCGTGACGTCTCCGGCGCTGCGGAAGGTGCAGCCCCTTCGCCCTTGCGTAACAAAGCACAGACACCCACGTGTCTGCGTTTTGTTACAGCGGGCGGGGGCTGCCCTCCCTCCGCGCCTCCGGGTTCTAAAAAACACTATTGGGGTAGGGCATACAAGACTACGTGGAGTAGGGGTAGGCTAATTCGGTTCTGTAACCAATTCGACCTACCTACACCTTGAAGAATTTGACTGAGTAGTAATGGAAATGAGTATTCATTCTTTTACAAAATAATATTTTTTACTAAGGCACTCGGTGAGACAATCTGGTAACAATCATACCGTAAAATATAATATCTTCATATTATCTATCCCGCGTACCCATTAAAATCTTAAATGTTTGACATTTCCGATTGCTATTTAGGAAATGTATAGATTTCCTAGGAAATGTGTCCAATATAATTTATTTCACACATTTCCGGGCGATTTTAGGAATTGTATACAATGACGGATTTAACACGTTTCCGTTAACATAATCATTTGAATATAATAATCGATTCACTTATCACAAGCAGCAGTTTGCAGTTTATATAAATATAAAGGATCAGGAAGATAAGATGAAACGAATACAGTAGGTATGATGAATATATTGGTTTTGAAATTAGATTTAATTTAACACTACCTTGAAAATTATCTATCAACTTACTAATTACATATCAATAAAATATGAATGAATCCTACGAAAATCTTAGACAATAGCTACCATAAAGCGCTTTATAAAAAAACTTGACAGGAGTTTTTAATGATGCAGATACCAACATAATAAACTTTTTCATCACGTTTTGTTCACAAATTGTTTTAGATATCTCATTAGCAACTTCATGATTGAGTTGAATGGCAATTCAAAGTGTATAAAAATGATACCTACTTAATTAAAAACACATGCTACTTCAAAGTGTAGAACCAGTTGTACAATAGTAGGTACATTATGATACAAGTGCGCGAAGTTGGTCATTACAGTCGAGGCGGTATTGAGCCCGAGCCGCAAGGCGAGGGCTGTAATAGAGCCAAGACTGTAATGAACAAAGCACACGCGTATCATACGACGTTTTTCAACACACTTGCGAGGAAAAAAACAATTAGGTATCGACATTTTTCAGTCACAAATCAGCAAATTATAAACGAACAAATGTTTGCACAAAATGGAGCGGTTTATTTTTTCGCGCGCCGTATCTTTGGTTGAATAACTATGCGCGCGCAGGTTAAGTCCAGAGGCACCGAACATTCAGCCAATATATTAAACTAAATAATTATGTATTTCCAATAAGAATTTACGGTAATTAATGATTTAAAATATTGTATTTTTTAAATGCTTTAATAGATAATTAGATGAAGTATAATCTTATCTTATCAGATTTTGACTAAGTACAACAAGTTTATTTATTTACAAAATAACAAATCTTTTGGTAACAACCTCTTTACGGATATTAAAAAAAAAGTGGAATAAGAAAAACACTAGTGCGGCAATGAAAAGTAAAACGCACTAGTGTGTAATAAACCGCATCCGGGCGTAAGACTAAAGAAAAAATAGCAACTTTACGAGCAAGTGTGTTGAAAAATTCATTTATACACATATTAGTTTGTTGTTTCTAGACATTGAATATAATGTTACAACTTACCTACCTACCTGGTGTATAAAGTCTTTGTGGTACATTTTGGCATATTCTCGAACCCAATACTCCTGACACGTAACAATAACGTTACCGAGTTTTAATCTAATATATAAAAATAGACTGCCTGACTTATTGGCTCACCATCGCCCTGCCATTTTTGAGCTACAGAGCTGAAATTTTGCACAAAGATTGTAACGTAGGCAAGTGATAAGAGAGAATTTTTCGAAATTCCTACAGGATAGGGAATAAAATGGGTTTGTTTTTTTTAATTAAAAATGAACCTAATTTCGTAACTATACATAAATACCCTATACTGGATTTTTCGCACAGAAGTAGAACAACGTGTTCTCTCAAAACTATTTTCAGCGTTTCTTGATTATCCCACGGATTATAAAGAGGAGATACAGTCCCCAACATAAAGTACGTTATCTCCCTAACTGCAACGAATACAGTCATCAAAGGAGGATGGGCAAAAATGTATGGAAGCTGGTCTACCTTGCAATAAAAATAAGTCATATGTTAATAGTAGGGTTATTTTATGTTTTTTCATATGTAATTTCAGGAAATTTTGAAATTTCTGGCTGATTCACTCATCATCGCTACCCTTTGAGTTACAGAGCTGAAATTTTGCACATAGATAAGGTATGTAACTCAGGCAAATGATAAGAGAGGATTCTTCGAAATCGGTGTTTTGGCGCGAAATTCGAAATGAAATTTTTAATAAATCTTTTTTATTAAATTTAGTGGTTTGAAAAATTACTTATTTTTCAATATTTTGGACTATATTAAGTAATAATACTTTCCCAAAATTAGTCAATATCCCTATCTCGTGTTAACGCTAACCCCGTGTTAACGCTAACCCCGTCTTAACGCTAACACCGTGTTAACGCTAACACCCTGTCAACGCTAACCCTGTCTTAACGCTAACACTGTGTTAACGCTAACACCCTTTCAACGCTAACCCCGTGTTAACGTTAACACCCTGTTAACGCTAACCCCGTGTTAACGCCAACCCCATATTAACGCTAACCCCGTGTTAATGCTAACCCCGTATTAAAGATAATCCTGTGTTAACGTTAACCCCGTGTTAACGTTAACGCCGTGCTAACGCCAACCCCGTGTAAACGCCAACCCCGTGTTAACGCTAACCCCGTGTTAACGCTAACCACGTGTTAAAGCTAACACCGTGTTAACGTTAACCTCGTGTTAACGCTAACCCCGTGTTAACTAGTTACCCATCCAACAACCGACCGCGCCCCCCTGTTGCTTAACTTTGTCGATCGCTTAGGATCGACGCAATCCGCCGGTCTATGAGCGCTTTCTATATTTTGAAAATTAATATAATATAATAGTGAAGCAATTATTGAAGCTAAGCAAGCTATAAATAAAAGGGAAAATTATAACTGAAGTCACTTCTGGTCTTAATATTTTCTTACAGCAACGTCTTCACGCAGATTCATTTATCGCGGCGCGCGGTAGATTCCAATCAAGCGCATTCGCTTGTCTGTGGTTCACACTGAGCCACAAATCTTACGTATCTGCTTTTAATTTAATATACCTATCTAAACTAAATGCGTATACAGTTTTAATTAATGACCAAAAATATTTGGTTAATATGAATATTAAATTTTTAAAGTTTGTAAAGCTCTACCAAACTGAAAACTGAATGAAGCTTTACAAAGTTTTAATTATTTTAATATTAAGTACACTCGTTGAAAATCTTCTCAATTTAAAATATAATCCACTGTTATTCGTTATTCATTTTCATTTTACTTTGGCGAATAAATTAAGTAATAGCTGCTATTTTTGTAATTAAATACTCACATAGTATTCAAGTTACTTTGAAATTATTATCACAGATTTATTAAATTGAAGAATACATTTATTTAATCGAATGGGTTCTCTTCGATAAATAAAATGCTATACTATTATAAGAGATTAAAAGGTTCGCTGTTTATGAACGTAAATATTATCGTAAATACAACAGTCAAAACTATCGAACAATTACCGTTTTAAAAAGCCATAAGTACTGATTCTGACCGCAAGCGAACTACTTCGGCCGTAATTAAAAGTACATCGCGATACCACTGTATCTGTTACAATAAACCAGAACAGAAAATGATTACAGTATTTAAGGTTAATTTGGTGTATTGGAAAGTCATTAATGCCTTACTTATAGGTACATATTTAATCGTATGCTTATATTTGGGGTATTGAGGTGAAAGCATGGAGCCCCATGGATCCGGTAACACATATTATTTAAGTATATCTCAGATTTTAAGCGCCAAGCCGATTAGAATGAAACATGCACCAATTTTAAAACTACGCTAAACGCATCAAATGAATCCTATGAAAACCCTTCACATCTTTTTCCAAAATATCTTATACGTACAAACATAACCCAGTTACATATTTATTGTAGGTAGGTATACCTAGTACAAAGTACAGAATATGTACGTCGTGTCGTGTATGAGTGGTTCGCGGCACTCGACACAAACCTTATCTGTTCCACTGCAAAACTGTAAAGAACTTTATAATTCCAAATAACAATAATAAATAATTATGCACAATACTTATTATCAAACAAACATACAATTCGCAATCGTCAATCACGCATGACCGATCGATCAATTACTGCTATTTTACAAGAAAAAAGTTGAAAAACAAAATAATTAACTACCTTGTAAACATTTATTCACAAAAAGTCAAACGAATAAACATAAAATTTTTATTACCTCCTCCTTTTTGAAGTCGTTAACTGACTTTATTATACAAACAACACGTCTCCACTGTTTTTTGTTCCACTCATCTCGCCGATCAGATATTAATGGGCTTGTCAATAGTATGATGTAATTATTATAAATGTTTCAAGATGCCAGATAAAGCGTTATTATTGCTGCGTAAGGATCTCAAGGAACTTATTGGCGTACTAAAGATTTGTACTTAATTGCAGTGTACTTGATTTATGTACGAAGCTTAGCTCGTGAGCAACATAGAGCCAACAGATTACCCTGAGGTCTTATTCTATCAGAATAGTACGCAGTTGTCTCTTGCGTAACGTACGGCTTTATAAATTAGGTCCTTTATAGGAGGCCTTGAGCAAACCTACCATGCTGTTCCAGTAGGTACCAATGATGGAGGGGTTAGTGGCATCCGAAATACAGAAGAGCTCACGAAATGTGGACGAAATTTAATTCTTTTTTTATTTTTAAGAATAGGTATACCTAGTATTTGAAACTAAAGTCATCATCTTATGCTCATATTTTTGCTTCACCGTTAAATATTCTTTATAACCCTGATGACCCCAATTAGGTACCTAATAAAGCTACGAATCACATTTTGCAATAAACATAGTTTTCACTAATTACTCAGCTGGCCCACGATATTTTAGCCCCGATAAACAAGGTGAAAAATTTTAGTAACATTTTTATTGATATCTCTACGACGCGAATTTCCTGTTGAGATGCAATGTATATAAATTGTTTACGATAAATTATACGAACTCTGTTTATAATAAAAAATAACTATAATATATCATAAAATATGAAAGAAACATTGAAATAGACATAATAATATTATGTTTAAAATAGTACCTAATTAATATAGTACGAAATAATTAGGTATCTACACCGGTACAGGTATCCCACCTTTTTACCATAGTTTTATCGTAACTATTGCTAGTAGGTACCTACGTCCTGTAAATTAATCTTAAACAAAATAAAGGGAAGTAGTTAATACGAGTAAGTGGTTATAGATGCGAAGTCTATACAAGAAATGTTAATTTAGAAGCCCTAGGGGGTATCCCTGTCGACGAAAACTAGACCACAATGAGAATTAGATACTAGGATGAATGCCTTCAGAAGACTCGTTTGGGCACTAGTTTTTAGCGTTACAATTACAAGGCAGTCGTTAAAGCAACCTTTGGTGACTCAAGAAATCTGAACCAACCCAAGAGTCGAACTCTCGTACTCGTTAAACTCTTGAACATCAAATTTCACACTGAAACATAAAGGGGTACGCTCTAAACATCCTTCTAGGTACGCTGCAGTATATTGCTTATTCCTTAATATACAACCAATTTGTTACTAGGAATTTTTATTTGCTTTAGAGCAGAATTAAATAACTTAAGCATTTAGATCAACAAAACTATCATTGACACAGGACAAGGAGGATAGGTATATGAAACAGGTAGTGTTTTGAGTATCGTAACACATTACTACGTTTATACCCAGTTCCCAAAGAGGTGTTTAATGGCTACAAGTACTGCAACTGCAGGACAAAGCAAGCGAATAAAAGACTTATCGCTTTAACCTGCATAATAATTCTATAACGCTTTTTAAACCGAAATCTTTCACACGTCAAGTCGACCATTACTCAAAGATGACTGAACTGACCCACGGCTAATTACTGTTATAAAAGTACTTTGAGCCCATCAGCCTGCACTGTATTTTGACGTTGAAGACTTATTAGCAGGAATATGAATGAAGAGTAATTACGCTCAATATTGTTAGTGTATTGAGTAGTTGTAAAAGCCGTCAAATTATCATGCTTCTTAAGTGACGTCATTCGCTAATTATTTTATATGGTGACTGGTCAGTCTTTATGAGTTTAAGATGGAAAACGAACATGCATTATCGCCCGTATGGTGCCACTTTAAAAACTGTGACCGAGCCAACACAAGATCCAAATCGCAGCTAGGATGATTAGTCCAGTTAGCGGAGGGTGTTATTCAGAGTTTTTTGTTTTTAACCGATTTCAAAAAAGAAGAAGGTTCTCAATTCGACCGTATATACATACGAGTATATGCTTTTTTATGTTTGTTCAGCGATTTTTCCGTCGTTTATAGACGATTTTGATTTTGATAATTCTTTTTTTGTTGTAAAGTAGGTAAAGATATGCGCAGTTTGGTGCGGCTGATAAGGACACCAGGATCTGATGATGACATCTCGGAGAAATCGAGGGGAACTTTTGAAAATTGTAGGGACGACTAGTGTGTTTGATAATGTTTTCATAAGTACATTAAACCGATATAATTACATGAAGGTCTGGAGTCGATCTGATGAAGCCGAAAGACAGTCGAGGGAACTCCTCAAAGATTTACTGCAGTTATCTAGCTAGTGTTTGGGCTTGATTAATTTGTAGTGACGAGAACTACATGTTGAATTGAGCGCCATCTGGCGAGTAGTTTTTGAGTTATCTCTGGTTGAAGTCGGTTATTTTTTTTTGTAAAAAGCATTTATTAGTTTACTTATCGACGATGTTGTAGCCTAGTTGGTAGCGACCCTGCCTGCGACGCGAGGGGTCCCGGGTTCGATTCCCGGCCGGGGCAGATATTTATGTGGCAGATAAATATTTGTACTCGGGTCACGGGTGTAATTGCAATGTGTTATATGTGTAGTCCATGCCACCCGAGACACAGGTACCTAGTAACCTACTGCGGGGGTATGAGTGTGTTAGCGTTTAATAGTTTAATAAGAGGCTCGTTTAAGTTCGGTCACATTTGTAAAGTTACCCTTGAGGACTAAGATGTTTGTCTCCAAAAGTGTAGCCACATCTACTAAAGCTACTTTTCGAAATATTCTTCAAGTCTACAAATCCAGCGTGGAGGAAGACGATTTTACTCCTCTCATGTTGTCAGTGAGGAGAGATTCGAGAGAGTAGAAGGATCAATAATTCTAACAGAAACGAAACATCCTAAAACTCATGCCCCAAATGTATTTACCCCTTTATCCGCTTGACATACTGCCTCCGTTTAACTATTTAGATCAACTCTAATAAGTTACATAATAGTTTACTCAAACAAGATATCCGGAGCATTGTGAAGCTTAAATTCAGTACCAATTAATTGAACGTCTGGAAAGTTCGAGACCTAAACATGTATCTAACTTGTGGCCTACCGATGAACTAATGTTGCCGATCCCACTTTGATAACTGCGCTTATATTGCCTTAGAGCCTTAGACAGCTTCTAAAGATATTACAGTCAAGGTGACGATGATAAGTTTTGAAAGGTTTAACAAGTTTGAAATTAGCTTCTGTAGTTCAATGATCAAAGTTCTTACTTGTTTCTTCATTATTTGTTAGTAGATAATCGTTTAATTATAAGAATGGCGCTCTATTAATGTTACATTTAGGTATATATTTAAAAAATTATATTTTTATAAATCCTTTTATGCAACGACGTTCACCTAATAGTTTGGTGGCTTATACCCGCGAATCGAGGTGTCCCGAGTTATTTAAGAAAAATCGAGCCCCAGGGAAGATAATAATATTCTGCGGTAATCGGTGATAGTGCTATGTTATTTGACTTTTCCATACGAACCGCGACATAGGGAATCCTACGTTAGCTTGCGCTTAATTGGACATCCAACAGCATAAAATTCAACAACCAGTAAATTCTTTAACGACCTTGTTCTATACATATATCATCGTATTGACTTCAGGATGCCGGCATAAAGCCAATAGCCAGCGGGCGATCAAGAAGATCTCTAATGATATCTTATTTATCGAGTTACAGTAGGAAGGTAACAGATGAACATACATAAGTATAATAATAAACATAAATCAGAACTTATATCACCATCATGGTATTGGATAAGCTGTAAATGTACCCGTGCAGTGATTTCCCCGAAATACTTCGCCCTGTCGGGCGTATGCAAAGCTTTTTTAATAAGAGTTTGGGCTCGGTTTATATCTTTCCTTCGTCTCGAGGAAATGTCAGCAATCTGTGGCAAAATCCTACTTTATTGTTATTGTGCCGCATTTATTCGAGGCTCAACCGAAGGAGATATAAACCTGGAAATCGGTTGGAAGTAAATAAAGTTGGTGGCCGGGACGCGAATCCTTTTGTGTATGGGTGGATAGCCGAGATAACACTTATTGGTGTTTTATACTTCGACCATAAATGGCCTGTTGGATTCCAGATTTAAATGTTTTGTGAATTGGAATATTAGGCGAAACAAAAATGTGAAAATTTGTATTTTACTATAAAATATAAATACAAGAAGTTAGCTTTATAGCTACTATAGTACCTATAGCTACACCTACCTACATGCTAGTGGATGCCTACGTGCATCTATCGCTTTTAATTTTTCCTGCATTCTCCACAGATATTTTAAAGTTATTTTATTAAACCGACTTCAAAAAAGGCGGAGGTTCTTAATTCGACTATATTTTATGTATCTTTTATTTTTTTAATATTTTTTTATTCGAAAGGTGGTGCTGTGATCATCTTTTAACGTATAATTTTGAGCGACATCTGACGAGTAGTTTTTGAGTTATCTCTAGATATCAATTTTGAAGTCGGTAATTTATTTGTATAAAATTAGTTATTCTCTCACGCGAATCCCCGGATAAAAATCTAGTACTGAATAAATGCCGACTCCCTTAGTCCCTTCATTTGAACACTGGCTATTCCTAATAATAGTCCATAGGGGTGAGTTAAGTGTGAACCATTGTTCATTGGATGTCAATTACGAACTAGTTATGCTGTCAATGGGGTGCGTAAGGTGAGTGACCTGAATTGCATGGTGTGGTATGGGGCCACCTGGATAACTTGCATGAATAATAGAAAATTTTTAATTTAAATGTTTTGAACATGAAACAAGTTTAAGTGTTATTAAGTTTTATGTTAACTTACTTTGTATGTATAAGTAATAAGTAAGTCTGTCTAGCTATCTATATGTATATGCGTCTGTGAGGCTTTTATACCTAAACCGCTAATTTTTTTTAAGTAGTGGCTTGAGAACTAATATTTATTCTGTCTTACACATAAATGTCTCCTGTGGAAATTCGAACCCAGAACCCCTTGCTTAGTACTTAGGCCAACTTTTTTTTTATGAAATTCAGATAGAAAACGAGCATGCAGCACAACCCTTCCGCTGCCACGCATAACAACTGAGACCGACCTAGAACTAGACTTAAAGGGACTAGGATGGTTAGTTCAGTTAGTAGATGGTGTTAGAATATTAGTTGGTTAGTTTGTTAATAGGTGTGAGGACAAGGGCTGTTAGTGATAATTAGTCCTGTTAGTTAATGTTAGTAAAAGTTCAGTTAGTTATTGTTAGTATGAGTCTCGTTCTAATTCTGACTGAACAGATGCGTTGCTACTCCTGAGGACTGCGATGGTCGCCTCTAAAAAAGTGGATAGGAATCCGGAACACAATTGTTTTAAAACAATTATTACACGGTACGAAAGGCACTAAGGTACTAAGTATGGGCGTCTTTAACTAGACGAGAGCTTATTTAAAATAGGTATCTATTTAATTCAAACTAAAATATGTTGGATTTGTAAGTTTATTTTTCTACAATATCAACTTTTATTTGCCAAACATACCTAGTTATCTACATGTTACCACAGCCTAAATGTACCTACTTATTAGGTACTATTTACGCATGTACGAGTCGATAATATATTAATAACAATATTTTGTGTTTTCCCTATATTACAGTTGTGTAAATATTTGTTGGCTGGTAATTTTAAGAGGATATTTTTAAAAGAATTTATAAGCTCAAAAATTATCTATTTACTCTTTAATCATCGCTGTCCCCTATATCTCTTCGTTTATAAAAAGATATTTCCGAAAAGGCAACAGTTACGAAAGTTAGCATCTAATTAAATGAAGGCCGAAAGCAGTCGCTATCTTGCGAAGACCTTCGATCTTTCATGTCTTAATCCAATTTTCCTTTTTTAGACTCTAATGAAAACACGGAGAAGTCGACTCGAAAATCGCAAGCAAAAGACATCAAAGCGCCATGAGCCGACTCAGAAAGTTCGTAATATTTTTAAAAGTAAAGGAGGCGTAATTGAATTCAACGATCTTTCTGTAAGTCGGAATGTAAACATTATCATATTCGATTAAATTTGTCCCTGTTAAAGAAAATAATTATGGTAGTAGGTATCGCATTTTCCTCCCAAGAATTCCTTTCAAGGAACAGTTCTACTTCGTGTAGATACCTGTGTTTAACATACATAGATATATTTGGAATACTTTGGAAAGACGTACCTACTCGTATCTTTATTTAGAGGAGTAACTTCTTTTATTCGACTACTACGTACACACACGTATACACAGATTTTTTTTGCGTGCTCCATGTTATTAATTTTTAATTTTATGATTCATTTATTTATCAGTTTAATATTTTATGGTACATAATATAATTAAGTGCGTCCAGTTCCCTACATACGCTCTTACGGATTTCTTGTAACTTTCTTTTCCACTCCATAACATTACAACGCCACTCCTTATGATAAATTATTACAGCCCTACATACAATCGTACATAACCAAATTCTAATTTAAGTTTCACCTGAAAAGCTTGAATTATAAAAATTTCATTCTAGTAAAAAGCACCTTACATTTTATTCATCGTTCACCCGCTCTCCAGACGTGAACGAGTGCCGATGCTCACTGCAAGATTTTCCCTAACATAAGAGCCTTACAAAGATGTGAAACTATACTGAATGTGGTTTCGTTGGAACATAGACCAGGCCGAAAAAACCTAAAGCAAATGTCTACTTTGCATGTATGAATGCTTTATTGTTTAATCTACCTTTTACTGCTGTGATGTATGCAATGGAACTCTTTATTTAAATTTTTTTTAAATAGTCGAAGTATCTTTTGGTGGTTTTTTAACTCCAGCCACAATGTAAAAACTTATGAAATAGTATAAAGTATAAAATGGAAAACATTTAGCACTTATAACTTTAACTTTATATTAAATAAACAAACAAGACTTCAAGGTTTCAGAACTCCAAAAATATTAAAAATAGGTATTACCTATTATTATTTTAACGCAAAACAACAGGCACTCAAATTTGCTGGATAAAATCAAAAATTGGGCATTCCCCTTAACCTTAACATCTACGAGCATTGGGATCCTGGGTGTCGACGTTTCGAATGATGTTCAGTTTCGGGACCACTTGGTGGGTAAGGCTAAACTGGCTTCAAAGAAGTTAGGGGTGCTCTACAGAGCTAAGCGGTACTTCATGCCTGAGCATAGGATGTTGCTTTATAAAGCACAAGTCCGACCTCACATGGAGTACTGCTCCCACCTTTGGGCTGGGGCCCCGGCTTGCCAAGCGGACCCTTTTAACCGTATCCAACGGCGAGCTATTCATCTTGTCGACGATCCCAAGCTCACAGACGGTTTAAATCCACTCGAACTGCGGAGAGATGTGGGCTCTCTCTGTGTCTTCTACCGTCTGTATAACGGGGAATGTTCTGAGGAACTTTTTAACTTAATACCTGCGGTTAACTTCCGCCACCGCACTTCACGGGATAAAGCCAGGTTCCACCAACACCACCTGGATACCTGGCGTTCGTCCACAGTTCGGTTTTCACGTAATTTTCTGCCGCGTACGTGTAAACTGTGGAACGAACTTCACCCTCAGTATTCCCACAGTGCTATGACATGGCGTCCTTCAAGAAGCGGGTCTATCGCTTCCTTGGAGGCCGGCAACGCGTTGGTGGCGCCCCTGGTGTTGCCAATGTCCATGGGCGACGGTGATCACTTACCATCAGGTGACCCGTCTGCTCGGTGCCTGCTTAGGCTATAAAAAAAACTTAATAAAAATTTAATAACTAATATTCTAATCCCATCTGCTAATTGAACTATTCTAGTACCTACCTATTTGAGTCTTTTTCTGTGTCTGTCATAATTGCCATGGGCGGCAGCGGCTAGGCGACGCTGTATGCTCGTTTTCTTTTGCCTACCTATGCTGTAGCTCAGTATGACTTATAAAAATATTCGATAGATTAATGAACTATTGTCTGTTTTCTAATACAACTCAACATTCTTGGTTTAAAATATCTGCTCATAAAAAACTGTACTCAAAACAAGTTAGCACACACTACGAACATGGCAAGCTGTGAAAATATTCTCGAGAAGTTTGAATTGCTACCATATAAAACTGGCACTTCCAGTCGAAACTTTAGATTATGCAGCGGCGAAACACGAAAGATTTTCATATTCAATTACAAATAGACGAGTGCGTCTCGAGTATGCCTTTGACGTCTTGAGCTTAAAGAATATTAGGTATTCTTGTCACTACGACAAATTAGCATGCGCGGAATAATGAATGATACTTCAGCTTAATATGATCACGAGAAAATGTAATAGCGTGAGGGTAATACTTATCCTTTTGGGCTTTGAACTTACCTATAAAATTGTGACGGAACTAAAGCTTTTTTGTGAAACAAACAAATAAATGAAGTACTTGATGGTAAGTGGTAAGTGATCACCATCCCTTATGGATATCCATTACCAAAAGTATCGACTTAGTGTCCAAAAAAGAACCAGGGAACCATTACTAAGTATTCCTGGCGCTCAGTTCGTAAGGCGTTAAGAGTATGATACGATCGATCTTCGAAAGACGTGCCATACTGTAATCAAGCATGAGGACATTCGGGACAAAACTGGAACTAACTAGGTCTGCTGTCTAGCAGGGAACACCGAGAGCAGCGACTATTGGCTTGGACTCGAGATCGATCGAGTCCTTTACATCCCATTCTAGCATGTAGTAAGCCACGGTCAGATATTATAACCATTAAGGCTCTAGACAGACGGACCGCATTTCAACTGCAATCCAACGGCAAATTGCAGTTCAGGTGCAGTTTGAATGCAGTTGACACGACTGCAATAGTACATGCAAACCAAACGCGCAGTCCGATTGCAGTTCAATTGCAGTTTGATTTGGTTTGGTTGCGCGTTTGGTTTGCATTTCTATTGCAGTCGTGTCAACTGCATTCAAACTGCACCTGAACTGCAATTTGCGGTTGGATTGCAGTTGAAATGCGGTCCGTCTGTCTAGAGCCTTAATTATTCACAGCTTCTTAACTGCATTTTCAATTATGTATCTGTGTGGTCATTGAAGTTGCACATGTGAACAGGAGGTAAAATAGATGTCTATGATCCGTCGTACATAAGTAAGTAAAATACTACTAATTAAGTACCTTCTTCTTCATCGAAGCCGTTGAACTCTTAGCAGAGTGGTGGTGGTCATTCGGTATTTAGTAATTAGTACCTACAAAATAGAAAATTTTCAGACGTTCTATTCCTTTGTAGAACAGATTTTCCTTTCCTTGTTTATAATTACATCCATTTGCCGTGTTTTTTGTAGTTCATTAATCAACTGACATCCGCCCACGCGTCGCTTCAGTGTGTAAATATTTGTTTACTTTGTTTGTTATACATGTATAAATACCTTTTAATCTAACTTGTATCTAATATTGAACACAAAATATAAGTCGGTTTCGGTATTCTTTTTGTTTTTACTTCACGCTTCAACGCTACAAAATGGATCCTTACGATTCTCCAAAATGTCTATAAGCACTCTAAATATCTCCTATCAACGTCCCCAATCCTTTAGTGGTTAAGATGAACTCCAAGTGGAAGCATTCAGACAGGAATATGCTATTTATATGCAAAGTCTATGCAGCACCATCAACACCCCTTGCTTTTCCAAGTAAAGGAGTATCCGTTGTTAGCGTAGGTACCGTCAAAGAGGTTTATCCTAACCGTACCTCAATTCCAGTACAACAATATACCTACGACCAAACATTCCACAGTGCTACTTGATTGAACGTCAGATGTTCCAAGACGCAGCGCTTGCCAAATGGCCGTGTCCTAATCTAAATACAGTCCTTCACTTTATCCAAATTGCAAATTCGCTGACCACCTGTCATCGAGCGACCCGAGTATTTGTTATTAGATGTTAACTTAAAATAAATACATTATATTTTTAAGTTTTAGTAACGCGTTTGAGCGTTGCTTCAATAAATCTAGCCATGCTGATAAATACCTACATTGTTAACTAATCAACTGTTCCAGGTACCTATTCTTTGAAATGAAAAAATGTTATTTTGCAAAAAAAAATATAATAGTAGGTACCTACCTATTACCTTTTATCTTTTACCATTCAGTTCAGACTAAACACGTTTCACGATATTTGGTATTTCGTGGATATTTGGAAAGAGGGTGGCAAATACTGGTACTTATAAAGTATAGTATACTCAATTATAGTGATTAAGTATGCATAAAAGTAGTCCTATATCTGGCAATCGGGTTTTAACACCCTTCGACTTATTGTTAAAACACGTATTTCTCATGCAGTCGTCTGCGAGTTGTATCCATAAAATACCTACGGTGTGGGGGTGCGATTCTATAAGGTGAGTCTTAAATTTAAAATTAAACTTACACTATTATTATTGAGTCAAAGAAAGAGTACTAAATCCCGACTGTTCCGCGTTTCTATATACTTAGTAGGAAGTAGGTATAGAACTCGCTTTGAAGAATTTCTTAATAACAATCGCAATGGTTTCTTTTGATTTGTTTCTTGGAAGAAAGCGACAGAAATCTCACAGAGACCATTATGTTCCTAATTTCTCTGAATCTGTTTCTCTATTCTTATGTAGAACGTGACCATAATTACAAACATTTCAATATTATTTTAGTATTGTTTTTAAAGTAGAAAAATGCATAGGTATGGAAGTTTATCAGACTTTAGTTCCAGTATCTATCTACGTAAGTGTAAGGCACTTTTCACACAACGCTATTTATGAGCTACGCGACTGCAATGCAACCCAAAATTTGTATGTATCTGACACTGACAGGAGTCGCATCGATACGACTCTTGTCAGTGAAAAGTGTCAGATACATACAAATTTCGGATTGCGTTGCAGTCGCGTAGCTCGTAAATAGCGTTGTGTGAGAAGTGCCTTAAACAAAAAACCAACTTCAATGAGAAAGTAATAAAATACAGACATCATCAACGTTACAGATATAATTTGGAATCTGTAGAAATAGGTATCTATAGATTTGGGAAACTATACCTAGAATCTGTTGAATTGGGAATCTGTAGGAATGGGAATCTGCAGTAGGTACCTACTGGTCAGAATCCAAATATCTCATAAAGTACTAATTAATGATGATCGAAGATGTCGCTTAAGTCAGACCACGCGCCAAGCACCATATTTTGAATAAGTATAAAAAATATTTCGAAGTCGTTCCTCCTCTGAGGTTTCACCCAATACAAAGTTATGAGATAAAAATACAGTCGAAATAAAATCCTCCACCTTTTTTGAAGTCATTTAGTGAAAAACTTATTACCTGCAGTAGGCAATTAATGGATTTAAATACCTACCTAACATCTGAATACCTACTTACCAATCATGTTTCGATTACCACAGTCTTTAATATTTGCGGAGACTATCAAACAATATTATCTATTAACATCCGAGGCTCAACCAAACAGCATTCCACGAGCGCATTGCTCCGAAGATCAAACAAAATTACTCACAAAAGGGGAAGTTCAGTCTTTATGTGCACATGGGGAAGGCAAAATGCAAGCGAACCCTCGATGTTTTATATAATTACCCTAAGCGCTTTAACAAGGGGCGATGCTGTAGTTTCTGAAATTTTCTAATGAATGTTTAGACGGGACATACAAATTTCATCGCGTTTTATTTGAATTTAAATTACATTGAAGGGTTGGTATAAAGCAGGTTCTTTGATATGCCGCCCTGTGACATGTGTCCAAATAATGGTTGAATGATATTCTATTATAACGTCTCCCTATATGTAATAATGTCTCCCTATATGCTTGCTAATTTTAACTGCATGCGTTGGAAGTCGACTTGATGTTATATTGTGCTATTGAAGTCGAATATGCAATACAAAATACATCAAAGGCATCAAAACAAGAGAATTTTTATGTTTAAGTATGAAAACTGTCATTTTTATGTTATTATACTAGGTGACCCGGAAGACGTTATCCTGCAGTATTTTTACATACCTAGTATCTCAATGCATAATATGGGTACAGCATGTTTTATATCTCCTTAATATTTAAATTATTATACAGATATAGACCTGTTACTTTTCTATTATTAGCACAAATAATATAGACTACTTTCCATATTTAAATGTGGCCTTTTATTAGGCAACTTTAATTAATAATATTCTCAAACCCGATAAATCGTCTTAGCTGAACATCGTTGGGAGTCCTTTTTACCTGCGGTCAATCCTTTAATCCATTTTCCGTGAGACGTACAACCATGGAACCCGGATTATGATAACAATCCCATTTATGATTTTTTTCCTTCTGTCAACGGATGTCATCGGACTGTCACATTAACAAACCCGATTTGCGGAAATAATAGGTGGGAAGCAGCTGAATATTAAATTAAATATTTCACACAAAGGCTAGTAAAGGGTTCCATTTAGGATAGTGTGAATTTTTTGACAACCATTGTTGTAAAAATAAAATTGGACTATCAAAGCAGCGGCATTTTGTTCCGAAAAGAACTCAAAAGAGCTCCAATCCAAATCAGAGTCCGAATTGTCATCAACTGACATTTTCGGGCATCTATTTGGTGCAAAGGGTTGCCAGTTATTCTGTTATTATTTAATTTAAAATATAAATACGCATTTATTTATACTGGTATTCCTGACTGGTATTTAGGTACTCAGCATTTGTAGTTGTTGATTATGATGATAATAATTCGTAGTCGATGCTTTGAACGTTTAGTGCATCATATCGAAGACCCCTTTAGAGCTTGTTCACACGATTCTGTATTCGATGTGAACGTCCATCCATACGTTGTATGACGAATCGTCAAGGACGTATCTCGTGTGAATGCACCGTTATCCAAGTTGATAGTGACCTTGCTGACGAAGTGATAGGTCATGGGTTCGATTCCCGATTGCAAGAAACATTTAAGTGACGAATAAATGTTTGTTCTCTTCTCAGATCCTGGATGTTAGTGACGTGTTATTTCTGTTCATCATGCCATGAACATTAGAGCGAGAACTTTAGCGTAAAGTCATTAGATATGCATATTTTTCCCCAAATGGGGAGGCCTAGGTTACGGGTACTGAAGGATACGGGTTATAAGAAGCCATAGAGTATGTACTCATTGATCGTACTTATTGCTTTACTTTACTCCAGCTTGGATATTAACAAGTCTCGATTATAACCTTGCGATTATGGCTTATGAGCAAAAAATATATTTGAATTCTGTTTGCGTAATTCAAGGTATGCCAGTTGAAGGTTCAATGTCAGAGACATGCTCTAAATGTTATTTTAAAGAAATCGTTAAGAACTATACCTAATCGTGTTTTACGCACGGCTGTACTGATAGATCGTAGGTAGTGTAGGTACCTACCTAACTAATTTTATTTAGCTATCACTTCAAACATGAAATCATCAATTATTCTAATCTGTTAAAAAAATTGATCAATAAGAATTTATTTTGTGACTTGTATTGTAAGAAATATTAAGCAGGTACTTACGTACCTATTTCATATTGACTACAATTTAATAGCATCGTCGTAAGATGACTTTTATCTACCTACTGACTCTCCATACAACTATGTACGTAAGATTTATAAGTGATAAATCTTACACAGTTGAATTAATAATTTAGACATCAAATACATAATATAATAATGATATAACACATGGTTATTTTGTTATTTAGGGAGATATAATTATTTAAAATTACCAAATTAGACAGACCGCGAACATATTTTTATGAAGGGTCCATCATTAATCCACGTTTGACTATGGTCATGTATCGTACTCAGATCTATTTGCTCATTTTACGTAAAGAAATCAAAAGTTCTTTACTAAAAATAGTCCTTACCATGCCTGACTAAAAGTTTATCATCAATTTTACTACCATAATGGTTGCTATGAAAAACTATAAGGCGTTAGTTCAAATTCAAATTATCGGTGAACTAAAAAAGTAAGTAATGACAATGAAATGCATAACAGATAGGTAATGTCCCTTCAATATTATGTATACAAAATAAAGGAAAGGATTAAAATTGAGTTTACAATACAGAAACTAAATGTAAGCTACATTTACTGACTCTAAAACCAGCGCGGATTTTATACAGGCGGCGGTGCAGTGCAAAGTTGAAAGAAATAAAAGTAAGTCGATATTCACAAATGGAAGTTCCGGAGCTTACGAGTTGATATCTAGTATTTGCGGTAAAACTGTCCCAACTGTGTTATCAATTCATAATCTGGAAACATGTTCTTGGGTTAAAGTGAAATATAGAAGAAGCAGGTACTAGGTTTATTTTTCTTTCTACGCTGTTTATACAGAAAGATTTCGAACTTTCGACTTGTTTTGCTGTGAAGTAAAAGCGGAAAATTTTGTCTAGAATGTATTCAGCGCTATGAACACGAAAATTTATCCTCGATTACCTATACTTAAGTCTGTAGTAAGTACATAAAACTTTACGTGGGTATTATTCACATGTTCCGAAATTATCATAATTATTAAAAAAAATAAGACAAATTAATATTTGTACCTTTGTTATTTTTAACCATCGAAATTAAAAAAGCTAAAATATAAGTAATCTTTCTTTCTCGTGTCTCGTTCTAAATATTACGGATATTCAGAGACGGATTTAATTAATTACCGGTGAAAAATACTAAAGATATTGTTTTAGATACTATAAATATCCAAATATAGCATTGTTTTAAATAAAGCAAGACTAATCAAAGAACCTTTCACTTCGTGGAACTACATTTCAAATGATTCTATAAATGATATTGCTCAGTAATAATTAACAGGCACTCAACGTTTTCAATTTCTTATGTTGTCTTATAAATGGCGCCTTTCCAGTGAATTACTTTTGTCATGATTTAATAATTTCAATTTAATTATTGCGAGTTTGTTAGTAATTATATTCTTTTTTAACTCGCCACTTCCAAGTAATGTTAAATTGAATTAATACTGAAATAAGTTTTTGTTAAGAAACGAATATTATAGTCTAGATTTTGACAGTTGGACATTACTAACTTGGAAAGTGGAGGGTAGGGGTTTATAAGCCCTTGCGACTGAAAAATGTATTCATTGTTGGATACGGAGTAGAACAGTTTATTTTTTGGTTGTATATATTTGTTAATTTTTAATTGTGGAATAAAAGTGTGTCATAAGAACGAGTGTTTCATTAAGTTTTTGGATTTTTATAACACTTTATTTAATTGTACTGAATACTGTATGTGTGCTGAAATACTAGGAAAAATATAAGAGTGATTTGCCATTAGAAAATGAGACATCTCATGATTCAGGAAAAATACATTTAACATTCTGAACGTGAGAAAAAATACAAAATAAATACAATGATGATAAAACTTGAATATAGATGATAGCCTAGTGCTTAAGAATTTGGCCTCCTACAGAGGGTCCGGATTCAAAATCCCAGGGCACGCAATTCTGAGTTATGTGGGTTTTAAGCTTTTTAGATGTAACTCAGAAGTGAAAGAAATCATCGTGATGACGAACCAGCTTGCTGGAGAGTTTGCAAAACTCAAACGGGTTCGAAGTCTGCCAATAATTAAAGTACGCACTTCGCCAGTGCGGTGGGCTGTAATGGGCTCAATCTGAGAAGAGATCGTTGTCAAGCACTATCTTATAAGAAATAATAAAAAAAAAGAGTCCCCTGCTCGATAATGGGCTTTGAGCTGATGATAGGTACATTGAATTTTCATATCAACTATAAATAGATTTATTGTAAATCACATTACCTTATAGTATATAATATGTTATTTACAACATTTCATAATTAAATATTTTAAACTTTTAAGTTTCAAGCCTTGAAAGACCTGGGGCCTTATTATGAACTCTTAATTCCAGACAGTTTACGTTCACGTGTGGGTGACAGAGACAGCGCTTTATTACCTGTAAGGCGCTGTCTCTGTCACGCACACGTTGTGAACGTGAACTGTCTGGAATTAAGAGTTCATAATAAGGGGGCTGATTGTTAATTCATCTGTTAGGTTAGGTACTATTTTATTTTTGTTACTTACTCGTATGTAGGTAAAGTGCGTAGGTACCTACCCTCCTACTAAATTTCTTCTGACTTTACACTCACTAGACTTTATCCTCAGGTAAATAAATAAAAAAAAGGTATGAGGACAGACCCGTGCTCAAAAGCGGGCCAAATTTTCTTCATGCATTAATTTGTAAAAGTAAAATGAAACGTTTGTAAGTAAAATATCAGTGCTGCAGAAATTAGTGTAACGTGTCTAGTACAAATCTGCTAATGCAATGAACCTGCAGTGCAAAAAAATTTGTAGGTAGATTAGAAATCGGTAGGTTCCTGGCTACATATTTTTTACGATAGGTATATCATCCTGTGCCGTTTACACAAAAAATATCGATTCCATTCTATTAAAACTACATTTAAATATGGTGGTACTAAACAACTTCGAATTTAAAAATACATAGATGCGGCCTCGAGGGACGTCCGGGCTAGTCCGTACTCCGTCGGGGATAATACGGGATTTTACTGAACCCTTCTAAGCCAATAGCTAGAATACTTAAAATTTAAATTAAAGTAAAATTAGGACTACTTTGGTGTAGAAAGAAAAATATTTGTTTTACAGAATGTTGGAGAAAATATAAGTTTGTTTTCCAACATTGTTTTAAAAAGTATTAGGGGGAAGTAAGCCGCCGTAAGCCTTTGCATGTTTGAAATACTGCTAGTTTATGTAAAGCCTTCAGAATAAATCTGTCAAGTTTGGAAAAAACAATTCTCGGTTGAAACACTGCCAATTTTGTTACTTTATATTAGGTACCTATTACATTTTTTATTCTTACTTTGCAATTACCGACGTCCAAATTTCTTAACTTTTAACGTAATAATTACGTGTAGGTACCTATATTAGAAATGATAACTTGTTTGTGAACCTACGGAAATACGTTTAGACACGTTTCAAAACCAAATTTTGAGAAAAAAACCAAATCGCATCCACTAAACTAAGAACTAAAGACACAAATATAATAGGTAACAATAAAAATCTAACGGTATACACTTAATAGCCAAAAAGCAAAAATACCCGACACCCAACCTTTGCTCTAGCTTAGGACCTCTCTACAGCCATTTCCGCTAGATAAGAACAATTTTGCTCGAAGCGACGGCATTTTCGTGGATATCATTGTATTGATGACCTGCTCTTTTATTATTGTAGGTCATTCTATTTATCGTATTCTTAAAAGTATAACTAAGTACTAAGTTGTTTCAAATAATTATTTGCTTTTTAATGTGCGTTTAACTTAATTTCATAAATAATTGCTTTTTACAAAAAAAACTTAAAGCTAACTTAGTGCATCATGAATGAACCCCTTTACCTTTTAAGTTTCTAGGTCCAGTAATTTCGGCCCTGCGTTGATACAAAAGTCCGTCAGGTTTGCCTTTTATATACATAAAGAGAAGATATAATTATATCTAATATAATAGACTCCATTAAGGAACACGATACTCGTGCAAGGTTATTTGCCTAACTACCACCTACCAATTTCCTTAATCAATCGTAATTATGTTCATATTATATCTTTAGTACATAATATAATGACAATCCCAAAGGATTTATAATGAATCTGCTGTGAAGCGACAGATTCCAAGTTTGATACCAGACCGTGGGCGGCAGGCACTTATGAATACGTGACAGATAAATTGTTTGTTACCGTTCACGGAATCCTACATGAGTGTGTAATTGTTTATTTACTTTAATTTATGTAAGGGTGGTATATGTTTATGTTAGTGTGAATTCTGATAAGCCGAATAGCTAGATACACATTGGCCTAGAAAGCTAGAGAACTTCCACCTTTTTTGTAATGGGTTCAAAAATATTGACAGGATAAAAATGTTAAGTACAGTTATCTCTGAAATGGCATAAAATTGGAACTAACGCCGCCATGTTAAAAAGTAATTTATAAGTAGGTACGTTGTGGTCATTCATCTGTCAATTACTAGTGTGCAATGAGTGGTCAAATGCGACTATGCGACCGACGGCGCCTCTCTTCATTTCAATCATAAGTTGGGTTAGGTACTATACCAGCGTTCTTTCAATTGTTATTCTCACTGAAGGTCGTATTTTCACTCAAAACAAACATCAATAAAGCTGTTTGCATGTACAGATAAAGAAAACGCAATAGATAAAACCTACGCAAAACTGTAACGGAGGAAAAACTTTAAGACAAACATCATGAAACAAACAAGACTCATAAAAACACCAAATAAGACATCTTTCTTTCAGTTCTTTTAACATTTATTTTTCTTTGAATATTTTTTATGTGGATGCTATTACACCAAAATTTTTATTGTCCCTTAATTTTCCCATCTGTCAGCCTTTTGAAATTCCTGCCATTACTGGTCATAGGCCTACCCGAATTGGTGCCGCTCCTACCAATTATGAGGCCACAAAATCAAGTAGCTTCTCGCTAGCTTTTTCAGGTCATCAGTTCATTTGGCCTGGAATTAAAAGGTATTGTACCAGCCGAAGACTCTAATCGAGAAACGTTTTAGAATTTTATGGTACCTAAGTAGGTAGATTTTAGAACGATGGCAGAATCTATCGGACTGACAAAAAGTACACAAAAAGGAAGACGAAGAGAAACGTCGGAATGACAAAACTCACTGACTTCCAATTGAACATTTTGCAGTAGCTTACACCAGGACCAGGAAGATGAATCACGTGAAAACCTAGCGAGCACTGCTTTCGCTGAAAAAACCTCAGTACCTACTATATAATAACATTGTGATTCACAATTTTTTTATACCCTTATGGCTTTGCCGTATAACAACCGTGAAGGTACTCATCAAAGCGTACCTTTTTAACATTGATCGCAGAAGATATACTTATTCTCAGAAATAAAGATTGAATATTCAAAAGGGCACTTATGAGGACAGGATTGTCAGAAATACGACCTAAACATAAAATACCTAGAAAATATAAGAATACGTTGACGACCAAAAAATACCGTGACGAAGTACCTACTTACTTACTACTTACCTACCGAATGTAATCACCTCACTTCCAAAATACAATCCTGAGAATAATTTATAATACGTATCTAAATACCGTAGAACACTCGGTTGGAAAAAAGTTATGATTACAATTGCACTTTAACTCTGACTTACCCGACCTAACAGCCGGCACCTTATTGGCTGCTATCACGGAAAAATCTAACACTTTTCAGTTTGTAGCTTCCATCCCTATCGCGCGGTACGTAACTTCGTTCCAAAATACGTCTTTGTATTTTGTGTACATATTGCGTAAAAGTTAGTTATGGATTCTATTTCAGCATAACAACGCCAGTGAATAATGTTTTTCATAGGTCCGAGGCCCAAGAGACTTAGCGTAGAAACTGAGATTGTGATACTAAGGAGTGAACCTTTTTCGCTTATCAAGCAGCACATAAATCATCGGATACAGTCTTTTGGTTACTTGTATATAATTTGGCACAACTTGGGTCGGCAGTTGTACAAGCCTTTTCGGTTTACCATAGACATAAGGACGCTTTATAAACACGCGGTTACCATTAATTACCATCATATAAAATACTATGTGTATGAGGTTAAAATTAAACAGATACAGCGAGTTTCATGAATTTCTCTCCACTTAAAAATATGTTAGAAATTGTTTCGTCTCAGTACGATTAAATTTGTATCTGCCGTGAAAAGACTGTTTTAAAAACAATTTCTTTGTGGTCAAAAAGGTGTGGAGCTCGTTATAGGTTGATAGAGGCGACCACCTTAGTTCTCGAGGGTAGTAACCTAGCAATCTGTGATCTATTTAGAACGAGTCTACTGTAACTAACAATTATGCTCACTGGACTAAGTACCTATTACTAACAACGACTAACAGGACTAAGGGTGCCTTCAAATTTGCCGCAAAAAGCTGCGCGGAGGGAGCGCGTCTGCAGTTTATAAATCCATAATAAATAGAAAACGCGCGATTTGCAGCGCTACACCCGCGCAGCCCGCGCTGCGTCCGCGCATCAGTTCATCGATCGACTAGAGAATACGCACACGTATTTTATGTACAAGTCTAAACATGAACGAAAATCAGGTTGAAGAATTTATCGATGAGGTTGAGAATCGTCCAGCGATATGGGATTCGAAATCCGACAAGTACAGAAATAAAATCGAAAAGAGAAAGGCATGGAAAGAAATATGCAATAAATTTATTGAGAATTTATCGTTTTCTTGACAATCTTAAGTAATTCTGAAATTGTCTATCACTGTAGCCTTTTACTTCATAAAATTCAGTTTGTTGAGTTATACAAAATAACGACAACGTTTTCTTAGAGGTTTCTTTTTTGTTTTTTGCCCAAAATCCTTTTTTGTTTTAATAGTAACACTAAGAGCAGAGTTTCTTGGTCAGAGTCCATCGTGAAACTAAATGTACAACACTACGATTCCTAAACCTAGCGACTAGCGACGATCCTTTTCCAAGACCTCATATTTAATAAATTCCTTACCAACTAAAGTTCCAACACCATCTACTAATTAGACGTACCATTCTAGTCCCTACTGAGTCTTGGTCTAAATCGGTTACAGTCATGAACGTCAGCGTATGGGTCTAGCAGGCGAATAGCACTGACCAGTATAACTAATTTATCATTCATCATCATCATAATATTTAGCTAAACCCCTATTTATTACTTTGCATGACTGCTATTGTAATACCTATTAAACTGGTTAATTGAATGATTGAATTTAATTAATTAGTATAAACATTTTTTAACAAATTGTACTGAATAATAGTACACCAGATACCAAAAGGCTCATAGGGCGTCGATTATGTAACATAAAATAAAAAGAAATAAAACTCCAGGAATTTTGTAACTTACTGACGCAATGCCGCTTGGAACTTAAAAAGTTATAAATTCGTGTCTATACAGGCAGGTATAATATTTTAATTTCAAAGCCGACGGACGCAATCTCAAACAGAATGGCGGATCCCTAAAAAACAAAAGTAAAAAGAGTTTCGTTTGCATTTCAGGATATGAAACAGTGAATTTTGCTGGAACTCTATATCCATATAGATTCCTTTAGCTCCTTTTTGGGTGTGAATGGCGGGAATATGACGGACGTGAGAGAGGTGCGGGAGAGACGGCATGAAAGGGTTAAGATTTTTTAAACCTTAATGAACCCACAGAACAGGAAAACAAGGATATATAAACCTTAGTTACAACACTTTTCAATTTAAAAATATTTTTGAGTATGTTCTTGTGCAATGGTTTTTTTCAATGGGTTTATAAACTATAGATAACTAACTATATTATAATATTTACTATTTACAATAAAAAACACTTGAACATCGACAAGCAGAGATTTGTGGAGACAGAGATGAATTTTGTGAGGGTTAATCCATCCGGACAAAGAAGTACTGAAGGATCAAAATATAAAATTCATGAGACCTTATTTTCCAAATAACTTTACTTTTACCCTGACACGATTTTATACTCAAATGTTGACATGTGTTATAATATTAACACATCGCCACTACAAAATAATTTCACTGGTGCATTTTAATTAGACCGTTAATTGCTTATGACGTCCGTAATTGGAGTAAGTGCAGATCTCGTGCGACACATCGTAGACCCAATTTATGAGCAATTTACTCTGTATTTAAATTCGGTTTTATGAGTCGTAACATACTAAACGAAATGACAATTATGTAACGGCACGTGAACTGCAATTAGAGTAAGTAAACATGAACTGGAGCGGCAAAATTACGAAACAGCTTTTAGTGTGAATTACAGTAGCTCGTTTTAATTATAAATTACATGTACATTATATTAAATTTAATAAGTATTCTGCAGTTAATGCTGTAATGATTATAATCCGTGCTCCCTTAGGCACTAAATAGAACAGCGGACAGCAGATATTTTTATACATATAATGCTAGCTGACCCGGAAAGCGTCGTCCTGCAACTAAGGAATGCAATCTCGCTAGATTAGGGCTCAAGCTAGATCTCACGAGTTTACGAATATCAATACCCCGAGATACGACATCAAATCTCCTACCTAAATTTCGAGATATTACTGTTGTTTGTCCGCGGTCCTACTGCTTAGTCCTACCTGTCCACGGGAAAAAACGGGTGGTTACTTACGCATACGACTAAGTTGAAAAAAAATTAACACTTAGGGTCAATTCATTCTAACAGATAAATTCCACCCCAGTTAAAAAACAGAATGGGAAGATTAGCTCAAAAAATACCAGGAATCCATTTTACAAAAAAATACACAACTGTTTCATATTTTTTATTATAAAACAAAAATGCCAACTTAAATATCGAAATAACCAGCCGAACGAACCGCAGTAAACGGAAAAGCGTGCTAGACCACATGCTCAATTTGCGTAATTAATATTTGTGCCATATGCCACAAATATAAATAACACGTGCAAAATAAATAGTGCAGATTAAAAATATATATAATAATAATAATAAAGTAGCAACTTCTAAATCAAACTCTTGTTGGTCAATTTGTGGTCGGCTCAGAAGACTGTAGAATGTATGGATTAGACTTTATCATAGACTCTACATTATCAAAATTATCATCACCGAACAAGTGTAGCAGTGAAATTCACACATTCGTGTTTGTTGAGAAATATAGAAGTTCTGAACTTTCTAACGTTCTGTTTAAAGACACTCTTTTGTAGTTTCGCGAAACGAACGTCGAAAGGATTCCTATTGTTTTAATTGAGTTCTTTTATTTCTTGAGAGTCGAGATCTTTTGAGTTCTTATCGATTCCTTGTCATGTTCTAGCGGCTTCAGTCGCGCTTTAATCTAATTTCACCCGCTGTTACTTTACCGAAGATATTTCTTATAAAAACGCTTCTTCAAATACTCATTTGTCTTTACAGGTTTCCAAGTCTTTTTCTCGAGCTTGTTCAACCAGTTTTTCATTGTGTTCAAACTTTTAGCTTCCACGACCGGCGTTGGGAGTCTTGTTCTAGTCAAAAACCCTTGAAGCGCTTGCAACAAGAAAGATAAAAGGGACATAGACACCACTATATTGATCGGATCGAAACCTATAGAATGATGGTAATATGTGGGCGCCACAAAGTTTGCACTCCCGCTCACTCCATACCCCGTCGTAGCATAGTGCGTATTGAAGCTTCTTGAATTAGAAACTAGTTCAATCGATGTATCACTTTTCACACGGTTTTCTGTCACAGGCGCTTCTATCTGATGTTCCTCGTTAGAGAAGTTTCTTTCAACGTTATCACCAGTATAATTGATCGCATTCGAGTTTTTATTCATATTTCGTATTTTACTCAAAACCGACTGAGCGTTTATCTGTACTTTCTTCAAGAGAATTTCTAGTTTTGTGCTCTGGTCCTTGATAGTCTTTGTCAAGTATTCCTTTAAGTTTTGCATTAAGAGCGCTGTAGTCGGAACTTGGTCGTTATCTACTTTAGATTTCACTGTAGATAATAGTAATATTATTAGGAAGACGATCACTGATAGTAGCGACATAGCTACAACGTTTCCGGTAAAAGATTTTATAATCATGTACACGTTTTGAAGACTGTGTAGAAAATGGATTGAATTTCCTGTGATAGCTCTTATATTAGATAGATACATTCGAGGTTCGTTGATTCTAGTAACAAGGTGCGTAACAACTGCGAAAGGCTGTTAAAGAATTACCCTCATTATTACTTGACATTTGACCCGGCTGATCACGATACAATGCATATTGTTGGAGCAGAAATAGTTTACAATTGGTGAAAGTTTTATCGCATTATTGTGATGTCAGAAAATTATTTTCTACCGCGTGTTTGCACGTAAAACCATACGTCAAGAAGCCTATTAAAGTTGAATACCAATCTTTTTGTGTAAGATTTTTAATTATGTACATGGGAAGATAGGTATGGTATGGTATGGTAGATATATGGTAGATATAGATACCATACACACTATACCTAAACAAGATAATTCAATAAAAACTCCAGCAGACGTTGTTGAAAGAATATCTTCTCGCTATCGAACATCTTAGCGCGTACTAACACTATCTAATAATTTAGGATGCTTAAGCATGCATGGGCGTACAATGCTTCTTTCTGATCCAGAGACAGATAAAACAGATACGGGCAAAACGGATTTCGTGGCAGAGTTTTTAAAAAGTATATTACAATCATGAAGCGCTCATAGCCCGGTGGCTTGCGTCGATTCTAACTGATCGACAAAGTTAAGCAACTGCGGGCGCGGTCGATAGTCTGATGGGTGACCGCTAGTGGCAAAATTTCTTGAGCGCTTCCGTGCTTCGAGGGCACGTAAAGCCGACGGTCCCGGTTGTTATCGATAGCAGTCGTTAAGCCGTGTCGGAGGCCTTCGGGGAGCTTGAAAACTTTCAACACTGGGTTGAACCATTAACCCCTCCACTAATCCGCACTGGAGCAGCGTGGTGGAGTACGTTCTAGGCCTTCTCAATACTGATGCGGGAGCGGCAATTGGACCACGGCGGGGCGGTTAAAAGTAAACCTATATGAGGGTGATGGTGGTGTGGTGGCCTTTAGGTATTTTAACCGAGGTCCAGGGGGAAGGGGGGAGCCTCTCCCTGCCCCTACTTGCGTATTCCTATGCAAATAAAATGCCTATATTATATTTATTTATGTCACATAGTTTAAAACTAAATGAATATACCTATTTATGAATTAGGTAGGATGTTAGGTACTTACATTGTCATAGGTTGCACTATCATAACTTAATATCAAAATAACAGAAATAAACTTTCTTCCAAGTCTATTTAAAAAGCAGGTAGGTACCCACTTCTAAATAAAATATTTCAAAATCCCATGAGATTGTCTATAATCAACGCAAACGCACATACCTTAAAAATTTCAGCGCCATCTGTTGGTATAGTAGTGTACTAAGTAAGCATAGTCAACGTCTAACAGATCATGTTGTTCCTAAATATTACTTAAGATGGCAGCGTTTGTTTCGAAACATAATCATTATATCCATTTTATAAATAAAAACTACATGCACTTAACAGTAAAGTTAGGTATTTCAAATTCCTTTCAATTAAGATTGATTGAATTAAAACTTAACAGACACGTTCAATAATATAAAATTATTTTTTGGGCAGGAGTCTCCTACGCATCATTTCGTTTGTAGCTACATCAAGTATGCTGCCATCTGTTATGGAACTGAGAAACTAAATAATTACCGGGGAACTATTTTAGTTTTATAATGTTACGTGAGATGGCGGAGTTAAAATTTAAATGTTACATTTGAAAAAATATTATACCTTCTTGTCAGAACATTATTTTAGCAAATTCGAATATAATAATAGCAATCTATTTTCCAATTCGTGTGAGAGGAGTAGGAGTGGAGACATCGTCTCGTGCTTGAATCGCCAGCCGAAGACCTGCTTGGTTCGGGCTTTTTGTTTTGAATGTTAGATAGGTAGGTAGTAAGTCCTTACCTTTTGTCCGCCACGGGCGTCATAAGGCTAAAAATGAAATTCATATAGCATCTGCACGTTTACACATTTATGTTTGTGCTATTATTTAATCTAAAAAATACGAGACTTTCTTTCTCATGTCATAGATTTTATTAGGTAGGTAGATACTTACATAATTATTATAGGTTAAATTTGTGCGCGCTAAGAAATTTGAATATAATTTTTCTTCGACGAACATGAGTATTAGCCATACACATAACAAAATGGACAGGATCAAAGAGACACACAGTCAGACAGGATATGCAGCACAAACCTCGACAGAGTGCAGCTAGGAGCACTCTCTCCTTCAGGAACCCAGCAACTAAGTACCTCGGCCGGCACGTGCCTCTCGATCCAACGTCCCAGTTTACACCACACCATCTCGATATGCACTCGCCGAAGGCACGAACAAATTTGGTAATCGGGAAACACACACACACACACACAAACTTACGGATTTTAAGTAGGAAAGAGCCACGGGTAGTTCTTTCGCGGCGAGGTAGTCGTAACTCGACAAGCACGGTTTCGCAACAATTTTTTCGCACTCCGTAGGTAGGTACGAATAGGTGGCGCGCGCCCTGCGGCAAAGACACTCGCGCCGCGCGTTTTGTCTATGCTTGCATTTTTTTGGTAAGTAGTAGGATGGGAAGCCTAACGTGTTATAATAATTTAAAGGACAGTGGCAGATCTTCATACTTCAAATTGTCTGGAATTAAATTGAAACAATCGGGAAAGCAAAAAAATTTGGAGTTGATCATTATCGTATGACTTATTAACATGTTAGATTAATATTAAATCGAATATACGGCATACCTAAATAAACAACAAACAAAATGAAGTTAAACCGAATAAACGCACAAAACACAAAAGCAAAAATATTCTGTAGCATCTAACCACAGAGTAGGCAGTACCGCAGAGTACCTACCTAAGTACATAATCTAGCTGTCAATATGTAACTGCCAAAAACGATTGGTAGAGCTGCGGATTTATCTCGAGTTAACCTTACAATCGATAGAACACTGAAACGATTCTATGATAGGTAAGGGGCTAGAGCTCACCCGGGGAAGTAGTGCCTACCACCGACCGCCACGGTACTTAGTAAGTACCATTCCTACCGTGTAATAATTGTTTTAAGAACAATTGTGTTCCAGATAGGAAGGTTACACTTTTTTAGAGGCGACCATCTCAGTCCTCAGGGGTAGCAACGCATCTGTGACCGAATTAGAACGAGACTCATACTAACAATAACTAACTGGACTAACAGGACTAATTATCAATTAACAGTCCCTGTCCTCACACTTATGAACTAACTAATCAACTAATATTCTAACACCATATACTAACTGGACTAACCATCCTAGTCCCTTTGAGTCTAGTTCTAGGTCCGTCACAGTTGTTATGGGCGGCAGCGGAAGGGTGGTGCTGCATGCTCGTTTGCTATCTTAATTCCATAAAAAAAATTGATATTACTTCAAAATTATTAGCTTATGGATATTGGTTAATTAAATATAAAAAATGAATTGTATACAATCAACCGTATTTTAAAAACACAGCCAGGCTTAGGACCTCAATTGTATCGATCATTCATTTCATAATCGATACAAATCGATATTATTCATATTTACAGTTAGTATTTGTACATGTACACACTAAGTAGTTGAAATTGTTCCTAATTTGAAATCATTTCCAGAAAATTCTGCCTTTGTTCTTTACGTTTTTTGACATCTTGTTGCCACTAGTCGTACATTGTACCTATCTTTATTCATTACCTACCTATTCGCAGGCACCCTAAAGTTGCGCGCACGGACCCAATCAAAAGTTTAAAAAGTTAGAACCCTGCAATTAGGCGGACAGTTCTTAAGCAAACAAAAAGGTTATCTTGATGCATAATTATTAAAAGGGTCGGTTCAGAACAAAGTGGGAAGTGGGAACTTTATAGAAAACGGAACACCCGATATTAATCGTCTCGTTTGTCCAACTCGGTACGCAGCCATTTTTCTAACGCAGCAGGTTAATTGTAACGAGTGATAGTTAGAACAGCGAAATCCGTGCAGTAGTTAACGATATTTTATGCAGGTGTTGATGGAAACTATTGTAACATTCATGAGTTGATACAATCATGAAGAATATTTTTGTTCAGTAGATACAGTTAAGAGAAGATATTCTTTAGTGTAGTAAATGATTGTTTGTATGTTGTTTTTTAAACTTAATTAAGATAGAAAACGAGCAGGCAGCACGGAAGGTGTTCCGGTGTCGCCCATGACAACTGTGACCGAACAACAATCGATTTAGGGACTAGGATGGTTAGTCCAGTCAGCAGATATGAAGGTTTAAGTGTAAATAAACAACTAAAAGCAATAATACTTAGTACCCTGTGGCCGAGTAGATAGTGTACCCTGCTTACGAAGCTTGGGGTCCCGCGATAGGTACCTACATACATACCTAAATATTTATGTGACATACAAAATTACAAATGTTTCTTCTCAAATCATAGTATTAATGATATGCGATTTGGTTTTCCATTCCAGCCGCGTATTTTCTTTTCATCTCAGTTTTATGCTTTAAAAAATCAATTGAACAGATCGATTAATTTTATTGTCAATCACTTATTAATAGCTTAAATAGGTCCTAGATTTAATGCATAAGCGATAAGAATTTGAATTCTAAACTCTTAACTTTATGTTAATCATCCTAATAATAATATAAGAATATAAAAATAATAAAAGAATTGAAATTATTACTAATAAATAGGTCTAGAATGTTATTCTGTTTAAAAACTTCAAACTTAAACTTTAAAATCAAATCAAATCGTATCTAAACTGTTATTTTATTCATAAAACTTCTGTTTCGATCCTCTGTTCCCGAGCTCACGGTCAGTTAACACTGTGAAAAAAAATTGTTACGTATAAAAATACTTCATTAAGCCAAGCTTTATCTCTCGTGTTAATCAATGGGCGTGGGCTAGTAAAATCTAAGTAATCAAAAGATATAAGGACGTCGTAACTTTAACCAGCCGCATTCGATTTTCAACTGTAGCACCTCTGACCCAAGGTTTAAATTTAAACGTCAACTGATTCAAGATCCTGTGCTAAACATAAACGAATCGGAGTCTAAGCAAACTAGAGTCTTATTATAACTTCGATAAATTTATTGGTACGTCCTAACGCAATTAATTCAGAATTAAGATGTCGGAATATTTAAAGCCTCTTACTGCCAGCTATTAGGTGTTTCATTTACATATTTAGGTGGGAATAAATGGCAGAAATGGTGAAAAATATTACAAGCGTATATCACCAGTAATTTAATTGATTGGTTCGCTGTACGGCGCCACGGTATAAGTTAGTTTTAAATGTAAATTTTGAATTTATCGAATGGGATCCTGCAACATTGTGTCATGCATATGATAATCTCTTGTGAATTGATGGGTACTTTATCTAAAATTATAACATTATAACATTTTTCTTATAATACGTGTAGGTACCTACCTACTTTATATATCTACTTACATGTATTTTGTTTGCCGATATCACGAGTACCATAATTAAAAGCGTAGAAGTGATGATTTAAGTATCGAAATAATAAATAGCATCATCCAGTTGCATCGCACGTAAGTTGTTTCCGTCGTCATTTGAATAACATCAATTTAAGCCACATCAAGCCAGTTTCAGCGTGATTTGTCATCTTCTAACTCAATTCTACCAATACCTACGTCTTTTATGGTAGGTAGATACACATTATCAAGGTAAGCTACTGCCAAGGCTGGGCGAATCGTAACAGTGACTGCAGATTCCTTCATATTATAGGTATCTAGAGGCATGGAAATGCTCCCAAGAGCGCCTTCCGAGCAATTGCAGAGCATTCCTGGCGAAGCCATTTTCGTGCCTCCGGGATTTAATTGTACCCCTTACTTTGTAAGAGGAGACCTGTGCCCAGCTGTGGGATAGTTATGGGTTGCCATGATAATCATCTCATCATGATCTCTTAAACGCTGTGAATGTGAGCTGATTGAACATAATCTGGTACCTACAACTTTGTATCAATATCACTAATTACTTTTGATTGACCAACACAAGGCGGCGCCCATGGACCTTATTCCATTAACGTAGAAATTAATTGGGTACATTTTAATAGCTTTTCCTACGAACTCACTGTTTTAATAACCTTCGGTGTCAAATACCTGGCAAATTTATCACAAATAGATCGTTAAACTTCGCTTTCTGTAATAGGTTTTAAGATAACATCACTGCTACGAGCCCGTTTTCAATTTGCCGGTAGCGTAGTTGAGAAATAATTAAAAATGCAATTAAAAAGCAACATAAATTCGTCAGCCACGCCTCGTTCGTACGCAAACGGACACAAATGAACACGTTGTTGTGTTGTTTTAATGTTTCTGTACGGTTAATACTTACTTCTACATTGTTTTATTTATGGTCTACATTTTACTGTTTTGTTTAAATAGACAAATTGTTTATGTTCATAAAATTTATACACTTTTATAAGCAGGTAGGTAAGTAGTAGGTTACTGAATTTATAAGTCTATTGCTTTCTTAGGTTTACTTTTTGGGCACCGTAAATATTTGAAAAAAAAATTTAATTCGTAGACGCAAACCTGAGAGACATACATAGGTATTATTCACCTCATATCGATCATAGTTAACTCTATGTCTTGACCTATACCTACCTACAATTCTACTGCCGTAAAAAATATCGAAAGTCTAATAAGTTACCGACGTAAACTAATTCGGAAGTCTTGTTTTGGTTTTCTAGTAATTACGTCCTACGTCCTTCAGAGTAGTCACTAAACTCCAAACCCAAGTTGTAGGTGTGCCAGGAATAGGAGCCAAGTATTTAATTAGTCTAGTCATGGATATTTCCGCAAACGTATGCAGTTTGAAAGAGCATGAAATTCAGCGATAAAGTTGACTGTTAGTTATGTTGGAATAAATAAATTTTATATGGATCACATGTTTCCTATTAACCAGCAGTAGCCGAATAAAATTATTGATCCGAGATTTCTTGCGCATGACTAAGAATTATTATGAATGCTGTATTACCGTAAACCGCAGCTATTTCCATAAATGACATAGGTACCTATTCTTACATTTCTAACAAGTAGGTTGGTACCTAATTCATTAGTTTCATAACATAATTAATAACATTTATCCCGGACCTAGTGTCATGTCTTTATTCGTATTGTTGCTTTGATTGCAATACGAGGAGGGGAAGTCAAATGAAGGAAGCTCCTTATGCCATCTATCTACTCCTTCTAGTCTACCATATAATAATATTTCTTATAGACTGACTTTAGAATTATCTAAAACCAATTAAGTATCTACCACATTAAAAGTTAAGTAGAGAATGACGCTGCTATAAGTACGGCTTAATTTGAATCGATCAACATTAAAACACCATCTAATCAAAACTTTAACTCCGAACTGTTATAAAATACAAGAATTATCTATCCAATAACATTGTTCCTTGTACATTCTATGTTCTACCCCATTTTATAGGCAGTGTAACGGTTAACAAAAGTTTCTTATTGGCCATCCATCTCCAATCACCTCATACGGTTTGAGTGAGACAAACAGATATGTCTAGACTACTAAATGCTGTTTCTCGCCTTCAATAAAACTACAGCTGGTGCTTTATAATGAGGCAGGTGTTGTCTGTTTGTATTACAACGAATAGTCCAATTAATCGAATATGTTTTCAATGGAACAAGACGGAACTAGCTAGCTTGGTTTTGTTACAAGGCACGCTTTTATTTATGGGACGGAGGCATTCGGTAAATTTCATGTAAACTGATTGTGCCCCAATGTTTTCGAGATCACGTTGTTAAAGTTAACAATAAAATACGTTGATATCTATTTCTAATTAAATCGTTTTTATGTCAAATAAGAATATAATATGGCGAATAGGCCCTAACTAACAAGTTAATTGCTTTTTACCACTTTACAATCTTCAATGAACGTTACTTGAAGTAGTTGTTAAGCATTAAAATAAAATAAATCCGATTTTTGATCTAATTTAGGGGGGATATTTTTTTGCAACAGTTAAAATGTTTGTACTCTCTGAAAGCAGAATTATTGTCACTGGCAAGCGAAAAAAAGGCAGTCACATTCGGCTAAATGTCATTACGTTCATTTTTTTCTCATACATCCATACTCACACATACCTACATAAACAATGTTGGAGCATACCTGTTACCGCCCTCCTCACATCTTTCCTCCAAAGCACCTCATACTTCACCAGCGCACCAAACCTTACTTCGCTTCATCACATCTCACCACTTGCTGATCTCACATTGATTGATCTCGATCTTACATGATTCATCCATAGCAGAAGGCATACCAACGCGACCTTCGCTGCAGCAGTTACATTTCGTTACTTTGAGAACATTATGGAGAAGCCTATTTGCAGGTTCACAGTGTTATGACTGTTTTCTATGAAGAAGTACGTGATAATACATCTCAGGTGATGTGTAACTGCAGGTTTTGAATTCATTTTCCCATGCAGACGACAGATGTTCAAAAAGACTGCCGTAAATTTCGGTTTAGGTATTCAAAATTCTGCATCTCATGAAAATTTTCCTCCGCAGTCATTTTGAAACTGGCTATACGTTTGACCCATAAATTAAATCGGCTGAAATATGCGACCTATCCATTTCTCTGCCAAATGTTACAGTAGTTGAATTTCATTGCAGCTCTGCTTGTAACCTATTATGGCTGTATTCATCTGACCTACAGTGTAATGTAGCGACTCTTTATAATCTGAATTAAAAATTGAAGATCCCTTTTACTGACAACAATAATCTAAAGTACCAACGTTTCCGTAGCCTAATTTTATTGGTATTGACTGCCCGCGATACGAGGCGTCCCGGGTTTAATTCCCGGTCGGGGCAGTGTGAATGTACGGATGTCGTCCATGACACTCTCATGATACGTAGCGTAGCTTTTGTTTATTTACTTATTTTTTAATGTTTGAATAAAGAGAGTACTTCGGAACCTAGTAGATTTCTAATGCTTAGACCAAGTGATCTTTTACCGACAAATTTGTTACCAGGCAACCAATTATAAGTACCCAAAGGTTTACAACCATGCTAGTTAAGGTAATGTAAGACTGGAATTGACAATAAAGAAGTCCTCTAATATTGCTTGATAACTCCTCTATATGTACCTACTCTGGTACTCCGTTCACGTTCGAAATAAACTTGGTTTTAATTGCAATTCACACATGCCAGCTTTTCGCCTCTGTGACTAAGTTTCATTGTATATCGGTAGAGAGTATTTAAAATGCCTTAAGATATTTTGTTGAACTGTGAGCACAGGTTAAAAAATTTGCTTTAAGCAATTCATATTTCATACTCTCGGCGACTCAAGTATAGCTGACATCGACGGTTTTATGTGCCTTCTAAGGGACTAAAACACAAAAATTATTAGTGGTTTACTATTTACCTTACAATTATTAGAAAAAATATTAATCAAACCGGAATAACTCAAAATAACGCAACAAAACTAATTCAAAATCCATTTATTTATTACTTAATAGATACAACCGGAACACGACACTTATAAGCTAAATCGATACAGAAAACAATTTCGTTACTCAGTTCATTTTAATTTCCAATACAAAAAAAAACTTAAATAAGATAATCTATGTATCTCGATGAAAGTGCAAAATTTGATTTAGTCACGTCATAAGCCCTTGTAGGTATGTATGTTTGATTTCAATACAATTTATTATATAATTTCTATTGTCTTAAATTCGTTGTGAATTTTTCTGTCAAGATTTTTAATGCTGATATAATTATTTTAAGGCACACAAATTATTATTTTATTTAGAATTTAATGTCAGCTGTACTTTAATTAGGTTCATTATTATAGGCTATGCTTTCATAACAATACATTCAGTCTACTATTGGATACAAAGAATTCTGTTACAACACATAATCATCAAAAATTAAATACAACCATTCACATCCGTAATCCGCTGTATAAAGTAAACAAAATTTAAAATAAATGTCCATGGCATAAAACTGAAAAAATACAAAAGTCCATTCCATCAACCTTTTCCAAAAACAATGAGGCAACTGAAATCACTTGCCTAATAAGCCTTTGTAATAATTATCTGCGAGAATCACATTAATATTTCTAAGCTGCGGGTCGCAGTAAAAGTAAGAAATATTCACGTAACATTGAAATGGTTTTCAAATTACAAATGACTGGCACATTTCTACAATAAAACGTCAGATTAAGGCGGCTATTGTTTTATACGGGAAGAGGCTTTTGGAACGACTTTTTAGAAGACAAATTAACTAAGATTATTTTAAGAAATAATAAACAGTCAATATTTGTAAAGCCAAACTATTTAACTAGAACTTTTAGTAAGACTACAAGCTGTTTCGTTCATAATCTCTAGTTCTGTAGATGAAATAATATCAACAAACACAATATTATGATAATTTTTGACAGTTGCTAGAAGGCTGGTCTGACATACATAATTTATAATATTAAAAATAGACGTGAATGCTAGACTAGCCTCAATAATATTGAAGTTGTGTTTGCAGTTTTGTGGTACTAAAAAATACATTGACATTAACATTGAAAATAATATTGACATCCATATTGACAATTATACTGACATTAGTATTGACATTAATATTGTCAATGATACTGACATTAATATTGACATGGATATTGACAACAATATTTTAAGAATGAAACATACACGACTTGGTTACGTTGCGGACGATGCGGATGCGGCCGCGGCTGCGGCGGCTGCGGCTGCGGCCGTGACGGCTGCGACGCTGGCGTTAGTGATCGGCGCCTGCGGTACCAATAAGTCCGCCAGACGGCCCGCCTCACGCAACCCGGATAGAAACGCGCCGTGCACTGTCGCTGGGTAGTTGCGCATCGTATGCTCTCCTGGTAACAATGATACGGGATGAAAATAGGTCATCGATTACTTTGACATTATTACTTTTTTACTTGGCTAATGTTAAGTTTTAGTGTAGCGGTATACATTTTCCCGTACGTGAATTTCCGCAATATAAAATCACAAACCGAAAATTATTTGCCTATTTTTATCATTGGTTTTATTTCGTTTTTCCTTTTTAGTAAATTTGGTCTTTGGTGTGACGAAAAACCATTTCTATGTCTTGGGCCATCTGAATCCAGTGGCTTCCCGTTGCCTTTTTAGGTCAACAAATTCCTGTCCATTGCTTTTCTTTTCTTGAATTTTCAGAGTTTTTATTTGTAATACCTTTGCGTGTAAATAACAGTTACATACATAGACTTAAATAGGACTACTTAATACAAATTCAACAAAAAATCTTAAACGGTAATAAATCTAAAGCAAAGAAAAATAAAATGAATTTTAAAATAATAACACCATTTTCCCGCGTAGAAAGACATCTAGTCAGCCTGTTTATGTCAACTTGATACTCGCAAAAACTAGTATACAGAATTCATACCATTTTCATCAATACATAAAATATAGTAGTACCTACAAATATAATAAAGGAGGGCGAAAAAGAGAAATATATTTGTAATAACATATCATTCCGTAGATATCGATTACGGAAGTAGTTCATTGGTTATTCTATCCTCCATAAAATTAATACTTGCCCGAGGAGCAGTTATCGGCACGGGCTGGTTACAAGACATTCATATTAATGTTATGGAAAGGATAACCGGAAACCAATGAGATTGCGTGTTATTGCCAACTACTTTTTACGCGCTTTCTGAAGACACGTATTGTATGAAATACATAATATATTTAGATAATGTTATGAATCTAACTGAAATCTTGACGTTGAATAAACATTTTTAACGTTCCGTACCCACGGGACCCTACTAACATTACACTGTCTCGTCTGTCCGCCCGACAGTAACAGGGTTTTGTCTCTCGAGTTAGATTCCCGAAAATTTAACAAATTAGATATATCACAAAAAAATTTAAAATAAGCAAAAAAAAGGTTTCCCATAAAAGAAGCCATTGTACGTGGTCCGTGATATTGCGAGTTTTATTTTGGGATATATTTTGAAGTCCAATCTTACGAGATAGCAATAATTCAACCAATCTTTTTAGTGATTTGTCCAAACCTGTCATGACTGGCGATAATATTAATTACACAATTAATTGTATTAACTCACCAGCAAAGAACAATCTGTTGTCCCCAGATTCGTCGGGCACGGGCGCTGCGAGCAGGTCGTAGTCGGTTCCTGAGGATCCCACCGCTACGAAACTGTACGAGCCCCGAGCGAATGGATCGGCGCGCCATCTAGTGTACAAAAATAATTTTAGTTAATTTCTTCGACGTGGACCGAGAACAATAAGGACAAGACTTGTAAACGTGGCTAACATTAGTTAGATAGCATGGGAATTTACAATAAAATTGTTTGTGACCAATAAATTTAAACAAGTTGATCCTTTTCTTGTGTACGTAACATGACATCCATTTCACTATTCCATCTATTTTCCGTGTACGTTTCCAATGATACCTTATTTGTTAAATTTTAATAAGTAGCTTAGAAGTTCCCGCAGAACTTTAAACACATGGGGGTTGCAATTAGAACCCTCATTTTCGCTTTTCCATAAGCGAAAGCGAAGCTGTAATGTAAAAGATGACAGAAAGAAAAGTGTTTACGTCGGGTAAAACACTTTTCTTTCTATCATCTTTTTTCTTTCTAGGTTGGCCATACATCGATGGTGGTTGCCAACGGATGGTCCGATTGCCTTTGGTGTTAAGAACGTCCATGGAAGATGTTGACCACTTACTTACAGGCACGTTGTCGGCTATTTTGTCAGCAATTAGCATAATAAAAATTAAGAATGCTGTAGGAATTTGTAAGTAAAATAAAACAAATACAGCACGTATTTATTTAGGTACAGTATACACGTAAGTACAAAACCTTCAGTACAGCTATAACAAGAGTCCATCAAAAACCTTTTATCCAGTCCATATGTACACATAAGGTATGGACGGAACAAGGAGATTAGCACACAATCGCACAAACGTTCGTCGGTCCTGTTTGTGTGATAACAAGCCCTTTACAGTGTACAGTGTACACGTGACCGTACACTAGTATGACAGACTGAACGGATTAAACGTCAAATTAGAGCAAAACCTTGAGAATATGGATTCAGAATTTATTATACACTATTCAAATTCAAATTCAAATCTTTATTTCTTCGAAGTAGGTTTTTACAAACTCATTTCGAAAGTCAAGTTACGCCATTGCTTCAACAAATCCCTACGGTGAGTGGACTTGGAAGAAGAAGCGGCAAGAAACTCCCAAGGAGTCTCTTTTTTCTCTTTCTCCACTCACAGTACAGGTAGCACTTACTACTAATTATGGCTAAACACAAAAAAAAACTAATTCTAGTCCAAGTGGAACTGGTCGCGCGGCATTATCACACCCATGCAACCTTATCTTTAACATATATTATTCATCTATAGTATAATATGCATTTTTAGCATTAAGTCCGCCTTTGTATCTACACAATTGTATGGTGCATAAAGTTTAAATAAATAAATAAATAATATCCTTTACTAACAAGTTGTGATTTTACACGTCGCTTGAACATTTCAATAGGTAAATCACGTATCATTTTGGGTATCTTATTGTAAAATTTAACACCAAGCCCCATAAAAGTTCGCTGCACCTTACGCAGGCGAAATGAAGACTTAACCAAATTGTGTCTCTTTTTCGTTAGATGATTATGCGTATCACTGTTGACTTTATATATGCCTAAATTTTCTCTTATGTATAACAAGTTACTATAAATATACTGTGAGGCTACAGTTAATATGCCTATTTCTTTAAACTTTTCCCGCAGAGAAACGCGCGTTTTCAACCTATAAATAGCCCTAACTGCTCGTTTTTGCAGTACAAATATGGAGTCTATGTCAGCTGCTTTGCCCCACATTATTGTGTCGATTGTGTCGAAGATATATCTAGTGGAATTTGGTGTAGTCACTGTAATTTTTCATATTAATTAATTTCCTGTATTTGTTTATTTGCAACAAAATAGAACAATCCGCGAGCAAACTCGTGTGATGGTGTAAACTCGTATGATGAGTTTGTTAACGGATTTTTGTAAAGCAGATTAATCTTTAATACTTAATAATGGAGTTTCGCAAAATAACGCCTGATACAAGTAATTGGTTCATTAATGTTATGGTACTTATGGTAGGTACCTACTGTATTAAGGGGTAGTTCTTTATATGTTTATTTACTAAACGAATAAGTGTATTCGTACATACATTAAAACGTTTGTTAATTCTAGTTGTACTACTAAACAAGGAGGTTGGATCCCCAACCGATTAAAAGATATTAGGTATGTATGTAACAAATGAACTATTTATTCACACACAATTGTATATTAAAATCCTATATTGGCTGTGAGACTAGCTTTAAAGTATATCTAATACAGTAAATAATAAGTAAATTGAGTTGTTAATTTTGTTATAAAAAAAAAATAATTATCATCACTGAAATCATTCCGTTTCATTACAAGAACCAAAAGTAGTTTAACCCGAATAGTTGAGCAACTGAAAGTGGCTATTTTGCGATGCTACGACCTACAACACACAACAACACGACCATGTATTGACAAATTTACTATTTCATATTTCCATAATTTTTCGCTACAACCGCAGGTTTAAGTCACAATAATACAAGTTCAAAGTACATACTATAACGCGGGTTTTCTAGTAATCCGATATAATTTTATTACGTTCAATTAATTCACGTGCACGTTGATATCTCGTTATTTAGCGTAACCGACCGCTTACGATTGACGTAAGACTGAGCTACGATCGATTCCGATACGAGAACCGAATAAAGTCAAAGTATTCGTGTGCGCATACCATTCCCATTGTACTTACTTTACATAACAACCGCTTACAAGTCTCACAGCATTCTAATGTTGACGTCGTGTCACGGTACCCCCTACGCATCGACGTCAGCCTACTTTGTACGATTTAACTAGAGACGTTCGTTTGTGATGTCGGACGATGTATATTTAAACCACTTTATTAAATTGTCATAGACTAGCTTTTAAACTACAGGTAGGTAGGTAGCACTTAAATCACCAGATAATATTTTTTCTGTTCGCTATTAAATATATTTTTTTATTGTAATACTGAATGATTCGTGAGTGTTTGAATACATTTTACATCTATCACGCGGCTATTTCAAGTTCATAATGTAATTTTGTTATATAAAAGTAAAAAAATACAAATATTCAGTATTGCAATGATTAGAACTCGAGTTTGGTTTCCGGTTACGGACGTGTGTCCCTATGTGTAGGTAGATTGTCTTCAAATACTATACGCAGACCTAATATAACACGAAAAAAAAACTACAATTATTCTAAAATTAAAAAACACTCATTAAATATTCTTTTATTTTATCCCGGCTATAAAAGTACAGATATCATTGTGCCTAGTCTTACTGATATACATACAACGCACACCGCGCGTCGTATTTTTAGCAAGGACGTGCGCTTGCATCGCTGCATCGTAGCAACGTTCAATTATAATGACGTCTTTTGTTTCGAAACTGTGCCGGTGGTTGAGGCTTTCAAGGCAGTGTAACAACGCATGCGATCCTTGAACGCCTAAGGACCTACTAGCCGTAATGGGGTTTTTACGTGCAAAAATACGAAAGCTTTTCGACGTATAAGTGTTTCAAAAGTGGAACACTTGAAAACTGTGTCGCTAGTTCATGCGACGATATCGCTGGGAGGGAATGCGTAAATATAATGCTGATAGGTTTCTTAAATCAGGATCTACCTACTTATCGCTGAGTACTTTTTGCGCCGCAAGCGAAACACGACATTTTGAAATTTTTAGGTTAGCTACAGTAAAGTAGAGCGAGCAGCTTTTAAATATTGACTTTAAATATTGGTTACAAATTTGATTAATCGCGTGAACAGAATTCGAATCCACCAAATGTTTTTGCATGATGCGTAGGTATACAAATAGATGAAAGAATATGTTTTGGCTTCTAGAAATCGATAACGAAGGTAAGCTCGCTCGTCTACTCATAATGATATAGCTCATAATTATTAATATAAAACCGCGCGTCCATCTTTATGGACGAGGTGTAGTAGTAGTATGGACTTGGCTACTTTTACTCCTTTTTAATAACTAGTAGATAGACTTTTATATCTATGCAGATTCTACCTATTCATATAAAATTCACTTTGATAACTTTGATTCTCAAAATTAGTGAGTAGGTATATTTTATGTCTGCATAAATGCAATATTGAATTGCGACGAGAAACGCAAAAAGGAAAGAAACTAACTGGATCTTAACTTAAACTGAGATTTATTCGTCGAGATAATTCTTTATCTTACGGCTTTAATTAAAGGGTATTTAATCAGTCGGCCAAAACTCACAAGCCGAGTGGCATAGCGTGTCGAATTAAAATAGATAAAATTAAGCGATAATATTGTGGCAATACATCACGGGTTTACGGTTACGATATATTATGTAGAAGTAACTACTTAAGTATGTACAGTTAAACGTGGAAAAATATTGTTTGTGCATTAAGAAGTGTAGGTATCCGTTATATGTAAGATAAGTAAGTAGGTATTTATTTAAATAACATAGATACAACAAAATCGGAACAAATAACCATTTTCATTACTACCAATACCATATTTTATTAAGCGATGACTTTCATTTCATTTTTGTAAGTCATTTCTATTTGACGTAAAAGTCAACCTCTAAATCCTAAGTCTATTTGCCAGTGCCATACACATTACAGTTTGTAAACAAATTATATTTTGTGAAATAATTTTCAATTTTGTTCTCGTTCAGATATGATGAAAGTCTTACCGTGAAATTCATAAATCAAACCTTTTAGTTACTTTGCGCTAGCATTGAGCCGAGAAAAACTAACAATAACATACGTTTTCTGAAACAAAGATGGTAGTTCCTGAAACACGAGCTAACTTTAGTAGTAACTGCCTAAGTTAGTACATTCATCTGAATGTTGGGTGCAGGTAGGGTTGCCAGGTGTTAAAACGAAAAAAGCCGGACAGGCCAGCTAATTCAGCCAGAAATTTTGTAGAAAACCCCGGATACCTTTGCTACAGTTAGCAGTAATCAACAGAGCTGCCGTAAGCAGGCGTGCAAGGCCTGCACTCACGCGGGCAGCACGCACAGGGGGCGGCAAATAGACCACGGTGGGGTGGCACAAAAGTAAACCTACATCACCTACATGAAGATAGTTTTGAAACGATGAGGGGGGGGAGGGTGTGCAAAATGGTTTTAAACGAAGGCCCTACTAGTGGCGGCCCTTATAATTAATATCACCATTAAAATGGTTACTTAAAACATCCTGACATCTTCTAATTTGGCTGGAGACGCAACCAAAACCCTCACTGGTACGGATTTACTCAGACGCCTGGCAACCCTAACTACAGGAAAACTTAAGGTTAAGCGAAGTACAATATTATATATGTTGGTTTTTGACTGCGCAGCTCGTGAACCTATGCGAATATTCTTGAATTATAAATAGCACTTCAAGATGTGCGCTATTTTACGCTTCAGCCGGAGAACGGACGTGTACTTATTATAATTTCAGAATGAATGCCGTCACAGAAAACAGCACCCTGATACGAGTTTTGTTTACAAGAAAGAAGACATCAGATGGAAAATAATGTTAATTGTTGCCAAATATATTATTTTGCAGTATTCAGTGCATCTATTAAATAGCTTCTTAGGTCATTAGGTGAATATAATTAAGCGAAAACACTTTTCAGAATGCTAAAACACATAGTATGTCAGTAATCTATGACAAGATTTCAAGAAAGTAAGAAAGTACTCATACATATAAAAGGAGCCATAGCAAGATAGGGCTGGGCTGGGAGCTTAAGATCTAGTATTAATTCCTTTATTGACTTTTTTATTTTTTGGCAGGCAACAAATCGTTGATGCATTATTGGGCAAATGTTTAAAGATGAATACATGTTGTCAATACATGTTATCTAAATACATTTCAAACATAAAAGTTCCATAATAAACTTTGATATGAAATCATTATAAAACCCACTACTAAAAGCTAAATATCCCAGTGGAATTTCGCATATGAAACAGCTAAAACGGCATATCAAGCGAACAATAAAACTTTAATCGTTGATCACATTTTCATACAATCCTCCTCCAGCCGCGTAGCTCGTACAGTCGTACAAACAATGTTGCACATCTGATAATTTGCCGGGCTTTGTTTCGTCCGAAAGATCTTTTCCCAACGTTCTATTTTCTAAAAAGAGGACAAAATAATCTGCAGATTACCCCACCTATTTATACGATCCACGAAGTACTATTATGGTCAAACCAATTTTAAGTTAAAACCTTAGATTATTGATAGGTCGACGCTCGCGTCTGGGCGCGAACGAAGACTTATCAATGATCTAAAGTCATCAATACTTATTGAACTTTTATTAAGGGTATTGGAACATGATTGTGTCAGCCACCCTATATCCATGCGTGTTTGAACGAGAGTAAAGTAATCTCTAGCTATTTTCTCACAAATGTGAGTAAAAAAGTACGTTCTCAACAAAAAAACTCAATATTTCTACAAGAACGCTTGTTTTATCTGTTGTTATAATTAATCATTCTAAAGCTAAGCGTCCACAGATCGGTATCGTACGCATCGCAGTATCGCAGTTTGTATAGAAAGTACGATCCGTACGATGCGGATCAGTGGACGCACTTGTATGATTTTCTATACAAAGAATACTACGATCCGTTTAATGCGATGCGTCCGATGCGTACGATACCGACCTGTGGACGCTTAGCCTTAGCCTACTTACACCGACTAAGCATTGCTTTTATTAATAAAAAATAACAAAAAATGCAGTTTTTAATCAACGTCCGTTCCCAAGCCAGCGTGACTTACTTATCGATCATTATTCATTTTATTTGACATTAATATTTTCATACCAAGGCATTGCGCATTGCAGTATTTATTGGCCGCTATTTCATTGCTTCTATAAAATATATTAGTTTTACACTATTCATCTAGATACTAGTGAGATGATTGTGAAAAAAATAATTAAATTATAATCTAAAACAGACCAGACCGCTTAATAGAAAACTTTTTCTTTTTTAATATACAACCAATAAAACTATATCAGTGCTGAATTTATACGATACTAAATTATTTTAATTTAAATATGTTTTGTTGGAAATTGGAACTTTTATCCATCGGTCAGTCTGCGCGGGCACTACCCGAAAACCGCTGAAAGACATCAGGCTTATTTTCAAAATGCCTCCTCCCTAAAAAGGTGACTCATTCTCAAAAGGATTAAAATACTTGGCACATTTGTAACTCGTCACGGGGTAACACATGCAAGTTAAGTGTGGAGGTCTGTGAAAGGGTCAGTAATTTATGTCCTAACGGAACTTAAGTAATAGCAATAAATTAATACTTAACCGTACAAAAATTGTAATATTCCAAACCATCTTTCTGACTGCTACGTTTTCAAGCTTAATCCACTTAATTAATTTAGATCAATTTTAGAATGGAGATTTGAAAATCTGGAAGTTGTTTCCATAGAATTAATTTTGTCCCAATATATTGGCATGTGTTGGCTTGAGATAATTTAACAGTAGGTATGTATTTATCGCATCCGACTCTTTACCTATACGGGCGAAGCCTCAAGAAAATACTAGAAGGTATTTCTTATACCTATACTGACATAAAACATATATAATATGCCTAAGTCGGATTCATTATAATTTTTATAGTTCCACCAATCTAACCACATAAAATACATGTAGGTAATACGCAACAGCAATAGTGAGGCTTTCACACATACCTGGTGACAACGCATTCCTTAGGCTGAGGGACAGCCGCGTGTCCGAAGATACTTTTGAGCACGGCGATACACCTGCCAACTATGACGTCATCGGTCACATTCTCCATAACGGCCGCCGCTTCGCCTGCCACCAGCGCAAGAAGAACCGGCGCACTATACAGATTCCAGAACAGGAACAGCTCACCTGTGATTGGGATTCACATTATTTTAAATGAGGTCTTAAAAGTCACGTTAATTATAAGCATTCTTATTATAATAGATATTAAGGTTAAATATTATATTACATTTATTATTATCCAGATTATTTTAAGCAGATTAATAAAAATGAATCAAACTATACTTATTACGGGTTCACTGTAAAGATACAAAACTAATGTTATACCTATTAATTGTGTCTAAGAGTCAAGCAAAGGAACCCGCTTTGCTTTTTGGAATTCAAGTGCCCTCATATTCTATTTTTTTTCAAAATACTAATAACATACCGAAAGAAAACCTGTGGCTTACTTAGTTAAAGTTATGGTCAAAATATATGAACCATAATACCTATGACTAATCACACGAGTGGTACTTACTATCTATAATTTAAGTTAAAAGACTATAAGAGCTTTTCCGATAGGAATTAGTAAAGTGTACATTAAACAGCAAAGATCCGTAGTTCGCAGCACAAAACGAGATTAAACATGACCGCGAACGAAATCAGATAAACTCGTATCAGATTGCACGAGAGAAAAACTTTAAAAGCTCAAGAACTATCTGGAGTAGGTACAACGTACATTGTTCCGGCATTCCCATCGCATTTGGTCTTAATAAAGTTAGCTGAGCACACAAAGAGAGAGAGCCAAGGAGGTGTACCAAAGCATAACGTAAAAATACGCTTGTCTTGACTCGTTCCGGTGATTTATCGCGCGACCCTCCCCCACGGGTACCTCAGTAGCGTTAAATTATTCAGCTTTTAATTCGATATCACGTTGGCCACTGCCGTTTCTCTGTTTCACACTATACATTCGCTTGTCTCACCGACGGCTGCACCGAGTGCAAATATTAATACCGATGCAATATAATTTAATTTTTAAGACGACGACGCTTTGGTTCTGTTGGCGCCCAACGAGGGACCTTGTAAGTGGATCAAACAATAAGGTTTTGTTAACACCTTGAGGTATTGGGTTTTAGTTAAAGATTGATCTTTAATAATCAAATAATAAATATTGAAAAGACTTGAATGATATGCGGAATATGTATTATTTTTGTAACCATAAAATCAGCGTAAGTAAGCCTAAATTATAAACGGTAATATTTATTATGCATAGGTACACTATTCACTATGAACATATCCACAATTATTTACAATATATTCCTTAAAAAAGAAATAAGTCCTAACAAGACTTAATTATTTATGAGTCAAATAAATATCGAGTTATATAAATACTACACTCAGTAAATTTGTCATGTGCTCCAACGGTTTTAATAACCAATTTCTCCGTTACGCCACTAAGCGTTCATCGTTCGCGGTCTACCAAGTACCATTGCGAGGGGAAATAATTTACGACTCATTCTCGGCACAATGTAAAATCTACTTGTGTGATTCGATTAAATTAGAGGCCTGGAAGTCGCATTAAGGACTGCGCACATTACAACGACTCCACGCCAACGCGGTTACGGAGCAACTCAAATGTAAGCATTCAATAAAGATCCTTATATCTTGGACGTTACGGTTGAATTTCGAGTGTACACTTGAAAAACGTGGACTACTCCCCACCCACTGCTCACCGACGCCGTTCCGACTCCAACGAGTGGGCCACGCGTTGACCGTGCGCTTACGGTTAGCGGTCTACTCGCCGACCACCCGTGGACCGCTAAAACACAATGCCTGAAGCAGCATTCGGGCGGGAGTTGGCGCGTTAACGGCCACCCGCCCGCGCCTCTTGTTACCTACTCTTGTTACTACATTTGCGAGACATGACACCTAAATAAATTTATTCTAAATCTATATTGTAAATAGGTATTGTTATAAACTTAGTAGTAGGTACATAATATATTATGTCATATCATTTAGTAATACCAATTTTTTTATATATTGTAATTAAATAAGTAGGCATAATTTATCTATACAATATTATGACAATACTTACATGTATTCGGATTAATATTTTCATTTTAATTAGGTATTGGAAAGACATAGCTAATAATAGTACATTACGATACGGTTACGAACGAGTATCGTATATTATTTTATAGCACGAGTGACATAAACCCTATAAATTGGAGTTAAGTAAACAAAATTATTTTTATTTTGTTCGCGCTCACACATTGGCGCGAAATCAAGGTCGCTGGCCAGCACGAGGCGCGCGTCCTTGGAAGGAACGTTTACTGGTTCTTCAATATGATTTTATTCTTATGACATCGCGGACCCTAAATATTCTATATGCAAACGGGGTACTCACAATTTTCTATTGTTTTCTCTATTTACGAATGCCGGCGCGCCCCTGTTCGCAACATAATATGATTTTAAGCTTAGGTATATTATCGCAGATATTTAACATTTTAAACTACGATTTACGACGGTACTTACGATTTTCAACTGTTTTATCTTTTAACTAATTCCAGTCCGTACTGGTTCATAATATTATGATTTTAAACTTATATCATCGAGGACAGAATAGTACATTATGATACAAGTGCGCGAAGTTGGTCATTACAGTCGAGGCGGTATTGAGCCCGAGCCGCAAGGCGAGAGCTGTAATAGAGCCAAGACTGTAATGAACAAAGCACACGCGTATCATACGACGTTTTTCAACACACTTGCGAGGAAAAAAACAATTAGGTATCGACATTTTTCAGTCACAAATCAGCAAATTATAAACGAACAAAAATGTTTGCACAAAATGGCGCGGTTTATTTTTTCGCGCGCCGTATCTTTGGTTGAATAACTATGCGCGCGCAGGTTAAGTCCAGAGACACCGAACATTCAGCCACAATATATTAAACTAAATAATTATGTATTTCTAATAAGAATTTACGGTAATTAATGATTTAAAATATTGTATTTTTTAAATGCTTTAATAGATAATTAGATGAAGTATAATCTTATCTTATCAGATTTTGACTAAGTACAACAAGTTTATTTATTTACAAAATAACAAATCTTTTGGTAACAACCTCTTTACGGATATTAAAAAAAAAGTGGAATAAGAAAAACACTAGTGCGGCAATGAAAAGTAAAACGCACTAGTGTGTAATAAACCGCATTCCGGGCGTAAGACTAAAGAAAAAATAGCAACTTTACGAGCAAGTGTGTTGAAAAACATTTTAAATGCAAACGGGTACTCACGATTTTGAATTATAATGTAATCGGAGATATTTAAACACTTTAAGGTACCTACTTATATCACTATACCACTTAAAATACGATAATGTAGTTACTAAGCTAACGTTACAAGACTCGACTGTGAGCTTTCGTTAAGTACAGACCAACGAGTGGGTCGATCAACGTCGACGAGTCGACCACGCGTGGTCGACTCGTTGGTCGGACGTCGTCGGTGAACAAAAAGGTCGGAGTGGAGTTGGCGTGGAGTGGGTGTGGCGTTGTTATAGTTTGCGCAGACCTTTAAATATTGAAAACTGTACGAGTTCTCCTCTAACGAGTCGTATCAGATTCGAGATTGTTGTTTGTTTGTTTCTTACGACTGTAACTATGTGATTTTTATCTATTCCTCTGACGATTTATCTAGCAAATAATTTGTTAAGGTTCAGTTAATTATGGGTTATTAATATTAAGCACTTTGTGTTTACTTAAAATTGATTTATAGATTTGTAAAAGGGGAGATAGTAATTAATGCGTTAATCTACAATTTCTTATTAAACTTCGTCCTTTCGCAAATGTTTTTATGTACCTAAAGAGCAGATAAACGAGCATCTCAACACAATATAGTAAGTGGTATACAATCACACATGTACCTATTTCAGTGACAATAAAGACATCACTGATGATGATTTTGACGACCCTGTAGCTTAGTTGGTAGCGACCCTGCCTGCGACGTGAGGGGTCCCGGGTTCGATTCCCGGCCGGGGCAGATATCTATGTGGCAGATAAATATTTGTACTCGGGTCATGGGTGTAATTGTAATGTGTTATATGTGTAGTCCATGCCACCCCATGTGTGTCCATGACACAGGTACCTAGTAACCTACTGCGGGGGTATGAGTGTGTTAGCGTTTATTTATTTATTTTTATTTATTTTATTTATCACTGACTGCAAGAAGGATAAAAAGAAAGAATGAAAGTACTGGATCTAAAGCCACCAGCCGAGAAGTATCGAGTCGTTTGGTTGCTGACTTCAGCCGGAGGATGCTAACTAGCCAGACAAGTTTTAAAGAAAGTAAATAACATGAATATATCAAACACTTATTAATAATACCTATTTAATAATGAAAATAAATTACCTCGACTAGCGGTAGTGGTTCCAACGTGTCCAAATAGATTGGCGCTGGGGTCCCAAAAAGTTCTCTCGAAACATAGCACCACCTTGTTCAAGTTTCCGTATCCCAAGCGTTTGATAGCTGCGATCTATTTATAAAAGAAATTTTACAAGGTGAGAACTTTATCATGTACTTTTTTTAATTTTTGGCCAAGTCAGCACTTGGCCAGTATGGTTTAGGCATTATAGTTGACTGTCAAGGATGCTTATCATTCACGGTGTTTGTCTACACCCACAGTCTACACCCAAGTAAGAGAAGATTAATTTCTTATATGCGTGTAAGTAACGTAATCTGGGGAATAAACAATACCAAAACTTTACTGTATAGTCATTAGTTAAAATGTAATGAAGTGATAATCATGATGGCGGGATGATAATGGTTACAACTTTGTATAGAACTACTTTATGAAAAGAATTAAAAATATTTCGGCTGAAGTTACTTAATCTTTTCTCTCCCGAATTATTGATTCTATGAAACACTTCACTTAAGAAGCACTTATTCTATTCTTAAATAAGTTTACTTCGGTACAAACCTTCCAATCCGGTAATGGCGGATCAAACTTGACGAAGTTCTGTTGGTTTTGCCCGTTGTTCGCCACCGCTACCTTCAGTACGCCCAGGGGTAAAGTGCATAGTACCACGTCACCTGAAAATAGCTTTATGGTTAAAAATAATTATACAGCAAAAATGCAGCAAAATAATAACCTTGAAGAAATATAGGCACTACACCTTATTTCAGAATCAACAATAAACCAATATCTGCTAATTTAATTTTACAAGATTTTAGGTTACTTGCAATGTGTGGAGGTAAATTAGTTAGTACTATTTTTTTATAATAAACTTAAAACCAAAGTATAGAGAAAGAGGCCTTTACATTTCACGACTAAGAGACTGTGTATCCTACGTTAAGGATAAATCAATTGATTATCCAGTTCCCGTCTCCTACAGACGCAAGTGGTCCTATTAGGTTTCGACAGCAGTACCTACTTATGGCGCAACTTACATAGCAGAGAATACAAAATAAAATAAAACAGAGGCAATCAGCGTGAAAGCCAAAGCCTAACCTTAACTGAAGCCCCGTTTTACCTCAATGGGCTAAATAAAGAGCTTTTTACGTTAATTGCCAACACGAGCATGCCGTGCGGGAATTTTCACAGGTAAATAAAAACAATTTCAGCGATAATAAACTAGCGGGGAAAAACTGCACGTACTTGTTAAAATTTGGGTTTGTTTATACTTTTAACTTTCAAAGTACATACTTTATAAAATAGGTTAATTGAATGTTTTTTATCCCATTAGTGATACGCTCTAGGCAGGGATGAGCACAATGAAATCATGATTTATAGATCACATACATATATTTTTGGGGCCCGGAAACGACACCCGCGAGCGTTTTTCTAATATAGAAAAGGTACTTAGAGCGTTTTTGGCGGGGTCATTTCCATACATCCAGATGTAATCGTAATCTGTAATTAATTAATTATGACTACATGTTGAGCAAATGCTCCAAATGAAATTATAATCTGTAATCGAGATTACATTTTATGAGAAGTGTGGGAAGGGTCGTGTTCATGTGCTATAAGGTCATCGGTTTGCCAAAGAAGATCACAATAATTTTGTTTTATTTTGTAGGAACGAATGTACGTTACTTTTTAGTACAAAAATATAATAACCAAACACCTATTTCATGTCGCTTACAATTTTTCCGAGAAAATGTATGTTACATTGTCGTGATCATATTTATTATCATAATAATGTAGGTAATATACAGGCTCGTTAAATATGGATTTATTTAGACACGACAATTTTTTTACCTGATTTTTTTAAATTCATGAAATGTTTTCAAACATGTTAACTGTGATTACTTGTGCAATGTAATCAACTGTAGGCTCGTGGATCAGTGCATGGACTATACAGATATTTATGTAAATGATAAACGTTTAGTTTTCCGATAACTTTCATTATCCTACTTTGTACGAAAATATCCGTGAAAGCGTGTGAACATTTAGTTAAAACAAATGTCCCTAATAAGTAAACTAGCATACAGGAACAATCGGCTTTAATCCGTTATAATGTGTTCATGAGCAATTTTCCCTAGGTCTCTCAACAACATTGCACTTTCTCTTTTTTAATGTCAATCTACTGCCTTATACGAGTCCGCAATGACCTAGCGGTCCAACCTAGTTCACATACATGAGTAACCATACATCAGCACAGGGGACCTAGAATAAACTCACTCTTAGTTCAAGCTTAGCCGTGTTAGGAACGGATGAAATGAGTTTAATGCCACATTTACTTATAAGGTAGGTATTTAAGTAGTATGGGTCACAATATTTATTAAAAAACCGTTATATTTACTAATTCTAATAATTTGTATAATAGCTGTTTATTTATACAAACAATATATTTACTAATGTCAGGCTAAACTATTTCATAGCTTAGCCAATTATTATAAATTTATTTTTAAACAAGTTGTTTAGCAAAAAAATTAAACATTCCGTTTCATTAGCGAAAGCAAATGTAACACGACTTTGTCGTGTATGTATGGTACGGCAGCACGATCCACAAAAACTCGTAACATGTTAGTTTTTTGTGGAACACGAGGTTTTACGGTGCGCTCATCTATTTTTTCCACGTGAGCTATAAAGGACTAGACACTAGCACCGCCTCTTTAACATTTAACTGCCTCTTCCACAATAGACTCCGCCTGTATGCAAATGTGTGATCGCCTCGAGCGAGGACGGCGGGGTGAGGGGCGACCGCAGGGTCAACAACGGCGGCCGTATTTTTGCGCCTCGTCAAAGTAAAATTAACGCGTTAGAATTGCAAATCACTTCACGACAAAGAAATGGCAAGAAGCCGCCGCCGGCGTTGTGGATTTTTCTCATAACGCCCATTAATATGTCGACGCGACGGTCTTCTTGTTTTCTTTTTACCAGCGGCGCTTCCTCAATATTACGGCCACATGAATTAGATTTTTCTATTTTGAACTTGGGGGAGATAAGTTTTAACACATTGCACGCGTAGTCTGCGCTCGTGGCGAATATCAACAATACCTTCACACTTTTCCCCCAAGGTTCTAAATTACATTCGCGCGTTTACTAAAATGAAGTATTCATATTTTTTCCAGGAAGCAAAAAGCTCCACCTAAAGCTGAGTATACATTAAAGCATTTCGCGGTAATAACGAATCATTCTTAAAGTATTTATTATCGTGACTTTCCATCTGTAATGTAAAAGTGGTTGTTAGCTTAGCAATCAAATTCAACCTTTTAGGATTACTCTTCAGTTAGGCCATTAGTAAATGACTAGCCGGTCGAAAACAAAATAAATAACGGCGAAGTTGAATATCCATTCGAGGATTATCCCTGAAACGCGGACAAGCCCTATGGGTACAAAAACAGATAAAATATATGTACATAAACCTTTTTAAAGCGGAGGTTGATCACATTCGCATCTACATAGAATGTGCCTAAAATATTTTAAATGTATGTTTAAAAAGCAATCTACTTTAACAGAACTAGATACATAATATTATGTAAGAACTTATACATATAAGATAGGTAGGTTCGTGTCAGTTATTAATTTAAGATGGCAACACATGCAAGATTTGAATATGGAGGAGAGTTTCTACCCTAAACTCTGGGTTTCAATCAGAACTGTATGATACTTATAAAAACTTCGCAGACAGAGGTTTTCTGAGAACGAACTGGATTTGAGACTTAAAGAATATTTTTTTTACTTGATCCACTGATTTTTTTTAATACTTGTTACCATGTCCCACACAGTGATAAGGAATGACCGCAGAGTAAAATTATCATTAGTAGAGCCCATACAGGCGCACCAACTTTTTTACTTAAAATATGGTTATGATAAATACCTACTTTAAATGAGTGTGTTGTTTCTATTTTAAATTAGGTGCTTACCTTTGAAAGTCTGGGTCTGACTGGGTGCCCGAGGGTTCACTGTCTTGACTGTGACTCCTGGTCCAGAGTACGTAATCTCCGTGACGGCTGTACCAAGCCTGATGTCCAAGCCATCGGACAATGCAACTGGCACGCAGGAGTATCCATTGCGTACTGTAACAAAAAATAAAAATACATAAGGTAACTTATACACCCATTTATTTATAAGCTTAAAATAACGCAACTTAACATCAAGGATTTCATTGCCACTTAATATTAGGTAAATGAAAAAATGTATATGATAGATATGATATGTAAATGTGTATGATTTATAGTAGTTACAATTTGTATTAGTTATGGAAACAATAATCTAATTTGATCGATTTAAATTCAATTATCGAGAACAAGTGATGTATTGAGGCCATTTTACCGATATCGTACATGAGCGTCGGAGCAACGAATTAATTGATGCAGCAACACGAAATAGTAGGTACGCACCACCGTTGTCATTATTTGGTAACGAGGTCTATTTATCAGTACAAGTGCATAATTAAACCTTTTTAACTGGTATCCATGATGAAACACAATTGGCGAACGTGCTCGGGGAAACTAGGCCACTCTGCTTAACAATTGATATTATATGACAAACTCCACGTCAGTCAGTCACGTCAGTAGATACTAGTAACTGAACCGATCTACATTATTGATAAAAGTACGGCATAATGAACACTTGGCATTTTGTAATTAAGTAAGTAATTAAAATATAAATCGTCATTTTATTAAACTTGGGTTGAAATGAAGATTACACATCTGAATTAAAGGTTACAACGATATTACGAAAAATTTCAGGAATTTTCAAACAAAATTCAAAAATAATTGTCGTCGTTATTTAAGCGGATTTTTTTTGATATTTCACGTTTATTGAATCGCACTACAAAACAAATTAAAAATCCTCTGTGGCACAGGTAACTTCAACTGAAAATAGTGAGAATACAGATATTCCAAAAGTGTCAGCTTTTTAACAATTTCCGGCGCCCAACCAACAATTCACAGCTGGGCTAAATTCAGAAATTCACGCTTTGAAAACCGCAGCCGACCTAGTTCAAAATATCCCAGTATAAAAGAATTCTTTTGACATAACGCTCTCCTAACTTTGATATTTCCTAAAACGAATTCACTATCACGTTTTAGGTATTAATTTTAACCTGGATTGAAAATTAAATACGAGATGATTGGTATTTCTAATTTTGAACTCAGTAGTAATTTGTCAGTAACTTACTTTTCATCAAAAAGCAAGAGAAACTCATACGAGGATTTGAAATTAATTGTAGTTACAAACTTAAACTCATACCACCCTTGGATTACGCAACGATGGTATGGAAAATATAAATAAGTGATTATTATTGTGTCGCAAAAACTTCTATCCTAGCCGACAACGGAACGGGACTGTTTATCTTCGTAGGATCACTACTACTACTATTGGCCTATCCTATTATTACGTAAAATGTGAAAGTACCTATTAAAGGAAATACCACATGTATTTTGTTTATTTGTTTATTTTATTTTATTGTTAATTAGAACGGTTTACATACGGTTTATTTTGTTATACCTATAATTGATTCGATATTATTGAAACCAAATGCAGTGTTTTCTAATTAAGATTTAGAGCTTTAGAGATTACTTGACCATGATGCACTAATGCTATGTGAATAAAGGTATAAATAGACGATCGAACTTGGTCCGGGCCGAACCACGAACATGGTGCGGTCCGAACCATATTCGCTCGTGTGGTGCGTGGTCCGCCGGACAAATATCGGTGCGGCTGATTCGGAGCACTTGCACATCGAACGTGGTGCGGTCCGGACCAATTCGATGGTGTGGACGGCGCACCGAACCACAGTGTTGCCGTTCTGGCAACTTTGTCTAGATGTAGCGGAATTTTTGGGAAGTTAGCGAGAGAAATTTTAGTTTTGGCGGGAAAAAAATATTTAGCGACTTCTAGCGGATTTTTGACTCGTAGTTTTGGCGACTTTTTCAAAACCTAAAATCGAAAACAACAAATAAAGTAGTTAAATTATTTTCAATTAAATTATCTAGCGATATAAAATTTTGAAAAACGGCACGAACCATTTGTCGGTCCAGTCGCTTTTGTGCCACTGTACGCGCAACACGTCGCGACGTTTTAGGTATCAGAAATGGATTCCAGGCAACGCCTTGGAGTTCTTGAAGACACTGTTATTAGTACGGAGAAAAAAAGCAGTTATTGATATGGTGGAGTTATATAAAGATTTTCCATGTTTATGGAACATATTTGTTTCGTTAGAATAGGGCGGCATGTCGAGACGAGACGTGTTCACCCAATGCTAGCACACAACGACTGGACGGTTCGGAGTCCGGTGTGCTCGTCTGTTGTGTAGAGCGCACCGTACAGTACGTGGTTCGGCCCGGACCAAGTTCGATCGTCTATTTATACCTTAACCTCTCATGTAATGTCAATAAACTCACAAAATCACAATAATTGATAGCGACTGTCGACGTCAAACTGCACTATTTCAACATTGTCGTCGGTTATCTGAGTATTAGATATTTTTATCCCATGGCAGTGGGTAGGAAATCTGTTTAAAGGCTAATATTTTTTATCGTTAGGTCTCTTAGCACTTTTCTATTATACTGATGGGTGCGACTTCAACGTCTATTATGTTTTAATACGTACCTATAAGTGGATTTCCTTTCCACTGAGTGTTATGCTGAGAGTATAGCCGATATTGTTGCAATAGCGAATTTGCGAGAAATATTTTGAATCTTATTCCCTTACCGTAAAGTTCACATGCCACTGCAGAAACTAAATAATTTCAGTTGACGCTATAATACTGTTAGTTGTAGCAGCTTTGTGGGACGTTATTATCGTTTGTGGCGTTCGATGTGTTATTATAATACTTATAATGTATACCTACTGTTATGGTCGGTAAGTTAACATAATATAAAGAACAGTAAATAAGTAGTTTTAAGCTCATTTAAATTCAGCCACACACGAAATACTTATTTAAATTAATAAATAGCTGTATTTAAAATTAACAAACGCAAGACTTAAAATATCCTCAAACGACCTGAAGATGATCAAACGACCAAACAGATTCTTAATCGTTTGAAAAATTTCTTGCCTATCAAGACTAAAATATGTCTCGTACAAGCGCTCATTTTCCCGATCTTCGATTATGGTGATGTGTGCTGTGTTGATGTCAGTGAGACTCTTCTAGCCAAGCTGGATCGTCTCATAAACAGTGCCGTACGCTTTGCCTTCTGCCTTCGCAAGTTTGATCATGTTTCCTCATATCGTCGTAAGCTTAAATGGCTTCATATCCGGGAGCGACGGCACATTAGACTACTTTCTTCCCTTTCTACTATTCTCTTTGACTCCCGCACTCCTGATTATTTGAAATCCAGATTTCAATTCTTATCTTCCTCTCATGATCGTCAGCTTCGGTCTACTGATTCTAATCTCCTCTCTATCCCGCTTCATCGATCTGGTTTCATCTCCAACTCCTTTGCGGTCCAAGCTGCTCGGCGGTGGAATGCTCTTCCTGAACAACTGAGAAGACCAGCTAACAGGTTTATCTTTAAAAAGAAACTAATGGCACACCTGTTAGAAAGTTGCTGAAATTTACTCCATTTATGTCTGACATTATTCATATTCATTATTTATGTATCAGATATAATATGTTATGTATGTTTATATATGTATATATTCATAAGTACATATATATTTGTATATATATTTATACGTATTTATTTGTATAAATATTAATATTTATAGTAAGATTAATTTATATACACATTATAATCTTTTATACTTTTACTTTTGTATATGTTTCATTTTCCATTTCAATTATTTTATTTATACCGCTCGTCGTGTTTCTCTGTTTGGCCTAATGGTTAGCTGGTAGAGAATGCACCTAGCATTAAGCTCGCCATTTTGTACCGTAATATGCGTTTATTGTGGTCAATAAATAAATAAATCTTCCTAAAATACAACTAATAATTCTATTTTATACCAAAAGATGCCTTACAGTTTCGGAAAAGAGTTGATACTCTTCAAAATGCTGGACTGATTTCGATCTCTCATAGCTAAGAACAACCGCAAGCAATCTTTCCATTATAAAAATCAGTTCTCTCATTCAGGAGTTACGGTGCCACAAACAGATTAAAGACTGGCAAACGGTTAAACTTATAACGCCCCTCTTTTCGGTTGGGTTTTAAAAATCAAAATACGAAACGTTTTCGCAAAAAGAATATCTATACAATTATCATATTATGTACCTACTCGAAATATTACAATTGAACTGTTTTATACATTTGAACATAGTGTAACAATATTTAAACTCTAGTTTAAATGTCTGAACACAAAGCGCTTCCAACTTTTCGGATGCGTCCTGCGAGCCACATCCGGTGGTTGCAAGTTGCTACAGTTTGCTGCTAAACTCTATTAGGTCGCTTGTAGTTCCTAATGTGTATAGGTTTTGATATGTTGTTACAACCTGAATGCTGCTTTTACGGAACACAAAACTGCGAACTGGAGCGATATGTTTTCACAACGCAGAAAGCTGCGAATTGCTGCGGTCCGCGGTGCTGTTTCGGCGTCGCTTCGCAGTTTTGTGTTTCGACCCTAACTGGCTTTTATTACAACTGACACTCTCCAACTGAAATCAATCGGGAATTATTCATGTTATAGTTGCTGTTAGAGAGCTAGTTAAGGGAGTGGTTTGAGCTTCCTTCTGTGTGAGTATACTACATAATTACAGATTATATATCCAGGCGTGGTGTAGGCTACCAATTATGCACGATAGTTTTTATTGTACTCTGAATGCCTACACCCTGCTTTTCTAAGTTAATATATTCAATTGAAACGATTTCGGTACCTACGCTTAGTTATATTCAATTTTAATCAATCGTCAACTAGCTTCCAACATTGTATTAGTGAATTCCTTCGTGCTTATTAGGAAAATACAAACACTGCTAAGAGACTTTAATTCAACAGATGTACCTACCTTAAGTAGATTTATGTATTTTGATCTGAAACCAACAATCACAAATTCTAAGCAGTGAATCTACAACAGTTTCTGATTTGGCACGTCCAGCCGGTCCAGTAGTACTGTCGTACATAGATGCATTGTTACAACGTGTTTAACTTTGACAATTTGTCCGCGTGTTACAATGTTCGGTATATCGGAGTGTTCTGTGTCACGAGTGCTCCCAACTAGTTTCTAGAAACTATCGCTATGAAAAGTCACCGCAAATATTATCAGAAACAGACACGTGCCACCCCGTGTATTTGGGACATAAAAAGGTATGTTTTCACCAAATTTCGAGAAAATGATATATTTTTTGTAGAAGATCAAAAAATCATAAACTCAGTTATTTGAATTTTTCAAGTAAATTTCAGGTTATGTGAGATAAGTGTGGATAAAAAAATGTTTTTTTATTACCTACAACTTTGCCATATTATTCTTTTCGTTTTAAAACCTATCGGCACTGGTATATTAAGAAAATACTTAAGCATAAAAATCATTGGTCCGACCAAATAATTCACGTACTTAGTTTTGAAAGCTCCCTCCTACTCTCCTCCACCGCACATACCGTAGCATATTATTATAACAAAAATATTTTTATTATTAATCTGTATCGATACCAAAACGATTTAAAAGAGCAAACAGTTAAAAAAAATTCTGACCAGTTCTGGAACAATTTTTTAGTTTTGCTCAAAGCGGTAGCCTGAAAATTGGCCACCGACCGTCTCTATGCCAAAATATTCCGAAACTTGAACCACTGCAGTTTGCACTTGCAAGAACTAGTTTAGTGGCTGGATGTTACAAAATAAGTTTTATACGATTGCTGTATGATTTTTCATATTTTATTGAACTAAAAATAGTTTATAGTTGGTACATACAACTACTACTAGGTTATCTACAAGAAAATTACTTTGAATAAAAGTATATTGAATAAAAGTATAAGTTCCCTACAGTCTGGAATCCCACCAAAAACATTTTCATGTAAAGTGTTGCCAAGACGACTGCGTACGGTTTACCTTGTGAAAAAGATATCAGATCTCATGTAGAGCCAAGCTTCTGAATCTACAGCTCTAACTCTACAAACCCTAACTTCACTAACTCTACATCTCAGTAAAAATGTATGGCTCGGCTGTTTCGCTACCGTCACGAAAGCGTAACGAATGCCTTCGAATTCTTCTCACTGCTAAGCGAATATTTAGTTTATAAAGTCGAAACAGCCAAGCCATACATTTTTACTGAGATGTAGAGTTAGTGAAGTTAGGGTTTGTAGAGTTAGAGCTGTAGATTCAGAAGCTTGGCTCTACATGAGATCTGATATCTTTTTCACAAGGTAAACCGTACGCAGTCGTCTTGGCAACACTTTACATGAAAATGTTTTTGGTGGGATTTCATTCCTTTTTGTAAGTTCCAATGGCAGTATTTTTTTTTGTTTATGATTAATGTGTTTCTGAGGCTACTCGTAGCGACGTTTGAAAGTTGTCCCATATATGAATTAGCGATTAGCGTCGAATGTTATAGTTAACTAGAGAACCGCCCGCGCTTCACTTCGGGACCCGTAGGTAACAGCCGCGTAGGTCCCGCTCCATAGTCGCATATGACTTCAGTACCAAAGCCAAGGCCACTCATCTTAGGGATTTGTGAAAGCGATGGCGTATGTCACTCACATTCGAAAAGTGTTCATTTTCAGTAAATTACATGTAGTATTTGACAGCGTGATTCAGAACTTGCAAATGAATTTTACTAACGCCATCTATTAACAACATCCGGAACTAAATATCTAGCAACTAACAAAACATCGATCTTCCCATGGGAATGAGATGTTTTTGCTCGGTAAAAAGTAGCCTACGTCACTCTCCACCCTCCTAACTATCCCCACACACATAAACCATACCATATAATAGCCATACTTCGACGTGAAAGAGTCACAAACAAACACACTTTCACATTTATAATATTAAGTAAGGATTCGACCGTCTAATATAAACTTAAAATTTTAATATAAACTTAACTCTTAAGAGTAAATAGCTTTCACCGTATATAAGCAGGGGCGCCGTAAGGTGTGTCGGCGCCCGCGTGCGAACCCGATTTGCACCCCCCCCCCCCTGGTTGAATACTAATCTCATATACAGATTCATGATTAAGTCCCTCCGCCGGGGTCCATTTGCCCTGAATTTGCCGCACGCCTTGCACGCCCGGTTACGGCGCCCCTGTATATAAGGGGATAATAATACAACGGGTTTGAAAAACTGTTTATAATATTAAACACTATAATAGAAACAGTATTTTTAGACAGTGAAATAAAAGTGCAATATATTATGTTATTCATTAATTATTTCCAACGACAGAATTAACGTAATATTGCATTTCTATGAACTAAAATTTTAATAGTCAACTGTCGCTTAAATAATCAAACGCTAACACACTCATACCTCCGCAGTAGGTAGGTTACTAGGTACCTGTGTCGCGGGTGGCATGGACTACACATACATACTATAACACATCACAATTACACCCATGACCCGACACCCGAGTACAAATATTCATCTGCCACATAAATATCTGCCCCGACCGGGAATCGAACCCGGGACCCCTCGCGTCGCAGGCAGGGTCGCTACCAACTAGGCTACAGGGTCAAAAATGCAAACTTTAAATATTGTAAGTAAATCAAAACCAAAGATTAGTTATTTTAGTATTTTATTGGCACGGTGCGCGATGACAGCGCCAACTAGCGGTTGCAATTACAGTGGACTTTGAAATATCAAATAGCTTACTATCATTACGAAAAATAATAAACAAACAATTACATACTTATTTCCAATTATATCGTAATATCGTAATTAATCAGGGTCCTCCCACTTCCTACTTTGAACCTATTTATATACTACTTATATGTTAATAAATTATATAGGTATAAATAACATCTTAAATGTTATAAATGTTAATCTAAGTACCTAAATATAAAAATTAAATGTTCACGAGACGGTGTAGTGCCATCTAGTGACAACTCGTTCGAACTACTTTCAACTTCGATTAAGTTAGTTTAGTAAACATTGTAGTTGTCAAGTATTCTCTAGATGGCGTTACTTACTTGGCGCTCTTAAAATATTTTTCAAAAATTATTTTTATGGGGTCCCCATACAAGCAATTATTAAAATCTAAATAATAATAATTAGTAGGTATTAATATTATTAGTTTTAGTAGGTATTAATTAGTAGTATTGATGGTAAATATTTTTTTTATTTAAGTGATGTCCAACGCCATCTGTTGTTAGATATATGATATTATATAATTATGATTACAGTCAGTGACTGTGTTACCTTATTAGCCCTTTTTTAGATATCCATAAAATCTTAAGTATCAGAGCTATGTAATTGAAACTTTGTGCGTTTAATTAGTCTATCACTGTCATCATATCCTGAGAATTTGAGCGATCGGGTATATCGTAAACCGAAGTTATGAGGGTTCAAAAATACGACGAATCACTTCGAGAAAAGGTAGGTAGTGCCCGAGTGCTTCGCAGGTCTTGGCCAGGGGGCACTACCGTGCCCCCAGATAATGTCATGTCAATGTCACGCACTCTTGCTGTTTTCGGGGTGCCCTTTGTTTGTTTACTTAAAGAGTTTTTATTGGTTTATCTTCACGAAATTGTAAGTCTTGTTAATCTTGACATCTTAGCTTTGATATATGTATAGGATTATCTAAGCAACGAAGACATCGGCGCCGTTTCACTTCGAATTTCGAATGGATGAATGAATGGAATGGAAAGAACAAAGTACACGTAAATAAAGTACCGCAAAAATAAGTTTTCATAGTTCAAACTACTGTAGGCCAACAAATTAATACTTACAAACGTCATCAGAAAGCTTTAAACATATAAAAATCGTGACTGATAGTTTTAGCGTAACTCGTATATAGTCAAATACCCTTGTACTTTAAATCCTCTCTTGTAAGTTTCCAAATCTATTAAAAACGTACATTTATTAGATCACTCAAAAAAATTTAGCGCGGTAGGTAGCACACCCCAAAACCTATATATGCACATCGCTTCCAGCAAAAATTTTAGTTCCACACGCGCCGCACAATGCATGCGAACGCAGTGGGGCTAGCTGGGGCACCTGCGGAGTTCCGCAAGTGTTCCCCGTCGTCGGCACTTTTGAGCCGCTCGCCATTCCCGCTTTTGCCCCCGCACTGCATTCTTGCTTTATGAACTAAAGCGAGCAATTTTGGGACCGAAATCACGTACGTTTTCCCTTGCCTAACTCGTTTGCTATGGATCGTTATTGTTCCGCAGACGACCTTTTCCACCCAACTGGAAATGGGTGCTGGAATTTTATTATTAATCAATTAATCTGTAGGTCGTGGAATGTTCATGTAAAATAAACACGTGTACCTAAATAATAATAAATAAAAAACACCTACACTAAAGTTCCTTGTGTGTCGAAACCTCTTATTAGGATGTACAGTGGGCCAAGAAAGGGGTGTACCAGTTTTCATTCAGTTTCCTAGTCATCAAAAATCACATCAAAGATCATAGTATATATAACTGAAAGAGACGCATAATAATGACGTAAACCTAATTGTTAAGAATACGTACATCATAAGTAACATATAGGTGCAAGACATTTTAATCTTTATTGGAAACGGATAATGCAGTAATTTGTGTAAAGAAGATATAAATAGGTATTCTAAAAAACGCATAAAAACTATTTCAATTGACAAAATAATTCTTTTTAAAAAGAAAATTGACAATTGACATTTAGTCAAATAATATAATAAAAATTGGCTAATAATAAAAATTGCAAGTAATATAATAAAAATTGGCTAAGTGCGAGGCGGACTCGCTCATTAAGGGTTCCGTAGCAGCAAAAAACGTAATATAAAAAAAAAAATTCGAGTACATTGAACGACAGGTAAATTGAGATTTACGATTTATGACCCTATTAAAAAACTACTTACTAGATCTCATTACCAATTTTAGGTGGAAGTTTACATGGTAATGCACATCATATATTTTTTTTAGTTTTATCGTTCTCTTATTTTAGAAGTTTGAGTTTCAGTTCTAAGTATGGGGAACCCCCAAAGTTTATTACTTTTTTTCTATTTTTGTGCGAAAATCTTAAAGCGGTTTTCAAAATACACCTACTTACCAAGTTTCAACAATATAGTTCTTAGATTCAGAGAAAAGTGGCTTTTTTGCCATTTGGCTACGGAACCCTAAAAATGAATACCGAAATCACCGAAATTATTGCAAAACAAATGTCACGTATTTATAATCGGATAAAGATGGCAATAAAAGTTGTCAGATCAATCTGCAAGCGAAACTAACCTTTATCACCTATGAATCTGCAAACGGCATTCAACCTTAGAGTGGTAAACCAATTCTTTGGCCGACCGTACCTAAGTGAAAAATGATTTTAAGAAATTTGTGCGCTAATCGGAGAAAAATGGGGTAAATTTAAATTAAGCGGGAGAACGAAACCCAATATTAACGACAGACAACGGTGACCATCCATACAGCTAAACATTTCAGATGGCCGTCAGTTACCAAAATCATTTCCTTTATTTGCGTTTAATTTGTATCCACGAACTCCAGCACATAATCATAATTATTATTAACTCGTTTCAACTTTAAACACTTTTTGCAGTCAACTTTTGGTATAACAGAAAGTATTAATCAAATAAACGTAACAATACATTCTATACCCTTATTTATAGGCGTTGAATTAAATTCAAGAAAATTTAAATGGCCATTAACGCAACTGAGGGAAAAATACGCCGCAATTTGTTACCTAAAGAACACTGAATTAAGCATAATTTGAATAATTTTACGTGACGGTGAACACAAATAGCTGTAATTAAAGGTGTGTTTTGCGAACTCCGCTAATACTGAAATAACAAAGGACAGAGATAAACTCAATGGGAACGTTAATACAAAGTGGATCTTGGTATTCATACTTCCTTCTCATGAGTCGCATTCCTGTGTACACTATCTCTTAGATACCGCTTTACGTTTTTTATTACGGTCGTTTTACATAATCTCGGCTAAAGACTTCAGTTAACGCACAAAAATATGATAATGTTAGGTACTTTATGATGTGATTTAGATATTAGAAAATGACAAAATGGCATAGGTACGCATACACGCAGCAATGAAATGAAAAAATTCAAGAAATGAAGATTTTTCAACATTTTATAGATTTTTTTTAGAAAATATTTAGTTCTGGTACCTAAATAGGTAACTATAGGGGAAAGTGGGGTAATTGGGAACACTTAACTTCTAACGCTCATAAATAATAGAAAACATACAAAAACATAATCAACTTTTATTGTAACATAAACTTTGCTTATCTATCTACTTATCAGTAAAAACAAAAATCTCAAAAACAAACTATTTATTAGAAATATGAATGAAAATTAAAAACCTTGTCGTTCTTTTTTACCCGATACCCTAAGGGGTAATTGGGATCGACCCGTGGGGGAAATGGGAATACATTTGAAATAACTATGGACGACAAAATTAAGTCTCCATAATAACCTAAATTTTTTTTGTTGGCACAAATCACACACGTAACTTTAACTAATCCCGCCAACAGTACAGTTCTCATGTGACTGCTCACAATTTTCATGTGACAAGTTCATGCTTTTGAAACATTTGTTTGTTTGAAACGTGCGGGCGATGTAAAAATCTTCGCTAGCGTGATTCAGGTTTCGGTGGCGTCCCCGTGTAACGTGTGTCGCCACACTTGATTTCGGTGTGAAGTATTTTTAGCAGGATGGCCTAAAATGAGCTTATCATTTTTGACATCTTCAATTGCACGCCGTAACTCTTTATAGTTGTATTTTGTTGCAGTTTTTCGCACGTAATTTCGGGGTAAATTTTAATGTTCGAAAACAGGTAGTAAGTACATAATGGCAACAAAATATTGGTATATTTTAACTTGAAATATCACAGTAACTTCAATATAACGAACATTAAAAATTATAACAAAAAGGCAAAAAAAGAGTTTCGACTTACCTTGAGAGCGTGCATGCGTCTTTTGATTCTCACTATTGCGTACGCGCTGTTGGGTGCTGGATGCACCCCTTGAACAATTGCTGGCCGGTATAATGCAAGGGAAGTACTACTTATCTTACTATTCCTAATTACCCACCGTTCTCAATTACCCTACTTTCCCCTAAATCTTGACATCGGATGTACAACGAAATCATCACAATAAAGTATGATGTGGTCATACGATGTGGTCATAAAATGACAGATGTTGCACGTACCTAATTTGCACTTAAATATCTACACGAAACTAAAAAATTATGTCCTAAACAAGATCTTACGATACTATAATTCCTGCAGAAAATTATATTTACAGTTTCTCATACAAACTTCTCTTAAATACTCTCAATACGTGGCTTATGAAGCAATAGTTAAAATAAGAGCTAACTTTAATTTGACTACAATTTTTATTTATTAAGGTTTGCGTACTTTGATGCGCAAACAATGAAGTGCTTATTAAATTATTATTATTATTAAATCAATCTGCTTTATAATATCCTTTCTCACGTAAAAAACAAAAAATAACATAGGCTCGATGTCACGTAAACAAAGTAATCAAATGAACTGATACAACATAGTCAACATACTATGACACGACAGCCGAATGAGATATTAACAATTGAATTGATAAATAAAACGATTGAATTCCATGCGCAGTCCGTTCCATCGCTAATTATTCAAACAATATCTGGTAAAACTACATTTAAATATTAATATTTTAATCATTCATTTCAGAAGCGTCAGATTTTTCATAAACGGATAAAACGTCAGTCGGACGAATGACGGATTTCCCTATAGAGTGGAACGATATTCGGTTTACTAGTTTTTTTTTTTCAAATCATCTAGAGCGAGTGGATTTTTTTCTGATACAATTTTTTATCAGTCTTTGTTGGGATTTGGTTGATGTAAAATACAAAGAATTTTATGAATTACATGTACCTACCTACCGCGATTTAATTTAGTGCGATTTTGTTTTGTAGATAAATGACAACATTTACCTTTATATATCCATCCATCTTAGATTATATTAGATTTTAAGCTAACCTCTCGCTCTGTACACTGAGAAACAAAATTAAGTCAAGACACTGGGTTGCCCTTTTTTGGACTCGTTGCAGTTTTTGCGATACAGCATAATACTGTCAGGAACCGTGTACGGTATTACGAGCCCCTGTCAATTAACTGAAATTAACTCTGAATTTTTTTAATTACTAGGTTGCTGTGGTGAAGACAAAGTTAACAGTTATTATTGCATTGAATGTGCAATGACGGCTTTCTATTTGGAATCATTCAAATGTTTGCAGAAATTGGTCATATCGATATTTATGTGATCGTCTACTTTGAGTTGAAAACTACAAACAATATAAAAAAGCAAATTAGTACGTACAGCCATTTGTCGATCAATCCATCAATGAAATGATTACAGAAACTCGTATTAAAATTCATTAAATACATTGTTACATAAACCCGGAAAACAATGGATACAGGCATTCAAATATAATACGCTGGACATACATACATTTCTTCTCAGTGTATAATTCGACCATTACTTGAACATTATGACTGTAGCAGGGTCCAAATACTACGATTTGTCACTTAATAACAGGCGGTCTGTTTTACGAGTCGCTCCGTCTCGGTAATAAATTCTCGTTTCACAAAAACGAACTAGGTCTAAAATTTTATTGTAAGACTTTATTGTCAGCTTTATCAAATGAGGCTACATTCAAATACCAGCGGAACAACGTCGTAAACATGCCGCATTATATCACAATTCAGATTTTAATAGTTTATAGCACTGTTATAAAATTTATGATATTGTATTTTTCAATATTGGGCTATAATACTATTCTAACTATGCTTGTAAATCACAAAATCATCGTACGTCCTAATGGGCCGGCTATCACTTCAATGATTTGGGGATTAATTATGAATTAAACACATTAGTTATCTCGTCTAGTCAAAGTGTTAAGTGGCATGTCAATCCATATCTTAATACGCTTCATTACTGCACCTCGGCAGCGAGACACGGGACATTATGTCATATTAATTAATTTTCGTCACATTTTCAGATTCAAATGTCACGTCGTGCTGTCGTCCTGGAATTGAAATAGGATCTGTGCCAACTATTAATCACAAACTCAAGGAAACAGATCGCAAGCAGAAAACCGATATCAGACATTTTGCTACGTATTAGATATAAAATTAATGGCCTGTTTACCCCTAGCAGTCATTATGGTGGGGCATAAAAAATCATGCGCTGTGATAGAACATGGTTCGAGATAAGACTGGTATTAAACGTAAAAATTTCTTGCAAGCCCAAATCACAAAAGTTTGTAAGTTCTTGTTCGTGATTTCTTTGTGGAATCCCAACCATGGTTTAAATAAAAATGTGGTATAAATGATATAGGTTATAATTAGCGTGTACGCGTTAAGCTAATCGAGTGGTACTTGACGAGGGTCGGGCGAGGTCGCGGCGTGCTCTTCGGCACCCGAACGCCGGGAAGGGCACAAGTTGGCCCATTATTCGGACAGACGCGCTCCGACGCCTTTTAGCCCTTTGACGTGGAAAGGCCCATTAGCATTGAACGGCTGGTTGATCTCCTCGGTTAATTGCTGACCTCCACTCTAACTAACGCCCCGCATTGTCGGATAATACAACGAAAAAAATAAATGTCGTCTCATCAAATACGCTTAACATCTGTACAAATAGGAATTCGGCACCAATAAAAAAGGAACAAACGATAAAACCGTAATTCAATATAAATTTTCAGACATGTTGAATTTAATCAGCGTCAACGGGAATCCTGAGGCGAAAGATATTCAAATGAAGAACGAGCTCCATTCGCGACGAGGATGAGCCTCGAAATCAAGGCACAGTGGAATCGCCGAATAAAATTGTTGATTGCGTACGACGCACTGTTACGCTCCGTCAATCGCTATTTTATTTACTTGTTCGTTCGAAAAACAAATATGATGGCCTTTAATTTATTAACGAGCCCGTAGCGTTGAATCTGATCACAGGATTCTACGTGGCAATTGAAACGTGGCAGTCGTACAAATTCGTGATACGAGTTTTACAGGGCCTCTTTTAGAAACTTTTTAATACCTCGTCGACGTTTAAGAGCTAATGGATACATCACATCTGTCATATCAAAAGCATATCATGTGCCCCTTTTATTGCGATCGTATGACAGCATAATATGATGTTCAGATAAAATTTTCCAAGGAATTGATGACTAAAGTCCGCTGTGTCCCCCGCACCAGGACAGAACTCAGTCGCCAATGCAACACTTATCAATCTACTTTCAAACTTCAATAATGTGTATTTAATTATGACTTCAAACGTCTCACTCATCTTAAAGGCAAGATTAAACCCAAAGTCATATCCGTCGATGTGTTCAGCCTTTTAGTACCCACTGTCATGTCCATATCAAAAGGATAAGGACATACATTTGCAATTAAGCGATTAAGACGGATTTTGACGCTTGATGATAAGTCGATATATTGAAGTGCATAATACATTATGGTTGAATAAAAACTTGACAAATCATGTAGGTACCGAAAAAAGAATTTAACAAACGAAACTAATTTGTGTTCGCCTTAATTTGTTCACTATAATCTTAGTTTTGATTTTAACGTCTTAATTGCAAATGAGGAATGACACGTGTCAGCGCTATTATTTAATTCGGTCTATCGCTTGATAAAAAGCTATGCGTTGTATTTTTAAGATTTTATCAAAAGAAAATGGCGAAATTTTTGGTTTCGCTTAAGAACATTTTATTTACTTGCCGAAGATGAAAATTAATAACAAATTATTGTACGAGATGTTAATAAATTCCAATTTACGATTGAGAAATTCTTACTAAACAATGAAAACGGTAACAAGAAATTATGTTTATAAATGGAAACAAGACTGTACAACGGTTAAAGAATTATTAATTTAACATAGTGATTTACAAGTCGTCTCTAATATTTTATCATTGTTTTTTCAATTATCGTGTAAATAAGCGGTGAACGTTCATTCTTCAGAATCCTTCTACACATAATATTACTAAATACCTCCAAAGTCATATGAGCCTGGAATCATGTTCACTTTACTTTTTATGTTAAAGGAGCAATTGCAAGTGGTATTTCAAACGAAGTCAGGAGAAGGATTTCTCGAGAGAGTGAATAGCAATAAAGGACAGCGTAGTCTAACCACTTTTTGTAGGGTATTATTTTTTGTGAACAACGTTTTGTCTACTGTGAAAAATGTAAAAAATGCCTTGAATATAATTTTCTCATTTTTCTTTGATATATATGTAGATAATAAAATGAAAAGACAGACAAAGACAGACAGACAGGCAGATAAAAAACACATTAGGACAGGCATTATATTTCACCTCTATTAAATTTTTAAGTTTCTTCTAGTTTTATAAATTAGTACCTACCTAGCAATTCTTATATGTAAAATAAGTGACACTAAGCATAATCAAATTTTTACACAAGCATGACCCCACACCGAGATGAAAAAACTTTAGTTTTGTAAATGGCAAACTAATTACTCATTAAAATGATTCCTTTCATTGACATGATAAAGAAGACAAAAACATTTTTTTCAACTGAAATATAAACCCAAACCTCCACACACAGAAGCATTGAGTTCACACAGAACAGATTTGAACACTAAGTATTACGTTTTTGGCAAGTCGCATAATCGCAACGCAGCAGCAAGTCTGTAGGACCTCTAAAAGCTAGTCGTAACCCAACACACTTTCATATGAGCAACGCGGCGTACTGTAATCGCTACCAAGCAAAAACTCCACTTGGGATTCCACTCGACTGCACCTCCTTCGCAGCGCGAGCGTACCTTCGTCAATGTACGCAAAATCGATCAGTATTGATACGGCGATTTAGTCAAATATAACTTATTTTTCTGGCATGTCAAACGCTGACCCAAATGATTAGGTTGGATTTTTAACAACTCCCTGCATAATTATAATATACGTACGCGTACCTAATAACGCATACAATAGGTACGTATTGTAATACCTACTATAACATATTATACGACATAATTATTATATTATTATAAAAGGCGCCTCAAATTCAGGAATAATACTGTCACAGTCACTAAACTGACTAAACCGACTAACCCGACTAACCCGACTAACCCGACTAACCCGACTAACCCGACTAACCCGACTAAGCCGACTAACCCGACTTACCCGACTAACCCGACTAACCCGACTAACCCGACTAACCCGACTAACCCGACTAACCCTACTAACCCGACTAACCCGACTAACCCGACTAACCCGACTTACCCGACTAACCCGACTAGACCAACTAAACTAATTAAACTAACTAAAGAACTCATTTTTCAAAACAAAACCATGAATTTCTAACAATCCGACCTGAATTTACTTTTCCTCCCCGTTATTTAAATAACGGGGAGGAAAAGTAATATGAAAATTCATTCCCGCCCGCTAAATAGAAAACACCAACTTTGGGCCCCCTTAAGTCCGAACCAAGTAGTCTTTTTCGAATAGGTGGGATGAAAACAATATTAATTGTAGGTAGTGTTTGTATTGCTTAATAGATGCTCAATAATTACTCTTTGGTTTTATTAAATACTCGTATACCACCAGATTAGGTGTTACCATACAATGAGCAACCATCAAGTCAGCTGAACTATTAATTTATCTGCTGTTGAAGTTAAATAAATACTTATAATTATCCAGAGACAGTGCAAGTAAGCCGTAGAAAGAGAAAGCAATACTGATCGTATTTATTACGATCCAGTAAACCCATTATGTATTAAATTAATCTACATAGGAATCTCTAATTACCACACTATCACCGTGCAGTGCACTGTGCCAACATTGTTTACTTAATTGGTTTGCCTTCCACTTGACCATAAACTAATTAGCTGAATTTCTATGCAATGTGTTGCTTCAGCTGTTATATCTACAAGATTATACTATAGGACTATTATGCTTTCAATGGATAAACAATAACAGGTAACTAAGTAGGTAGGTACTCCAACCTGTAAGTGGAAGGAAAGTTTAACAAAAACAACAACAGGCTGTTTCGTACATTCATTTCCTGAAAATCCTACTAATATTATAAATGCGAAAGTTTGTAAGGATGTATGTGAGTGAGTGAGTGTTTGTGTGGGTTTGTTACTCTTTCACGCAAAAACTTCTGAACGGATTTTCGTGAAACTTTGCAGTAATATAGCTTAGACATCGGAATAACATAATTTGTTAAATAAAGATTTTTGAACGGACTGGTTCCCCGAAGCGAAGCGAGGGCGGATTTACTAGTACAATTTATAAAGATTTGAGATGAGAGTAAATAAGTACTCAGAAAAATACTAGCGCCAGAAAAACAACACCATGAGGACATATTTATGTACCCAAGAGTAATTAAATTCCTTATGTTTTTGAAGTTGTGTGAAGTCTGCCAATCCGCACTTGGTAAGTGTAGTAGATGACGGCTTGTACCATTTCATTCCATTCCATTATGAGAGGAAACCTGTGCTTACCCTCAGTTGGCCAGCAAAAAACACTTGGGTTGATAAGATGAATGATGAACAACTTAGAACCCTGAGAGCATAAAAAGATTTAATACTAAGGTGGAGCGAGCGGTAGGTACTTGTATTAGGTACTGCTCTTAAGTCGTGGTATTTTTATATGAAATAAGTTGCTGCTTGACGACGAAAAATCTCACTTTACATACGGCAAGTCAAATTTTTTAAGCGTTGCAAAGAGTATGCGAGTACGCTTGTAAATGAAAAATATTTGGTTGAATTTAAGAAAAGCATACAAAACCACGAAATCACAATTGTGAATTTTAAAAACAAATCTAATTTCACCGCCAAGTTTTATTATGACACACACTGTAGTCTGGAAGTCTTTTTACTCTTTGATTAATATCTCGGTATGAACGACCAAGTCAACGCTATACTTTGAAACTCTACAGTAGGTATTGCTGTATATCCCATATTATTCCGCATCTTTGGTTACGAATCACAAAAGGTAGAAGTTGATGCCGAAATCAGATCGTTGCATCGTGCGGACATCTCCATCGTGTGTCAGTCAGAAACAAAAAGGTTTTGCCTTGTAAATCAGCGCCGACCGTAAGACTGGCCTACTACCCGCCAACAAATCTGATACATACTCATGACACAGCAAATAAACTTGCAACAAACCAAATTGCAAGGTAAGTAGGTAAGTAAAATTTACATGTCAATATTTTTTTGTATTGAGATATCAATGTTCAAGGGTTTCAACTGATCACTATCAAAATTATAAAAAAAGTTATTCAGCGCCGGGAATATTAACGTCAGCAATATGACGTACTCGTAAATAATTTTATTGTTTTATGATACACTTTCAATTTAAAATTCATAATGGTGTAGGTAGGTACGAACTTAATTTCATATTAATTTAGTAAAGTTTATAAATGTAACAAAAGTGAACAACATGACAGCAAAGAGCGAATTTTCAAAGGAAGAAACAAATCAAATAAGAAGGCCAGACGGACTCTGTTTAACGAAATATCAAAACATTTTAACAGTGTTTACCTTACAGTCCTATGACAAGGCTTAAATATTACGAGTATTTGTAAGTATAAAATTTTACACAGAAACAGTGGAAAATAACAACATTATGAAGAAACATTAGTTAAATATACTTATCCATGAATAAAGCACCAATAACGTTGAGCTAACGCGGCATCGTGTTTTAATCGTTGACCCATTGGATTCCAGCGAAGTGAACGTACTATGGCATTCGTGACATGAATTCATGTCGTTGGAATTTAATGAATAGCATCTGCTGAAGCTACTCAGTACCCACTAAGATTATGATCTTACGAGCAAGTAACCAAGCGAGAACTTTCGTACACATTAAATTTACGAACCAATCAATACAAAGACAAAAACAAAAAAATCAAATTCATAAAATACACGTGATACTTCAATTAAAATATAGTTACTTACCCAGATATAGAATTGTAATCACCTTTTATCCTAATTCAGGGAGCGTTACTAATTCTTATGCGGGGCGCCTACTATGTCTTCTACAGACTCCAACACACTTTCTTTAATATGTTCTTATGTACTTCATTTTATATTATATGCTAAACTATATCACTTGTTCTTTTGTTCTTAAGGTCGGCATAAGGTTCTACGATACTGCTTAAAAAAGAATGTCTAAATAATAACAAGATAAACTGACTGCTCTGTCGGGTCACTCTGCGACGAGCTTTGTATTCCAAGTGTACATTTATGTGACATGTTTGTTCATGGGTCTCGGATGTTTCTGAATTTTAAGAGTACCTACCTATAATGTGAGTGTTTGATTATGTCATACGCGACCTAGGGAATATTCTTGAGTGCTTAATGTTTACAGAAGCAATGTACGAAAAAAGAATTTCGGGTGTGAAAAGGTCCCCCGAACGGTCCCCTCATTGTCTACCTCGCGTTTACATGACATACCTTTGCTATCGCAATGAGTTTAATAATTATATTTCCGCGGATAAAGTCAAATACAATCAAAACTTATGCTTTTTCGCAGGGTCGTTAGATGGTGAATAATAAAAAGGTTATGTTAACTAAAACATTAATAGACAACAATTCACGTCACAGCATAGCGGTTTAACATATAGCTACATTGTATTTGGTCGTACGTTCTGGCTCAATGTAGGTACTTGAAGTTCATAAACTTTTTTATGTCATAGAGAATATCATCGAGCAAATATCAAGTGCATTTTACGTTTAATTTGTAAATTTTCACAGAATTAGGTATCTCTCTCAATGGTGGATCGAGTAAGCAATGACAGCTTAGTTACTTTAGATAGACTACTTCTTCTTCTTCTTCTCGTGCCTCTCCAATACTGGAGGTTGGCTGTCAGCTCTGAGAACTTTTCGCGATCTTGCGCCAAGCGAAATAGATGTTCGACGCTGGCGATGTTCGTCCATTCTCGGATGTTGCGCAACCAGGACTTCTTTCTCCTTCCAGCGCGTCGCTTGCCAGCTACTTTGCCCATCATTATAAGCTGGAGCAGTTGGTATCGCTCGTGTCGCAGGACATGTCCCAGATATTCGACTTTTCTCTTTCTCACGGATGGCAGCAACTCCCTGCTTCTGACGACGCGCTGGAGTACTCTGACGTTGAAAACTTTCTGTGTCCAGCCAATACGGAGCATTCTCCGGTAACACCACATCTCAAAGGCTTGACGTTTCGAGAGATAGACTACTACAGAGATAGCATAGACTTAAAAGAGATTAAAAGAAGTCTGGTAAGTGTGGCCAACATGAGGTAGCACGAAAAATTACGATTGTGTGTGAGTGTTACGTGACACAAGAACAAATTCAAAGATAAGTTGAAGTATCATTATAGTAAACCCAACTTAAGATTGAAACGTAGGGAGGCGCTGTCGGATGCATTGAACCAATCATTGCACACTAGTAACTGACAGATGAATGAGCACAACGTACTTATGAATGACTTTTTAACATGGCGGCGTTAGTTCCAATTTTTGCCATTTCAGAGATAAGTTGGGCGCACTGTATCTATCCTTTTTTCATGTCATTGGCGTAAATAGCTTCATTACTTGAGTGAATGAGATAAATGACATCCCTGAGTCTGTACCCACTTCCTATTCTTCTATGTCTATGGATTTTATACTTTCTCGTGACGACTTTCGTGTGACGTTTGTCTCGATGTCGAATGCAGTAAACAATAAATTTTTCATACTAAGCGCCTAGAAAAATATAAATAGGGCACTCGATAAGTTTTGAGATGCTCGTAAATAAAAAATGGAACACATCTGTATTATAAATATTTTTAAATAGCAAATTTAATTAGAAATAGAACCCTATACTCGGATTTTTAATTAGATTCCAGATTTGACATAAGCTAATGTCACTTTTCAAAATTATGTTGCCAGCTTTTCAATAATAGTGATTACTCACACGATTACGAACGATGTTTTGATTATTCGATTTTTCTTTACTCGATATGTCTATTATAATGTGTTTTAATAAAATATAATAAAAATCAGAGAACAATACGGAAAGGTTATTTATTCAAAATTATATAGTAAACGAAAAATATTAAACACCGGCACATAATATATGCTTTTATACTCTGAATTATAATTCGATTCCTCATTGGACATTAGCTACTGTCATTTTGTAAAATAATGATACCACGTCACATAACCTGCTATTAGGTTAAATGAACTACAAATTAGATAATACACAGATATTAAGCTTCATACAAAGTGCGCAAAAGCAACGCACACATAGACACCGTTCATATACATGAAATGTCGGAACACATTTGAGGAAGGAATTAAAAAAATTACGGCTACCGAATGGTCTAAATGCGTATCCCATGTTGTCAAAGAAGAGGAAAAAATGAGTAGGCTAGATATGCTAATAGACGACATCACAGACACATTGATAATAAATGTCACAGAAAGTGACAGCGATAGCGATAGCGATGACCGTGACGTTTTATGAAATAAAATATAACCATAATACACCAATTTGCTTTATTTCTCATGTTCCCTCATGATCACATTTTTTTATTAATTTCACACACAATTATTAAAGAAAACTCTCATATCCTCAATTAATCGTCATAACTAAATTATGCGTTCAGAAATATTTAATTTCGTGATATACTTAGTTTCTGTTAAAGTAGTAGTTGTTTAGATGCTACTATATATAAACGAGAGGAATCGAGTCGGAAATATTCCATTTCCGTATCGAATAATTTCGGCAACGTCACTATTTAGTAGTTGTCATAACGTTGCAACACTGAAATTGTCAAATCTGGAATCTAATTAAAAATCCGAGTATAGTAGCCAAGTTGCTGCTACGCTGCTAGTTGAAAAAAAATATGTTACAGTCATTTAACGACGACGGTAACTGTGTATTTCTTTGAAACGGCGGAGCTTAACCGCGAACATTTTCGTGATATGACATTTTATGATTTTAAATTCAGTTTAACTGAAAACCTCAGCATTAAGCAATTACAATCAGTGTGAGAGGAGTCTGCCCAATTTATAGAATATAGAGGTTTGAATCTGACCTCGAAGAAGACTATAGAAGTGGTCGCCCCCAAACGGCAGTAACTCTAGGAAATGTGTGGATTACTGAAATGATGATGCAAGTAGACCCCCGAATTACTTACTGGGATATCGAGAAGATTCTTGGCGTAAGTTCGGGGAGCGTTAAAATTATTTTGCAGTAGAATCTTGAAATGCGGAAGCTTTGTTGTCGTTGGATCCCACATTTTCTCTTAAAAACTGAAAAACAGTCTCGTGTGGATTGGTGCCGCGGAATGCGACTACGATTTGAAAACGGAACTTCAAGACGTGTTTTGGAAATCCTCACAGGTGACGAAATTTGGATTTATTAAAATGATCCGGAAATTAAAAGACAATCGTCTGTAGGGGTCTTTTCAAAATGAAAGTTTCTGACAAAACGTCAAAAAACTGTTGACATAACTAAACGTTGGCAAAAATATGGTGGCTTGTTGTTTTTTCCGCAGCTGGCGTGTGTCCATAATAATGTTGGAAAATTATACACCTGTTATCCTGTAATGGTATACAACAGTAGCATTGCTGAAAGTTTTCCACGCTCTACGAGAGAGGAGCCCAAAGACTGAGTTTCGGGGGAACATGTTCCGCCACGACGACGATTCGTCACACACGTCCCCTGAACAAAGCGTTTCTTGAGGAATCCAGTGCTTAAACCTTGCCCCATCCACCGTTCGGTCCTTATTTAGAAAGCTCCCTGTGAATTATTTTTATTACCGATACCTAAGAAAAAAAATAAAAGGATTTTTTTATTGCGTGTCAAAGAGGCGATGGCCGCCTACGAAGCCGCTATTTTGGACCTATGGAATCAAGATCGGCAAAAATATTTTTATAGTTGGTTTAGGTGAATGAAACTTTGCATAGAAAGTAAGACATATTATGATGTGGTAAGTACGCTAACGCTTCTTGGCCAGCGCGACTGACTTACGCCTAACAAAGAGAAAACTGCTTTAAGTTCATGACATGGACATTAAGGGTTGAGATGATAAAATTTATACGCTGAACAACTTTATAATTCATTTTTATTACAGTGTTATTTAAATGAGGTATTACGTAACTGCTATCAAGTAAATGTTAAGATCTTACCCCGTTGAAATGGGGTCGAGCATTTCCTCCCTTGAGACTTTTATACCCCCGTTGGCATGCTAGACGTTTGTAAGCAAGGAACTAAGCCAATATTAGAATAATAATTATATTACGAGGCCTTTATGAAGCAGAATATAAATACGAAGTAATGTTTCTTAGATTCATATACATACATAATACGTTGTTGTTGAACGCTTTGTAAATTGTATTTAAGTATAAAATGTTTAGAGCATTAAATAAACCTTAAAAATATTCTACAAACAAACATCTTAATAAAAACATTTCATGTAAAGTAAGCCAAGACTTACAAACTCATAACGCCTTCACTGTTAAAAAGTTATCAGATCTCATTTGAATTTTGCGAGTATTCTTAGGATATTAAATTAATCGAAATCCAATATGGCAAACACCAGACGCCACATTGCGAGAAAGAAAAAAAAGTCGATGACCTGTGTCAAGCGGGGTTTCATTGTATCTACATGTGTTGGAAAATCACCTTATGGTTTATCTTATAATTTTTCATTTCTAATTATTATTTGATCAGTGTTACTATAATACATAGTCAGCTTTAAAAGCTTAAACGATATCCCGTTCAGCAATATCGAAGCAACAATCAAGCAATCTAACTATACTCGACTGCGGTCGCATCCTATAGTTATCAAATTTGTTGACTGTGACTTGAATGCGCCAATAGCACAGAATACCTATCTTATTTGGCACCATCATACAGGCGACGACCGCATTTCGCTTATAGAGCATGCTCAGTAGCCCTTATAAGCACGTAAAGTATACATTGAACTCACTTAGAATGTCATAATAGAAAAGAGGATCCTTTACGATATTTCGGAGTCAAACACATTATTCTCGAGTACAAAACCAATAACACACTCAGTACGAAGTACAGAATGTGTCAAGGTAACAAAACGGGAATAAATCGGAAAACGACATTAACATGTCATAGTTTGGTTTAATTAGGCATAAATATGTCCTACAGTAGGACAGCATTATTGCTTACGACAACCATGTAACCGCTTGCTTTATAGCGTCATAAATAAAACCAACAAAGTTAATGGCAAATGCGGTGGGTAATGAAATAATGGTTGAAGAGCTAGCACCGTGGGGGACTGAGCGCCGCAGACGCCGTCTTGCATCCCCGTCTATTATTACAATTAATGTTTGTAAGAATCTAAAATATATTAATGTGAAATAAGTACGCTAAGAAATTTTATTTTACTACAAAGTAACTACGATGGGAAAATTTAATAGCATACCTACTTGAAACCTGCATGCCGGAGAGTTCGCAAAAACTCAAAAGGTGTGTGAAGTCTGCCACTCCACATTTAATCAGCATTGTGGACTAGGGATTTGACTTTCTCAGTCTGAGCTATTAATAGAGCCTTCTGAACAACACAGAGAAACGTTAGTTGCGTTGCGTATAAGTCCTCGATAATCCTAGACTAACGTTTCTTTGTGTTGTTCAGAAGGCTCTACTAAGAGCTGATAAGTTTATGTTAAAGCCAAGTACATGTAGCTTCTTACAGTAAAGTTAAAGGCTTTCAGACTAAGTTACTTAACCTATTGCAATATACACAATTTTTTCGTACAGCTTAGTCCACACAGAGGGGCAAATCACCATGAGGCGGCGTATATTGTCGTGTAAATCTGCCAGGCCAGTCCGCGGAAGTGTCGCGTTTATAAGTCGTAAATCAGCCGGCTTATCAGACTACGCGACCGTCCGCGTCGGTCCGCCGTCCACAAAATATGCATCGCGGCGAATATTCGCCAGACAACGTGCGAGGGATATCGCATGCGATATGTTAATACACACTTCTTAAGTAAACTCGGCTAAAGTAAACATTGTATTGTAGGGGACGATACAATCACACTTAATGTAACAAAGTACACACAAAAGGAAAAAAACTGTAATAATTATGCAAACAATGGAATCCTATACCTTCTATATCAAACCACCCGGTCATTGAATGTCTATAAAGTTTACTTGTATAGGGGCAAGTGTTGACAATAAATGATATTTTCTAAACACATATACCTACCTATTACAAGAATTGCACCAATTAGGCCAACCTAACAGGGCACAGGAAAACTGAAAAAGACTGAAAGAGGATAAACTGAAAAAAGATGAGGAATAACCGAACCCTTCTTTTAAAGGTACCACAGGGTATCTGTACCGCCTAGTTTAATCCTGATGATATTTACGCAAAATAAATAAATAAATAAATAATGTGGACGTGCATGAATTGCTTAATAGAAGTATGGTAACTAGTAGATAAGCCATGGTCGCTAATATCCGAAGCAATCCATACAATCTAAACACGTTTTGGATGTAATATCGGTCCGCCGTTAATAAGGAAGTCTTCCACCTCTTTCATTGCTCCGCTTATGATGTCTGACATTATTTTGATGACTAAAATCTAAAAGACCATTATACATAATTTAAACTCCTCGATATGAAAAGTTTCACTTAAAAGCATTCATAGTTAAAACCTACATAAAATCACATATATTATGAATATAATTTTATCAAAATTTCAGTGCACCGCGTTATCGGGTTGCATAATAGCCCACAAGAGTTATGTTCCGCTGAAGCCAGAACGACAAATTGTGCCACTGTTGTGAATTTGTTTCATTCGCCATAATATTTTAAATTATTTTTTATATAGTACCTAATACTGCGTAAAACACGAAATTTCCATGAATCTTGTTCATTTCCAATATAGAGGTATTACCATAACTATTATGTTGCTCTGACCTCTGCTCAAACCAGTGGTTTTTTGTACCTTCCAAGAGGCACTTTATAAAGGAGGGAAAGGAAGTAGGTAACGTGAATATCCTGATTCTATTACCAATAGTTTCTTAACGAGGTTTCGGACCGCCGACGAACCGTACTCGTAAACACTGATTGGTAACATGGTCGCCGAATCATTGAAGCATTCTAGAATTTCTGAATGTTATCAAACCTTTTTATTTATGACAGCGCTAACTAACAACCGATAAATTGACATTAGAATTAATACATACAATATTTTTTGTTTCAAATGAAAAAATCCATTTTTCAATTTGCATCTCCAGTTTACCTATTCATGAACCCATAAAATGTATAATGTACATAAGGTATTATTTTATTTTGTCATGATAGGAGCACCATGATTTGGCTCCAAGCTCCAAGTACAATACAAATACAAATACTCCGAAACAAAATACGACTATATTTTCCTATAGGTACCTATAAAACCAGCTAAGGTCCAATATACGAGTATAACTAATATTTTTAAGTTCGCTGCGCAGTCTCTAGATTTTATATCGCAATCGGTTCAAACGTCAAAATGACACCAAGCGCGGATTTACGATCGTCCATTAGTCAAACAATATCTCGGCGCGTCATCCGAACAGATCGGTTGGCTGATATAAGTCCCGACGGACTCGTGCAAGCCCAACTATACACGGTATCTTACTGAAGCAATGCTTATTGGGTGAGTAAATATTATTACCCTTTATACAGTTTATACTATGTAACTTCAACTCATAAGGGCCCAACCGCCATGTATTAGACTCTTCGTGTAATTAAGAATTTCTAGGCGGATTAATTCAATGGTAAGTGGACAATCCAAAAAGCACGGTGTGTCGCAGACCTAAGCATTTTCAAACTGCAACACTGGTTTATTTGAGTTTCAAATGGATGTAGATCGCGATTTAGCCCAACAAAATTTCCATACCATCTACATCCCAAACAAAAATTTCATCATGGAAATATAACAATAACACTACAATGTCATAAAAGGGCTAATATTAAATGTACGGCACGGTGTCTTAGAAGTTACGGATAAATTTTTTGTAAGCTAAGCAAGGAATTGGGTCAGAGAGCTTACACGACTTTTCACTAACAAAGTAACAATAGACGATAAAAGTATGAGCTTGTAATAAAAGTTGTCCTAACCTACTTGGGCTTTGGCTTTTATGTATAAACACATGTCATCAAAACAATTCAAGGGAAATAATTTTGTCGTATCCAACACGTTACATGAAAACAAAAGGGAAAGTGCCAAAATATTTTATATCGAAAGCTGTTTTATTTTTTATAACTTAATAACTTTTAATTACGTGAAGAGCGAATCGCAAATCAGTAGACAAACGGAGAAGAAAATGATCCTCCCAAAAACATTTTCATGTAAAATATTGCCAAAAACTATCAGATCTTATGTAGAACCAAGCTTCTAACTCTTCACTCCCATTCCCAAACTCAACAAGCCCTAACTTTACTTAATCAACACCTTATAGTGCCCTTGCCCTTCGCTTGGCTTGTCATGGCGAGGGCAAGACCGTGCCCCCAGATTCTTAATTATAATTATCTAAGACTTCTTTTACGGCCAAAAAGGCTCGATACACATTCAATTCGCTGGCTCCTATACCATCACTTTTTATTCCAACGATACTCATCTCATGCATGATAGTAGTAGGCTACCACTTTTATTTCTAAAATAAATAGTGAAACATTTATTAATTTTTCGGTCACAGTGTCGGAGCCTTAATACAGGTCACCCTGGTCTTGTTTTGGTCAGCAAATCAACGGTTTGCCTTTGGTATTAATCACGCCTGGAGGCTATGGAGACCATATAAGAAGACTTTATGTTTAGGTATATATGTGATAGTATAGGCTTTTATTAAGTTTGGTTTAATCTGATTGATTGATTCCAGACCGATTTCGGTCACGGCGATTGCTTCAACTCCGTGCAAATGTGTGTCGCTCGTGTGCTCGCATATGGCTGCAATAGCCAATCTTCTTTGAGAAGGTCCGCGCACATTGCGGACATGTGAGGACACCATTAATATAATTGTACCTGATCGCCGCAGGTGGTCGGGCTTTCAGTTCGTCGCGTCTCATGTCCAGATCTGCTCGACGACGCTCTTCAAAGTCAGTGACTTTGGTTTTGACCAAGGCCCTCCAATCTGGACGTGAGACTGCTAGACTTTCCCATTGAGAGGGCTCAATGGCGCACTTTTTCATATGACGTTTCAACACATCTTTATAGCGTAGGTACTGACCGCCTTGTTCTCTTTTGCCCTCTTTTAGCTCTGATTAAAAGTTTGGTTTAATCTACACATACTTGAGTCTTGTTATCAAAAACCCGCGTTCAAAACATCATCCAAATTGGTTGCAATCAAATGAAACATAACAGTTCAATATAATTTGTTCTAATTTGATGCTCGTCCCCACCAGGCCAATTTACGGGTTCACAGAATTCCAGTACAAATTAATATTCTATTAAACATTTTAAACGAAATATGTATCGTTTAAATTGCTACAGGAATCAAATGAATCATTTCGACTGGAAAACAATCATTATTTATCAAAGCGAATTAACACGAAAGATAGGCGTGACACTTTTATGGACCTGCGTAATAATGTTATGAAATGACAAAATAAAGAAAATCAAATCATTATTTACAGTTTAAACAAGTACCTACCTACAAAAACCTACTAGCTAGTACCTACTAGCTTCCACACTAGGATTTTTATAGTTGGGCCATTTTAATAGGTCACATTTGACAGTTCGTCAAAATTTTCCAAAGTAACCTTGTAAGGGAGGCACCCCATAGTATCTAATACATTCCATACTAGATATTGTTAAATTTTTTACACTTAAAAGTAAGGAACTGACGTCGTTACAAAGTTACGTCAGTGAACTCTTTTTCTTTTTAAATATCAGGGATGGTACCGAAAGAAAATGATGAGTAGATAAGTTGAATTCGAGGAGTCGAACTAATCGTCAAAAAGTATTTCACGATTACAAAATAAAATGTATTTTAATACAAACAAAATTAATTTTATTACATTTTAGGCCAAAAAATATGTAATCATTCATTTATATAATAACGTCTGGCTCAAAAGTCAGTATCTAGAAACGTAAAATGTTACAAAAAAGTCATGAATTCATTTCGCGCCATTATTTGACGCATTATTTTTGTCATTTTTTTTAGTCGTTGTGTGAACTGTGCGCTTATTAATACTTTTTATAACAATCGCATTCAATTTACAGATGTTTGAAGTCCTTATCGATTTATGCAATTTAATCGATGTTTTTCAGCAAATTATCATCACTATGAAGCAAAGACAAACAGTTGTCAAATGTGGCCTATTAAAATGGCCCTACTTTAGTGTATAGAATTTAAACCTACAGGGAAATTGGAACCTAGCTAATCATTATTTATTTCTGGTAATAAAATAATAATTGACAAAAGTGGTCACCGTCTTTCATGGATAGGTAAGTATTAGAAACACCAAAGGTGTCACTGATGTTCGTCGTCCAAGAATGAAAGAAAAAATGTCATGATCACGGTAATTAAATAACATTTTTCGTAAAATCATAATTAAACGGTATTTTGTATATTGAAAGAATCTATTCATATCTGTACGCCACCGTCATTGACCTTCATATATAATTTAAGTAATAGCAGCGCGGTCAAATACGCACGATCACGAAGATAGACCCGTGCCCTTCAGTGGTCCGCTAATGGGCTGAATCTAAAGAAATCGAATAGGTAATAACAAAGGCAATCATCCACAGTAGCCGCGGAGCCTTTGACTGACAGGTATCCAGCCGATTAGGTATGGACGCTATCTGTGGACCGGTCATGTGCTGTTTGTATGTTAATGTGCCCGTCATGACCATGCGGACATTTTCAACTTGCGACTGATGCCTCTTAAAACTCAAGCTTGCTAGTTGATGCATGCTACTTCGTGACTTTATTAGATTTCCATACAGTATTCTTAACAAACAAATCAATTCTTTTTTGCAAGGCCAAATTAAAAGCAAAACATTTTCGCTCATTCTCGTTGGATGTTTGTCATAGAGTTTCATAATACACTCAATTCATTGTTAAACCTTGTACAGAAGAAAATAACCAAAAACAAAACGCTGCAAACGAAAACAAACAAGTTATAATTCCCAGAACAAGCAGGCGAGTAAACACTAAACAAGCAATTTCGATAAAAGTATGTAAAATTATGTAAAATTATGACTTGTATCATGGCTTAACAGAATGGGCGTAAATTTATGGTTTCGGTATCGGCGCTGATCCGTGAAACCAGTAATTAATTGGCAGTTGAACGGCGTGGCAAGTACACGTTCTCAAGATGGGCATTACTTATGTGTAGCGTGGAAACCGGTCGTACCCTATAGGGTATTGCAATTACACTTACTCTAGGTGAGGGGCACAGTATGTCCATCGACGACCAAGTCAGATTGATATCTCCGGAGGGACAGAAGCGACTCTTACTCAATAATAACATTTTCAACTGCTGGGAAATTATGTGTGTCCTGAGTATCAGTTGTGATTTATCAAGTTCATACACATTTCAGGCTTAGATAACCTCGCACGGCATAACAGATATTCGTATTTCTCACCGGACTCTTAAAATAACTTTTGGAAGTTATGATTTTAACAATTTCCCACGATTTGTAAATTACATCTGTACATAAAAAAAATATTTTTAAATCTTTATATATTTGCTATTTCTGTGTTTTAATAATATTTTATTGTTATAACCTGAACAACCTAAGTATACTAAAACGGTGTGTTTACAAATTATAGAGTCTGTTTCCATAAATGTTGCACACAACGACAAAGTATTACAAGAAATATACGCCTCGATGCTATTCAGTATTGTAATATATCTCAATGGAGTAGTTTGCCAGGAGCTTACTCGCTAGGCATAAAGCCGTAAGGGAGTAAATCAGGTGGTTAATAGCAAATATTTTACAATTTGTCTTTGACGTAAATGTCATACTGTTAAAGTAGCGTGGCCAGTTATCATGCTTAGTAAATATTGGGAGATATTAATGTGCACTTTCCAATTGATATGAACAATTGGACAGGTTACAGTCATGTGTTTTTAACGCCACATATGTATATACTCATAGCCCTACACTAGGATTCCCTGTGCCGTGTTTGCCATGGACAGCACACAAGTCGAGAACACACACATAGGTACTCAGACCTAGAATAGAAACCCGTCGTTAAAAGTTTCGCCACGCTGAGAATCGAACCAAAGATCAATTGAATGGCGATCCGGCATATTAACCATTGCGTCATTCGGGTCGCTTCATAAATATAAAACAATACAAACTTAAACATATTGATAACAAACCTAAAATTGCAGGACTGCAAAAAGTGAATAAAGACACACCTTCACCCCCATTTTTTATTAAATCTAGGACACCAGAACCACTTTAAACTCCATCTTACCCTTCGATTAAGTTATTCATATACCACTTGCAATATTCTGCCCTCGATGCATGAAGAGTCTCCAGATTCTATGTGATTAGGCGCTCAGACACTACACGAACATAGCTTAACTTGCACGATCTATAGATTACCTAAGGTGCTACTTATCTCTTTGCTATGATAGCAAAATTAAAATATGTGATATATTTTACATAATAAAATATTGGTGTTGTTTATTTTTTAAGCGATTTAAGATATTTCTTTGTTTAATTTAATTTAGGCTTGTCTTAGTCATTAAGGTATCTATTGTAACAGGGGCGCCGCCGTAAGGTGTTTGTGCGCCCGCGTGCAAAACTGATTTTGCCGCCCCCTGTTTCTACAATTATCAAGACAATATTGAATTTTCTTACTACCTCTTGTATAAATAAATTTTTACAAAAAATTACCGACTTCAATGATTCAATGTTATGGTTTTTCAACATCCTAGGTAATAAGACAAAACTTTTATGTTCACGTCATCGCTCGATTTGCCGCCCCCCTGGACGTGCTGCCCGCGTGCGCCGCACGCGTTGCACGCCCGGTTATGGCGCCCCTGTATTGTAAGCAAAACAGTATGATCATTTTTTTCTTTAATACCGATATAAATATTTACTGAACAACTTAGAGCAGACTAATTGAAATAAGTTTCCTAATTTATATGACAAAAATTAAACCAAAAAACCTAATGCACGATGTCATAACACAAACAACAACTTAATATACTTAATATATTCTTTCGATGCGCTTACGTAGAGCGATGTTCTTCTTTGTATTACTCATATGATATTACGTATGTAAACGTGGCAACAAGGGGCGTGAGTGGAAAAATCGTGCAATTTTCCGGGTACCGTTACAGCTAATACGGCCTTCGGAGGCGGTTGTCGATTAATCTCTGTCGACGGTGATGAGCTCCGACTGCTCGATATAAAGAACCAATCGACCGAGAACCCTGACGCTCCATATAATATCCTCATTAGCTTCCAGTAAAACGACGTAAAGAACGGAAGATATGGATCAGAATAACATGGCTGACACTTGTAAGAGGGATCTTTTTAAATGTGGAATGTTAGGATGAAACCGTTACAGAATAATGACAATTAGAAACGCACTTGCATAGACACGTTTCAGAAAAAAATCTAGATTGCGTAGAGAAGAATGTGTCTAACAAACAAGAACTCCAATTACAAGCCGCAGTCAATTTCATTCACAGTCATGAAATTCACGAAGTTGTTACCATTAGCTCAAGTCGTAAATACTATTTGCAATAGTAGTTAAGAAACGTTGAACTAAATACGTTATTTACGATTCTAGTTCGATTCGAAATCAAATCTCCTTATCCCAGACGTGAACAAGAAATCAAGTGAGCAACTACCTACTAAACAAGTCGCAAACTGAGTCGATCCAATACGGGCCGAGAACGTAATACAGCCGAGCACGTTCCGATGCAAATAGGAGCATTTATGCAAGGCGCCTACAATGGTCATTACCACGTTTCAATTCGCCCGGAATTGCGTTGGTCTAAACAGCTAAACGGTGTAAAACGAAACCTACGCGACTACAGCACGGATATGTAGCACATGTGGAATATTCATGACTCGCCTAGTAAACTGTGTAGCGAAAACGATTCAATAGCACCCAACTAACACTTTGCAACTGCGAACAGTCGTAAAGAGATCAACAACAAGAAAGATTGCAAAGTATTGCAGACGAATCGTTGCTTGCTTTTTAATGGGCAAAGCACATGTTGCAACTGACGGTATACGCAGATGCCCATTCCCAGAGGCATTAAGTTATTAGCTGGACGCTTGGTTTCGATACACGCTCGGACACTGTACTGAACATTTCACTCTTCAATTTGAATTCAATGGACGGAATTAGAGAACGTTCACGCGCCACGTTCGCCGAACCAGTTCGATAAAGTACCTACATTATGTGACGTGAGATTTTCTCAACAGTACGTTTAGCAAGTTCCAGCTCATACTCATTTCGTGTTCCTATTTTCATATCCCAGACAAGTTAGCCTATAAATAAAAAGAATATGTACCTATATGTGCTTTGGAAAATCTATTCGATACTGACAAATTTTATCAAGAGCGAATAGAAGATTTTATTTAAGTGTGAATTTAATTGGACCGGCATTAGTCTACGGTGCGGCCATTGTCACATCAGACCGTAAATTTGCGAACAGTTGATTAGCGTAATTGAGGTCATTAAACGGAGCGGCCGCGGTGATAGGCGTATCGTGTTTAATTAACAAACGAGTGGACTGATATTGAATTATCTTAATGTAGATGCGCTCGGCCGGTGTGGGCCAAAGGTGTGTCTACCCATCGACACTCAATAAAACTTGGAATAACTTTTAGGTCAACTTTTTCAGATCTATACAAAAATATTCATAATAAAGACGTTTTTTTTCTAATAACGATTCTTTCATGTATTCATTATGCCTTCTACTTTTTTATTGTGCCCATCGATTAACATTTATATTAGAAATTATCTACATCAGCAATTTTTTCAATACATTTTCACTACTCTGTTTGGTTTAGTTGTTACAAGCATAGCACACGACTGATTTTCTATTTAGTTCAACAAACAAAACTAGACGGTTATATTTTAATTTTTTTTACTAGTAAAACAAACCAGAAGAGACCGCTGGTTTTGTAGTATAGGTATAAAGTATAATGCAGGGTTATACACAAAAGGGTTACGAAAATATCATGGTGTGGAAGGCACTGTAAATATTGTAACATGTGGACCGGAGAGGTATTTGAGCGACCCTAGGACCAATTTTATCGAGTCGCAAACTCAACAAATTATTATTACTTTCTCTAGTTGGGTTTAGGAAACAAAATAGTTACTTAATATAATGTTAAAGATCTACGAGTTATAGACGTACGTAGTATCTACGAGTAAATGTTAAAATTTTAATAAAATTAAACTTTAATTGGTTAATTATAACACACTAAAAGGAACTTGAATAATCACTAATAAAAAACTAATAAGGTAAATTGAATTGAAGTCTGCAATATAGAAATAACATAGAATCATAACCTCACACTAGAATAAGGGTGCTTTTCCACCAGAGATGTGCTATGCTACGTTTCTGTGGATGAGTTTGATATCCACCAATCATATTCATTGATGTTCATAGCTTAGCACTGGTGGAAACGGATTCAACTAAGATATTATATGTTTTTTATATGGAAGGATACGTGCAGTGGATGTGTGCCATGGATGCGTGCTATGGATGGTCGCGAGTTGTGTAGATATGTATGTGCAGAGCAGAGTACCTACAGTACGCGGTAGTCAGTAGCGGCGCATCTTCATTCATAGCACATCTTACTCGCACCGCTACATATTATCTTAGTATCGGTGGAAACGGTCACAATGTTTCACAGCTTAGCTATTACATCCCCGCAGCATAGCTGCATAGCACATCTCTAAAAAGCAGCCTAATTACCCGTGTAGTATCCACTAGAAACAAAATCACACATTATAAAAACAAAAAACCAAACGTAGTACTTGTGATAAATCTTTTTTTACCCGTAGGTATCAGTATAGTTTGTCCCCGCCTGCAGCACCATGAAGTATTTTATGTTGATATTGTGACACTTGTTTTTTTCTTTTGAGTTCTTTTGTAAGCAGTCGGGTTTTTTGTTTTTATAATAATATTTTTATTTCAGACTTTTTAGTGTTTTCACCGAAAAATTCTACTTTTTGGGATGGTTTTTGACAATTTGTGTTAAAACGACGTTATATGATATATATTTTTGAAAAGGTCTTTTCACGATCTTTCATTTGATACCCATATTGCTAAGATAACAAAAAAAACTCAAGATTATCCCCTCTTTTTCTTCCACTTTCGGGCGCCATTTTGTAAATTCATATAGCCTATGACACTTTCACAGTTCTGACGAATTCAACGATACCTCATATGTCGAAATCCGTTCAACCGTTTGGGCTGTGGGGCGGTCCAAATAAATGGACATACATACAAACATACATACATACACTCGAAAAACATAACCCTCCTTCTGACGCAGTCGGGTAAAAACAACATTTTTATATCTCCCTAATAAAATAAATATGTCTGCCTTGGTCAGTGACCTAATCCGCGACCTTTTTCTGCAAATAAAATATTAGTGTACTAAAGGATATTATGTATTCTCGTACACGTTAATGTGGTATAGATGTGAACATAGCTTTTCACCTGAATAATACGAGTATGTAAATTGATATCACACGACGTATCCAAAACATGCCAAACTTCAAAGCTCCTGAAACCAGGATCGTCAACGCGTTATGACGTGTGTACAATTAAACAAACAACAATTTGTGGTGACGCAGCCTTTGTTTATCGTTTAACTCAACGCACAGCTGAATCTTTTATTCCTAAACAAATATCGCCCGCACGTTGCGTTTTCCTCTATAAATTTTCTATCTCTCGCGTGGCACGGGGCCGTGGAAAAGCCGCTACCATTCGAGATACAATGAGAAACGGTAAACGAACGATTAAATCGCACAGTCGCCGGCAATAATATAAACAACTGATTAAACAGGCCCCGCGGTCACAAAAGGAGACATTAGTTAAGGGCCAGTCTTCGCTGCGTAACAAACCGATAATGGCAGGAAGTGATAGCGGGAAACTGGTACACCATGCACGAATGTTGGAAACTACTCGAGTTTATTACAGTGTGCCGAGCCGCGGCCGCTGCGTTATGTCTATTGTTTTTCTTATCAGTCACACTCCTTAAGCCTACACTAGACCTTTATAGTGAAACCTAAAAATCATTGCCATAACTTTCCATATCGCAGTGATACCTACAGAGAGTGCTCTACCCGGATAATTACGGTAATTATCGATGCCACCGATATTAAACAAGGTGTGCAAACAGCTCTCGCTTATGCTAATGTAAGGTCCAGTTTGTTTAAGGCTAATATAAAATGTTCAAGTATTTGCTTAGGGCCTTAGGGGAGTACGGAAACGGGAAATTAAAGAAAAAGGTTGAGGGCTGCTTTTCGAGGGCTTATCTCTTTTACGAATTAAAGTGAAGGACTATAAGCACGATGAGTCCTCGAGTGAGCGGGGTGGGCGTTATAATTAGAAGGCGAAATGCGCAGCCACGCGTCTTCCAACGATAATAATCATCTCCATTTCTTAGGCGCTTAGCGTGTGAATTTATATAAGATAATTTTATATGGCAAATATTAGGCAACATTACTCATATTAAGATAAGTCATAGTGATCTTCTCTTAAGTAAAAGGTGGAAATACGTAGTATGCACTAATGTAACAATAGGTACGAGTATACCTATCAAAATACAAATTTTTGCCAATGGTTTCGGAAAAATACCGGAGAAAACTAAATGCCCCATTATGCGAAAAGATATGATACCTATTAATATCCAATGATGATAGACTGCAATTTTTATTTTTTTTTTGCAATTATTGTACATTGTTGTTCGTAACATATGTTACTACTTAGGTTAGAGACGTATGTGCCTGTATCAATCATCCGAACTGACTTGGATTAGTGGGTCACTCTGAAAACCAGCGGCCGTGGTTTCTCCACGACCATAAATGCTGAGAGTGAGCCTTTTTCACCTTCCTGCATCGCATTATGTCATAGTTTTAAGGTTCTTAACATTGTTATGAGGTGAAATAAATATTTTTTCTTTCTCTTTCTTCTTTCTTTCAATAAATTTCTTTATAATCATCGTTTTTATTAATATTTTGTATTTTCTATAACAGCCATAGGTAAAAGTACATACATCTCATACATACTCTGTATTTCATGAGAATCATAACAACCCTGTGACAGAAGGTGGGCAGCCTAAATATACAGGGTATTGTTGGCACCCATAAGAAAACCCAAAACAGCATTCGAGCGCTAGTACAGTCAGAGGGAGAAATATACATATTATTTCCAAAACTCGCTACCTCCAATAACTTGTGGCAGAGCAATGTACACGGAGCTATCGCGTCGCGCACTCGCTAATTTCTGCGACCACTCGACACCCATCCAACAACTTCTAGGCGCTGCCCGTGATTATAAGACGGCGGATGATTTATTTATTAGCTCATCTGCGGAAAGCGCTAAAATAAACAACGTATTAAAAGTTGGGCCCTCACTTTATTACAGTTTATTTTTAGAAACAAAATGTTGGCCTTGGGCGAGCTAATTTGAATATTTAGGTATTCCATTTTTAATAAACATTTGAGGAATGGTGTTGGCTCTTTGATATTTAAGGGAATGACCTTAATTTATAGGCTCCTCTACCTCATCATGACATCGACTATCGCACGTTCAAACTAAGGATCCCTTGTCGTGGTGTATCCTGCTGAAACACGGAGGTGGCAAAGGCGAAGGGTTCTTTAAACGACCAGAACACTGTTCCGCCGTCTGAATTATCTGATGAATTTCGTGCATTTTGGCTGCGTTCTTCTAAAATCAACTGTTAATCATATTATACGTAGAGACATTAGCAATCATCTCAAAGATTTCGTTTAACATGATTCAACTATACTGTGCAAGGAATGTGGCCAACGTAAATCATTTTTTGCCTAACCTAAAAAAACTAAAATTTTTAAATACCAACTTTATTATTTTAGTTTAATTTTTTGTTAATATAACTGGAGCGTTAGTCCGCTATTTCAATAATTCTTCAATCAATAGCACCGATACGAAATGTGTCAAAAAATTCTCATACGACACGATGCAATTGAAGCATTTTAATTTAGCAGACTTGGTTCCCAGGTCAGCGACGGACACAACATAATAAGCAATTCATGTATAAGAATTTAGAGTTTCGCCGAAATAAGTCCAGAAAAAGAAAGAAAACCGAGCGGCATTTCAAAACGTTGTCTATCACACGGGAGGCATTAGAAAAATAAGACGGGCCGGATTCCAGAACGCTCTATTAAGTGTCAAAGGAGCCGCGATTGAGTTCGGTGTACATCAGGCTCATCCACCGATGCGCCACTCTGCAAAACAAACAACGTGATCAGTAGCGACCTAGCGACCATTTTTGTGAACGGAATCACGTAGGATTAGTTTATGGTTGGCGCTGTAGTGGTTTTGGATCCTGTGTTTGAACCATATTATACATATTATATGGTTGTGTATATGTGTTTGAGTTAGCTTCTGCACTGCAGTAGACTGTAATGTATAGAGGAAATCAAACAGCTTGAGATTTTCAGTATACATATATCGCACATGCACATTTAAATTGATACATTACACACGACATTTTTGTAAGAAGTAAATAATTGAAAATTATATTTTAATATTTCAAATATCGAACACAAATTTAAATCTAATGTTGCCATATTATATAAAAAAATATAAAATGTTGGAGATTCCAACAATATGATTATCATGTATTTTGTAATGATGTCTGTCAATATGGAATAACCAGAAGAATAGAACTATATTTGTTGTATTAATGGGTTTTATCCCATCCTCGTCGCCAAAATATCATGTGAAGATATTTTGTCGAATATGGGAAGATATTGCAATAAAACCCATTAATACAACAAAATATAGTTCTATTCTTCTGGTTATTCCATATTGACAGACATCATTATTGCTTTTCATAGAAACGTATATCGTACGTTGTCAAACTACTTACAATAGCAAAAGAGGTTACATATATCGCAATGATATGCAAGCATAGGTATATCATAAACTGTTAGTAAAATAAGTCGATAATTATAGTAGATTGTATGACAAGGGTGCAAAGTAATATTTTTTTGGCGAGGGCGTTTTTTGAAACCAGAGCGAAGTGAGGGATTCTAGAGTAGAATCCCGAGCGTAGCGAGGGATTCTTTAGTAGAATCCCGAACGTAGCGAGGGATTCAAAGTACGTCGCCCGAGCCAAAAATATACTTGCACCCGAGTGATACACTCTACTTTTCATCACCCACTATGAGAAAATAATATATATAATATATATATATATATAATAGAAAATAATACGTAAAAATGCACGAAAAATTAATTTTAATTTGAAAACGAAATCTTAATTTGATTTCTTTTTTTATTATTCAGCTGGCGGGGCCCTCGCGTCGTACCAGACATTCTTTATTCAAACAATATTTGCGTTCGATTTCTTTAGCGCAAAATACTAAAATGTTCTAAATTCAAAATAGGACGGAAAAGATCTAGCCGGCAGGAAAAGTTGTATGAAAATTCATTCCCGCCCGCTGAATAGAAAACAGCAACTTTGGAACCCCGTAAGTCCGAACCAAGTCGTCTTTTTCGAATAGGTGTGATGAAAAATAATATTTTTATTAGCTGAACTAAGATATCAAACGAACATGCTGCACCAACCTTCCGCTGCCGCCCATGACAACTGTACCTAACCGACATTTACATAAGATTCATATTGGTATTAGGATTATATAGAAGGCTAGTATGCACTGGCCAACTAAAAAACTAACAACTAACGAACTATCGTTGGAAGGTATGAAGAAGGCGCAGAGTCTGTTAGAGTAGTTGGTCCTGTTAGAAGTTGTTGTAATAGTAGAGTTAGAAATTATCAGGAAAAGTTTTGTTGTAATACGGTTACAGGTATGTTGCTTCCCTTGAAAATCTTAACCGGAACAAAAGTTCTGTTAAACAATATTATTACACGGTAGCAATGATTAATATATCGGTAAAGTAGTGGGCGTTGGCTGACACTACTTACTATTAAATCTTGAATGGTCCTGTCATTCCTGTTTAAACGGATTTGTAAGTTAATGGTAATTATTAGCGTTTGTTTACGTTCGGATATGACCGGTATTGATTCTTGGTATTTCCTAGGATGTACTGGAATTGAAAATATTAATAGAATTGAAGAAATGTTTTATCTGTCCCTGTATGCTATGATCTGTATCTGTATACCAGGACGATTTCCTTTTAAGAGTTACAGTTACTATTTACGGACAATGTTTGCCAGGAGTAAAACAAACAGCATACCTGTAATTTTTGGACGCTATTTATTTATCAAACTTTCGGGTTTATAGGCAGCAAAGGTAGCTTAGGTAGAAGTCATGTGCAATATAAATGCACCAAACCCGTACCTTAAAGTCTCATAATAAGTGTATCTCACAGTATTGGTCGCCGTCGCTTTTGGACATCAAGATCATCAAACAAATATCCGATTCGTTGGTGGCCAATAAAGAAATATGATGAAAAAATGAAGGCTCTATTCTGGACCTTCCTACCAGACACACTAGTCTACACTAGTCATTTGTTGGCCGACCCCAATTACGGAAAAACGGAAAAATTACTAATACGGAAGTATTTATTCGGATGTGGCATACTTTCTTTTTCATGCTATTTATAATAGTATTAAAGTTCGTAGTTACTGGTATAAAAATTAAATGTCAGAATGGCCCAGTTGAAACTGGACGTCACAGGATGTCCGGAAGACAGCGAAACGAGACATTGTCGTCGTATCGGTGTAACGTACACGGTAGACATTAAATAAAGTTTCGTTGTGGATACGTTTACGTAAAATCTCACTTTTTAAAGTATTTTTTTTAATTTTCATTATTTATAAAGAATTAAGTTGAAAGTGATAATAAAAGTGTAACATATCTTAATTTTTCAATATTTATAGAGGATTAAGTTGAAAGCTAATTGTACCAGAAATTTACCTATCACTCATCAGTCATCAGAATGTCATCAGCAACACAATAACACCTTTTCTATTGCAACATTCACAATAAATTGTTACTGACTGTTGACAAGCATTAACTTATATAAAGTAAAAAAAAAAGGTACAGAATTTGGTATTAGGTAAGTACCTATCTAAGTACCTACACCCATTGTAATCTTTAGATTAAAGGTTAATAAAATAAATAAATTTTTTAAGGCTAGAAAAATAGTCTTTGTCAAGTAGCACTCGACGAGCTTATGTGTTGACATAAAAAAATTTAATTGATTATTTTTATCTTATGTCCTCTAAAAATAAACATAAACAAATATAAACAGATGTTAAATACGAAGTTTGGTAAAAAATAGTACTATTATCTGGTTATAGACAACTTTTCGTGCATTCGTGCGATCGCCTATTCCTTCGTATCGAAAAAGGACAAAAGTCTAGAAATTTGATGATTCGATAAGACAAGACAATCGTAGAACGCCACAACATTGTTATAACTACGGGTGGCGTGTGCGCTGTGCTTAAGATACTCCCGATCTCGGCAAGATTGCCAGCGTTGATTCGCTGGGACAATACACGCTGGAGATCTTCCCGTTGCTTGCTTGTCCTGCATTGACAACTTTTATTATCCACGTTGGAATCATTCCTCTACGAATGAACAAAAGAACTCTCAATTGGTGAATAGAACTTGTATTGTCGTAGAGTAAAAGGATTATTTTTATTGTAGAAACAGTAAGAAGCAACGTGCTTTGGCAACGTTGATTAAAATCGCAATGACACGAGATTCTTGGATTTCTTGAAATTCAGTTGTGAATTTTCTTGTGTCATTCAAGGTTACTTATGCATTGTTTAAATGTTACACCTTACATCAATTTACTGAAGATTGTATTGATTGGGCATATTTGGGCGGGATTTGGACAGCAGCTTCAAAGAAAGGAATCTGAAAAATTAATAATTAATTCAGCTTTTTATATTTTGCTCGTTAATGCAATACAAATGGACGCCACGAGCAAGAATCCAAACAACACCGCATAAGAATGGACTGCAAGACCTAATCATATTCTGTGACGACGGAATCACAAAGCATGTCGAGTCGCTAAAGCTTCAACAAAACGTTATTGTACATCCCGGTTTGCTACGCATTTCGCAAAAACAGACATCTCAGGAGTCCAAGTCACTCCGAGAATCTGTTTACTTATTATTCAGTAAAATTCCGCTTTTTAGTGCCAACAATAAATGTCGCCTCGAAGCGACAAAACCACGCGAACGGGAGTCCCGTCTAAGAAATAGGGAGCGTATTATTAAATTGGACTATAAAATTTGCCACCTATTCATGTTGTACGAAATTCGAGTTTATGTCATGTTACACATTTCTCTTTTTATTATATTACCTTTTTTGTGGTCTGCCTGTCTTTGATGTTAGATGGAACAAGTACAAAGCACTATGTTGTGATTTGCAAACAATGGCTTGTCGGCGGCCGCGTCGATGTCCCAACAAACCGAAAGCTCAAAAGATATGGCGTCAAATTAAACACCGATCGGTCCGATCCCACGCGCCAATTCATTAAAAACCACTTTGATATATTCGAGGTTTACATTTATTTCCCACTAGCTGTTTCACGAGGATTTGCCTGCGTGAATAAATTTTTATTTTATGTCGAAACGAATTTTTTATTCCCTTATAAAACAGTTGATAAACATTACCCTCCTTCTGACGCTGTCGGATAAAAAGGTTTTTCATTACCTCTAACGAAAATCCCCATACATGTATTTTTATTTTATCACAAAACCCATTTGTGGACGTCTTCTACGTCTTTCTTCTTCTTCATCATGTGAGAACGTCTAAGTGTGTTGGTTTATTACGTTTGCCTGCACTACTAACCAATAGTTAAAATATATTGAAGAACAATAAGTAATCTTCTATCGTCCAGTTTAACGACTACGACAACGACGTTTATTGGTTCGACCTCCCCAAGTGGGACTGCTGCGACTGTTAAAACAATTATTACATAATAAAATTGGTACTAGGTGCAGTAGTGGGCATTGGTACCTACTACCCCCGGGCGAACTTTCTAGACAACATGTTTTTATAACAAACTAGCGAACCGCCCTCGCTTCGCTTCGGGACCCGTAAGTATCAACCGCGTAGGTCCCGCTCCCGTAGGAATTTCGGGAAGATAATAAACTATCACAGCAAGATTAATTCAGATTAAACTTGGAAACGCGGCAAGTTTGGTATGGCAGTGGGTTCGACCAAATTTGATTACCATAAAAACGGTTCTAGTGTGTTAATCTTAAAAGATAGACATATAACTGTCGTGGACATTTTTTTAGATCATTTCAAGAGGAATAATTCTTTCATACATATATTTTTGGTATCTTGAATCGTTTTCGCAACGCATGCAACGAAAGCCCTCGAGAATGAATAATTTTCCCCGTTTTTTCTACATTTTCCATTATTTCTTCGCTCGTAATTGTTGCAGCGTGATGTTATATAGCCTAAAGCCTTCCTCGATAAAAGGTCTATTCAACACAAAAAAAAATTTTCAATTCGAACCAGTAGTTCCTGAGATTAGCGTGTTCAACCAAACAAACAAACAAACAAACAAACTCTTCAGCTTTATAATATTAGTATAGATTAAAACCGCGTTATTGAGTTCGTACACGTCTTCTACAACGACGATGATCGTACAACACTCGTCTTTATGTTCTTCATCACGTACGCTATCTACGTTACTGGTGCTTACACTATGCGTTATTAACTTCACATCATTGTTTCGTTGCCACAAACATGTAAAAATCTTTCCAACCGATTATGTTAATCTCCAATTCGAATACAACGGGCGTATCAGTGGTTCGATTGTAAATATTGTATTTACTGACCTCAACAATCGGTCAACGCACTTGTAAACCATCCCGCGTGGCGAAAGATACTCGCATATTGATTCGCGGAGAATAGGAATCTGAGATTGGTGCTTGCGCCGCATGCCAATGCCATGTCTACGGCGATCAGACCAACCATCGATGCGGCAATCTACGAAAAATATTACTTAAAAAGTTCCTTTTCTTTTTCTATTTTTAACTAGCCGGCCCGGTAGACATTGTTCTGTAACATATATTTTTTATTACATGGTGATTGACAAACTGAAAGAAATATTGTTTTCGGTTCTCTTTTACATAAATAAAAGCTCCCCACTATGAATTCTGAAATACACTTGCCATGTACAGACAGCGATCAGTTACAGTTTTATTATATTAACGATACTGATGACAAAAACCAACGATGGTAACCGTCATCCCTAATTAAACGCATTGACAAAGAGACAATTTTAATTAAAAAAGATACATTAAGAGACAATTTTAATATATTTTAATTAAAATTATACGCCTTAATTATATCATTTTAGCCTGTTTAAAACACACAAGCCTAATATATAGAGCAGCAAATTTATTCTGTGTAATGTAATGTGGCTTAGACGATAATTTGAAATAGAAGCTTCAGTCGCACAAGGCACAAGGTTCAAATGACAGCGGATTGCGGATATGATTACTAGAATAGTTTAGTCGTACCGAAACTCATCGTACATTTAGTTAGACTACAACATTATAATGTTAAGTTCACGTTATTAAATTTTACTTTGTGTAGCGTACAACATTAGCTTACAAAGTCCAAGCTTATTTCTTCTTAAATGTGTAGAAGAGATGATACCTAGTAGTAAACTCACGGAGTAAACTAGTACCTATTTAGTTTGAAACGATGTCAACGCTTAGAAACTAAACTTTTAGAAAAAAAATCTACTTTGTGACGTAGGTACCTTGGTTTTGAATCTTGTGGGCAGCCTCTAACTTTTTAAAAAAATTCAAATCTTTAACGTATTATTGCTTACTTTGACGAAGTATAACATTATGTATGTGGAAACATTTTGGAGTAGGTAGGTATTTAATAAATAATCCTACATATTCAAGCGCTGTATAATTATAGTTTTATTAAAGGAATTTGATGTTAGTTAATTTATTTTTGGCCAGTATGTATTTCATTTAATAGATAATATATCTTTATAATGATGAACTCGTGACTTCGCTTCGGAAAATATGATCCTACATTCACAAATAGTAACTACATCGTACCGCATTGAAAAAACCGTACTCATTTTTACCTGAGGTTTTAAAAACAGACTTTGATACATATGTATTGTAGGTACGAAGGAAATGAACGCGAAACGGTGTACTTAGATTTTAAAAAATGTCGCGCATAAAATGTATTGACAAAATACCAATATGAAAAAAATATTTTGAATTTGATGATTTTTGTATGTAAAGGATGCGTAGGTATAGGTTGTTATAAGTCGATCTTCATAGTAATAGATGTATAATATATCCCCAAAAATCTATACTAGTGTTATAATACTATAATAATAATTATAATACGCTATACACTCATAGCCCCACACTAGGATACCCTGTGTCGTGGGTGCCATGGACATCACACAAGACAAGGACACACACCCAGACCGAGAACGGAAATTTAAACTCATCATTCAAATTTCCGCCTCGCTGGGAATCGAACCCAGGACCCTCGGAACAGCGATCCGGCGTGTTAACCATTGCGCCATCCGGGTCGTCATAGTGTTAGAAATGTAAAACTTTGTTTGTTTGTTTCTTCTGTAGATTCAAAACTAACTGACAGATTAATATATGATATTTGGTATGTCGATAGTTGAAGGTTGTCATAAGTTACTTTTCTTCATAAACATAAATAGGAAAAAATCTAATTGTCATAGTAATGCTATGAAATAGTAGATTGTATGACAAGGGTGCAAAGTAATATTTTTTCGGCGAGGGCGTTTTTTGAATCCAGAGCGAAGTGAGGGATTGTAGGATTGTAGGATTGTGAGGGGAACGTAGCGAGGGATTCAAAGTACGTCGCCCGAGCCAAAAATATACTTGCACCCGAGTGATACACTCTACTTTTCATCACCCACTATGAGAAAATAATATATATATAATTATATAATAGAAAATAATAGAAAATAATACGTAAAAATGCACGAAAACTTAATTTTAATTTGAAAACGAAATCTTAATTTGATTTCTTTTTTTATTATTCAGCTGGCGGGGCCCTCGCGTCGTACCAGACATTCTTTATTCAAACAATATTTGCGTTCGATTTCTTTAGCGCAAAATACTAAAATGTTCTAAATTCAAAATAGGACGGAAAAGATCTAGCCGGCAGGAAAAGTTGTATGAAAATTCATTCCCGCCCGCTGAATAGAAAACAGCAACTTTGGAACCCCGTAAGTCCGAACCAAGTCGTCTTTTTCGAATAGGTGTGATGAAAAATAGATTTTTTGATTAAATTAATGAATACCTTCTATTTGTAAACGTAAAGTATAAAAAGGTACATATTTCGTAGCGACGTAAGGTCAGGTTCACTATAAATAAGATAGATAGGTATTAGGTACATACGTATTTACTGCTGTAATTTTTTATTACGCTGCTGATAAAATTTTCTTCAAAGAAACATTTTAATAGAAAACACACAGGTAACATACTCGTATTGGCAATATCACTATTGTCACAACCAGAACATTTCGAGCGTTAAAACGTAAGCTTTCAGATAATAATCCTTTCTAAGCCGGATTAACTAGTGTCGGCCTACCTATTTGCCTGTATTAAGAGCCTTGTTCACCTGACACCGCATTCACCTTTATACTCGTATTCTCCGCAGGCAACTTAGATTTATATACCTAGAGGTAAAATCCTCTGTTGTTATAGCAACATCAACCATCAAGTTAATCCGCCGTATTTCAAACAGTTCGCTTCGGATAAAACAACCTATCTTGTGATAAGTGAAGATTACGGGAGAGCGTAGGTAACGCTTAGTACGTATATGGAGCATGACTTAGGTTTAGTTACTGTTTTTAACCGACTTTAAAAAAGAAGGAGATTCTCAATTCGACCGTACATAGTATGTTTTTTTATGTGTGTTTACCGATTTTTTCGTCGTTTATGAGTCGATTTTGATTATTCGTTTTTAGTTGAAAAGTAGACTTTCCAAGGGTGGTCCCATGATAAGGACACATACCTGATGATGGTATCCCAGTGAAATCGTGGGAAACTTTCGAAAATTGTAGCGTTTATTAAAGCACTACACTTTAATAAAGGTCTGCAGTCGATCTGATGAAGCTGAAAGACAGTCCAGGGAACTCCTCAACGATGTACAGCAGTTACCTTTTGTTTGGATTTGATTTATTTGTAGAGATCTGTACTATAGGTACATATATTTCATTAAAAATGGTTCAGAAGTTAAGGCGTGCAAGCCTAAGAGACAGAGTTACTTTCACATTTATAATATAATATGTGATGTGGCACGCATACTAAATTACTACGCATTTTCAAACAAATTTGCGGTCCAGCTTGTAATTAAAATGTGGTTTAATATGTTAGAATACGACCTATTATCTCCCGGGCCGAATATATTGTGTTTAACTTCAAAATTTAAACAAGTTTATTGAAGCACGCTATAATTGTCAATCGTTTTATCCTTTAAACTGAATTTAAAATATAATATCCTGCCCGCGAAAAGAAATACAATGACCTGAATTATCGTTTTCGTCCACTTCAATTAAAATATTGAAATTCAACAAGAGCACTACAAATTTACGTATTATTTTTCAATAAACTTGCGTTTCGGCATGCACCCGTTATTTCATAAAACGATAAATTTTTAACGAACTCGGATCGAACGAATATTGCGAAATTGCTCAATTCAATTAGACCCACCGTAAGTTATTGATAACCAATGCAGAACCTGCAAGAAAATTTCCATTTATGAACGTAAAAATGAAAGGATATGATAAAAAATACATAGTCGCACACAAAACCGATTTAATATTTACTACGTTGATTAGACCTAGTCCTGTTTTCAACATCTAGTAGGTATTAATAGTTTTTAGCGAGAGATAACTAGCTCTGTATTCAAGTTAATAAAAAAAAAACAAAATGATTATAATATAATGTAAAAGAACGTTTATTGATACAAACCATCTTCGAGCGCCTTATTACCTTATTACAGCACACTTTAACTCGCAGCTGCCGATTCCAAAAACTAATTGGAGTATACCCATTTAATCGTTATTACGAGATCATACATTTCCCTACCACTCCCGAACGTCCGCTCCGCTATCATCACCGGAGTCCTGCGATCTAATCACGGCCACGATCACAGTCGCTCATTAACGAGATTTATGGATGAAACGTAGACTTTCCGACGACGTTCGTGCAGCCCCGACGCCTTATTTACGACGGTCAGATTGGCCAGATACTGCGTTCGGTGGTGCCTTATGAAGGAAAAACTGTGATTCTTAATAGTTATAACCCCTTTTACGGAATGTGCAACGGATCCGATATTGGGAATATTATAGTATCGTCGGCGGGGCAAAATAATCTGCGGCGCACGTGAGATTTAGAGGTGGAAGCGGGCGCGTATAGCCGGCATATCGAAGCGGAGTTCGTGCGAACTCGCCCGGCGGAGTATCGACTCGCCGGTAATCCGATAATAATGAATAGAAAATAGTACGGGCATGCTACAGTTGAAAGTTCCCCGAACAACTGGAGGCACGAGCATTTTATCGCAAGGCATAATTCGGCCTCGCCGTCACGCGCTGTCCGCTCAGTTTTATCGGACGGTTCGATAGTTCCCTAGGGTAAACATAAGAAATTCGCAACGACTCTCGAGCATAATCTGAAATCAACTATAAGTGCACTATAAAAAATTGGTTGCCTGTAACGTCGGTATACGGGCGAAAGTTTTACGTGACAACGACTTTAAGTGGTAAAATAATTTTAATGTGAATATTCATTCGTATAGTAGGAAGAAGGATGAAATAATAGTAACAATTTAAAACATTTTATTTATACTGTCTAACCGTCATGTGAAGGCGGAAGCAATTTAAGTTTAATGTTTTATTTTTGTTAAATAGTTCCTCACTTGTAAACAAGATGGCATTGTACCAATTTGTGAAACGCGCTAACGAGTGTAACGTGGAGTTTATATAAGAGAAAAATTTTTAAAGGGCAATGTGTCGACTTCTTTGGTTTTATAATAAACTGCTATTTTGGGTTTGCAAGCAGTTGTGGTTATTTGTGAAGTTGACCCTGCGTTCCCGTATCTTCATGGGGTAAACGTATACAAAGAATTATATTTAAAACATTGTAACACCATCCGCCATCTAGCGCTGCTAACCGTTAGACCATTAACCATTAGTCACAACTAAGTGAGGTAACAAACTAGTTACTCTACTTAATCATAGATGGCGCTGTACCATTTCCTGTACACTGTTACCAAGGAACGTGAGCGGAGCTTACTAACGCAGTTTCTTGGAGTGCCTCCCGGCAAACCAATTTATAAGACGTTGTCACGTCAAAATGAACAAGCCTTACACACTTCGCCTAAAATAAGCCTCTTCTTTTCAGTATGATGTTGTGTTGCGTAGCACTAAACTGTTTTAAGGTCGTAAAAATGCGTTTTATACTAGACTACTCAGGAACTAATTATAATTAAAATGTATACGGTGGATACTTTTATGTGCCATGTAATTAAATATACCGATGAACAAACCAGGCAACTTGACTATTTTACGACACAATTAATAAACAATTCACTTTAGCATGTCGGACTTAAAATTTTATACGAAACATATATTGGCGTAAAATTACGGGCACCAGGCGGATAGAATATAAAGTTTGAAATTACGATCTACAATATTTTAGATAGAACACTACTATTTTCCTTTTTAAGTGCCTACATACAAAGAGAAAGTTGTAGTGTCGGAAGAATAATATTGAATTTTAATGAGGAATTACTTCGCAATATGAAACATAAAAGAACGTGATTATATTATTCTAGTATCTACAACTTTAGATTGAACCTCAATATCCCCTACTTGTGTTGTGGCCTGTGGGCCCTACCGAATAATAAACGAGAAGATAAATTCAACAGTCGCTAAGCGCCTCTTTTAATACCTACTTGAGCAAACCTAGCCCTTCCTCTTTCAACCTAGCCCGTCATTCTCTTCCTTCTTAAAATCCTGACATATTTTAATTCATTTCGATTGCAATACCAGAGCTAATCAGTAATGGACTATTTGACAACTTTTTTCTCGTGATTGGAGTTATAGCCGATAATTTATGTCAATTGTAAGAAACGATCCACACAGTTACAGAACTTCGGTTGCTGTCGGTATCTACCTAAATGGATGATAGGCTATGGCAGTTACAGGGGGAGGATAACATCGTCAGCTTCATTTATTATCGACATATTTAACCTTTACGAGCACTTAACCCAATTCGAAGGTAGTTTTACAATGTGATACCCCTGCACCGATCCTCGTAGAAGGGTTTAATAGCTGATGCAGTTTTCCTGGCCGTAACGTGTAAAAACAACAAAGAAAATTATTCTTGTTGCTTTCCTTATCAGTTACAATGTTCCTAGTTCTAAATTTAATCCTTTGTCTAAATTACGATGGATGAATGGATTATTATTATCGAAATGCGTGTCATTACAATTTCTACGTAGGAAGTTAGTTGAATTCATTTAAAGCATCACTTACGCTCCATACCATAAAATTAGCGCAAATATAGGTCAAGTTATATGAAGCTTGTAAAACCCGGAACCAATTAATAATTTGAAAACATAGAACTTCGCAAGTTAACCGAGGGGAACAATACAAAATACTGGCTTGCTTTGTTCACACACTCAATTTCGAGTTTGGCAGATGCAAGTTTCTAGATATCTCATCTAATGCTACAGTTCTATAGCGGTTTAATACGGAATGAAGTAAGTATCCGTGCGATACAAACTTTACACTCGGATCACGTATTTAAGTTTGAAATTCGAAAACGTAAATTCAGCGTCTGAATATAAAAATTCAAGAGGCGATGTGTGCAACTGAAAGGGTGACTGCGGGTAGAAGCATAGTAGTCCCAACTAAGAGTTACGTCAGACTTAAAGCTGTGGAAATGTTACGGTATACGAGATTTAAAATAATTCGTTTTTTATAAATGTAAGAAACCATTTGTACATTACAACTGTAATGGGTACTCACGATATTAATTATTTGTACTATGATATTTCGACCTAACTGCATTATAGGCATTATGTTGCATATGTACCCGTCACAGTTATAATATTTAGGGCCTTATTAATAAACGCGGTTACTCCAGGTTTAATCTTTTTTATCCCTGTCACGTAATTCTCTAAAGGTTAGAAAAAGACAAAAACATTTAGGCTGAAAACAGTGCTAAACCGACGGCCAGCGCTGACCGTCAGTCAGCGTAGCAATATGTATGGAAGTCTAAGAATGCGCACACAGCTACGCTGACGGTCCGCGCGTCATTTGGTACGCGCGTACGGTCGGTCGAGCCGTCGGTTCGGCTCGTCGGTCGCGCGTACGTCGGTCGACCGACGAGCTATGGTGATGGAGCTATGGTCAAATTAATGGAGCTAAATTGGTTCAATTGATTAGAATCCATTCGATTGGATTGAGAAGAAGTCGTCTAAATGCGATAGTCATGTTCATATGCGATTAGATTTTGTAATGAGAGCATATGACACTCACTGTCAGCGTAGCACTAAATGCATTTTCGCAACCGACGGTCAGCGCTGACGGTCAGGACGTACGGTACGGACGTACCGTCGGTCGAGCACTGTTTCCAGCCTTAAACTCGGGAGTCATATTATTATTTTATTATTCGGAATCATTTTTCATATTTTTATTTCTATTGAGAGAGTTCGTTATCCAGCCGCGAGTTTTTAAACGCCTGACTATTGTAAAACGTTTGTCGTATGAAACGCTCTAACCGATCACGTCGGTACTGGCTGTCACCTACCCGCCGATTTACTGAAAATTGACATCTCACTCCGCCGACAGAAATCTAAACTCTATCGAGAAACTTTATCTGTGTTTATTGGAAGTCCGCGGTGCGCCGCGACACTCGTCATTAATGTTACTTCGGGATATGCCGTCTACTTTTTAGTTCAGTATTTCGTAAATATTTTCATGTCAGTAATTGTATAACGAAAAATCGAAACTGATAAAAAGTGGTTGCGTGTAACCGTAATTTAATTGCGTTATATTCTTGATTATATATTATTCTCTTTGATAATATATTATTATATTATATTGAAAATTTAAATGCCCTACGTATGTTGGTGTTGGCATATTTAATGACATCATAATTAAATTTAACAAACAAGAGATTTAATTTTGTTTAACATAACAAATAAATGATAATGAATGGTAAATGTACGGATAGTTACGGCATTAACTTTAAAGTTACGTAATCAAAATTGAATCAAATATACTGGATCACTGATCATCATAATTAACGGAAGAATGCACGGCGCACCCATTGAAACAGTTATAGTTTTTGAACAAGTTCCTTTTGGAGCTTCGGATATTCTTTTGGTACGAGAACCTCAATCTCTAATGGTCCCACATAAAAACATAAACTTCTCAAAACTAACCAGCCGATTAGCTTTTTTATAATCGAACGGAAACGAGGGTACCCTCGGACGTACGGCCAATCGATTGGCTGTATTAGGCTTCCGTCAGAAAACAAACCGGGTCCGTTCCGGGTATCCTTTGTTCGATTGTGGCACGCCCTTTGTTCTACGGTCGCGGATAAATTATTTTCTTCGAACCTTCTTGGCTCCACTCTCATTCCATTTCGCCCGTATTAGTTCCAGCCGATGCGCAACAATTACGGTCTTTATAACGTGGATGACGCGAAATTCATCCTTATCTGGCTGATAATTTCACGCCTCGGTGTAACCTTTGGATTTGAACGAGAAATCTTTAAACGTGAACAAATAGGCAAGATCCTCGTGTTCCACTGTATAAAAACGGACCTGATAGACATTTACGCCGATGTTAGGTAGGTACCTAATTCTTGAGTTACCATAACATGGAAATTTGAAATTAAGGTAATTTAGGCTCATGTTCACATTCGTTCACGCGTGGGAGTTTTTTCCCCGTAAATCTCAATCCCTGAGGAGCCGAGAGGAGAATATCAGGATGAGTAGTAACTTATATGTTGCTCTATAACCTCCTTTATCTTCCAGTAAACAGTAAGTAGTGGGATACAAAGAGCCACTAATGGAATTACAGCGATATAGGTGGGCCTAAATATTTTCAAATTACGTGTCGCGATGACTCAAATAAAAATTCAAAATTTAGGCGCGATAATAACCACTGCATAATAAACGTCGGAACCCTTTGGGAACTTTATGACGTTTTTAAATTCACGGCGTAATTTTTTATGCGCTGTATGTTCAGAGGTCGAATAAGTTTTAAAGGATACTTTCATTAACGCAAATCATAAAAAATACATAAATATGAGTGATTAAGGAAGACATCATAGCGGGAGCGCTGCAGGCAGTTGACTCAAGAGAAATTGGATTTTACGAGGAGACGCAAACATTGTAAGGAATATATTCCTGTATTGAAAGTAATGTTCATAAGCGTTAATTCAGTTTTTACGATATGTGTACCCGCATACTACATTTGATGAATACTGTAAACTTTTTTGTTTCCTGTAGTTGGTCGAATAAACATCCCAACATTAAAAAGCGAAAGCGAATAGGTACCTATGTATGTATGTACTTAGCACCATTCCTACCGTGTAATAATTGTTTTAAGAACAATTGTGTTCCGGATAGGAAGGTGTGGAGCCGGTTACACTTTTTTAGAGGCGACCATCTCAGTCCTCAGGGGTAGCAACGCATCTGTGACCGAATTAGAACGAGACTCATACTAACAATAACTAACTGGACTATTACTAACATCAACTAAGTGAGGCCGCAGACCGGCACCTCATATTACTCGCAACATATATTGACAGCGTCAAAATTATTGCTATACATTTATGCGGCGACTAACGTATTGAGTATATGCACATCGGAAGCACAATTGTAGCGTCTAGTTGTATTGTCTTTCATTTTCGTAACGTCATTGTTGACATTTTTGAAGGACGGCGCCACATAAAACGAACGTGTTCGATCTTCAATTCTTGTAGCGCGAAAAATGCCTCGCCACCAACTGCACCTACTACAAATGTGTCCTTGATGTGCGGGTTTACATACAAATATAGGGGGGCGATATATATGTCGCGTTCCAAATGCGGCGCTACAATTAATGTAATACAAATGTATCTCTGGTGTGCGGCCGCACTTACAGGACTAATTATCACTAACAGTCCCTGTCCCTACACTTACACTACAACTAAGCAACTAATACGTATTCTAACACCATCTACTAACTGGACTAACCATCCTAGTTTCTTTGAGTCTAGTTCTAGGTCGGTCACAGTTGTTATGGGCGGCAGCGGAAGGGTGGTGCTGCATGCTCGTTTGCTATCTTAATTCCATAAAAAAAGGAGTTAAAGCGACCGCCAGGAGTGGAGCGCACTGAGTAGCTTGATTAATTTTTTTACATTGTGTTACATTTACGTTTATATTATACAAATTTATATTTACAAAGATAAAGAGATAATTTCATATAAATTGGCATACCTATTTTGCTAAACATAGGTACTAAGTTGTCATTACTGGCATTACAAGGCAGGCTTTAAGGAGGCCGTCTAGAATAAGAAAATCGCAATAAGTTTCAAATCCATGTCTGACACGATTCTGCTTCAGAAAATATCCAGAAGAAGACCCACGAATGCGAAGAATTTTTTAAAGGAAAGTTTTCATTGATTAGTCATGGTCACGTTAAGACCTAGATGACAGGGCACAGACAAATAATTTAATAGGTACAAAACGAAATGAAAGATTTTTTCTCTAATAACTGAGACAGTTTTATGGGGTTTTTCCCGTTGGCTCCCATTCCCATTCTCACCCGTCTCACTAGACCGCGAATTCCGATGTCACAGATAACGTCAAATAAAAGTAAACATTGCTTAAAAGTAGGTACAGTTAACAGAAAAAGTCTTAAAGTAAAAATTGAACCACGCCGGACGGATAACTTGAATTGCCGTTCTAAGTATCCTGGGTATGGCCTGGTTCTTGGTCTGGGTGTTATAATGCCCATGGAACCTACGAGACGGAATCCTAGGGAATGATCTGCTTGTGCGTCTTTATTTACTAAAAGGAATGGGAGTAATATAAGTAGTTAACAACAATAAAGGTAATTTACTTTAATAAACAAATAAGTAGTAAAAATCATGTAATAATTTGTCTTATTTTCATAAACATACATTTGCTAAATTAACGAAAGTGAATGGAATTAACTTAAATAAAAATATATATAAAAACATAATTAAATAATTTTCAACTTCAAAGTCGGACTTATTTGAAAAACCTACTTAATAATTTGCTAAATTAACAACAATGAAAGTAATTAAGTCACAAACAAACAGACAAAAATTCTAAAAAATAATTGTTTTAGGTTCTCTTGCGTTAATAAACACCCCCAGTAAAATATCCTCATATACCTATCTTCTAAGGACAGACAGCGACTAGCTACAGATTTATTATTAATACTTATTGATGTTTTTTTCTCGGGAACTACGAGTTTAAGTGACATTGTGGATAACATTTTACTAATTTTTGCTTACACACGTTGGGCGCCCCTGTAACCCGGGGGCCCCGTATCATTGATACGACTAAAACGGCAATAGCTTTGCCCCTGCAAAAATTATTATCATACTTTAAAGCACTTTTTTTATCGACTGTACACGTTGAAAAAAGAAGGCAAAAGTAATAACAAACTATAAATCAAATTAATCGTTTTCGGGGTCTAGTGGGACGGGTGAAAACGGGAATGGGAGCCAACGGGAAAAACCCGTTTTATGCATTTATGGATGGATGGGACATCGCAAAACTTAGGTTAGAGAAAAAAATAATCTATAATTAATTAGCCAGTTCACATTCATCCTGTCTGCTGAACGCTGGGCCCCAAGTTCGATTTCAAACTTCAGTGACATTAAAACTCACAGGAAACTAAGCTAGTAGACGACTCGCAAGGTTCAAAGTCCAGATTACAATCTGTAGCATCATTCATAAGAAAAACGTATTAATATAACTTTTTATTCGCAATAAAGATGCATAAACTGTAGTGACATGTTTTGAACATCATCGAATACCGTTTAGATATACCTAATTAAACATTCAATTTTCACCTAAACGTAATTGTGGGCTAATTATATCGATAAGACGTGGCGGTCGTGACACGATCAATCGACGCCACTTGCCCAGATAACTGGCTGTGATTGATGTCGTCACCGCAGGCCACTTATGACTGTACCTATGGGAACACTGAGATACACCGCTAATGGAAAATGTTATCCATCAAACGACCTAAAATTAAGACGTATAACTGCTAGCCACTCGAAGCAAGCGCATCTTTATCTAAATTACGACACCATTTTTTATGGAAACAATTACAGCGCCGAAGCTAACGAAAGCTACTCTTTACGGATGACGAGAGGAATATAATGGACGATGGATAGTTCGTTTTTTGATTCATGTTAAAATACGAGCTTTTGTTCGTAATTCTCTAGGTCAGAAGTAAGGAAGAGTAGGTAATAAATTTCCAACTATTACTGAGAATACCTATTGTCAGTTAGGTAGTTACCAAATATTTAATGTTTTCAAAGACATAAACTAGAAAATAAAACAAAATTATTCGTGTATAGTTTCATGCTATCCCCGAAACCTATTGACTATGAATATGAGGTGTAAATAATATTCCGACATAAAAAATATCACAAGTATTTCTACCTCCCAAGGAATTTAAAATAAAGGATCAAGAGTGAAATTACCCGATAAAAGTGGAGCACGAGAGTACAAACGCAAAAAGCGCATTGCATGATCATAATGCCATAAGAGCAAATTGCACGATATTCAACATTAAGCGCCCCAATATCCGTAGAGTTGGCGTCGCGCCCTGCGACAATAGTCGTTGAGTTTGAGTACCCTAGAGCGGGGCCCCTTCAAAGCAAGAATGCGTTTTGTGGCCCAGTTAATAGGCTTATTTATCTGTGCGACTGAGAAATATGAACAAACTTTTAAATTCAAACGCTTCATGAAATTACGAGTAGGTATTATGACTGATTAAGATTCTAAGTATCTGCTATTGTCTTTATTATAAAGCGCTTTGAAAAGTAAAACGGAAGCGGTATTTGAAAATGCATATAAAATCCTAAATATAAATGTGAAAAAGACACGTGTTTTCTATGAGTTCCTACCTACTCTAAACTTATATTAGTGCCTATAGCTAAAACACTTGTAACTTGCACCATACCTCAACTGTTGCGCGGGCCAGGTGAGAATGACTCCCATTTGTAAGGAAAAACAAATTGCTACGCTCATTACGACATTTGGAAAAGTTCGCCGCGATTTAGCAGTTCATTCAATTTTGATGGTGTTATTTGAGGAGAACGTTGGCACTTCAGAACGATATACTGCGCACTTCACTTTCGAATGGGTGTCTCGATTTTAAAGAGTAACTCATTTATTTTCAGATGTGCCTACATCGTTTTAACGTGTACCTTTTGCGAAAGTAATGTCTTGACATCCTTTGTGAATAAATAACGGTATGTAACTGTTCAACATATGAACTCGAAGCTTAGGTGGGTCGAAATAATGCATTTAAATTGCAATAAGAAAGAACCTGAATGTATAAAATGAGAAAGATATTTAAATAAGACACAATCTACACATGTCAATTTTTTGTCTGAGATGAATGGAAACATTTTGATTGTTATGTTTTGTACTTACCAATAAATTAATTTATTCGATTGATAATATCAACAACTGGATAGGATCCAAACTTCGAGATCTTACGTAGGTAGGTAATTCGATAATTTTTGAGACCAAACAGCAAAAACTATGCAAGATATTAACTATATTTCTTTTTCGAAATACTCACCCTAATTCTATATGCGAAATTCCATACTCGCCTAAACCAACAATTAAAACAGTTTTGCCAATCTATGTAGATCCCTTCCCCATCGCTCTCAGACGATCATGGCCTCTTTCTTCTTGTAATCAAAACAAGCCGCCGTGCTAAGAGTTCTTTTATTACCTACTGCTGATAAAGTGGTAAGTAAATAAGGCCCTAAAATCGGCCGTAGGATTAGAATCGCGTCCAAACTATCACTTGGTACAATCAACTAAGAGAAAAACTAGTTTGAAATACAATTAACCAACGTTTACACAACAGAACCAGCTATGAAAACATGATACATAATCTCGCGAGCCATATCCGTAAATCACACACGAACGATTCAATTTAGATACACTCACAATCAACGATACGCGGCCGAGCGACTGGATTGAAGCCCGGGAACAATCCGGTCATATTTAGGACACCGTTAAAATTCACAGAGCCAGTGTATTAGATATGAACATAGAAAAATACCACAGCAGTTCTTTGTCATACAATAACGTTGTTATTTTCCATCTTATGTGTTGATTTTGAAGAGCAACGTTATTACTATAGCAATAGATTTATCGAAAAATTTCTGGCTCAAAATTATAATATTATTGAATTTTACATATTACACAGTATATGCCTACCATACCTACCATAGCGCATTCTCTAATTTTGTAGTTTAGCATCATCCTATTCTAATTTTAAAAACTTTATATATACCTACCTATACCTAAGCACCTATTTCGAAGTCCATACTCATTTAAATGTAATAAATTAAATTCATTAAATTCAGAAACAACATACAAAGAAGTGCAATCAGGATAATATTTTAAACTTTTTATATTATAATTAGCTGGCGTTCTGGAAAAGATTTGTATGCTCTTACAAACATTTACTCCTTAAAAGAATCCTGTCATATATCGTCATTGTAAAGAAAACCTTGTATAAAATTTCACTGTGTCCACTGGTTCAGGCTATGCGACGAGAAAGTTATAAAAATAAAGTTACAGCAAAATGAAAAACGACGTTTAAAAAATTTAACTTCTGTCCGATATATTGTCTATGTGCATTGGATTCATCGTCATAGTGACAGGAAGGTAGTCCGCGGTCATTTCACACTCGGTCGAGTTTCAATTTGCCGCGGCCGCTGAGCTTGTTTATCGACCAACTCCTCGCCAGTCGCCACGCAGTATTACACATGACGAAATCTTTGATATGGATCCTTTGTACGCGAATCGTATGCCTTCTGTCGTTTAAGATAAGTTAAACCGGGTCCTAAATAAAATAAGAGTTTTATTTTCTCACGATATGGTGGGAGATGTCTGATATAACTCGGGGACTTGGTACATCCACAGGTAAGTGGTCGATTTCGGTACATGTATTGTATGTAGCTTAAAAAAAACTTACGGCCAATTTATCGATCTGTTTATTTAATTTTACAAATATTTTATAACTTAGGTATTTATTCCTTATGCGGATGTTCGTTATACATTTATGCAACGTAGAAATTGCATAGAATACAATGACGTACCTATGCGTAGAATTAAGGAATAGAATTGTTCAAATACTTTAAACTAGCAGACCTTTAGGCAAAGCTTTTAGCTAATTACTGAAGTTGAACAATGTTTACTTAATTAATACAATGAGCAATTAATTACAATCGATCTTTTATGCTATGTATAAAGAAATTAAATAATTAAATACTTAGTCATTTACAAACACACCACTGGTTATTACAGACAAACGAGCAACCATAAAAAAGTTATCAAGGTTCCCTAAAGCGATTAAAACATGTGGTAACCAAAATTTACACGACTACAGTAAAGTTAGCAATCTGCAGTAGTAAAAATTAAATTTGACGGCGGCATGCAAATAAAAATAACAAGGAACGAATCGGTTGGAGAGGGCGCAACGGGCCGAATATTTGACAAGCAGTAAATATTAAATTGGACGAAAGGATAACACATACTTACCATAAAAAACCATCGAGACGCGACTCATAATAACAAACGAACGATGATACAGCCGAGATTGGCGATTCATCGTAACTCAGTTAAAACTTACAAGCTAACGACGTGTTATCTCCCGTTCCAACAATAGAATATCATTCATCGCATTGTATACGAAACCACAAAAACCAGATACTGCATAGATATAGCGCCTAACGCAGGTCGATAAACTAACAAAATAAATTAAATTCGCCGACGGCACGGTGTTTCAATTTGTTTTAAAACAAAATAATACAGACCTAATCAAACGGCGTGTCGACAACGCGACGTCGGCTATTCAAATATTGTTATTCCTCGAGCAAATGCGGGGAGAATTATTGTGATGATAAACAAGATACAGGCACAGGACAAGGGAGCCAATCACCATACATCACCGAGGAACAGCCAAATAAAAACGCTTGAAACAAGAGGGTATCAGGTTTTTGTGCTAAAGGAAAACAAATTGTAACAAGTGGGAGATTATATCACGCTAGGCGCCTTCAAAGTCGTGAAAACTAATTAAGATCGGACGCTTTTCTATGGCGATAAGTTGGCTCAGACAGACAGCCGGGCGTGTTTGTGTACCGGCAATCAAAACAATTAACTTTTTGCTGTATTCACTGTTCACCATTATCTAAACAAACGAATATAAGTTGTTGTATAACGCCGTAACCTTCTCACGAAATTTTTGTAATACATCTTTAATAGAATCAAGTCTGTGATGACGTTACAAAATATTGAACGCAAAAAACTGGACGGGCAAATAAATGTGTGCAACATATTTAAGCATTTGGTCGTGTAGATAAACGGTTCGCGTCTGAGTATGCAATTTAAATACTCTTATCCGTCTGGCTAGTAGAATAAGTCATAAAACGAGAATTATAAAAGTTTCGAGGGGAATAAAAATAAAAGTGCTAACTAAACGCTGCGCGGCGATCGGAGCGTGAAATAAATAAAATGGAAGCGCCTCGCAAACAAGAAAAAAGGTATAAAAATTGTGGCGTTAATTTTCCAGCGAGATTTCCCAGCAGTCTCGAGGCACGAGGGAAGGCGGGAAGCCGGCGCGTGCACCGGACACATGAATTAAAAACGTTAACAATGGCATCGCGACAGGCTCCTTAATGAAGCCGCGCCCGGGGCGCGCCCGCCGGCCCGCAGCCCCGCGCCTTATGGCCTCCGCTACGGCACACATTCCCCAACCTCTTTAAATTCCACCAAATATGATGAACACATTTCGGCAAAACACATGTAAATTTATTAAATACGGCACCTCCAAAATAAAATAAAAATATGCAAAATGTGTGAGTGTTCTCACTTTCAATAAAAATCTCATAATATTCAAGAAGAATGTTCTTATCTACCCTTCTCCGCCCACTACTAAAATTATAATTATAAACGACTAATAAAGTTATCAAATTTAATTAGGTAATGACGATAACTACAGTAAAAGATATTGCGAGACGAACATCGATACGTGAGAAAGTCAGATTATTGATGAGATCAGATAAACTCATCGACAGTTCGGGATACACCGGAAGTTTGACGAAAACCACTCCAAATACTATAAAAATATATCTAATCCATGATAGATAGGTGAAACTAGATGATACGTAAAATACAAGTTAATTACCACAACAATCGTGTAGAGCTTGTGTATCGTTAAACAAGTTTAAGATTAAATACGCCCTCCTTTCATCAGTCATTTCATCACCTACGGAGCTTAAGACACCCATTTAACATTACAGTACGCGCTGGTGGGAGCTGTCACTTCGCTTAGCAATTTGTCCATTGAATATTCCGTATTATGGTCGAATAATTACCTTAGTAAATAACGACCATACCAGCACGCCATAAAAGAGCAAAATTTCCGCAGCGAGAGGGAAAAAGCGTTATTGAAAAAGAAGCGGGCTGATATATAAATAAAATACGGGTTCAGCTATCGGCGGCTTGTTATCGAATGCCTGGATCGTGGCTATTATGCCAAAGTATCGGTTATTCGAGCGGCCGTGGGCACAGTTTGCTTTGCACTGAGCCGCCGCGCCGCCAGCTCGTTATAATAATGTGAACTTCGGGAATTGCGGCGTCTTTGGAGTCGAGCTCTTTGAATATTTAGCGTTTTTGTGGGACACTGATCGAAGTTTCCCATTTGAATAGTTCAAATAGTAACACGTTGAGATTATTTCATGTTTATGTCGGCGAGAAACTGCTAAACTATTTTCATGTGTTTGACGTGGGTTAGAAGTCTTTATAGTCGTGCTTTATTGGTTTATTTTATGCTGTCTATGAAATTACTGTCACAAATATTATTTATTTCTTAAGACGTTATTTTTGGCCCCATAAGTTATATAATAATCAATAAATGTTATTGATGTAGATAGTGTAGATGTAGAGTAGATACATAGAATGTTATTATTGTAAGCACACAGAACTTTACTTCGTCCCCCAAATGTATCCCAAATTTTACCTTGTATATTAACCTTAATATTAATATTGTCTTGGACATACCTATTGGTACATGATTCTCAATATTGCCTATAAATAATGTATGTGGCCAGAGGAAACGAATTACGCCATGGATTTACTTGCTGCCAATTAAACCTAAAAGTGAGGTAGTATTTATTTATTTATTTATTTATTCTTTATTGAACCCCAAAAGTGGTACAATTGGCGGACTTAATGCTAAATAGCATTCTCTAACAGTCAACCTTCAGGATGTGCAGAGAACGGTATAAGGCGGTTCAATAAAATACACAGTTATACTAACAAGAACAATAATATCTAATAGTTTATATATAATATTTAGTAGGAGAGCAATTTTAAAAAGGAGGTAGTAGGATTTATATTAATGCGAAGACCTAACTTTGCTATTTAAATAAGAAATCATTTCAGTCAAAACGTAAATCAACGAAGTGAGTAAACAAATAGAAAAAAAAGAAAATTAAACACAAGATCAATTTGTTGAACACCGCTGCACAGTTTTCTCTGTTCTAGGTCAGAAAGAATTTCTTTTACATACATAATAATTGCGAGTTGTCTCGAGGCGTCACGATCCTGACGCATAATGACAAAGTGCACAGTGACGTGAAAATTGCTCCGCACTTCTCTATAGCTTACGTTTTGCGGGCCCGGCCTCCTTCTGTACCAACATTATTTACTATGCAATTATTTGACTAAGAACTAAGGTTAGGGAGGGTTGAGGTTTTCAAGCACATTTCATTTTGGAACGTTAATCCGCATTTATTTGAAAATTAATCTTCTAAATTCTATTATGTAACTACTTCTTTTTTATATAAGAAATAATTCTACAGGATACATTACGGAGACTGTGCGCAGGAATTGCATGATTAGAGTTTTTGTCCGATTATAATGTGGGTGTCTTCAAATCAAAAGTGAATAGGCTGCTAGTAAGTTGATGCGCTTTAAGACCCATTTTGCCACTTACCATCAGGTGGGGTCTCAGTCAAGCATTAACTTATAAGAAATAATAAAAAAAAATGTTGATACCGTTATTCATTCTTTTACTCGATTGGCAGGACGCTTTTATAAACGAAATTGTAATTGGTTTCCGAAATTATTTTTTTATTTAATAAATCACTCAAACTTTACTAATAATAAAAAAGTACCTATTAAATTTTATTGATTAAATCATAATATATTAACCACATCAGTAATTACAATTTGATCGTCGGTAATAAAAAAAACATTTTATTTCTTAAAATGTAATTGTAGGTGTAGTTACCTGTTTATCCCAGAGCTTAAACTTTAAATATATAACGTTTAAATGGTATCACTTTTCTTACGTTGTCGTAAGGTACCTTTGTATACCTATTTCATATATTCATTCCATAAATGTACCTAACAACATTGCAAGGAGGTAGCTGCGTGACTAGTTACAATCATCTAACCAATTATTACCTACTAGCTTTTGCCCGCGGCTTCGCCCGCGTGGAATTCGTTTATATCGCGAACCGGGGAAGTGGGGAAGAAGATACGTCATCAACTATCTTCCTGGGAAAATTCATCGAAATCGGTCAGGCGGTTTAGATTTTTCATACAAACTTTCATCCCCTATTTCAAGCATTTAGGGGTTGATTTTTGAAAAAAAAAGTAGCCTATATGTGACTCTGGGTCTTCAACTATTTTCATTCCGAATTTCATCCCAATCGCACCGGTGGTTTAGCCGTGAAAACGTCACAGACAGACAGACAGACAGACAGACAGACAGACTTTCGCATTTATAATATTAGTATGGATTTCAATTGTAAGAACGAAGTTCTAAGTAACAGACATGCATCGTCGGATGCTCTCGTATGTCTACAAACGTCGATAACCACTTACCAGATATCAAATGGCTGCTCTACGATTACCTGCAATTAAGATAACCAAATTAGCTCATTTAAAATTGAGATACGAATATTAATGTCAAGATTCAACAAACTAGAAACCGGATCAATTGATAGTGAGTCATCGTCATAATGGTAAAGGTATCAGCAATCGTTTGTCGAGCAAACGGAAGCAAAGGACTCAAAGCAAAGAAGGTTTATTACCAGCTTTCCAAAACTGCAACCCAAAACACAACAGCATTTGTATAATTCATTTGTATTTCTTAGTTTATGTACATAAAATTTCATGTTTGCTGCTGGGAAGATGGCCAAATTAGGAGTTAGGAATAAAATAATTTAAAATTAATGCGTCATCAAGCTGAAAGTTAAACTTCCTTTGTATTCTTTGTCGACAACTCATTGTTGATGTCTTTACATATTTTTATGTAGTAGATGATAGAAGACTTTCTATCAAGCGGTTCGTCAGTGTTTACTTTAAAAATCATTTTGTACAAGAATCGCCAGGGTTACAAAATCAGGGGAACAAAATCAAAGTCTACATCTAGTATTCTGTCACTTCTTGCAATTCGGCAGAATGTACTAGAACAGAGGAAGCTGACTTACAATCGAGGATGGTACTTTATAACATTTACGCACTGCACAATACTTCATTTATAAATCCTTGATACTGATAAAGATAAATTTGAATTCTCAAGAGGTAGTTATAAAACGAATTGAAGCGTCAGTTAACGATGTCTTAGAACGTAACGACCTACGCCGGTTGATTGACAATAATCGAATCAGTGTTTTGCGCCTTTTGACTTAAAGTGCGGTACTTGGTTAGAAAGAGAAGGGATAATTATACTTACGAACTTTGTACTAGTGAGATAGAGATAGACATTTTCATGGATCTCAGGGTGCGTCAATAGCAGAAATGTAGTAATCATAACTTCGGGCTTTGCAACCATTTTGTATTTTTTTTGGTAATAGTATTCGTATAGTTAACTAGAGAACCGCCCGCGCTTCGCTTCGGGACCCGTAGGTAACAGCCGCGTAGGTCCCGCTCTCGTAGGAATTTAGGCTAAAAAGTAGCCTACTACTCGCTCTCTTCACTCCACCCTGTCTGAGGTGTGTGGCCCTCGGGACAGTTAGTTCCCCTTTGGGGGTGTCTCTCGCGGCCCGTTAAAACGGGCCGGTCCTTGGGTTGGGCCCTAAGGCCCTTGGTTGTCCATCTGTGGTTAACCAATAGGTCAAGTCCGGTGAGTGGTGGCCTTTTTACAGGCCACAGAGTCTTAAACGGGATGGGGTTCATCTTCGCGCCGCCCAGGCGATCGAGGCCCTACCGGGTGAATCCCGCTGGTGGGAAGCCCAGCAGGAGCCGATCAGCGCCGGGCGACGACTTACGAAGCCCCAGTATCAGTCAGTGCTAGGCCCTTCCCGCGCAACCAGCAAGTCGCGCGGAAAGGCTCAGCGGTCCGGTGGACGGGCGTGGAGCGGCGCCAGGTCCTGCAGATGCGGGAACCGCGACGCGTCGACACGCCCGAACATGTTGCGTGCCAATCTCTCGATGAAGTCGTCCAGGCTCTCGACTCGAAGGTCCCTCTGGTCCGCTGGCACTATCCTGTTGGCTGAGCAACTTGCGGACATCAGTCAACAGGATAGTGCCAGCGGGCGGGCGGTACACTGAATACAGCCGGAGCGGGGAGTTCTCGAGGCAGAGCTAAAGTAGCCTATTACATTTGCCTATGACTTAAGTAAATTACATGTAGATCATGATTATGTAATTAATTAAATTAGATGTAATTCAGAACTTGCAAATGAATTTTATTACCGCCATCTATTAGCAACTCCGAAAATAAATATCTAGCAACTAATAAAACATCGATCTTCCCATGGGAATGGGATGTTTTTCCGCGGTAAAAAGTAGCCTACGTCACTCTCCACCCTCCTAACTATCCCCACACACATAAACCTTACCATATAATAGCTTTGTTGCGACGTGAAAGCGTCACAAACAAACAAACAAACAAACACACTTTCACATTTATAATATTAGTAAGGATACCTACTGTCTAACCGATTATAAAATGGAGCCTATTCATTAATGGTTCAGGAGTCCTGTAACTGTAACTGCTGTAATGGTCCTCCTAACTTAGGAGGCCTATACTTTACCAAAGTTACGGCTGGTCGAACTGGTGAAAGGATTAGAGGGTAACCAAATGGTTGGATTTTTTCGAAGGCCTACACGCTCCGATTGACAGCTTTATATCTGTTCCTATGAAGAATTTGGACTACGATAACTGCTGCTTAATCTATATATATATAAAACTCTTGCGTTACTGAGTGATTGACTGATAAACAACGAACAGCCGAAACTACTGAACGGAAGAAACTGAAATTTGGCATGTATGTTCCTTAGGGAGTATAGGGGAGCACTAAGAGAGGATTTTTGGACATTGCACCCCGAAGGGAGTAGGTTAGTAGGGTAGGTTAGGGGGAATAGGGGGGTGAAGCAAGTAACCAATAACACGGAGCATCACTCAGACAGGATAGAAGCTGTAACTTCATTATCCATAAATTACAAACAAAAAACTGTCGCAAATCGATTTCTAAGTTTGTGAGTTTTTTGAGAAAAACTATTAAACCCGAGGGTCGCTTTAAAATTGAAGAGGCCTGGTGGATACTCCACGAATTCCACGATACTGCTCTTCTGTGGTTTGATCTTGGAGCTGATGGGTGCTAATGTTCAGTAAAGATTAAAAAGCCCACGATTTTCTTTTTGTTCAATACTCACGACTCCATGAATCAGTTGCGCATACGTTAATCCAGCGCTGACTAATTTTAAGAAAATTTAATTTGCACACAAAGCCGAATCACTGAGAAGAAATAAGAGACTTAAATAAATAAAATCGAATCATTTTCGTATTGCTCCAAGTATTGCAGGGTTCCGCAGCATTTCAGTAGTTTTACATAAAAATATAGTTTAAGAAGTTTAATAAATGGTAATACTCTGTTACAAGGTCGTACGTGAAGAATGAAACTATTCTAAAGCCAACTCAAAAATAGCCATAAAAAATCATAACAAACCACATTACTTGACATTGTACTTATCGAGTAAGTCCATCTAAATATCTTAGCACTGACTAGACCCTACACGATTATGAGAGAGACGAGGTTTACCGACCCAGACATTTACCCGCTCAAGTTTAACTTTTTGATGAGTACAAAGGTCTCTGTTACGGAACTCTAAATACAAAACAGAGGGAGAAAAACGAAACATACACTCAAGTGTCAAGACAGTTAACTCAAGGGGTCGTTACGAAGCTCGCGGCATACACGGCTCAGATACAAACGCAATTTGCTCGCACACCCGTCGAGTTCAGTGTTCATAAGATGCATTTTATTTGCAAGCGTTTATTTAATTACCGGCACATTGAAATCCATTCGAATACATTTTAATTGTAATCTGTGTGTAATAACAGTTGATAACAAATCTAGCTATTGTCCGCAGTCTGGCTCGCGTGGGAGTACTTTTGACTGGTATTCGAAGAAACTCACAACACCTATTTTACCCTTGGGGGTCAATTTACCAAAACCGTAAAAACAGCAGTAGATATATTTTTTTTTCAACCATAATCCTAAAGACTGCTTTGAAACGACAAAGTTTCAAGAAAATTCTTAACCCCTATTTACTTCCTTAGGGGAGAAATATTACAAAATTCGTTTGTAGCAGACGTTTACTAAATAGGTATAAACTATTTCCCTGCCAAATTTCATCTTTATACGCAACGGGGTTTGATATTTCTTGATCAGTGATTCGTGAGTGACCTTTCGCTTTTATATATTTAGATTTAACCAAACGAGAGTCAGAATAGCAACCTCTTAAATTTTGAGCTATTAAAATATGCAGAATAAAATAGGTAAATGAGAGCTATTATTCGTGAAACCTGTTTATAGCAAGCTTATCTATGAATGGGAGGGTTATTATAAGGGTTTTACTAGGATTTGTATTGTAAGGCTAAAATTCCCAAGGGCCGCTGCGACCAAAAGTCTATTGTAAGCCAATATTACAAAGGTTACCGAAAGAACTTAAAAGACACAATTACACTATCTGAACTTAAGGTGTTCAAAATTTTTACATATTTTTTACGTTGCCCCTTTATGAGTTGACGCTGATTCCTTACGAGACGTTAACCTAATGTGGCATTAACAAACCATTAAAATCCATACAAATGGCATCCGAATGATTTTTTTTGTTTTATACCCATAACAGGACAACAATTTAAAGTGAACCAAGGAAGTTGAATCACAGGGTCGTAAAGGAGATTCACGAGACACGATGCGCAGCCTCAATCCAATTTGCTTGCACACCCGCAGAGCAAAGCGTTTATACGTTGCAATTAAAATATTACAATCCTTTATAGCAGTGCATAGCTTTCATTTGGGATTTTATTAATTATTTTTGTTGATGTTCCAAAGAACACATGATATATGCATGTCTGAAAAATAGTCATTTATTGGAGATGATAACCCACGATTGGAGTGACTTTTTATATTTCGGTGTAAGAAATTTAGCGCAAATAAAACAATTTTTTATTTCTAAGATATTTATGAATCCTTAGGGAATGGCAATAAAATGTTACATTAAATTCACTAATTGTTACTTCTTACTGCAGTTCTATTAACTCGTCGTATTTAAAGTAATAACAATAATTAATTAACAATAATTTATGAAAAACATTATTTCAAATCAGAGTTTTCCAAATTAGGTAAACGACAAATAAAAAAAAAACAAAATATAAGGCATATCAATTTTAGGTATGTTACTCGTAGTATTTATCCTGAATATACAGAATATATATGGATATATATGAATATACAGGGGGTTTTTCAAGAAGCGGGTCCATCGCTTCCTAACCTTCTTGGCCGGCAAAGTGTCTATGGGCGCCAGGTGATCCGTCGGCTCGTTTGCCTACTTAGGTTATAAAATAATCATCATCTTCACAAGCCATAACTATCCCACTGCTGTGCACGAGTCTCTTCTTAGAATGGGAAGGTTAAGGCCATAGTCCACCACGCTGGCCAAGTGCGGAGTGGCGAACTTCACACACCTTTCAGTTTTGCGAACTCTCCGGCATACAGGTTTCCTCACAATGTTTTCCTTCACTGTTATAGCGAGTAACATTTAATTGCTTAACACGCACATAACTCCGAAAAGTCAGAAGTGCGTTCTGAGATTCAAACCCGGACCCCCCGAGTGGGAGGCCGAAATAAAATAACAATACCTAATAATAGTTGTGTTAAAGATTAACCCTAATGCCTTAAAATATAGTATTTATGCCAAACAATATACATACGTAGGTACAGGATATACATTTTTGAACTTTTGAACTTTCCGTTGTAGCACAACACGCAATAACGTAACGCCGTGCAATTTTTCTCTACAAAAACAATTACTGCAACTGACAACTTCTAAATGTCAAAACTATTGAAATATCTATCTAACCTATCATTGAGTACTATCAAGGATTCTCGGCGTTCACGGCGCATCAACATAACAACAACATAACAAACGGTCAGAGCGCAATAGACCTACAATTTCCCTGTCAGTCATAAACAAATACTACTACGTGACCCTTCGCCGTACAATCAGATTACCTCGCGTTTTCCAACGTTATAACTGGTTACTGCCATAATCACTGCCGTCGTACGATCTTACTGCTACCATGTAAAAATGTTTCACCCTCTAGAATTTCTATAAATTTGGAAGTCACGAAAATATGTTCGTAGCGTTTATTAGCGTGTCATTATCATCATCATCACAACCCGTCACTGTTCTACTGCTGTTTAAAGGTCTCCTCTTTTATTGTAGGGGTACAGGTTATAACCCACCACTCTGACTAAGTGCTGATTCTTCGGACTTCATACCTTCGAGAACATCATGGAAAACTCTCTGATGTGCACGTTTTCTTTCCTTCACTGAATGAAATGATAATTGCATTTTAACATAGGTACATATAATTTTTAAAAAATTTGAACTTCGATATTCGAACCCAGCCCTCTGGTTCGAAAGACCAACATTTAAACCAAACAACTATAACTGCTCATTATTAATGTGTAGTAAAATTATAATGATTATTACGTAACAAGCGACCAGACACAGTTTTTAACGCCGGTTTAACAAGTAGGTACTTAGCGATTGGTCCTCTATCACTAAAAAAGTTTAATTCAAATTATAATGAAACAGCGAAATCTGTAATCGATTTTATAATAGATTGAATAGTTAATAAATACTGAGTCATTTCCTCAAGTTATCGGTACGACAGTAAGTTTAATGTATGTGTATTATGAACACATCTTATTAAACTGCTTTGCAGCGGTGTGTCAAGCGCGCAATAACGAGTTCGCAGTTATGCGCCTTCCAATTCGCCGAGTAATTTACATCCTATTTCTAAGATTATTCGAAAATGTCAATGCAAACGCGCTGGATAATTTATGAGAGGAGGTTATAATAAGTGAAGATGTTTCAATATCCAATGACTGCATTAATTTTTCAACGAATCGAAATCAAAATTGGATGTTCCTCATGTGTCACATGTGAGGGGTACATGCTATCGTGGTCATGCTCCACCACGCTGGCCACGTGCAAATTGGTGGACTTCACACACCTTTGAAAACATTATGGAGAATTCCTCAATGAAATGGGATTTCCTCAAGTTGTTATCCTTTACCGAAGCAAAAAATAATCAGATTTAAGACGAAAATAATTAGAGGTACAGCAGGATTACGGATTTCACCGTTCAACCATTAATGCCCAGAAAAAAAATTAAAGATTTTAATATAAAAAATAATTTACTTTCAACAAAAATAATCTACTAAAAAATGGATAAGTAGATGATGGATAAATGGGTAATTTAAAAAAATTACCCACCAGATGTCGCTATTATTTAAAATAAAAATGATTTGAGGGACATATTTTGACGAATAATTTTTGAGTAATCTCTAATGCGTTTTTATTTAACTACTTGTTAATGTGGAAGCCGGGTTCTTTGCTAAAAGTTATTGTTTTAGCGGCCACAGTAACACGTACTCTGTGAAACTGTCACCTATTTATCTACGTATTGCCGTGTGACAGACAGGCAGTCAGCCACAGGTCAGCGAAATCATGATTATATTATTAAGGTTTCGTTTTATAAACATTTGGTACGGAACCCTTAAAATGAAATAACACCCAAAATGTTCAAAAAATAAATTTTAAAAGTAGTAAAAAAGTAACCAGCATCAGCAGGCGTACCTATATCGACTTAGCGGTTGAACGAAATACCAATTTAAATGCATAGTTCGACTACGATCGCGATACAATAGTCATAATTTCAAAATTGCAATTTACACCTTTTCAACGTCTCTACAGATACTAAATTGCTTTACTGTCATACGATCTCACCGGATCTGACAAAAGCAAAAGCTCCCATAAAAATGTACTCACAGTAACAGTATTGGAATGTACAGAAACATTATTTATGTATGGAGTGTCAGATGTTGGCAAAGCAATCGGAATGAAACGAGACGTGCAACCAAAGCGCGAAGTGTATCGCCCGCGGGCGGCGAACTCGCTGCGACTTCAGACTCAGAATGCACTCTCGCTAACCCATAATTTAATTGGGTACCTGACATTTAATCAATACGGTTGATTAAATTAATTGAACCCTCGAATGCGATGCGCTTTTATGGAATCATCGTTACTCGCTTTGGCGGCGGACGCTCCTTCGACCTTTTTCGGATCATCGGCGACGATACGATCGCGATGCGAGAGCGACGCGATCTTTGATCTATTTGCTATATACGGTCAGACGCAAATTTGTCATCGTTTATCAGCATAGTTTCATCATTCCACTCCATCCACGTGAGAGAATGATTCATTCAGTAGGTATCCTTTTCAAATAATCATTACAAAGTTTTAAGTAGTTACGATTATTCGTAAAAGCAATCAACTTTGACTATAATGATCAGCTTTTAACATAACCCGTACACCCGAAACGAGAAATCAATAAAAAAATCTATCGGGAGATAACTTTATAAGTGACCAGTAGGCCATTATAAAAAATTAATAGCTATTATTTACTGGCTTTTCCATTTTCAATTGTATTGTAATGTGCATTTCTTGAGTCTCACGCGCCATATTTATTTAATGTACCGCAACACGCGAGAAACACTTGAACAAAATAATGTAATAGTACTGGGCAGGCGCATTCTTTGAATAATGACAAAAGAACAGCAACTAAATTACCTTTAACGGTATATTACTGTCATATTATTATCCGGGACAAAAATCAATGTTAGAGACACGAGAGACGAAGCGATTACTGTCATTGTAGTTTCGTAAAATTTTGTTTATACAAATACATGATCGTCGTAATTTGATCATCGTCTCGGTACCTACATGGTATAATGACTACTGTCAGTTTAAATTGACTAGCCGCAAAAACGGCAGCGAGAGTGATACAAGAAACTATATTGAATTTGCTTTCTAAAAAATACCAACGCATATCCGCTATGTATTTTGTCGGTTTGTTTGTTATTATTGTATAACAATTTTCGCCGGAGCATAAATCAATGAGCCAAATTTCCCTACGGTGCGGTTTAGTGATTCAATGTCGTAATTTTATTTTAGAAAGCTTTTACGGGCCAATAAGCGCGTATACAATTACGTTTTCGGGACCGTTATTGGTAAAAGGCGTGGTTAATTAATATTGATACCAAAACCGATGAGTATTTTTTTTCACTCCACAAAATATATTGATGAGCTGCTTGTTTGTTTGTTTTATTTAAACTTGCAATCGCCCCTGGTTTGGCTGCTTTGCTTTGGAGAAGCTATGGCAGGATATTGGTACCCAAACAACGACGACAAAACTGTTCGGATTTTAGATTCTTCAATTAAGTATCTCAACTGGTTGCTCCTTGCCATTACAAAAGTTTACGGACATGAAACAGAGTTTAAGTCTTTCTGTCCAACTAATAGAGTGTACCTACACAAAGCTTTCATTGCAACTCATAACTGTTCCACTGCTGGGCACAGGTCTCTTCTTACATTGAGAAGGTTAAGGCCATAGTCCACCCTTGAGTTTTGCGAACTCTCCGTCATGCAGGTTCATGTCATGCAGGCAGCACATCACATTTTAATCCTTAAAACGCACATAACTCCAAAAAGTCAGAAATACGAGCCCTAGGATTTGACACCCCCCTAGAAGGAGACCAGATTTTTAGCCACAAGGCTATCAGGGCTTACAAATAATTAAAAATACAAAACTTTACAAATAGTCAATTACATAGGGTCTAAAACAAACATGGTTGAGAAGCGCATTAGATTTGCGCACTATATTTAACTTCCTGTTGGCATTGACCGAGGGGCTCGCTCGTCGGAGCGCGTCCAAGTCCGGAGGCACTACTTGATTTATATTCATTACCACTATTATTTAGAAATCAGCGAATCTTAATGTGGCAATAAGCGCCAACCGATGGCTGAAGCGGCGTAATTCACGCAATGCCACTTGAATTGATAACATAATAGTTTTATGTTTAAGAAGCCGTTATGTGATTGTCGCTGGATTCCGTTGCACGAATAAGGGAAGTAGAAAACGGTGTCAATACTAACAGTAATTTACAGGTTCCTAATTTGTTTATGAAGTGTCGTTACGTCGAAACGCTTGCTTCATGAAAAGACAGTTGGAATGTTACAGAATTTTATTTACCTACCTGTTTAATTAGCTACTACGTTGCATCGGAAAGAATGTACCATTTTTCATTTGATTTGTTAATTTAATTTTTCGATTGAGTTGTTTCTTCTTAACCGGTTAAGGCTTTGTGACGATTCTTGTATTAAATATATCGATAGGTGGCCTTTTTACATTCAGATTGCTTATGACGTTATCTTAAGTTGCAATTAAATTTAAGAAAGAAATTAATGGTTTTCTTTTAGGTAGGTACTTAAAGTAAATTTATTTAAGTATTTCACCGAATCGCGATTCGAACCTCGTAAATAATCTTACAAATGGAAACAAAATATAACATGTCACAAAAAGTGATACAAAGGCGAAGCATTCGATACCTTTTCGTAGAAGACGAAGAAAGAATTCAAATTTAAAAGGCCGCGAAAATTCTAAATTCGAAAAAAGGACAAAGGACACGAATCGCTGGCGTCCGACGATCGAGCCACGTTAACAACGGATTGAGAGAAAGAACATTCGTACACGACATTTGGACGTAGGTACGCGTCACAAACATTTCCTACATTCCGACGGTTAGGTACATTACAAAGTTCCTCGACGTGCCTAACAAATGTAATATTCGTAACATTTGCTTTCACAACAATTTAATTGCATTTCTTATGGCATAACAAATCATATTAAATAATAACTTTCGACATAAAAAAATTTACAAAAAGTATAACTTTCGACATCAAAACATTTACAAAAACTGGCCAAGTGCGAGTTGGACTCGCGCACGAAGGTTTCCGTACCATTATGTACATAAGTATAAAAACGCCAAAAAAATCTGGTCTGTTGTATGAAAACCTCACTTAAATATTTAATTGTTTTATTTTAGCCACATATTAGTCACAACGCCATCTCTTGGCCAGAAAGGTAACTAATCTATCGCTGGCGTCGATTGTATGGGCGCCCACTTAAATATTTATTTTTTTCTATTTTTTAGTATTTGTTGTTGTAGCGGCAACAGAAATACATCATCTGTGAAAATTTCAACTGTGTAACTATTACGGTTCATGAGATACAGCCTGGTGACAGACGGACGGACGGACGAACAGCGAAGTCTCAGTAATAGGGTCCCGTTTTACCCTTTGGGTACGGAACCCTAATAAGTAAGCAATTGTTATTTGCATATTAGGACTAAAATGCCAATATTATATTAGATAACATTTCAAATGAATTACTGTTTCAAATAGCTAATAACTATTGGGAAATAATGTTCCTCGAATGGCGATCATGTTGGTAATAGGGAGATGAACAAATGACCCGAAGAAGACTACGGGAACTCCGAAAAAGAAGGAATTGGTTAGACAGCAGCAGTTATTGGAAGAGTTTAGAATAAGTCTGATGGTGATCGACAGATTAATAAAAAAGGAAGAACGCAGTAGACACTAAATAATAAAACAGAATTCGTTCGTTATTTCGTTTCATTACTTCGTTTTCATTGTTCTTATTGAGGAATAAGATTTGACATCCGTTAACTAAAGCGTCAAATTTAAATTAACGATAACAAACAATTCGGTGACGATAATAGATACGAATACCTAACTTCAGGACTCCATTAATGCGTCATTCGAACTTCCGATTCGAGGTCGAGCGGGCGCTCTGAAAGCACAAAATATAATTATTCATCCCAACTTCACCGCATCTCCACGATCGGTAACCGATAAAACATCGCTAAGCAAAAATAAGCAGAACGAATAGGTGTACCTGTCACTCTACCCTTGTTCTTGTTTCTAAAATTTGTATAAAATATTCCGAGTTGTGTCGTCGCGCCGACAACCGATTCTGGTGCGAATAAAAAGAATGTTATTGAATAAAACAATAATGCTAAGGTTGGCAGAATACAACATTTATGGAATCTTTAATACAAAGTTATAAATATGAATTTAGTAAGCGGTTAATTTTTATTATTGCATTTAACGTTGATTTTCGGTCATTTCAGTACCAGTCAATGTTTACACTTCTCGTTTTTATTGTTCGGTTCTTCAAACAAACACATTCACTGATTGGCAGTAATTGAGCACAATTTCTGAGAATCTGCTGTTCCAAGATTCCTTAAATTTGAAGACACACATGTTTCTTCGAACGAGATTCGATAATACGTGTCAGTCATTCCATTAATGTCCCTGTTTCCTAAAAGACCGCGAGTTCTATCCCCCGAAGAAATATTTGAAGCTTTAGGGACAGAGATGTTTTCTCACGTGTTTTCGACTTTTGTTTTGTATTAGCCCGATCCGTGGGAAGAAATACAACAGATTTGATGGGGGTTTAGCGAGCATCATTAGAGGGTTCTCTAGTCAGCTAGGTAAAGTGGTGATTAGGGGACTAATCCATTAGCGAATCCCTGGGTAGGAAATAAAAGGCGAGTTGTCTATCGCAGCGGTGTCGTTTCGAGCGCCGGACGGTGTCCGTCGTCACAATAGCACAATTAAAATGCCAACAAGTCCGGTTGCCAGCCCAATCCAATTACAGTGGACAAGGATTCCAACGAGTAATTGGGACGAGGCTACACAGTAGCGTTTGCGAGATAGGTGGCGGAAAACGAAGCTGATAGAAAGGGACATGAGTGTACCTTTGCGAATATGTCTTCGTCATGATTGAAGTTGCAATTTTATTCGCAATGTGCTTCAATCTACTAAAAGTACTCTAAAAGTATTCTCCAAATAAAAGTTAAAAGGTATCACTGATTGCAAAATAAAACGATGAAGTTAGAATTGTATATCCAAACTCTTGGGTATTTCGCGATAGCTTTTACATTTTGTATCTAAACTGTATCACAAAGGCAAGAGCAAGTTGAACGGCTTGGGAGGCAAGCGGCCCAAAGCAGACGTTTACCTGGACTGATCGAAAAGAAAACAATGTTAAACTGTAAAACAAACTGCCGGAAGCGCTTTCTGCGATCAACCTATATAATTGAATAGCAACAAAGCACAAAGCAATTTCGAACGGCCAGCAACTACGGGAACTAAATGTTAAAAGATTTCTTATTTGTGGAAAATATTATCATTTTCTTTTCCCTTTATCTTTGCATTTGTGCAAAACTGTTTTATGATAAGGTATATTTAAAAATAAAAAATAAATAATGTATCAATATGTGCACGATGCGTTTGTGTAGGACGTTTCCGTTATATACACGAGTATTTTCTTTTATCAGTCCTTTTATGATATACCTAGGTTTGTCTTTTAAGCTATTGTATAGCTTTTATCGCGGGCCTGGGACCGAATGCAGAAATTTCGTAACGAAAATTTATTACACCCTGCACACAGACATAGTTACTATGTCTATGCACCCACACATCGATAAATACCAGAACTTTTAACTGAGTTAACTAACTTTTACTTTATAACGGCTAAACCGATTTGGCTAATTTTAGTCTTGAAATATTCGTGGAAGTTCAGGGAAGGTTGCAGCGATGAGAAAATATGAAAAATTGCGAGGTAAATACTAAAAAAATGAAAATTTTAATTTCCCATACAAATCTTACCTGTCAAACATTTGATTTTCGCCCCGTCGGTTCGGTGTTTTAAGAATAATTACATGTAGATCTGGATTAAATAAGGCGTTGGAATCGACAACATGTATTCATAATGGTCGAATTATCGCGTATTTAGATTTAAAACATACAAAATAATAACATGACATAAAATAATGACACTATATTAATGACTTGAGGGTGATAGAGACAGTGCCATACAGGCAAGGCAAACTGTAGGGCACTGTCTCTGTCACCCACACGTCATTCACGCGCCAAAAGATCGTTGTAGGACTTAAATGTCAAATGTCAATTTTCTTTTTAAAAAGAATTATTTTGTCAACTGAAATAGTTCTTATGCTTTTGTTCAGAATATTTAAATCTTCTTTGCACAAATTAATGCATTATCCGTTTCTAATAAACTTTGATGTAACTTTTGATAACTAGGCAACTAAATGAAAACTGGTACACCACTTTCTTATCCCACTGTAAAACAGTGAATATCTGTACTCGTATAATTTGTGTACAAAGTGTTTTAAATATGAATAAACAAAGTGCATTTATTAATGAAGAAAGTCACGAAAAAATTGTGAAAGAAAATGAGTTATTACTCTATATACATTCATTTTATTATTATTATCACAAATGCAGTATTATTTTTTGTTTTGTTAATTTATATATAATGCTATGCAATAGCTTTACCGCGGCAGTCTCCGAGTGCCACACGTCTTTTTTATATTTTTTCAATCTATTTTACTTTTTCTACTGTGCTCACGTCTAGACACAATGTATACACAATGCTGAAGTTATTCATGGTTTTATTAATGTTCACATTTAAAATTATATTTTACGTATTTAATTCTTAGCTTACGTCGCAGACCTGGATTTCGAATAGTTTAAACTTGGAGAAGGGAGTTTGGTCACAGACAAAATTACTTATGTATAGAGGTAATTTGAAAATTTAAACAATTAATGATATGACAGCACATGTGTTACAATCGCACTTTTTTATAGCCTTAAGGGCTGACGTAAAAGCAGACGAGCCACCTGATGGTAAGTGGTCATCGTCGCCTATGAACAACAGCAAACACCAGGGGAGTCACCAGTGGACCGCCGGCCCTGAAGGAGAGCTCATTTTACACCTTTCTTGAAGAACCCCATGTCCAAGCGCTTCGGGAATACCTCAGAAGGAAGGTCATTCCACGGCTTGCAAATTAGTTGGTAGAAACGATCGTAAACTAAGTAATTGGTTAAATCAGGTAAGTAAATAATTTTTTTTTGGGTGCATGAACTTATATGTCGAAAATACAGTTTTACCGTAGTGAAGGTGGGTTGATGGTTAGTTAAATATGAGTTTAAGTTTTCTTATCGGACTTTTAAAATAGGTATATTAATTTATACAATGCCATAGGAAACTTGCTCGAAGTGATATAATTTGTAAGAGCCATGGAGCACAGACAAAAAAATTCAACAAGCGTACAACAAGCTGAACTAATCGCGGAATCGGAACGCTCTCAAGGATTGAAACTTTTCCCTGTGAAAATAAAAGGTGCACTCTCTCTCACTGAAACTGAAAAATCGGATTTACTTGCATCGTGTTTGTCCTGTCCTGTCCACCGCTTGAATGTTCACGCACTTTGTAGTTTCTAACTAGGCATGTGCTGGTGTAAGAATAGTAGATGCGAGAGAGAGATTGATGATGAGAGAATGAGATGAGATTTCTCCGACTTAACGTTTTCCTGTGAAAGTTATTCAGGCCATTTTATTTACCACACAATATCCAAAAATAAGAATATTTATTGAAATCGGCAAATTAAGGAGCTTATATCTCTCAAAATGTTTATAGTATCTACTCACCTATTAATGGCCCACTACTGAGCACACTGGTTTTACCTTATGTCCACGATCACACAAAATAATTAAATTGCAGATGCTAGTGCTAAAATTGATATCTATTCAATCCGAACTAACGCTTCTGAACAAAAATGAAACCTAGAAGACTTCAAATACACACTTTAATCTTGTTTCAAGTGCAGTCATTGCAGTTTACCGTGGTTGCTGTTTAAAACCCAATAAAACCAAGTCTTCAAAGCATAGTGATAGGTACTAAACATGAACACACATCCCATAAGAATGACGTAACAATAAAAATAAAAAAGGCAGTGGACGGTAATTCATTTGATGAGCTCTTATCAGCTCAATTACCTTAAATCTTAAATGCCTACGTAATATATTGTGATATTGTGACGGTAGGATCATTAACCGGTTCGACTAGACGTTGGGGACGTTAACTTTATCAAAGTACGCGTTTAAGTTTTGAGAAATTTAAATCAGAAATCGTTTCGAGTTCTATTTATTGTGGGCGCTCTTATCAAATTTATAGCCCAAAGGGAGGTGCTAGCCGTGATAGACGACTAATGAGACCGGGGAGCTATTGATCAGATAGTCGAAACTGCTACCGATACCGAAGGTCCTTAATCAAGACTCTCTAATTATATTCTGAATGGCTTTCTCATCGTGATGCCGCTTACACTCCCTTTGATTTTAATTTTATAACTTCACCGTTGTGTCTATTATTGAACATCGGTTACAATGTATTCATTAACTTTTTATTTGTTGTACAAGCCTTTGACTGAATAATGAAGTGAAAATATAGTAATTAACAGTAGTGGCGTTAGAAAAGAAGCAGTCGAGGGCTAGGTATATTACTTACGATAAATGTGAAACTTATTGACATATCAAGGTTATTAGCATAGTGTACTGTGCTAGAATTAAAATGATATTATTTTATTCAATAACAAAGAGCTGATGGATATTTGAATTCGTTTGAAATTTTAAAGCCGGGTTTTATGATTATAAAACCTGTGTATGTAGGTGCTACAGATTTTATATAGGTATGTAGTCATGTTCACATTGTTAAATACAACTTAGAATATTTGCAGCATATACTAACAAGCATGTGTTTATGTTGATATTAAATTTGTATTCTAGTCGATATCCCAAAACGAACAGTTTGTTTTGCTATAACATGCTGTTTAATTTCATTTTACGTAAACAAATAAAAAAATATTTAAAACTGGACATAAAAGAATAAAACGGTAAGACCACTGTGCCAGTTAATATACGGCGAACATAAGTACATTTTGTAAATCAGTCAGATTAAAATGGAATCTGAAGAAACATACGAGGACCGGCGCTGCGCGGCGTCTTCGGTCGCGGGTGTCGTTTTGAATGTATTTTTGCATTGTTAGCGTTTCGTAAAGGCACGGTGTGCGTAACATAAATACCGTACACAGTGGGCACGCTTCCGAATGAAATCGACGTTGAATAAATCGGCGACTATCTGTTCAGAACGGTGCCGGTACTGGCCGGTAGCCCCCGGCGGCGACGCGCAGTAAATTGCACCGAAAAAGAACGGGCCAATATGGCAGCCGTATCGAACGCTGTTAAGTTACGAGTGCGTCCGACACGAGGCGCTAAGTGGCCTATCGTGTTTTTTAAAATTCAAATACCAGGATTGTCGAACCACGAATAAACAGAGGAATCGACAACGGGCCATCGTCCATTAATCAGGCTTAGACCGGTCGTGGATAGCCGCGCTGTTCAAATATGTTATACGTACGACAAACTTCATTTTTTATTCATAAAATTTGTCCAAAGTTATTTAAGCAACATCATTCGAATTGAATAATTGCTTTTTACAAAAAAAATAACCGACTTCAATCTTGATAAGTAGAGATAACTCAAAAACTACTCGCCAGATGGCGCTCAATTCAACATGTAAGTGTAAAGTTCTCGTCACTACAAATTAATCAAGCCCAAACACTAGATAACTGCAGTAAATCGTTGAGGAGTTCCCTTGACTGTCTTTCGGCTTCATCAGATCGACTCCAGATTTTCATGAAATGGTAGCGCTTTAATGTACTTATGATAACATGAACAAACACACTAGCTGTCCATACAATTTTCGAAAGTTCCCCTCGATTTCTCTGAGATGCCATCATCAGATCCTGGTGTCCTTATAAGGGGACCCCACTGCGCATATCTACTTTACAACAAAAAAAGAATTATCAAAATCGGCCCATAAACGGCGAAATAATCGCTGAACGTACATAAAAAAGCATATATACGGTCGAATTGAGACCCCCTTCTTTTTTGAAGTCGGTTAATAAAAGAGCACAAATGAGTTGGGACACAAAATATTCCGTAGAATAAAATTTTCTAAATGTTTTCTGCCTCTCATATAATACCTAGAAATTATAGTATAAAATACCACACTCGTATAAACATTTCCGGTAACAAACACAAACAACAGTAGGTATGTTTTCCGTCAAACACTGTAATAACAATGAAACATTGGATATAAATAACGCGGAAGCAAACCTAAACGCGCCCCGCGGCAGTCATAGCAACCGCCAAAATTAAAGTTTCCCCAGATTGAGTTTACTTAACGCGATTAATTATTATTATTGCCCATTCTAGCGCGTGGCCCCACTCCACTGTTCAACTCAACTAGAAGTTCGTTAATCCAACGAGGTTACATACAAAGGAAACTGCGGTGAGCCTGAAAATTAAGTTGGCTCGCTCTATTGCCTTTGAATTCAACCGCTGCCGTTATGTAGACGTGTTTGTTTATTCCTTTTATTTCACAATCGCCTTTGAATTTTTTAAACTTTTAACCCAATAATTCGATATGATTTTCGTATTTCATTTGTACAAAAATCCCTAAAATATAAAGGTCTCTAATTCCGACGTAAAATAACTTAATTTTTGTGCTATTGAAATATAATTTAAAGGGAGGCAAACTTTTTAGGTCATTTCGACGACAAGGCTACGGATATTAAGCGTGACTTCAAATTCGTTACAATCGTATTTAAAAACGCGACTGACCCAAAGACCGTCCCAAAAACTTCCCAGGATTTAATTTCAGTATCGTAAAATAAATTTTCATCTGACTTGTATTTCTTCAATAATTATATCTGCTCTGGACTTCGACTATGATGATTTTAGGCCATTAACAGTATTTAGATGTTAGAGACGAATATGCATATTTCCAAATAGGTAGTAGGCTTGCCACCCGTAGTTTATAATAAAGTATTGTACGTTATTTCAGGCAATTGTACTCTGTACTTTAAGAGAACAATAAAGTACACGAAAATACTTTATTTCGCATGATTTGATTTCTTTGTAATAAAAAAATGAATTACTTATTTATTTTAATTTAAATATAGATTGTAAAGATGTTGTGCAATTGTTTAGCCGAGATCCTAATTTGATACAAACTGCAAAAAGCAATAAAAAATACTTATGTTCTTAAATATAATAATAAAGAAAAATTAATTGTACTTTATTTTGATACTATGTACTTTTTTTTCACCTATAATAACCAATGTACTTTATTTGCAAAAAAAAAGGTGGCAACCCTAGTAGTGTACCTGCGACGATCAATCTCACATCAATTCAATCTGTGACCTTGGTTGGATTGATTTCAGATAGATCGTGTTAGGTGCTGATTGATGTCAGATTGGAAAAGATCGCGGCGATATAAAAGATCCAATATTTTGATTTTTCATCAATCTCAATGATCCAAGGTCACGGATTGAATTGATGCCACATTGATCGTCCACTGGCCGCCTAATGCTACTAAATCTTTATTTACCTCAATTACGAGTAGATGGATTTAGGGTAGTTATTAATCGTTATACAAATGGTGTCAAAATTAGTAGATATTTTAGTTATCTCCGTTTATAAGAACATCCATAATATTTTTATCTGTGTTCCGGTATGAATGCCTTAAATTATTTTTCGCAATGAAGAAATTAGGGACGAAAGGATTACAGTTGCCACCGGAGGCAATTGGGAATAAAAGTTCTCAGTTGCCACCGGTGGTTTTATTCCCAGTTGCCACCAGCGATGACTGGGAAGTCATGTCCCCCACTTTAATTTCGCTATACATTGCTTTCTCCATTGCATTAAAATATATGTATATATTTTTTTATGTCGACATCTATAAACTAAACTTGATAATCACAGTTAACGTTATCGTTAGACGTCGATGAGCTATCTTTTAGGCTTACTGATGACATATCGGCGGACATCATTGGAGAACTGTGGTGGAAAGTGCTCTAGGACTCTTCAGTAATGAAAAAACTCTATCGTTAAATATAGCTTTATATCACCAAATAATGACGCCAATGCGATTACAAAAAAAAACTATGTAATACTAGTTTTCCGTAATCGAAAAGGTTCAAGCTTCTGAATTTTATAAAAAAAAAACAATTTTCAATTTAGAGAAAGCTCTAACTATGGGTTTGTGCAATGTGTTTTAAGCATACATAATTTGTACGCGATTATCAGTAATGGACCAATTTCCAACAAACACTCGAAGGCTAAGATGACCCCTAATTTTGTTAGGTTCGTTCCACACAAAGACATTATAGACCCAACGTAAAATGATATAATATAAAACTAGCAACTTCTTGACAAGTAAAATACCATACAAAATTGACACAATTACTGCCAATGCCAGTTTATTGTGAACGAAAATTGATCTGATTAAAAACGTATCATTAAATTCTTAAACAAAAATCGAGCAGCATTAAAGCGGGGTACACAACTCAATTACGAGACTGTTACATATAAATGTAAAATTTTTATTAACAGTTTTAATAACGGGTACAAATAACAAGTTGTGTGTATGAAAAGTGCCTTAAATCTCTACGTCTTGCGAATTATCGCGACGTTGAGACCAATCATGTCTCGTAAGTACTTGTAACAGTAATTTAGACCTGATTTTTCTACGCCTCATGCTCGCCCCTCGAAAGCGCAACATGAAAGATACTTCGAACCAGTGATGATAATATTTAAGTCCTTCCATTAAATTGCTTCGACGTGTGCCTCATATCGACTTTAATTTGGGATCGGCGATATAGCCGCTTTTATTGTTGACCTGATTTAGGCGTGGGGAATGATCGACTATTTCTTGTTTCAATGAATAATAAGTAGAGATAAATATCGAATACAAACCAACATACCTAGTAGCTATATAGGTAGATTTACTTATCTGTTTTTCCAGTAAATAATGGGTGTGATAGCTTCATACTATCAATCTAAGAATAATTAATTTGATTTGTATTTTGACTAATTTGCTTAATCCTTCTATATTAAAAATCTGGTGCTTGTCGCGTGGTCTCATTTAAAGAGCGACAAGTGGCCAATATTTTTTGATTTATCCCAAAAGTGCGAATTTAATTGACTTCGATTACGTACCTTGCTGGTTTTTTATATTACTTGTCGATGTTGTCTACTTTTTTGTTTTAAAGCATTATATTTATTTATTTATACCAACAGTAATCAAATGAGATTACGAGAGATCATCATTTGCCGGGATCGGGTGTTGGAGAAACTCGCGGGCTCATAAATTCACAAGTCGCGTTGACGGCCCGCGGCCCGGGGCAATTCGTGACACGACTCCGTGTGCTTCACTTCGCATTATTTACGATTTTTATTATGCCGTAAAAATGCGCGAATTCTTACGGCCCGGGCACGCCTCAGTCGCGCGTGGATCCACGCGTCGATAGCCACTTCGTGAGCTCAGCAATACTGCATATAAATCTGCAACGATGCTTCGGCAATTCACAAAGACAAACCATTTTATAATGCAAATTGTAAACATTTCTTTCGGTAACGCAGGCTAGCGAAAAACGCCCGAGAAAGAAACGCCTGTAATGACAATGACGTTACAGTGTAATTTATTTTCAGTGTCAGTAAAAGTCGACGAATAGAGTGCCTGCGACTCTCGCGACTCGTGTTCCTCGTCTTATTATTGTCTCATAAAAGTAAAGTTTCGTCGAAAACAACAATTCAGCTGTCGCTAGATTTCCTCTTTAACATTTCGTAACATTTTTACAAAGTATATGTGCCATTACTTAAAAATAACTGGAGTTATTATCGTTGTTGCTGTAACGTGTTGATCTTTTAAGCGTTTTCACTTGATATAGAGTACGTTTAGAATTTAATTTAGCAAACGAACAAAGCTTTTACCCCGTCACAATTCATTGCGGCAAACATTCCCGCTCAGCTGGGTTGCATTTTCATTGTATATTTAAGCCCCTATTGTTTTTAGTTTATAGAAAGGTGTGATTATACCTACTCGTGCTTGTATTCATATTATTTCGTATTTTTATAGAAACGTAAAACTGATTATATAGTGATATCTCAAGAGCTGGTGATAGCTACAACGAATGGGGTGAGCAAGCACATCAGATAACAAAATAAAAATAAACAAATAAATAACAGAGAAATTGGCTTCCACCAATTATCTTATGACTAATTAGATCATAACGCACGGTTTCTCATTATTACAGTATCTACAGGATCTACGCCGATCGCTGTTCCGAGGGTCCTGGGTTCGATTCCCAGCGAGGCGGCAATTTGAATGATGAGTTTAAATTTCCGTTCTCGGTCTGGGTGTGTGTCCTTGTCTTGTGTGTTGTCCAAGGCACCCACGACACAGGGAATCCTAGTGTGGGGCTTTGAGTGTGAAGCGTTATTTATTTATTTATTTATTTATTACTTAAAGGCTTAGACCATAGTACAATACGCAAGATGGGATGGTGATTAATATCAATATTTTATGCAAATCTGAAGAAATTGCTGTTGATCAAAAGTTATGTTCTAAACCAGTCTGATTAAACTATAGAATCTTGTCGACGATCATCAATACGACACAAGAAACAGCGAAAAGAGGGCGTAACGAAAAGCGAATACTACTTGTTTACAATAGCTGCGGGTAGTTCGTGAGCCATTCCCTATTTAGATGGGAAGAGCGTCGATATCGCGTGCGGCCGCGGCGTCTGAGCATCCACGTTTAATGTACCCCCCGTCCTCCCTAACTTCAAACGTCAACGGCAAGTTTCAGGGTGATCGGATGAATGACGAGGGCTCTCATTTTATTGGTCGCTTCGCCGCCAGATTCTCTGTTATGGAACCTTATGAAATGAAGTGCGTTTTATACGGCCTTTGATGTTCGGTTTCACGCTCTTAGTTTCTAGTGGCTCCCAAGGGTCTGTCAATAACAAGTATAACAACATGGAGTGAAGCGTTCACGGTCGTGACTCGTGAGTATCACATACATTCGGCTTTATATGGTAAATAATACATGTTTGGTTAATACTTGAAATAAATATATAAACATCTTTATGGATTTAATTTAGAAAAGAAGACTGGAAGTTAAGGTAAATAGGTAAGAAGAACCATTAGAAATCATCCCGGACTCCTGCCGCCAAAGAGTCCTGGGCTCGATTCTCAGCGAGGCAGAAATTTTAGTAATGAGTTAAATTTTCTATTAACTCTAATATCGTTTCAATAGAACTAAAGCTGCTTTTAGAAAATTCAATCATGAAGCATTTGGTAATTATTTTATAGAGAATATTAAAAGTCTTAGTAAACTCAAAAATTTATCTTTATTTAACTTAACTATCTTTATGTAACTTAAAAAAATATCAGCGCTCAAGAAAAACTGCAAATGCTATTAATAAACTTAACGCAATTTGTACATAAATTTGTACGAGATTTAAAGCAAGACCATTAAGTTTAACGATTGTATTCCTTTAATCTGGTCGGATGAAAAAGCCTTACAAAATCACGGTTAAATAAATCTCATGAGATGACCTATAAAACGTGCCGAGAGTAATCTCGTTAAAATCCTTTGCGGGTAGTTTTAAAACAAACGAGTGGGGAGATGCGGGCGAGAGGGGAAGCGGGGCAGCGCGGGGAAGCGAAGGCGAGCGTGACGCAACTGACGACACAGCGGTCGCATCTAATTAAATGGGACATTCTCATTTCGTCCGCGACAATTTTATGCTCAGATTTAAGACTTCGCACAGTAAAACGTAGGGATTTACGATCAAAAACAGCCTACGGCGACGGATAATTTTCCTGATTGTACATTTTAATGATCTCTGGACGTGCGACCGTCGTTGATATTATACCGATCGATATTTCACTCCATGTTTGACAACTTCACGACTGCTTTCGTATGAAACATTAATTATGTTTTTTGCTAATTCTATAAACTTTTATATTTAAAGGAAAAAAAGACATATCGCAGAATATTAAGAATGTAACGGCTTAGGAAAAGTACACTATACTGAAACCAGTGGGCATTTTGAATGACAAAAGCGAAAAAAATTGTATAGTAGGACAGAGTTTCAGAAAAAAAATATCACTTTTTAGAGAGTGTGCGTTTAAAGCAGGTGTCACTCATATTGTGAATGTTCACACCGTCAACGAGTACTTGCTCGCTTAATACTTGCTGGCGGTCGGACACTGCCTCAACTACACAACGTACAAAGGTTCTTTTCTCTAGATACAGTGCGGTAGTACTAAGAAATTATTTTAAAGATGATCGTAAAAATAAATTGCGTCAAAACATTTTAAAATTTAAACCGAACTTATTTATGTTCATATATGTACAATGAGAAGAAAACACGTTTGCAGAAGACGATTTTTGAAACTAATTTCATTAAACACCTTTAACAGTATAATTCATACGACACTAGGTCAATTTACCTCGTCGTTACTTAAAAACCCGCATAAAATAAAGCCACAAGCCGCTTTTTTTTCATATCTCCTATTTGTAACTGAGTCACGTAGAGTTGATACCGAGTTTTCATACTAATTACTCTTCACGCAAACAAACTATTGATCAATCAATATGCTTTTTTATTACTTCACTTTCATTCATTCTTATTGCATGAAAGAGGGAGTTGGAAATGCCGTTTAAATTATGTTGTACTTCAAGAAACAGGTAAGATAAAGTTAAATTGTTTTGTTTAATGCAACAGTAACGGAAACGATAGGTAGGTATTAAATGTTCAGATTAGCATTATGAAGGTTATTTTAATGAGAAATTTTATTTGTACCAATTACGATCAACATGTTCAGATGTAGCTTAGTATTAAATTAGTAAAAAAGAGAAATATATTATACACAAACCAATTACAAAATTCGGTGACCTGGGGGCTTACCACAACCTCTTAAAGCAGTATTATTTTAATATTACATTGCCTTTTCGTACCATAACGTGTTTAAAATAAGCTTATTTTAAGCTTGAAACAATATTACTTATTCGGCAGTTTTGATGACGTAACCTCGTAAAACTTCATTCAATTCGTACCATGACGCGTCTTTTGACAGTTAGCATTATTGTTTTATCGTCAACTTCGGCAGTCTTAAAAAAGTTAACTTTTCGCGACGGATCTATCATTATTTAGATTTTTTTTGTGAATTTACCGTGTAAAATATCATTATTGTCACGTTTATAGTAAGTAACCCTTATTTATTTACCTAAACTTCTCAAATAAAGTACGTTTTAAGTGATTTCATTCAATTTATGTTTTCATTGGTAGATGACCAATGAATTAGAAATTTTGGAGTTTTTGGAAGCCGATTATGCACATGTCATGTTCGCAATACACGAAAGCAGCGTCAGAAAATGGTTGTGGTAAACCATTTACATATTTTCGCTAAATAAGTATTTGAAACAACACAATCTATTTCATGAATTTCTTCGGGGGTCATTTCAGTTTGTTTAGTAACGCAGGTTCGATATTATAAAACCAACCACTTTGTTTAAAGCCACTTGTAAACACACATGCCACATAAACATTATAAGTAAGCTAGCCCTATTGAGTTTTGAATTTCACTCGCACTTACATATATATAGCCATGCAGGTAGGTACTTGACAAATAAGCTTTGTTTAGAACTTTGATATATATAATACTATAGATGGAACATCGAATCCGCGCAAACGTGTTAAAAAATTGTGGCTAACTGTTAGCCACAATTTTTATAATATCTACTTATATCATTACACACACATAGACAATAGACGAAGGTGTAAAACATCGCCTGCACGCACATATGCTTGATAATGTTGCCTTGTTTTTTTTTGTATACATTGTAGGGCGATGCTCAATCTAGATATTTAAAACATCAAAGGTTTAGAAAAATAAATAGAATTCCATATCGTAATGCCGTAATTTTAAATTATTTTACGTGTTTTATTAATTTTTAAAACAAACTTAACAATATACAATACGTTCATCATTATAAATTGCATATTCTTTATAAAGTAATACGAATATAATATTAATCTTATTATATAGCGTTTGTCTTTGGCATAAAGACCTTTTCCCAAGCCGTAGATCGGATAATTAATAACAAAAATTAGCAGGTTTGAGAGATCATTCGTTCATTCAGCAGGTATAAAGTAAGACTGCTTGATAGTGGTCATGGTAGGAATAAGCGTATTATTATTATAACATTGAAACAAAACTTTCTTGAAATAAGCTTGTTTCTATAAAGCTTGTGGTAAGGCCCCTGAGATAAGGCAACATAATTCATTTTTTAGATTTAATAAAAACAATGAGTAAGTATACTTAATCACTATCAATTATATTAATCTAACTTAACCTTAACTTGAGAGTTTCATACACTACTTAACTCCAGAACATTCCAGACGCATTTACTGTAATTATTTGTAGCATTACAGTGCTAGAGTTAATATTATGCAAACGCAGCTGTTACGGTTTTAGTTCACCTAAATCTAGCGGCACTCGGCAGTCTGCCTCGGTACCTAGCGCTTAGTGTTTTACTGCAAACTGAGATAAGAACCATAAAACCAGATTCTAAACCTCACTTATATAGTGCTCTTAAAATTTCTGTACGGTAATTCTGCTTATTGAATTTGAATTTTATGGATAAACAATGTGTACACGTATGTTATACTTTGCCATCTCAGAGTACAAATAAAAGATTAATTCACTCCACCACCACTCCGCATAGCATCAGCGTGGTGGAGCGCGTTAAACCTCCTCATAATGAGAAGACACTCGTCATGTAATGGGTTAAAAGAGTTGAAACTAAAGAAACAGTTCATACATCTATGTATATAATAAGAGCGTAGAAAAGTCGTGTCTGCTTTTTTACGAAATTTACAAAACAAAATATACAGAGGGGTTAAGAAACAGTTCTAGAACATGAATCTAAAATTATTTTTATGGGACTTTCACTAGAAGATAGCGGAGATTCCTGAGCAACATTTAGGCTATTTTTTATCACGAAAATCCCGCGGGATCCGGATTTAAGCGGAAAAATCTCATATGCGCGAATTCAAGAGCTTAAATTTTTATGAAACTATCACTGAGAGATACAGAGGAGGTTCTGGAGCACACATAGGCTACTTTTTATCCCGGAATTCCGGTGGGATCAGGATTCACGCGGGAAAAACTCCTATGTGCGAAGTGGCGGGCTGAAATATACATATATATTTAATATATTATTTAATATATATTAAATATATTTATAATATTAATGTTCTTAATATGTGTGGAGCAATATAATTATATGCCACTATTTATCTTAGGATTCTCGCGGGGCCGGGATTCACGCAGGAAAAACTTTATGACACACTGAGTTCCACGCGGGTGGAGCCGCGGGCACAGCTAGTGTACTAATAAATATGAGATTGTATGTTAATAATGCTTAAAATTTCGAAAAAGCACTGAAACAAAACATTGATTTATGTGGCATTTAATTATATCGTATAAAACATAATGCGAATAAAAGTGGTTGATTTTCGGTAATGCTTTAATTTATTAACGAAAAGAGAAATCATCGTTGGTTTCCCAAACTGGAATTATAAAGGCGTAGTGTTCATAACGGAGTGCTGTTACAATGAGTGATTGAGAGGCGTATTCGGTAGGGTGAGTGAGGATATCTCGTGCCCCACTTTCATTTGCAAAATTTTTATGCCTGTATGAGTATTGGGTATTGTACTCGTATGAAATATCGGAATGGAAGAACATTAGTTTTAATAAAACTAATATTAGGTAAGTACTTTATAAAATAACTGTGATTTTGCTATTCATCTCATAGTCAGTATTTAAACAAGCAGATATAAACGACTTTCTTTTAACATAATACCAGGAGCAACACCGACTCGTTGCTAGCAACTTGCTAGTGAAGATTCTAAAAAGATTTTACACTATGGACTAAAATTTTATTCTTTTAAAACCGACCAGTCTCTTAACCAAAAATACTGCAAGCGTACCGTAATACCCGGCGGAACTCAATTTACTTAAGGCAAATAAGTACACATAATCCCAACTTTAAACCAGTATCTCTATACTGTGAAAATAGTTTAAAAATCGAGAGCATTCAATGTCTATTTTACGATAATGGTATCTGGTCGACCGTTTTGTTGAACCAACGCCCAGGTGCGCAGTAGGATTCCTGCGTAAGACATAATAACCCTCTTTGTTAGCTGGCACTGAATTCTATGCACGTTTAAGTCCTATTGCAGGGTTTGTTTAAATAACACTGCACCGTTCCGATGCTGAAATAATAGCAAATTATTGAACACTTGCCCATTTAGATCAAAGGATTGTGCTTGGCTCGTGTTTACGATAGGCAGCGGAGCTTAGATTTATAGAGCGTCGTGTCACCTGCCAGCCGCAACACTAGCTGCCTCGTAAGCGATAGGTAAAGCCTCAAGGGAATTCACGAGCTCTCGCAAGGGAACTAAGGGTTGTAATGGTGTGCATTGTGGGCTTGGTGCGAAATGGACAGCCGGAGACAACCGATACTACGGCCACCGTGACAGCGGTATTGTTTCAGGGCGATACAACGCCGAAGCTAATTTATACCGATAGCGGCATCTTGTTGTAGTCTATCCATGCTGAAACTACCGACGGAGGAGGCACTCGTATAACGCAAGTCTTTAGACAGTTTGCCTCAGACTAGATGTCAAGATATATGTATGTACTGGTCAACAAACTTGCCTTCAGAATTACGAAATTACATTATTATAACTAGAAGACGTTTTAGCTCTATAAGGAAAGAAGTTTATGTTTAATTCGCAACTAGAGAAAAATATTAAGTGATATTGTTCTCAAATCTTCGTTGTTTGCGAAATAATTACGGCCCAATATTACATTTAATTTACGAAATTCCATGTCAATTTAAAGCATGACAAAATAAAGTTATGACACAATATTTATTTTAATTAAATTGAGGAAGCGGAGTAACGTTGAAATCACATTTGGCTTATATGAAAAACAGGTCTCGTATAAACCCAGTGCCATTTTATTAGTGCGGGGTTCGTACATGGGGACATCAAAAGAGGTGTAGTCGCACTGCTTACGTGTCGTGAATTTTGTTGGATCCCAGAATGATGTATGTAAACAAATTTGCCAACTTTTGATTAGATCAAAAGTGGGAACGCGACGTAAATAAAACGACGCGTTTATATTAATAACATTTGTTACAATTTATGAGACGGCATTGTCAGCTACTTTAAACTGTACTAACGTTCTTGTATAATTTCAAAGGAAATCGTCATACTTAACAAATGACAAAATGGACAGTTAAAATAATATAATAATTTATTTGCAGCTTCGGATCTAAGCTTAAACGGTGGATTTTTTATTAATATTATTGAGGTTAGGCTAGTTTAGTCTTTTCTAACAATTTTTTCAATAGGACGCGCCACGTATCCCTTACTCAAAATGTCGTAAGTAACAAAATACAGTTACGAGGTCGTGTAACTTTGGTTCCAATGTGCTTAAATATACGTCATCGCCATTCTATCGCAGTTAGGGTCATTTCACACATCGTTTATCCTAGACAAAAGCAACGAACGATAACGCCGGATGTAACGCAGTGTGCAGTAACAATATGGGCGATGCCTAACAAACACTGAATTGCCGGTCAAAGGAGCAACTTGGTGCTAATTCGGACGTTTGACAGTTTGCCGCCGCACCCCGACAGTTTGCCGGTATCAATGTTTATTAGAGATAGTATCTAGGGGATACCGTTAGTTTGTCATTTTCGACATTATTCGGAAAGTGAAGAGTTATACCTACTATAGCATCTACTTCGCATTTATGTAAAGAAATTAAAAATGAGACTTATTTCGGTCTTAATTAAACTAAAAATAACAAAAGAGTTAACACTCCTAGAATATACACTCCGCATTCGAGCCTGCTTAAAATGCGAAAGCGCGGTTACATTTCAGATTTGGTACATTAAACTTTATACGAATGTTGCTAAATTGGACCGTTGGTTAGTTTGTTCTTTGCCAAGTTTTTTCCTGTCCAGTCGTCGAGGACCGGGGAAATGGCTGTGGACTAGGTAATTGTGTTAAAACTTTCATCGGGAAGTGTGAAATTTTCTGAAAGCGGCGAGGCCAATGTAACCGCGGTACCTACAAGTTTAATTTGTTTTAAAATTGCGTGGAAAAGAGATATACTCGTATTAATAAAACGAGGATCTTGGAATAATGGAAACGGGAGAGTTTTTCCAATTTAAAGTTACTGTTAAGTTTGTCGTGTTTGTCGATCTTCAAAGATTGAAGGTTGTTATGTATCGTAATTATCTATTCGCCCAATGTACTTCTTTGAAGGTTTATTTGAAGGTTTATAAATGTTAATTACTTATTTCCAATAAAAATTGATTAGACGTCGTCTCCGTTTAACGCCCAAATAGAGATTTCTAGGCAGATGGTTTTTGCATTTAGGTTAAAGTCTAGTCCCTTGCAAACAAAAAGGGTTTCCATAATTCTTTTGCATTACTTTGGTGAAATTCAAATAAACTTTCGGTATAATTTCTTATGACATTTTAATGCATTATCTCTTTTTTATGTAATTCTAAAATATATTCTTATGTAAATAGCCGTAACACTATCAGAGAAGCCTCTTGATGGTAATTTGTCACCATTACAATGGTAACACTAAAGGTAGTTCGTTGTCGGTAAAAAAACATGGCACCCGCATTGCTTCTCTCTGAAACTGCAAATAAAACTCGTAAAAAATATTGAATAGTCGATTTTAGGAGGGAGTAGAATGCGCAATGAAAAAAATCCTACCACCATCTATTTTATTTTTTACATGCTGTGTCCACGTCTAATTACCGTGACGGACGAATTATGTCGTTTGTTTGATGACAACATTGTTCAAAATTACGATAACTCTAAGCAGCTCAAAGAAATTTGTGCTATTACGTACTATATTATGTCAGTATCAGATTATTAATTTAACCGAAGTATCTAATTTAATTTAATTTCTTCATGGGACACTTAGTTTACCTATGTTGTAATAACTACGAATAAAAGTAATATTATTCTTTACACGTACGTAACAAACGTGGCGTTGGGGGTAAACTTGTCTTATTATTCATGATTAGTATTAAATGTTGGTATGTAAATTACCCTTACATCTGTTGAAAAACATGTAGCTATTAAATTAGATATGGTTTATGTAACGTAGTAGATAGGTGTTACTTAAGTTATGGGACACAAAGTAACGTCGTCTTCGACGTCCGATTAAAAAGCGTGTTACATAATTCATTGCGTCATAAAACATAATCTCCATTCGACGACAAGGACCCTGTGTGAAACTGCGGTCGCATACAAATATGTTCGACATGAGAGAGTCACGTGTCGTATCGGAGGACGGGACAGCGTGGTGCCGTGTTACTTAAATAATTTAATAATATCTAACATAATATATAATATATGTTAAACATATTATGTTTATGTGTACATTTGACAAACAATGCATTGGCTTTCAGATGATTATGTAGCGGTCACTGTCTACCTACACGTCGGAAAATTGCTCATGAAGAATTGCCTCAGGAAGGGAGCATGATTTATTCAAGTCCAAGTAGTGAATGAAGTAATTTCCAGACACTGCTTGGATAGCTTGCCATCGATACACATGGAATCATTTCCCGATTAATTTTAGTAGGGAGGACTAGGTAAGCAAGCGAAGAAATAATGTAAGTATGTAATGCAATTAGAATAGAATCGAATGTGATAGAATTCGAGCAATCTCTAACACGTGAGATATAACTTTACCATGAAAAAGAAGCTCCCTCGAAGATAAAAATAAATAATGTAGAGTGTCATGGTTGTATTGAGATAGAAATGGTAGAAGGTATAATAATATTAATTAGTGGTCTGTGAAATTAATTAATTAATAGAAGACTTCATTTTTTTAGAACGAAGTTCCTTACTACACGTTACTAGGGGGCTATAACATAAATTGTATAAGATTTTTCCATCATAACGTATGCTACTAGCTGATTACGCAATTTTTAATTTTGTATAATGCTTTAGTTCTTATGACAGTGCAATTTTGTTACAAGCATGACTGGAACTAAGCATAGGATTGGCTTTAGACAAGGGAAGTCTTCAACGTTCTACAGAGGATACGAGGGTAATTTATAATTCACACGTTGCATTTACAAAAATTAATAACTTCACTCAGCATTTTAGGAGCATGTTTTTAGATTTCTAAAATATTATTATTGACATAAAGAACAGAATTAGGTATTTACACGGTATCGCTTTTCATTGTGTTTAATAAATACAATTCTATTGTGGAATATATTATTCGACAAATAGTCTACAAATCTGTATTGGAGATTCATTATTATTTTCAAACTATTTATTTTTAAATACAAAAGCGTGAGAAACGTGTAATATTGTTTTAACAACACGTAACCATTAAATCCATTCATAAGTTATGTCATACACAATGCATCGACTTAATCTCATGTAAATCATATAAGCTGTTAATAATTAACGGGTACGTCGATATTTCAATATGGTAAGCAGTCAATATGAAAAATATTGGGACTTTATAACTTTGGACGTCTTAAAAATCTTCTAACAAATGATACTCGCGTATGAATTATTGATGAAGCTTTAAATGCGGCGGCTTATTACATACAACGCGTTATGGAAACGAGCCGGCTACATCCATTAACGCTGCATGTGGAAGATGCGTCGAAAGTTCACTAGTTCTCCTTTGTTTAGATTTACATGAGGCGCAAATAGTAAAAGTACAAGTAAACTATCGATTTCAGGTTTATATTTAATTAACGTTATTTGGGTGGCACTGGAATCTGGAGCAGCATGGAGTATGCTCTAGGCCTCCTCAACGAAGAGGAGGGACCCGTGCACAGTAGTGGGTCATTAATGGGTCATAATTAACCTATTTTAAATCTTGCCGTTGTGTGACAATAACATCACAATTAATTACTAAAATCAATTAATTAAATCAAGGCAATCTATAATTTTATATCGGGTTACAATACAATAAACTTAATAGATATTAGTTCATTGTATCATTGAAACATCATGATAACCGGATTGTAAAAACCAGTAGATAGAAAAAAAAACGTAGCAATGACACTACCTACACGTCGTGTTCATAAAGACTAACAACCCGAGCTACCGTAGTGCTCAACACACGTCCGCCGACAGAGACGGAAGTTGTTATTACGAAAATATATGCAAATTACAAACTTATAAACGTATCCCTCACAGTATCAGTTTTTTGTTCCGAATGCCGGCGGACTCGTCATTTGCATACGATTATTGGAACGCTTTAGCGGATAACACGTCGAATTTCAACCTCGTTTGCCGATGCGTTACAATTGTTGAATAGAAATTGATTGTAGTAATTATCGGACAAACGGGAAAATCTATGTTTAGGGTACGTGTTTCATATTTTTCGTCTATAATGTGCGCTATAAGGTGCTTAAAAGCTAAAATAGAGTTTTGAAAATTCATCTAGAAGCCTTCCATGTCCCTTACTTTCTTAACGCAATTAAGTTTGATAAAATCCTATTTTAATTGAGCTATCAAAAAAATCGTTGCTCTTGCCTCATATTTGAAATACTTCCTGGCCCCACAGGGACTAATTATAACATTTCTTAATTTGTTCAATAACTAATTATTTGTAATGAAACAAAATTAACCAGCCTTCAGAGATTATTTATTTTAAACAAATAAATAAAGATTGAAACTATTCATGTAGGTATGTACTTATATGATTTCGACGGTCGTCAAGATCTCGACGTACCTACAATATTTTCGCTTCTACAGACGTAAGACGTAACGCATGCGCCCTATCTTAAAAATCTTAAAATCGCAGGAAGTATTGGGGTAACATTCCGGCAAAAATTGTCTGAAAATATATTAATAAGGTAAATAAATGAATGGATACAGAAAGAAATCAAACACTTTGATCTCTCAAAAGTCAAAAGTGAACATTACCGCTTACCGCACATCCAGCTAGATGGGGCTTCTTAATTGGTGTATAAAATTTCTATTCAAGCAGAGTCGCCGTACAATGACCAATGTTACCTAAATGCGTAACGATTACTATTCTAAGTGCGGAGTTTAGAAATAAGCTTATTAAGGATAAAGGCACACCGCCTAACATAGCGGGCAGTCGTTTAAAATGGAAACCCTAAGTGGGATCAGATTCGGTACGCCTTTATAACCGTTTAATCGAACTTGAGCAGCGACCATATTAACTTTCCGCCTTCGGTACGTCGACCACAATCGTTAAGTCGACTAAAATAAATTTCGTGGGAAGCTTCTTACTGGCGGATATTTCCGTGATAGTGTTCGTTCGTTTCGGAACGCGTATATTGGTCGGTGGCGGTCGTAGCCGCTCGGATGATAAAGTTATTGAGAGTGGTAATAAGATTAACGGCGTGTTCTGTACGCGTAAATCACGATGCATTAAGTGTGCGACGACAGGGGGCTCGTATCGCATTACAGTAGATTAATTATTGTAGCCGGACTTAGTTGCGCTGCGACATGTGGCCTGCGGAATGCGTACACGCATGCAGCTCTATTCTAAACGAGGTGTAAAATTCGTTTCTACTAATTATATTTATAGACAACGACACTGCAGAATAATTGTCTGTGTATCGGTGCTACAACGGTGTTATTTTAAAATTTAAGATTTTTATATTTAAATAGCATTAATAAAATTCGAAAATTATATAAAAGCAGCCGTCATATTTCATTTATCAAATCTAATCGAATCGCTTGTTCGTTTCTCAGAAATAATAAAACATCAAATCAACTCAAATCGTTTATTTGTGAGAATGCTTAATTTATTATGCGATTATTATACAACTATAATTATTACATAGATATTAGCTTATCTTATTAGAATAGCCTCTTTGTAGTGTATCAATTATTTTTATTGAAGTAGGTATACATAACGCAGCTATAAATAACGTTTTATGTATTTCTTGTTTGTAATTAAATATTAATAGATACAATATATAACGATTTTTCTCACATAAAGGAAAATCGTCGTAGAATATGTCGGTATGGTTTTTTTGCCAAAATGTTTACCTTAGCATATAGTAAACAACCTTATGGTAGTCACACAACAACCGTATGGTAGTTAACAGAACTATTTATTTATTTTACTTCTACTACTTTCTGATATTTCGTTTACTTCGTCTACAGAAGGCATCAACAGACACGTTTATTGGTAATAATCACTCACTGAGGGAATACATAATATGGATCTTTTTAATTCTAACTAATTACCACAGAACCACCAGTGTTGCTTCCCATAAAGTGAGTATTTTATACCCCGATGGTTCATATTCAATACTATATTTAGGGAACCATTATAGACCCGACGTTCTGTAGTTAACATACTGTCCGCATTAAACATTATTGCCATACAAATGTGCTTTTTACGGGTGTTTAAAGACCAACTTTCAGATTTAATTTCGTTTAAAAACATTGAGCAGAGATGGTTACCGGGAATCGTACGATAACGCAGTTGAATTACGGCCTTAGCTTTGCCTTTGAGTAAATGGTATGCGTCATTATCGGGAAGTGTAACGAGCGTGCTCGGATCGCAACAAATCATCGCGGGTACCGGCGCGCCCTGTCGCTCACTGCCAAAATTAATTTCCCGTAAAATCGCTTAAGCGATCTATCTTTTTCCGAGAAAAATAATATTCGCCGCTGCGTGCCCAATAATAATTCCTGTTGTACGTGAAAGTAACTCTTAATCTGGTGTTCGCAGACGTGGATCGCTTGTTTATCTCGGCGCGGAGATGGCGGGCGGAACGTAACTACCGGATGCGTAATCGTATACGTTATCATATGTTTGTTATTTAAATAATTTAACATTTTACAAAAAATTAACAACTTCAAAACTGATGAGGTAGAGATAACTCAAAAACTAACCGTGTCAAATTTATAGCTGCTGCCAGCTTTGGAATAAAAAAGAACCATCAAAATCGGTTCATTCATAAAAAACTTGTGATACTTGCGGATCTTAAAATTATAATAAATGCTGAATTCTAGAATTATTGGTTTAAAACATAACATTTTCATAGAAACGTTATCAGAGCTTTTCTACACAAATTGTGTGTTGCCACACCATTCTGAACTATTCTAGTATTTTATTCACTCACTCAATTTAGCACAAACATTAAGTGAGTGAATAAAATACCTAAACTAAACAATTAATATGTTCTATTTACATGTGTGTACAGAACGAACTAATTTTAAAAATATCCATAATATTCAAATATTGTATCCGCGAGATTAATAAACAAAAGTGATCCTTCTGAACGTTCATATTGTTGACCATAGAATATATGCTCTGTGTTTTATTTATTCAGGTCTCGTACAGAGCCAAGCCTTAAATCTGTAATATGTATGAAACGTGCGTTTTTGGCGTAACTAGGTCTTATATCGAATTACATTAGTTGATGGTGTTGTACTAGGCATTAATATCGTAGGTGTTCCGTAGAGTGGAAACAGTCAAAGCTAGTCAATTTGTGCCAGTTTTAAGTTTTGGGTACCGACTAAACAAGTTCTGAAGTGTTTTCTACTAAAAATCGAAAGAAAATTAATTGTGTCTACTGATGTTTTAATTGCTTGATTAAAATAATATACTTACGTATCGTATTCTTCCATTCATACTGTTGTTGCTAGATTAACAATGCATATTGGTCGATTGCGTGTAATGATTAAGTTCAAACAATTAAACTTAATTAACATTTCAATTTATTTAAATCTAATTAGCATGTCAAAGTTGATAAGCAGGCAACGGCTGCCTTAGGCGAAATCTAATACGCAAGAAACGAAACGAACTAATGAATACGAGCAAGTTTGTGAAGCTCATTAAAATTACCCAACTAACATCATTTTTCGTAAGACTAGGTAGGTATAGGTTCAATCCCTACCATCTTTTTTCATTTAAGAATATAATTTTGTTCATGTCTGGTATAATAATAAACAACATAACAAATAACACATCGATAAATCAGTCACTGAGCATAGAATCCTGTTATTGACTGAAGGAAATTGTAGCGCAAACTAATTATTTAGTTTCCACGAAAGGAGCAAAGCGTGTAACGAGGAGCGATCGAGGTAACCTTATGATCGACAGGCACTTTTTACTAGTGCCGTCTCATTAATAACACTGACTAAAGCCATTCGCCATATACTAGGTGGAAATAAATGGCTTATCTAGTTTTTGTTTGCCCGACAAATAAAGATCGGTTCGAGTACCTACCATCGCATTGTGAACCCGTAAAAAGTTTTGCTTTTCGATGCGAATACTGATGACAAACGAGCAAAAAATAAATGGTATGCGCTATCATCAAATTGCGATTGAGTTTTTTTACATATCTATAAATTACAATAGAACAGTTTGCACGCGTAACACTTATGATAAAACATTTTAAATGTAAAAAGATAATACAGTGTTTTGCAATTTAATTTTACATCGCATACTTTTAAACCGCCTTCACAATATCGCCTTAGCATTTTCTGAAGTTAAATTAATCTGTAAAATAATGTAAAGATTCTCTTCAGCGAGTTAAAATTTCTTCATGATATCGCTTTAATAGTTTCCAAAGTTAGTCAGCGTTCACAAGAATTGTTGCAAAAAGCTCGCCACAGGCTTGATATTTTTAAAATAGACAGCAACACTACAAATTTTTAACTTAAAGTTAGCCAAATTGATAGTTAATGGGTTAAGTTACTTACGTACAGTCAATTTAGCCTCTATAACCTTGTTTAGCTACTCTGCCCGTTTATTGGATGACACCGAGTGCGGTGGGCTAACTATGTTTCGTCCGTTCTATTCAGCGTATGATAGCATTATATGTAGGTAGTTGGGGATATCGTCTGTAACAAGCCCAGGCAAAATCTAATTTCTGGATACACAATCAGTTAGATATGCGGCGGGTTCAATGAATAACCGTACGTATTTACTTTATACACATGCAGTTACATCGCCCCTATTTCAATAACGTCCTTCGGGAACATTTGTTATTTTTTGTGTTTTGACTTTGAATAGGATATCAAATCGTAAATTAGATACAACTAATACCAGGTAGGTACGAGTCCTGGGTCTTATAATTGGTAATGTACAAACAAGGTTTTTATCAATTGATATTTACGCTAATAATGATTAATATGTATTGTACTGAGCTCAATGAACAGTTAAAAAATTGCTATACGTTGGTATTTAGCAGCCTTTTAGCAGCCTTTTCTTGTCCATTGCTGGACATAGGTTTTACTATACATTATCATAATTGTAATATTAAAATTAAACGTTTTATACGCATTTCTGCAACTACAATTTTCAAAATGGTCACAATTAAAAATGAATGTCGTTAATTTATTAAAGAATGAACAGATCTCCGTCGTCTTTCGTTATTGTATTTATATTTTAATTAACATTAAATTGTATTTATATTTTAATTAAAATTATATATTTTATACGCATTTCTGGAACTACAATTTCCAAAATGGTCACAATTAAAAATGAATGTTGTTAATTATTAAACAACGCACAGATCTCCATTGTCTCTCGTTATTCTTACGCATGGCACACACTTTATATTCCAAGGTCGCGTTAAAGTGCAACAAAGTGCTAATTCATATATGGGGCTAGAAGCTGTTGACATTATACCGGTCAAGCTGCCACTAATATGGTAAACATTCCCTAGGTCGTTCGTCTCGGTTTGACGGTATGATAATACAAAAACTCGCCCATCAGCTATCCTTCGGTTATCGCCCGACATTACTCAGCCTAGCATTGATGAGAATCTGAATATTTGCATGCAAATAAACAATTTAACAAAGGTAACGATGGTTAAAATGTTTCTCGTACAGCATCGCTATTTGGTTAAGGTTATGTTAGGTTTTATTGTATTTTTCATGAGCATATTCATGTTTATGTTAACACTTTAGTTTATAATGAGGACAAAGATAAAAATAATAGGGTCCCGTTTTACCATTTGGGTACGGAACCCTAAAAACCGGCCAAGTGCGAGTCGGACTCGCGCACTAAGGGTTCCGTATTATTATGTATAATAACCTACCTAATTGTTTTATTGTAGCCACATATTACGCACAATGCCATCTCTTGGACCGAAAGGTAACTAAACTATCGCTGAGGCGTCGTAAGTACCTATGGGAGCCCACTTAATTTTTTATTTTTTTTTTAGTATTTGTTGTGAAAATTTTAACTGTGTAACTATTACGGTTCATGAGATACAGCCTGGTGACAGAACGGACGGACGGACGGACAGCGAAATCTCAGTTATAGGGTCCCGTTTTACCCTTTGGGTACGGAACCCTAAAAACTAGATATTCGGATACGCACACTAGAGCAATAGTGTGTTTGTGTAGATTTCAAAACTTCTCAAATTAAAAAAATTCCAAACTCCCTCAATGTTAAATTATAACGTCGAAAGAGTAGAAGTATGTATTGTGTTTAACAATTTTTTGTGTAGATAAAAAACGTCACACCAATATCTATTGAGAGTGAGCTTTCTTCAAGTTTTTTAACCATTTTTAGGGCAGTGCATTTCCTTAATAATACTAATAATACCTACACATTGAATATAGTAGTTTATGTGTATTTGGTAATACCAAGCTGTTAGAAAGCAATTAGAGAGCTTTGTTAATCTTAGTCCTCTTATTGAATGAACCGGCAGTGAAATAGTTATACATTATCACAGTGATATAAATAGAATCGTTTTCTGTATTCACATTCCGTAGAGATACTCTGATAAACCAACAGAAGTTAAAACACCCACTTACGTGTATTCTCTGGTAATAAAGTAACCATGACAGTGTTGATAACACAGTAATTAAAACATCCGTAAGTTTTATCGCGTAAAAAAGCTATCGGTAAAGCAAAGTGAGGCAGCCGCACTAAGGCTCCAGAGTAGCGACTCACTCTGATAATAAAGACGTCCTACCATATCTGGATCCTGTTTTCTCTAGTTTAACAAACATTAAAGATTATCGGACCGCCTCAATTAAAATTCTAGGCGAAATACGTATGTAGACGATAGTCGAATGGCATTATCGAGTTTGCAAGTCTCCCAGAGCAGCGGGTATCAACGCGAGCGGTGGATGAGCTTGATTTACGTTCGGCAACAACATTAAATTACATCTAGATCGAACATCGCCATAAATTACTGGTCGCATTGTAAATCTGCCGCGTGTATCGACGGTCAAATCATGTAGCCAAACTATATCATTCATTGACATCGCTCGCGGCCCGGCGACTCGTGTGCCCTAGGATCGGCTCCGTGGAGAACGACGCATACATAAATGTTTGTTCGCATTCATTACCAACGTATCGGCTGTGTTAACAGATTGTCGGGGATTACCGAGAAATGTGCTACAAATTCGGAACGTTGCGATTTAACGCAAAGCGATCGGTTTGCGCTCAATTCTACTCGCTCAAAGCTAAAGCTAGTAGTGATTTGTTAAATTGTGACGGAACTTAGCGCCTTTTATGATTATTCCAAACCCTAAATAGGAAGGGTTGTTACAAAAATCAAGACGATTTATGACATAAAATGTGTAACCCTGCTATGAAGCAAGGAATAACGGATTCAATTCCCGATATTTGATCCCTACAAGTCAAACAGGTCAAAAGCAGGGAAAACCGGGTAGTGTGAGAAAATAAATGAGGGCGAAAAAGGGGGTGCCTTCTAATGACTGAACGAAGTTCATATTTCCGTTTCAATTTATGTAATAACCTCAAACCTAAAGTAACTTAATACCTATAGTTATGCTTTATTTTTATTCATTTCCAGAAATTAAACTTTAAAACTCTGAAAAGTGCAAGAGGTAAATGTACTATTACGGAACCATGTTCCTTTCATATAATTATGTTACATTGACCTAAATCAATAAAGTCACAATCAGGACTGGACATTCCAAGAAACAGATTATTGGAAAGTATATCACAGGTAGAATTTCTACTGCAATGAAAACCTAGTTTCTCCTTCTATTCATCATGACCAACGACGCTCAAGTTACTCGATACATTGGACCAAGCTCACTTATTTCAATTTGTAAGACTTCTTAATCTCTAGAAATATTGTGAACAACTTTCAGATATGCTTCAATTGAAGTGAAATGGTGATTTAATTTAATTTTATCGTAATGATTGAAGTGAAGGCTTTAAGATAATGAGGAGGTTATGTTCGAGAGGATTACTAAAGGATAAGTATGTTTTATTGTGACGAATATAAACCATTTCTAAAAACGTCATCTGAAGATCATAGGTAACCACTAAACCACTACCGCCAAAGGAGAACACGACAAAGAAGACAACATTTACTTCCCATCGTCAAATGTCTACGGTACGGTACTACGGTATGGATTCCAAAGTACTTAAACTGTAAAATCATAAAATTATGAGCAGGTGTTACGTTTCTGAGCTTCAAAATCTCACACGATACCAGGTATAATCAAGCCTCCTCTTTTCGTTTCTTCTATTACTCGTATGTCGAGCAAAACATCAACCAGTCATTGAAAATTCATACCTACTAGCTGTTTTTACATGTAATTCTCTTTAAATTGGTTTATTACGGTAAAAAATCGTGGTAGTTATCGATAACTGCACATTTGTAGCGTACGCTATCATTATCTAATACGCAATGCAAAAACTGGCATCGAACGTGTGGCTGGAACGTTGGGACTATTATGAATGTCCCATGCTATTACGTGTCACTGCAATAAGGGCGATGGCACATACACGGCGGTCTCCTACTTAGCAGAGCTTACATAATGAACGGCATAATATTTTTATTGCTAAAATATCTACCATTGAAATCAAAAAGGGTGCGCGTACTAATGTTAAAAATGCATCAAGTGAGTATAAAGTGAGATCTTTACGAGTTAAAATATATTTAATAAACCTAAATACACATTAATACTTCAATTAATAATTAATATACATAGTTTAGAAATCCAATTAAAGCTATTGACAATCACAGCTATTTTGAATGAAGTTGAAATTAATAATTATTCACTACCTAACATGAAAGTGCCTATGACCGTTTCCAACTTAAATTATCTGTGTATTGTAGGCACTGGTTTATTAATAATGTATTAAAATAGTATTTAAGAACCGATTCTTAAAGCACTCTTAATAAATTTATTCCTGTCTCTTTCTTTCATTCTGTTATATATTAGCCAACAAAAATCTCGCGGAAAAGCAGTGTGTCCTAACACCCTGCGTGCCGGCTAATACTCGCGGAGGTTATGGAAAATGCAGATACATAATATACATAATTATTATGTATTGAACGCACGCGAGCAGTGCCACGGACGACGGCCGGTTATGTAGTCTTATTAACCGACGACGGCCCGCGGCTGATTGCTAGATAATCATTTCAATGTCCGCAGAAACGTAAATAATAAATAATAGCCGTCGTCTAACATCCAGCTATGATCCGGTTTTATATTTGCCTTGATATGACGATTCCAGTGTATTACGGGAGACACCCTCCGGGCAATAAGTTTCATTTTGCTACATTGAAAAATATCTGGTTAAACGACTTTGTAATGAGGGAAATTGATATAATACAGGTACACTTGAATAAGCGGGCCTACATTCAGTAATGATTTAGACTTTCAATAATTTATTTTTTAACCGATTAGAACTTTTCTATACGCGTTCTATTAGGTATATTACTTGTATTTATTTAGAAGTTACGCAGAAATTTTAAGGGACATTATATTTCAGATAGTGATAATTACTAGAAATATCTTCTTTAGATCGCACTGTCGCATGTCATGCTGTAGAGTCTGTACAATAAGTGACTAATAAAAGACAAGTGACTAACAGGAAGGCCAGATTATTAAAATAAATTAAATAAATAAGTTGAAAAATCAACTTAACAGCTCTTCAGTAACAGTAGGTACGGCTCGCGAAATTTTGCTCTAGCGGTCACCAACCCAGTTGCTCAATGTGCAATCGTGCATGAGTAAATTCAATTCAAAATTAAATTCAAAGTATTGCATAAATATTTATAACGCTGTCACAAAACAATAACGTTTCTTCTGAACACAATCCAAAGTTTACTTCACATTAGCTCTCATTTCACGCCGTATTATCCTCAAACGGATATATTATCCATATTTCGCAAAGTTATGATATCTATCTCCTAAATTCGTTCACTCAATCAGGATGTTTGTCTTTATACATGCAAAGGGCAATGTATTTGAGCGGAGTGGCTATTAACGTCAAATATACGGAACTTATTGCCGTATCACTCTAGACGATGACGACCACGTGGGCGAAATAATAATGCTACGGTTCCTTGTTTAGTATCGATTAAGTCATATTGCCCGCCAGGGTGGACTACAAAGAGCCATAATGTCTACTAAACGGTGACATAAGTAGTAACTTATTGTTGAACCACGAGAGTGATCATTTTATGTTCTTGCTGTTAATATTACCTTTGTGTCCACTATAATAGTCCGTTGTAAATTTTCTATATTTCCGTAGCCTTCAAGCTTCTTGTAGCTGTCAAAACGTACCAACATGGTTTTACTACCATATCACTTTACCTTTTGAATAATCCATAATAGTATGCAATTTATCTATATACACAGACATACAGACAGACAAAACCCTAAAAACAAACACAAAATATTGCCTCGAACTTACTACATCAGTTAAAGGCGTATGGAATCGTTTAAGTTTAAACCATTACCGAAATTAGCTAGAACAAAATACAGACAACAATTCTTTAAAATATAGCTGTTACAAAAATAAAACTGTAAATATAAATCCCCAATAATAGCTTTTCACCCACCGTCTTATTCATAAACGCGGCGTAAAGTTACTCCAGGGTTAATTTTTTTGTCCTTGTCATGTTATTGTCTAAAGTCAAAGGTTAGAAAAAGACAAAAACATTTAAACTCGGAGTAGGTATTTTACACCACCTTTATTAATTAGACAGTTACAGTATTATATTTGTAGACAGATTTGACCACAAATACGCGCTCCGTATCTAACTGGGGCACGGGGTCGTCCTACAATTGATATTATTACAATAGCGTTGATCCCGTTCTATTAATTAACGCGGCGTCAATCGCTCGCAACGCGGATTCCTTTGAGAGTGTCGTAACGATATTGTTAATCGAGAGGAGAAAATTTAGGTCAATGGTTATTTAGCGACGAAATATGTGGATTGATGGAACGCTAAAAGGAGACTGAAATACACAAATGACGGGAATTCTTTAGCTTAATGTAATCATTCAGTCAGCGACGGAAATTTATTATATTACCATGTCAAATAAATCTGGCTAGTCCATCGTTATCGAATTTTCTCCAATATGAAAGCACAAATTAATCTCCGAGGTTTAGAAAATTCCTTAAATTAAGAAGTATTCAAGTACATAATATAGTACCGTACATATTGTGTCTACAATTAAGCCAGTTTACACGTCTAGTCCAAATAAGGGAGAACATTTAATTTTCGACCACATCCCTTCCATAAATGGACGAGCACAGTTTGTACGTTCATAAAAATATGACCATAACCGCATCCCGGTATCGCACCAGCCAAACGTTACTGCTCAATTTACTGAAGGTATAAGAGACTAGTCTCATAAGACCATACTTATTTCATATCTTAATTATCTTAAATGAATTACTAAAGTGATGTTTTTGGAAAATAAAGTAATAGCTTCTCAAAGCCAGTGCTAGTACAATTTCGCAGGTGGAATAGATTTGCACAAATATGACACTACGCTGTATATGGTAATCAAAATACGTTTACCATCAGTATTTTCGTGACACGACGTCACACAGGCTAGGAAATTGATAGCACAAAGCCTAGTGACCTTCAAAATATGGAACCTGACGCCATTTCGTTCGTTGACCAGCCCGGTGAACCACTTACACGATACATAGCATAATATATCGAGGCAACAAATCGGTGACCGTTAAAAATAAATTATAAATAATGAGCGGGCAATAAACGAGCTGTTCGCAGGTCGAAGATGCGCGCAGATAAATCACGACTAAGCGGCCGGTGCGCGGTGTTACCGTGAGTCGCCATAAGAAACGAGATGACCTATCTAAAACATTTTTTAACATCAAAAAATTATCGTTACCAATTTTTTGTAACGTTTCGCTTCTGCAAGGACCTACCAACACTTTGTTGCATCGAGTATTTTTATAAATTAAAATAAAATTCAGGCAAGGGTGAAGTTACAAATTCCACGATATCGGAAAATTTAAAGAGCTTTTATTAAGTTTCGTCCAAAAACAAAGCTTCCATCACACAGCTGTCTTAGTAAAATAAACTTAATTCATGTTTGTAAGTCGACAGACGGTGTTACTACAAACAGGATAAACGTAAAAAACTTGATTCGAACAAATTTAGTTCTTATTGTTATGGTTTTAGAGATCAAAGTAGGCGATTTAATGTTGATACACAAAAAAGGATAAGTTATTAGCTAGGACGATTGTTTTAATCAACTTTTAATCTTATATCGTTATAAATAAAGACCATGTATCGCGATTTAGTTTCATATAAAAATATAGCAGGATAAGCGAATCGCGGACAAACAACGACTGCGAGGTGCTAACTATGGTGCTGAGTCGTTTTCGACACGTACCAATTATCGCCCGGCCGATATCTACATTTGCTCCTCAAACGAATAAACGGTTATTTCCGATCGAGGCTTATAATTATCTGCGATATACGATTATAAGACACATAAGACGGTGGCTGTAGCGCTCGCTACGAAATTCATAGACTCTACCGCACTAATATAATATAAATTTATATTTAAGAGATTAGGCGGAGGTTCGGGGTTAGCGTGCTTTGATGTGAAGCCAAATAACTTGGAATACCACGAAATTGTCAAAAACTTCGCATACTTAATCATTTGCGAACGTCCGTCCTACACTTGAGGGTTCGCGTATTTCAAACTAAACAAAACTAAACAAAGTTCTAACACAGTTCAATCTTGTTTGTTTTGCGTTTATATCGTCTGTCTTGCTATACAGCAATAGCCTAATCGTTAACTGTTTGTACCATAAAGTTCACGCATCTGGCGATAACGCTTGTCAAATATCGAAGTTGGTCGATATTCCTCTGGAATTTAACCCTGCGGCGTAATGCTTACGGAACACTTGAGTTAGGCCGACCGTGAAAGAAAATTAGGTATAGTATACATTATACAGAAGAGTCGAGATTTGGGACGAAGTGGTTTTAATGCAAATTTTTAGTTTTTATTCTAAAATATATAGGCATAAAGGCAAATAACATACTCATAAACCGTCTTCCAACTAAGTTTAATTAATATTAAAGACATTGCGGCTGATAAAACATAACAGATTATATTGTCAATTGCATACCCCGATTTATTCAAATCCATAAGAAAAGTTTAACACATAAAACGAAAAACACTGATAGTTATTTGTCATGCCCCAAAATTTCACCATAACTTGTGGTTATACTAACTAGGTACATATTTATATTACGAGTATACACAACACAACATGAGTAGATCGGATTCGATTTTTTACTCGCTTTCCTTAAACTGAAAGGCGGAGTTTGGGTAACTGCCCGCGGAAATTGGGTCGAGAGCTGGTTACTGTAAGGTTGAGTTGAAATACCCTTGTAAATTAACTTTAATTATGATACCACCGTGCGAAATTCAAAACACGTAAAACGGAAATCATTATATAATGCGGTCAGTTTTCAAAACCTTATAGTAAAACATAAAAAGGTTTATATTATGCAATGTATATATCTATATATCTTATTTAAGTACACGCTTTTCTCCTCTTTACGGGTCTGCTGGAAGAGATTCCTGTATGGAATAAGCTTTCGATCTGTATTGTTCTCAATGTAATTGTTTGTGTGTACTGAAATAAATAAATAAAATAAATAAATAAGGTTTACAGCGTATTTTTAAATGGAAATCGCAGTTTTTAGCACCAGATATCAAACAATGTGAGTGTGTAACAGGCTTCTTCGACAAACCTTGCATTGTGGTATCAGGCATGTGTATTTTTCAAAGAAATACTGAACTAATAATATTTTTATAGAAGCTAAAACTACAGATAAGTTTAATGGCCTTTATTTATAAGGTTACCTGTAAAGTCGTAGCAAGCGAACAGATTGAAATAAAACAAAAGGATAAACACAATAAATCCTCCAACAACGTCACTGTACCGTGTCTGCTTTAACAGGAAAATTGTTGTGATAGGAATACACACAAGTTGTACTAAGAAGTCTTCGACAAAAATAAACTGTACGCTATACGGAACTAATCGACTTAGTCGTAGAATGGACTTCACGAATTCATCCATTTATATACAGGGTCAGTTTAAAACTTGCGAAGCACAATAAACTTACATAATTAAAGCTCGCTTCGGCGGTGGATGAAACGCGCAAATGCCAAGATACTTTAAGTTTTCCGCGCAAACTGCTCTACATTCTAAGTAAGTGAACTTCTGAATAGGCATTCGGGAGTATTCTGTGAAGCTTTAAAGGAAAAGCTCTTATACTTGTTCAAACTCTTCTACTTGTTTCTTTACTTTAAATAAACAGTTACAATTACATTGAAAAGACATTTCAACGCAATTAGACTGGGCATTATGTAAAGAAAAATATTTTATGTATACTTGGCTATGAGAGAGAATGAAATAGACCAAAAATAATTACTTTTGTTAATTAAGGTACCAAATGAGCATGCAGCACCATCCTTCCGCTGCCGCCCATGACAATCTGAAACAAGACTCAATTTAGGAACTAGGTAGTTAGTCCAGTTAGTAGATGATGTTAGAATATTCGTTGGTTAGTTAATAAGTGTTAGGACAGGTCCTGTAGTTCATTTCAGTAATAGTCCAGTGAGTAATTGTTAGTATGAGTCTCGTTTTAACGCGGTCACAGATGCGTTGCTACCCCTAAGAACTAAGATGGTCACCATTACCCCTGAGGATTAAGATAGTCACCACTTAAACAGTGTAATCGGCTCCACGCTTAACTTTCCGAAACAAAATTGCTGATTATCTAAAATATCAAGGAATCTTGTTTTTTGGATAGAACGTTTACAAATTATGTGCTTCATAACCTCCATTCCTCAAAGATACAACTTGTGGGTGAACGTTTTGAGTGCCATTTCACATGCAGTAATAGTATGGTATCGCTCTGACATTTAATCCCTATAAAAATATTTTTATCGATAAATAAAATAATTTCCATCGAAATGCTTTTACTGTTCATTAAAATAGCCTCAAATGTTACGCGGTAACAGCGGGCTTTACAAATAGCCGCTTAAATAATAAAACTGTGTCACTTCAATATTTACACCGCAAATACATAAAGCACAGTACAACGAAAATATATTATACAATTGAACAAGTTAATGAAACATCAATTTAAAATAACAGTCATAGCTGTCTTCCTATGCAATGACAAATTAAAATTCATTTGCAAGTTCATAATTTATTCTCGTAGAACGTTTTCATTTCATTTCAATTTTCAATAGCAATGAAGTGAAAACTTTTATAGAGAATACTTGATGGCTTGATGGTAAGTTAATATTTCCTATGAAAGCGAATTTATGAGTCTGTGAAAGCATTGGTATCAGCAGTGATAACCTAGTGACGTCATTTCGAATATTGCAAACGATATCCATGTTACCAATTCATTTTCATTTGATTCGGTGAAAAAAAATTGTATATTTTCGAGTTCCCTATAACGTTGCCAGGTATGAAAATTCAAGCTCAGTAACATAGGTATGGGGAGCGTCAGTAGGGGTGCGACTCACTACGGGTGATAATTAAATTCTTTGAATATTAATTTTATAGTTTAAAATACTACTTTCCTTGTGAAGACTGGCTTTGGTTTATATTAACGTCATTTGGCTATGAAACAAGTTGTTTTAGCCAACATTGTATCTCAACATGAAAGCTATTTCGTCTAGTTTGATATGGGTCTGAATCTGAAGACTCGTTTGAGGATAAATTAAATACAAATGTCCTTAGGCCACAGTAAAGGTCTTTCCAGTATGTAAAGTTCACACTGCCTTGTAGCTTTGCGACGTTCCTAAAAGTGTCTCGTACACTCAGGACTGGACATTTAAGTAGATAGTAGGTACACGTGGAGTATGAAACCGTCACTTTCCAGATACTTACATATATATCATTCATATTTTCACCTTTCTCTTGCATGGACAGACGCGAGACGTTGAGATTAAATTTTAGAACTTTTTAAAGACTTAAATGGCATTATTAAATGTCATAAATATATTATTCCGAACAATAAATAGGATGACCTGTCGGTTATGCGTTCATTAACTCTGTGACCCAACATCCTCCACCCTCCAACATCCAGGGTTTTACTATCATTAATAGAAATCATGCTTACAGCTACTAGGTACATCCCTTATTCTCAAAATTTAACAATTCGTTTAACCTATTTTCGTTGCTATGTTGATGGACAAATAAATAATCAAACAGATACATATTTTCCCTCTCGTTGACATACTATGACACTCACACCTCATAATATCATCGTGGACTTTTGTGTTTATAGTAGGTACCTGAAGAAAAAAAAACATTTGCCCCATTTTACATATAAAATATTACAACCGTTTTGTAGCTACGCCTGTCGTTGTGTTAATTACACCTCTCGCTTCAAGCTACTTGTCGTTACACTAAGAAAAATATAACTTTTAATGCGCTCTCTGTTTTTCTCGCAACGTTCATAATTTTTACAAGCATTTATTTACTTAAAGCAAATATTTCATGCAAGTTTTAAGTAGAACGCATTACTTCACACTGCAGGTGCCGACATTGGCTCGCACGGTCTCAAGGGGCTCAATCACCAAATTATCGGCATTCCCAGCTCGATATTTACCCTAATAGCAGGTTTCGAGGTTTACACCGACGTTAAAAAATAGCAACGATATTTTTACGGCGGCCAGTAGTGTAAATATCATATGGCAGAACCGGTATTAATCACCTAGGCATGGTAATCGTCGGAAGATATTTGTCCGCTATTATCTTTTAATCGAGGTATGACTAACAAACGCTCGTAATCGTAAGCTTGTGATCGACCGAGGCACGGTTGGAATTTGGATGCGTGACCCCTACTAGCCTGTGTTTTCGGAGCTTCGTGCTTCGAGGGATATATTTAGCATGATTGACGTGTTGCTTATCACAGAACAGATGACTATGGAAGCACGAAAAAGCAGTCAGCTAATTGCTGCTTTGCAGATATCATTACCATCATAACTATGCATTTATAACGTTAGTTTGTATACGACCCTTGATGCAGAATTATTTTAACCCAGCTGAGGCCGCGGTTTTTAAAAGTGTGCGTAAAAGATAATTGCGGCGGAAAAGATAATTTTAAATAAAGAGGACAAAAACTCATTCCCGCCCGCTAAAAGTTTCTTATAGAAAACACGAACTTTGGGCGCACTTAAAGGTGAACCAAGTCGTCTTTTTCGAATAGGTGGGATGAAAAGATAATTGCGGCGCACCTAATTCAAAAAGTGCGCGAAAAAGATAATTGCGGCGCACTTATTTAAATAAACAGGACGAAAAACTCATTCCCGCCCGCTAAAAGTTTCTTATAGAAAACAACAACTTTGGGCGCACTTAAAGGCGAACCTAATCGTCTTTTTCGAATAGGTGGGATGAAAATTCTTTAATAATACAGTCATGTGCAATCGAGGGTAGCTGACATTATGGCTTCATGCTTTTTAAGCGGTACGGTATAAACGATATCCGAGCCCGACAGGGATCATTTAAATTAAGCCTTGTCTTCTCGTTCATTGACTATGCACAAGAAACAATTAAGAGCACAGCTTTGTAGAACATGCTTTAAACGTTTTAAATTTATAGTGACAACAGTGATATAAAATTATTGAAACGCTGATGTGTTTGAGTCAAGTAAGATAAAAAGTTATCTCATTATTTTTAGGGTTCCATAATCAACAAGGAACCCATAAATGTTTCGTCACGTGCGTTTATCCGCACTTGTAACATGTTTAACTCATAGAAGTTAATAGAAATTTGCCATGCTTATAAGCACGACAGAATCAGGTACAGAGGGATCCAAAGTACCTAGATAAAACTATTACAATTAGGGATGCTTTAGAATCAAAACGAGAAGTCAACAAAAAAGTTCTAAATAGCCCAGTCTCCACTACGGGACGCACAACGCGTCGCCTAACGCGTAGGTACTTGGCTGATGTTTTTTTATTAACGGCATGTTGTCGTTTTGTCTCGCTGACGTATCCGTGACGTTGCGACAGCGCGGACACGGGTTCACACCTTATTCACTAATTCCCAATACATCATATTTATTCAAATTTTATCACCTTTAGCATTCATTAAGCGAGATTAATGATAAAACATGATTAATTTCAGCCGATTAGAAGTTTATAGATGTTGGAAAGTTCTCATGAGAATTCTTTAATTTTGTGGCGTTGGAGGTATGTTATGAGTCGATTAACGGGTCACATTTGAATTAGGCGAACTTTTTATGTGAGTTGCCGACAATCAGACGGACACAGTGTCATGAAGATGTGGCCATCTGTATCTACAATTATTTTGCGACTATCAAAGATAACACTGATTAATCGCTCGCAATTTTGACGCGCCTGGGTGACGCACAGGGATGAAGGAGTATTCGTCTAACGTTATGGAGTTGATCCTTTGTGGCGGAGATCAAACGCGTGGGCCAATTCTGATGGCGCTTGCATCCAAACGGTTTGTTTTAACCAAGCGATTATCAATAAAGCAATATTATCAAAACTCAAAATATGGCAAAATATATCAACGTCCTAGCAGGGGCGCCGTAAGGTGTGTCGGCGCCCGCGTGCAAACCCGATTTGCACCCCCTACCATGAATTTGCCGCCCCCTCCCCAAGAGTGCCGCCCGCGTGCGCCGCACGCCTTGCACACCCGGTTACGGCGCCCCTGCGTCCTAGCACCATGATCTCCGACTGATCAAACTACATAGCTTATATTTGAGCCTGATTATAGATCGCTCACAGTTGCCATTGCGAAATTGCAGGTTGCATGAGAGAGTGGTACGTACAGCATTCTCGTTTGCCATCTTAAATCATATTAAAATTAGAAACATAAAGAAAATGAAGAGTTAGTCTTCGACCTTTTTCCTCTAAAATAACAACCAGCAGGTACCTACGTACAGTCAAACTTGTGACATTAATTTCATCCGAGAGGAAAGACTTCTGAATGTAAATAATTGGCGCAACAGGTGGGGCATAAATCTCTAACAAAAGAGCCCATGATTAAGAAGACCGTATATCAAGCGATAGTGGTTCACCACACGCGATGTTCACACCTTTCCCGACAAACTAAGAAAAATCGATAAGAATTCAAAACTATTTACAATCTATTGATAAGTAGGTTCATAGAATTAACCAACCTTCATGATACTACATAATTAAATTATATTACACAAATAAAAGTAGACACGATCATTTAATTATCGTAAACGGTTAAATTCATACTGACCAGTTCAATTTTAATTTGGTTTTTATGTATGTACATTACAGCGAGGTTCCAAAGAGACGAGCTCGATCCGAGAACCAAAATGTATAGCTGTCGCATAAATGTCTCTCCCAACTGGGACTCGCATCGAGGGTACTTTAGCCTGTAGACTAAGACTAACGTCTTAAATACGTCAAATAGGCCAGAATTGTGGCCTACACCTATATATTTGTAGATGTAACATAAGGCTGCTTTTCCACCAGAGATGTGCTATGCAGCTATGCTGCGAGGATGTAATAGCTAAGCTGTGAAACATTGTGACCGTTTCCACCGATACTAAGCTATGTAGCGGTTCGAGTAAGATGTGCTATGAAGATGCGCCGCCGCAAAGTAGCTGCGGGAGGAAGATGCGCAGCTAGAGCTATGCGATGTATCGATAGTAGGGAAGCGGCGCAGCGCGGGGAGGGGAGAGGCGCACACGCGTCCTCCATCTATAGCACGCATCCATAGCACACATCCACTGCACGCATCCTTCCATATAAAAACATATCTTAGTTGAATCCGTTTCCACCAGTGCTAAGCTATGTGCATCTATGAATATGATTGGTGGATATCCAACGCATCCACAGAAACGTAGCATAGCACATCTCTGGTGGAAAAGCACCCTAACTCCTATATATTCTCCTCCTCCTATATACATAATTATACTCCTATATACAGCGCTCCTATTCCTGCACTGAATTATTAAGTCAGGTCGGTACGTCCTGATAACTTAGTTGGGAAACAATCAAAACGCGCTGGGTATAGGTATTGGATATTGGGTACTGGGTAATGGTAAATGCATTGGGTAGTGTGGAGAGTAGACTAGACTAAGAGAAGATTTTTGGGTATTTATACTCCTATATCGAGGAAGCTAAAATTTTATATTATTCGCTTCATTCCACTGATTTACTTGACACTTTAGGTAAAGGGTCCTCAAGTGACGCAAGTGACCACAAAAAAAGAATTATTGGAAATTCTACCGCTCCCCTCTTACGGGAACAAACACTGGCTAAGCCAGCCACCGGTGGAAATCTATAGTCAAAACATATTTTTGTTAAATATAAATATCGTCTGAAATCTTATTAGAATACAAGACAAGATTCATGTACCCTGACGCGCATAACACGATACTGCATGTTAACACTAACAGTTCAGGTATTTTGATGCGGTTGATTCATAACTGCATGTTATATTAATATGGATGGCTTGAGAACGAATGCGTACAACCCGATGATATTATGATTAAAAAGTAAATTTATTTCCATCGTTGCTATTACACATGCTCTATTTATCATTTACATGATAGCAAGTGAGAAAAAAATAATCTCTCAGGTAGGTATGCAGGTTTTTGCACGATGTTTTCTTTAGTCGTAAGAAATATAACTTCTGTCGCTTTGGTTCAGCAAAACTTAACTTTTTATTCGTATCCATAACAATTAGTATGCATTTATATCAGGCAATTTTTCAAACATCATATTTACCATCACTTGTCTTGTCACCGGATTATATTCGTACCTACCTACCTATCATTATTTTAATATTGGGTACAAAGAATAATGTGAAAAGAACAAGTGACTAAAGTAAACATTAGTTATTTGATATTGGTGGTTTGGTTTTATATTGGTAGTAAGAGTGTAGAGTTCATTTCCACCGTGTACCTAATAATTGTTAACAGAAATTGTGTTCTGGTTAAAAAGGTGTGAAGCCGGTTATACTTACAGGACTTACTATCACTGAAAGTACCTGCTCCAGTCTCTATACTTATTAACAAACTAATCTACTAATTTTCTAACACATCTGCTAACTGGACTTGTCCCGATATGAGCGTTGTGACAGTTGTCACGGGCGGCAGCGGAAGGTTGATACTGCATGTTTGTTTGCTCTATTAGTCTATTAAAAATACATTTATTTGTGGGAGATAAAATAATTTTGTGTTCGAATTTATTTTTTTGACGCTGCATATATTTTATTTGGATTTCAAACATTGATTTCCGGTTACAAAAATCAGTTAAAGTATTAACGGAAATAGTACTGCTTCCGGTACCAACGGATACAACTCCCCGCCATTGACGAGCAAGCCTTTATAAACGCTCGGAGCGCCACAGACGGCTCAGAAGTTGTCCGATCGCGGGCACGGCTCCACACGGAGCTCTGAACTGTCAGGTGACTATGTTATTTCTATTTTACGTTTACACTGTAAATTACATTGTTAATAATTAAGGATATTATTATTATGCTATTGTAATGCCGTCATGCTAATGTTGATATTAGATACCTAGTTTACGAACTGCTGAAATAAACATTGCTATATAGTATTAACTGTCATCACTGATATTTATTTGCGTAAATATACTTATTTATGTCTATTTGCGTGTTTAATTAAAATCATCTCCCACATCAGAAGTTGGGATAAAGAACTCACTGTGGGTTGTTAGTTTACAATTTCAGGTTTTCATAACTGGATCCATAAATGGCAAGTGAGTTGCCATGTGCCATTTCATCTCACGTAACATGGATGGAATGTGGCGTCGAATTTTGGTAAAGCTAAGCGAGACGGCGAGTATGGGTATGGCATTATTTTTATTCCATTACGTCTGAGGTGATACAATTTCATTGCTTAAATTTTAATTTTTGTGTGAACTATATTGTGTGTGTGTAGTTTATTTGATAATCGTAAGTGATAATAAAGACATCAATTTCCGGTGATAAAATCATTTAACGCAGCTCCGTAATTAAAACAAATCGCTTCTCATTGTAATCTTATTTTGATGTTTAATCGCTGAAAAACAAAAGAAATCGTTTTTATTATGACCTCTATGTTTTCATTATGAAGGGAAAGTTACACCCTTTGATTTTAGTGTAATTTAACCAAGTATTATAACATCGGAACACACTTTTATCATGCGATTATTTTGTTGAAGTTTAACGTGGGTAGAATTGTGGTTAGTTTGCTAGAATGCCCAAGGGCTAAGTATCATTTGAAGTGTTGTGAAATAAAAAGTGAATTTGAGTAGAGTGATAGCGATGAATCTTAGTTCAGCTAGTCGGGTCTTGCAGAGACCGTGGAAGAGTCCGTGTGACTTGTTGACTTTGTTTGTTGGGCTTAGTGAAAAGCCACAGGCCACGAATAAGATTCATCCTTTGTTTTGAGTTTCCTTGATGATATTAGCTGATGAAAGTTATTGGACAATATTGGTACTTGGTTGGGTAAGCATTTTTGTTCAATTAATTTAATTGAAATGTAACGTAACTCGAGTAATTTTAAAGTAAAATTATTATGTTACAATAATAATTAATCTACGTTCATAAAATTCTTAAAGATACCCCCTTTGGTAGATAAGATTTTGTAGTCTGGTCGAAAAAGAAAAACAAACATTTTAAAGTCAGGTATTTTGTTGTGCATTCCTTGTTGGTAATTTTAATTGATAACGAGATATGACGTACAGTGCAGTGACTTTTATCAAACGAGTAATGTTCGTGATAGTTATTTTGGTTTTTGGTAATTTGGTGCACCGCTTATCGCTGAAAAGGATTCATTGAAAAAAAATAACCATACACAAAACAGTTTGCTTTATTTGTTCTTAACCTGACGAAGTATTCCATTTATCGAGTACCTACAACAATAATAAAAGCCTAAAACAATAATAACAATAAAAGCGTAAGCTAGCTTTTAAGAAGTGAACGGTTTGGTTTTTCATTGGTGACGTCGATCGAATTAGTTACTCATTAGTTCACGTTGTTTTAAAAGTGAAACACACTACAATTTTCATAGGTTTTAACTCATTAGTTCACGTTGTTTTAAAAGTGAAACACACTACAATTTTCAAGTTTTTAACTCATTAGTTCACGTTGTTTTAAAAGTGAAACACAATACAATTTTCATAGGTTTTATTTACAAAGTGTTTTCGAGTGGTCTCACTGTGGTGACATTTATCGAGCCATTAATTAAGAAGAGTGTTCGATTTCAGCTTATTTTGTTGCGTCGTTTTGAAAGTGAATCACATTTTTGTTGTTTTGTGTAGTGCTCTAAATACCCGCGTGGTTCATTGTTAATTTTGGATATTATGTGAGCGTTATCTAATGATCCAAAACATTGTCGTTGGTTATTACAGACGAATTAGTTCGATTCTTGCCCGCTTTGGTCACTATATTTTCGAAATAAATAAAGTCGATTTACGTCGGATTTAAGATGCGTTTAGGAAGCGTTTCTAGTTTACAAGGAGCTGGAGACCAAAACCTTGTCTGGTACCCGTCTGGAACCAAGGGTGACATCGCCTTGTTGTGGTAACATGAAACAAGGTAAAAGTGAAACGATGTTTTGGTATGATAAAGTTTTATTTTATTACATCTGGTGTTGGAGTTTTAAAACTTCTATTTTTATTTCGTTCCTTGTGAAAATATAACCTTTTCTTGTGTCTTATAATTAGTGAACAATGACAAAAGATAACAAGTAAGATATCGGATTTCTGTAAAATTAAATTTGTTCATTTTAATCTTTCGTCATTTTCTATTTGCTGAAAAAAAAAAAACAATAGCAGTTTGTGGAAGTTTAGTGAAATTTTTAATTAAAGTAGCAGTTGGATACAATCAGTTCCCTAATTATTTTATTTTACAAGTGCAGCACACTTCGATTGGTTTTAATTTGCCTTGTGAAACCAATGAGTTTAAAAGTAATCTCACGTGTGACGATGCAATGTGCATCGTTCTGTTTTCAGATAAGTTTTCGAGGATGCACAGGCAGCAGCACACGCAGGTTACACATGTGTTGTCTGGAGCCGAATCGACGGCTGCGTGCGTGCACTCGTGGGCTTCCTGGAGTTCATTCGTGTGACATTGAAGGAGAGAGCTCTGGCAACTGGCAGCCGCAGATCGGACGAAACGAAGCAGGTGATCTGTATCGTCATAATATTTGTTTTCTGATAGCTTAAAGGAGAAATGAATTAAAATTTGTTTTCAAGACGTAATGTTCATTCAATTTCAAAGATTTCTTTATTTTTGAGATTTAGTTTTCGGTCAACTTGTCGAACGGAACTTTTGAAATTGTAATTGAATGGTGTTGTTACTTTGAAAAATGTATAGCCCTTAGCTATGTATACGGTTTGAATGTTATTTCTGGACAGAAGTACTGATTGTACTTGAGTACCGTTCGATAAGTCAACTTGTTTGAGAAATGATAACTTTTTAAGAAAAGTAGCTTCTATGAGAAACGTAGAGTTTGTTTTGGATTAATCCTTGGTGACCAGTTAATTTCTTTTGAGTAAAAGCTATTATGTTTTGAGCTGACTAAAAATTAAAAATTATGGGATTAAAACTGGAGAAAGTCCACTAGTTAATGTGATAGGATAAATAAAGCGACATGTCGAACAAACCTTTTTAAGAGTATTTTTGATAAAAGCTGGTTTTATGGATATTTTTGATATCATCTGGGTGGTTACATGCGGAGGTAACTGGATAGAGGTTGCCTATTGGGTTGATACTTATGACTGGATGGAGGTTATAAGTGTGATGATCAGGTGCGGATGGAGGTCAGGGTACGAGCACTGCAATATTTCAATGAGCTACCTATTATTTGAATGAGTATGGGTGTTAATCGACATGTCAGCTTTGGCCTTTGAGAGAAATAATCTGTTATGATTTCATTAAAAGTAAAGACGAAATTTGAGATTTTGAGAATGACTTTATAGTAGGTCAGGAAGGGCCGAGCTTTAAGAGATGCTTTCGTTTATGTTTATTGTTACAGTATCAGGTTACGACGACTGTACTACGACGTATTGCGTTAAAAGTTAAAAGCAAGCCGCGTTAGTGATAAATTTGGTAATTTTGCTCTAAACAAGTGTTGCAATGGTATGAAGTTTGTTCTGCCGTTTCTTCGACACCGCAAGCAGCGCGGTGGGAGTGTAAGAATTAAAATAAAAGCTTGGCGTTCAATCAAAGAAATTTTAAATCTAAAAACTTGTTGTTCAAATTAAATTTGTAGTCTCGTTTAAAATTAGTAGCTTTTGCTGAATAAAATAAATTTGAGCTTTGTTGTAATCTAAAGTAAAAGGCATCACACGAGGACGCGTGAAGTTGTCAGAATCCAAGTAAATGAAAACGATAGATATACTGTGAAAGTTTATAAGACTGGTCATGAGCTATACGCATTACACGATAACTTGCGTATTGTAACACCCGACTTGGGAAAAGAGCGATTACTGTAGAGTAAGTTTTGTTTTTATTATTTTTATTACATTTCTGGTGTATGCATTGTGTCAGCGTAAGCGTCTGGCCAACGAACATCGTTGTCACAAGCAGACACTTAGAAATGTGTTTGGCGAAATAATTTGTTTTAGGGTCATGTAAATTGAACCCATTGTCGTCATGTGATTTGGTGAAATAATTTGTTTTAGGGTCCTGTAAATTGAACCCATTGTCGTCATGTGATTTGGCGAAATAATTTGTTTTAGGGTCATGTAAATTGAACCCATTGTCGTCATGCGATTTGACTAAAATTGCTCTTATTATGGTCATGTGATTTGAACCATAGAGATATTTCCCGTGGTCATGTGAATTGAACCACTATTATGGTCATGTGATTTGAACCATAGAGATATTTCCCGTGGTCATGTGAATTGAACCACTATTATGGTCATGTGATTTGAACCATAGAAATATTTCCCGTGGTCATGTGAATTGAACCACTATTTGTTACATTAAAATTGATAATTTTGTTCTCTCACATGAGAGGAATTGTACCAAGATATTAATTGTCATTTCCACATGTGACTTTGTTGACTATTATTGTTATTCGCGAGCCATATTGGCTGCTCGTCAGAATGGCCGTGTGGGAGATAAAATAATTTTGTGTTCGAATTTATTTTTTTGACGCTGCATATATTTTATTTGGATTTCAAACATTGATTTCCGGTTACAAAAATCAGTTAAAGTATTAACGGAAATAGTACTGCTTCCGGTACCAACGGATACAACTCCCCGCCATTGACGAGCAAGCCTTTATAAACGCTCGGAGCGCCACAGACGGCTCAGAAGTTGTCCGATCGCGGGCACGGCTCCACACGGAGCTCTGAACTGTCAGGTGACTATGTTATTTCTATTTTACGTTTACACTGTAAATTACATTGTTAATAATTAAGGATATTATTATTATGCTATTGTAATGCCGTCATGCTAATGTTGATATTAGATACCTAGTTTACGAACTGCTGAAATAAACATTGCTATATAGTATTAACTGTCATCACTGATATTTATTTGCGTAAATATACTTATTTATGTCTATTTGCGTGTTTAATTAAAATCATCTCCCACATATTTACCGCAAAAGCATTTATTATATCCAAAAAAAGTCGATTTCAAATACATCGTCATCATCATATTTCATTCAGTTTGTGTAATTTTGTCGACTCTTCCTTCTTCTTGTTTATAAAAAAGATTACAGAAATAAAAATTTAAGTACTTAACGAAACTACAAATACAATATCACTGTACCTACTTTATACTGCATTAAATAAAAAAAAGTTGGCGAATGTTTAACAGTGCTGCATATTTGCCAATGATTGAATTTTTTGTCATCGTTTCGCTTCCAGCGATCTCATACGAAACCAATTGGCGTGCCTCTGCCAATCTCATTATTCATAGGAAAACCTCTTAAATATGCCAACATCATTTCCATTCTCGATGCCGCTGAGACCTCGGCGCTTCTCTGACACGCCAATTAAGTACCAATTGGTTGCCAGTTATAAATAAATTTATTTCACGCCTTCGGTTTTATCTTGTATCGTCTGAATTGTTCTTTCCTTAACAATCGCGACTCTGAGTGTTTACATTAAACTGTCGAGGGACTTACGAACGAAAAGTATTCGAATGCATAAAATAAGACTTTTAATACTCTTTAGTATCGCGTAAAACCTTTCGAGACCAATAAATTTAATAGAAAATAGTTTCGAGAGCGACTCCTTGACAGCGTGAACGCCACGATTTTTATTTATTCTTTGCGTGTTAAGTACTTTCGTTTAGAAACTGATAAGCAATTACGAACGCGCAATCATTTTAAGGGGATACCGATGTATGCACAGCCTTAAATTTATTGGTATTCGAATTGAAATTGTATTTTCAGAGGAGGATATAATAAATAACCGAAAGGTCGCGTTAACGAGCCAACCCGACGCGAGATGCACGGAACAATAAAGTAACTAAGACTTTTACTCAAGACGAAAGAATGTATAAAACACGTAAGAGAATAAAATCCAATTCGAATCCACCGTAGGGAACGTCTAAGACGTCTTGAAAAATATAAAATGATTTTTTAGAGGTAGACTTTTAATAAGAGCCGTCGTTTTAACACGTTTCGGACGGCGAGCGTTCAATCAAAAGCGAAATAAAGCGAGATGGGATGGATTTCGAAATACCTGTGCGCACATTGATCGGCTTATAGACCTCGCCGCATATTTAAGCCCACGGATATCTCCGTAGATCTCGCAAAAACCCGACTCGATGCACCAAGTGCATGCCTCGGCCGGGTAATGATTGGCCCCCATATCGAACCAAAGAATCCCTTGTAAAATTACCGCTTTATAATAGGTAGGTAACTAAGTTTTTCGGCAAGATTTCTGATTCGTTTCTTATCATCTCATTTTAATCTTTCGCTTATTATGATTCGCTTACACCGTCCGCCTCGCAGGTCTGATTGAGTTGCTGATGTTTTACGTCGTATGGGGCATGAAGTATTTCTGTTTCCCTTTTGATTTCTTTTACTTTTTTACGCTTTTATACAGGTCGCTGTCAAAATTGTTAATTCAGATTAAATATTTAGCAAATAACAAAAATATATACATTTAATTCTAATTCAAATAATCTTCAATAGAAGCTCGTAAAATACACCAATCAGACATCCATGGGTGATCACGATTTGCGATTCATAGATTGGCTAGTTTATTTTCCGCGTCAGTAATAAAACAGTATCGCAATCTGACCGTTAATAAGCCGCTCGATGAAAACCTGATTTAAATGCGCCACTTGTAATTGAGAACCATTGAGTATTTATTCGTTTCGTAGTTCACTTATCTCAGCTGTTTATGCATCGGCCTACACGAATCTCGACGGGTATGCAGAAAGAGTTTCATTGAAAGCATAATGACGATTTTACTGTTAAAATGTTCGACAGTCAAAATGGACACATGTTTTCATTGTATAATTCAGGTCCATGCTACAAATTATTAAGTGTTAAGACGTATAATGCGCAGTGCATAACTATTTATGTACAAGTTAACAATGTAAAACTAAACTATGGCGATTTATTATTCAAGCCGGATGATACTAAAACTAGTTTGATTTGCGATTTCAGTAGATCGCAATAAAGTAAATCATAAAGTTATGTGACATTTAGGTATATCTTTCTGAACGTAACTAGGATTCGTGCAACTAGGTAAAATAATATTTGTAAAAAATTAAGACAAATCACGCATGCCCATTAGATATAAGTGTTAGTGTAAGATTTGAATTTTATCTACACCTTTTATCGGACTGACACAATAATTAAAAATTCAAACATTTAATTCACTCCAAATGTTATCTATATTCTGAATGCAATCACACTGAAGCGCTTGAAATATTTTTCTTAGGTATAATTCCAAGGCGATCAGAATAATAGTATGCAGTAACGCGCAGTAAGAATAGCGGGAATCGTTTTAATATAATCAGGCTAAGTTCGAGATAGCAAGTGGAGTCAAGTAATGCGGACGTTTCTGCGAACTACCGTCTTAACGGTTAACGCCGCAATCACTGCTCGGTGCTCTCCTTGCCGATGTAGGGATGGACAATTGTAACAGCACTCGGTTTGGATTAATCCGGTCAAGAGAGGAATTCGATTGTGTACAGCTATAGACCTCATAGCGTATAGTCGCATACAGTCAGTTATATCGCGAACCAGGGAAGGGGGGTGCTCCCTAAGTTCCCCAAATAACATATGTACATGCCAATGCGTTATTTTATATAGGTAATACAAGCTTACAACCCCTACTGCAAACCTTTGGGGGATGATTTTTGCAGTTTAGATTTTTCATCATTTACATTTTAAATGTAAGCCAGACTGTAACGTAACTAGGGATAACCGATGGGATCGAAAACTCCACGAATGGTGGAGAAGGAAGTAAAAGTAGATCGAGTCACCATCTAACCAGGTGGACTGTTGGTACAAAGCAGACAGCAATGAATTCGTCAGGCTGGCGCTAATCAGGGGAGGCCTACTTCCAGCCGTGGACTTCGAAAGGATTATAGGGTGATAGATAGATATGAGTGAACAATCATCATCTCATAGTGCAATAAATAAGTAAAGTAATTCGTAGTTCAAAAATTAACCGAGTTAATGTACCTAAATATAAACATTACAAAACAAAATGTCAACGAAGACTAAGACAATTGTGGAAATAGCAGAAATTCAATGATGATTACAAAAGTTTGAAACCGTACAGCTCTGCCTTAAATGCTAAAGTAAAATTCAAACTTGATTCGATTCGAAGTTTTTGCAATGGATTCCAAGTTTCTAAAAACTGATCCGGTTCAACAGAGCTCAGCTCAAACAACACTAGCGAAGTGCAATTTTGCACGAAATGTAGTCATGTCCCGCGGCGATACTTGTACCTCGCATTCGTGTATGAAACTTCATTTTGTGCAGTTATACCCATTTAGAGTAGGATGTTTTAGTTTAGTTATGTTATGTATACGGTATAACGGTAAATATTGTAAGGATTTTTATGATTTCACTAGCCGTTATCCGCTCGCTACGGTAGAGGTTAGGAGGAATTTTTTCCACAAACACTATATAAAATAAAAATGTATGTTTTTAGACAATAACATAAATCTTTCGGCAAAACAGGATCTTGTATTATACCTTATTTGTATTCCTAAAAGACACTTATTTCCGGCAATTACTTTAAATACAAAGTATGTAAAAAATCCGAATACCACTCTTTTTTTACGCTAAAGATCTGAGTCATAAATCCATCCTGGATTTCCTCATAAAATCATGTTCTTGTTATTACAAGGAATAAAACCAAAGTATGAGTAACCCATTGTACTTTATAGGTTCAAGTGCAAGAAATATTATGATACCTGAGTAGGTACCTGACCGAGTTGTGTTAACTGGTGGGCGTAAAGACTCAAGCCTTCGGGTCCAGACGAGAGCAACGACCTCTTTCATAAACAAGTCAGCTATAATGAAACTCGAATAGTTTTGCCTATTGCAAATGCTATTCCGAATCACATATAAAAAATAATAACGTATCTAAATCGGCAGTAACCGAACGCTTCCGTATCTAATCGGAATATTTCGAAATGTTCCAATCAGTATAGATTGATTCTTATAATAAATTCTACTTGGAATTAGAGATAGCAGTTACCCGCTATAGCGAAGAATATGATTGTATAGCGGTCTTATTCAAACTATTACAGATAGATAGGAGATAAAAGTCAAATTAAGAATAAACTATTAAGATAACTATATCTACGGGTTATTTATTATTATCGATTTAACTTAAAATAAAAGATAAAATCATTTGTATACTATTCCAATAAAAACATCTTAACTTGAAAACATAGATAGGTACTCTAAGCATTAACATAAACTGTCTATAGCTATCGACTACGAAGTAAATACTTATCTATGTATGTCCATCTAGATTGAAGCACATCCATATTCCCTTCAGCGGAAATCGAACCCGGAACAATTAGCGAAGGAACCGATTGTGATACAATTACCAACTGAGGTAATCGATCCTATAATTGGTAGTTGAAGATTGAAGACATTCCTCTTCCCTCCAATTAGCGTAGATTCGAGCTTTCAATTATTCTAATAAGCCTTTACTTTTCTGCCAACAAACCAAGAATACAAAGAGAAAATTGGCTGCTTATTTTGTAGTCATCTAGAAGTATTAAATAATATTGGTAGTTAGCGATTTTAAGAAAACCTGCAAAAGAAAGTTCCTTTACCTCCTTAAGCCTCGTTGCGTAAAATTTGAGCATAAAAGCTGTAATATTATTTACCGGCTTTTCCTGCGGCTTTGATAACGTAAATTTTGTTACAACAAAAATATAAAACACGGTTAAAAAATTTCCATCCGCTTAAAACTTGCATTTTGACTGCAAGACACATCAACGGACCGTCAGAAGTTAAATGATGAACTGATTTTACAATGTTAATTAATATTAACAACCATTAATATGTTGAGACATGATTCTCCAGAACCCAGTCCTTTCCTGAGTCTCAAACAATTTCCATACTTCCATATAAATCGATTCTGCGGATTAAGCATAAAAAGCCAAGAGACCGACATAATAATTATGTAAACACAAATACAGACACGAGTACCTTTCGCATTTACAACATTAGTATGAACAACATCCAAACCCTCATCGCCACAAGAGCTGCTTAAGTCGAGCCACCTATCAACACACAAGTGACTCCATTCAAATCCGTTAACACATCTAATATTATCGTCGTCGAGTGTATACGTCACGGATCGTGGGAAATGTTCGTGTAACACTGCTGTCCATCTCATGAGCCCATGACCCTTCAACGGTACGACGCGCGTTGCGTAAACTGTTTGATTGGCTCGTGGGCCCCGACTAGCGTCATACGTACTCGAGTCACAGCTTACATAAACTTCGATAAGCCACGTCACAGCTCAGTCCATGCCGTTAAGACTTCAGAATTTGTAAGCCGGCAACTTTTGGTATTCTTATGGAATTGAGACAGCAAATGAGCATGCAGCCCCACTTTGACATGACAACTGTATCGGATTACATAAAATTTCATTCAGTAAATTTTGCCGAGCGCTCGGACAATCATATAGACAAAAATTCTAATTTGCAATATAATAATCAAGAACCGAGTATTATATTGCAAACGTTCATAGCATAACCGTTAGAGTCCTTTTGTGAAAACTCTTTGCAATACAAACATTTGTTGAAAAGAGTCAAAAATAAAATTATTTCGGTGTCGTAGGTATAGAATAGCTAGCTACAACCCACTAATGGCCCACTACTGAGCACGGGTCTACGGTCTACTACGGAGCACAGGTCGGCACTAGAACATACTCCACCACGCTGCTCCAATGCGGATTGGTGGAGGGGTTAGTGGCCAACCCAGTGTCGAAAGTTTTCAAGCCGCCCGAAGGCCTCCGACATGGCTTAACGACTGCTATCAAACGATAACAACCGCGACCGATGGCTTTACGTGCCCTCCGAAGCACGGAAGCGCTCAAGAAATTTTTGCCACTAGGCGGTCACCCATCCGACTACCGACCGCACCCGCTGTTGCTTAACTTTGTCGATCGCATAGGGCGTATTCAAGTAGAACGCTGGTTACCGGCGCCGACCTGCCAGCGCTTATCGGAACCGATCCGCGCAGTAAGTCGGCGCAGGTAGTCTCTATACTTTGTGCCGAACCAGCGCCGATACGCGTCGAACGTTTCCGACAAGTTCCGACCTGAGGTTATGTCAACGGACCAGTACCGATATGCGCTGGCAGATCGGCGCCGGTAACCAGCGTTCTACTTGAATACGCCCTTAGGGTCGACGCAAGCCGCTAGGCTATGAGCGCTTCAATATAGAATAGAAGGTATAGAATAATAATAATAATAATAATAATAGGTATAAAATATAAGTATAATATAATGAATATGTCTAATATTAAATTAAGGTTTTAAAATTATATTACACAAATTGAATTATAACAACTATCCGGTACAAAATAAAATGGATTTATCTAATACTAGTAAATCCGCCCTCGCTTCGCTTCGGGAAACCAGTCCCTTCAAAAATCTCTATAAATTTTAACAAATTATGTTATTCCGATGTCTAAGCTATATTACTGCAAAGTTTCATGAAAATCCGTTCAGTAGTTTTTGCGTGAAAGAGCAACAAACACACACACTCACTCACTCACATACATCCTTACAAACTTTCGCATTTATAATATTAGTAGGATTAGGACAATATTTTTCTTCGTTCATACAGATTGCTATCCACTTTGCAACTTGCCACAAGATGGCACTGCAAACTGTAGCACGTACAGTGTACAGTGATGTCGATTTAATACTGCGTGCAACTCTACCACATAAATATACATAATATATATTTTTAAATAATACTAAAATATTAAAGAAGCAATATTAATTTACATTGATTGTTCTGTGCTATAATAATCGTAACCTATTTATTTTTTTCTACAAGACCATGTTAGAAACAGAGTTGGGCATTATTCGAATAAATTTTTATCTGAATAATTATTCGAATAAAATTTTATTCGCATTAAAATTATTCGCGAATAATTTTAACGCGAATAAAATTTTATTCGAATAATTATTCGTTATTCTAAATAATTTTACACCTTCATAAGTTACATACATCACATAAGTGTTCTGCGGTTCCTTTGTGTTATTACATTAAAAAAATGGGTTAAGGCGATTTGGCAAAATTAGCATAATGTCTACTATCTACCTGTTTTCTGGAGTTTTTATTCCAGGCAACAAGTAAAGATATTTTGTTTACAAGACGGGTCGTACAAAATTTACCTAATTATGAATTTGTAGTTAAGTGAGTGAGATAGCGTACTTTCTTATCAGTTGTGGTTAAAAAATAACTTGCAAGCTGTGGAATGAGCTTCCTATTGTCTGACAACATGTTTGAATAAAGAGTAATGATGAAAACAAATATTGTAAAGAAATAATCACAACTATAAGTTCTTGACAATTATATCTACGAATAAATACATACTTATTTGATTTGAAAAATATAATTATTTTGTTTTATTTTTATCTTTATTCGAATAACGAATAAAAAAAATTATTCGTCATTCGAATAATTTTCCTTTGAATAAAGCAAGTTATTTATTATTCGCGAATAATTTTAGAAAAAATTATTCATTCGTTATTCGTCATTCGAATAAATTTTGCCCAACTCTGGTTAGAAATATAAATTGCTTAAAATAAAGTAAGCACTGAAATAAAATGGTTATATTTAGTAATTTTAATGAAAACAAATTATCAAATACAATAAATGAAACAAAAAGATTCACTTATTTGTTATCGTGCGCCCAACGTGGGGCTCGAACCCACGACCCTGAGATTAAGAGTCTCATGCTCTACCGACTGAGCTAGCCGGGCTTGCTTACTTAAGCTGAAATATTGGTATCAGTAGACCCTGAACAACACATTTTCAAAATTTTGATAGGTACATAAAGCCAAATTATTAAAAAATTCTCTCATGTGCTAAACTTACACGAGTATAATATTTTTGTGATAGAGCCTATAGCGTTCGCCCGCGGCAGTGCCATCGGCCGCCACGGTACCAAATACCATTCCTACCGTGTTATAGTTATATTAAAAGTGATGATGATTGTGACGGTTAGAAATGTGGATTAATCAATTTAATCCCAATTTCCCCTTTGTGCAGTGTCGGTCACAGTTGACATGAACAGCACCGAAAGGGCATGCTCATTTACTGTCTTAAAATGCCGGAGATAACCAATCAAAAAGCGGCGGTTCCCATCTAAATCCATTAAATTGCTCATACTCACACGTAAATATAAAGATAAATAACGCAAGACTTACACATATTTTTTTATAAAAAAGGTAAACAAAACTACATACAATTTAAGTACCATTAGGATTCGCATACAAGTCACGTACCTCGCTCAAACGGGTGATAACATAACTTTACAAGTAACAACTCAAGGAAATTTATTGAAAAATCCACTTCCAAAGCTTTTAAATAAAAATTCATTGCTTGTAATATTGCACTGTACCTACATACATACGAGTAAGTACCTATATATATTTTAAAATACATACCTACGACCTACGAGTAGGTGTACATATATTATACTTCAAATGTATAATAATGTGTGTTTACTGTTTCCTTTATACCTGACAATGTGTGCTAGGTACTTCACGTATTACGTTACAGATGGTGACCACATACTACTATGGTAACTACGATATTTTACATCTGCTATAAAACTTTTACCAATTTAATTAATCCCTAACATATTTGAGTGAATTTGTCTATACTGTACGATAGGGATGGGAAAACTAAAAACCGCACTTGGTGTGTTGATAAGTATAGACAACATATATTTTATCCATCAAAACGTCCGCAAACATTTCCATCGCGATCCATCCCACAAATATTCTCAATGTATATCCTTCAAGGGTCCACAGAGATCTTTTACGCGAGAGATGTCTTTCCACGACAGTTTCGGAAAACGTGACTCGGTTGATAAGAACCCACTGGATATGAGTTAGAAACACTTCTCATACTTTGTAGGTTACGGTGACGTTGTCGCTCAATTTTCTTAACAATTTATCAATGTTCTAGCTGAACCGGCAGTTGTTGTTATGTAACTTACTTAATATTCAGAAAAAATATATTGAAACTGAGAGCGTCTTATTATCATCTTATATATAAAATTCTTGTGTCACAATGTTAGTTACCTTACTCTTCCGAAACGGCTTTACCGATTTTTACCAAATTTTATATGCATATTCAGTAGGTCTGAGAATCGGCTACTGTCTATTTTTCATACCCCTAAGTGATAAGGGTTGTTCACCCTTAACATTTTTTTGGCAAAAAAAACGTATGCCGGGTCAGCTAGTATTAATATAATTAAGTAGCCACCTAATAAAACCAGTCCAACTTCAGTATTAGGTACAATTTGATTGTAATTTATTTCCGTTATCGATGTGTACCTAATCAGGGTGTATTTAATTTATTTAAGGGTGTCAATTATTATTGTTGACTAAACAATGATATCCAATTATCTAATTTAATAACCTAAAATACTCAATATATTTTCCATGAAATCCAAATAAAGTAAATAAAAAGGTACCTACTGGCTATAGGCACTCGTACTGACTCACAAATTCTACTCAGAGTAAATGTTAACACTATTTGTAAGTAGCACACTCGAGAGAACTAAGTCTTAATAAACATTCTTCTCTACTAATTTATACCTAATGTCCAGTTACATTGAATCCGGAATTACCTGTAACAAAGAAAAATATAATAAATTCCATGACAATTGATGTTATTAAAACTGTTTGGTGTATAAAAAAAATCAAATTACACATGAACGTAAAGTAATTAATTATCTCATTGACATACCATGAATACAGTAGGAACCTACTGACAATGTCGCGATGTGATGGTTAGAAGATATAACAAAGGTGGGCCAAAGTTCAACGTTCATTATTTTTCTACGTACATTTTAATTTATTTAGAGGCGCTCGTTGCAGATAGCAGCAGTGAAGTAATGTCGGAGGCTTTGGGGCGGTATAAAAACTTCCGACACTTCGGTTGGCCACTAACCCTGGCTATTGGATTTAAGGGTTTAATTCTTTGCCTATACCTACTTATCATTGCTTTAACTGTCGCCTTCCTACTCAAATGTAAAAAATATATTTTTTCCGTAACTATCTTGATCAAGATTTCGTATAGACTTTTGTCGCTTCGTCAGCGCAGGTAACAAGACCGAGTTAAAAGAACACAGTGCAGATATTCGATTCGATATTCGATCTCGTACGAGAGGCATTCCGGAGATAAACTATCATCGAGGTATTCATCAAGTTGTACGCTAAGTTTAACAACATCTAAACGGACGTCTTGTATTCGAACAATGGGTATCGGCCGATACCATCGTCGATAAGTGGCGGACGTCGACTGACGCACGCGGCATTCTCCGCGCCGATTCCGCAGGCTACTGGTAAACATTTGCTGTACGTAGTAAAAAGTGGTAAATTAAAAGTTATTAAACGGTTTATAGAAACGGGTAACAAGCAAGATATGCTCCGAATAAGTGGTCTTGACCTTACGTCTTGTAGTAGTAGGCATTATTGACAAAAAGTGCAGTTAATAGGGAGTCTTAGTTAGGTCTGTGGGAAATTACATAATAATAAAAATAAAAGTGTTTCTGTTCTTTGTAGAACACCAGCAATGGATTGTCCAATGTTAGTTAGACCTATTCAAATAACATTTACCACTCGGCTCTATGCTAATGTATCAAGTTACATGTTATTAGTACATACAAAAAACGTTATTCAAAATATGCATAATCAAGCACGATATGTGTAAGAATAAAAATAAATAAGAATAAAAAAGAGAAGAAATATGTAACTTATTAACGTTGAAAAAAGATGCCAGAAGACGTACAAATCATTAATTATTCGAATATGAGCATAATCCGGTTTCAAATTCCTAAATGAGACGAAAGCACAAGAATATAAAGAGCAAACAACATTGCTAACAACTCGCCAGTCGCATACTTTGCATCTGGCAAAGAATGCGATCGCGATACGAGAACATGGCATCTTATGAGGGAGATATCATACCAACATTCGAAGAACACTTTGGGGACCAGTGAGAAAGGTTTTGGTGATTGAAAATATTGCCGACGTTCTCGTCGTGTCGAAAACTCACCTCATCTTATCTCACCGTAATAAAATGGTGTTTTCTGCTCGACACACCAATATTTATGGAGTATCCCTTCTGACACAAACACATACGATACACCGACACGTTAAGTTTTTTAAATTTGTTACGAGAAAGTAATGAGGATCAACGAAATAAACGCTCCAGTCAATTGACGCAAAAAAGACAAAATGAATAAATATCATAACGATAAAAAACGCATGTTACTGTTAAAACTCCAGACTATTTTCGACACTGGAAACATAAATTAAGTGTTTTATAATACGTAGCGTTAAGCGTTGGTGTTTAATGTTCGTGAGGACATTATTAAAACGATGTCTACAAAATATTGCAATTAAGATCTCTGAATTAATTCTCATTAAGTACTCCTTATCAGTCCTTACATGCTCAAATTGGTGTTTACTTACATACTTGGTAGGAGTACAAGTAATTTACATGTAAATTTTATATTAATTAATATTTAACTTATATTTTAAGATCATTTATGAACGCGAGTTTATGAGCATTGATGGACATACCTATATTTATGTTGATTTTTCATGCACGAAGTATTGAATGGATTTGAACAAAATTATTGCGCTCGCATTTTTATAAGTTGAAAGGGTCGGGCCACATTGATCGACGGCGATCGACGGCTTGTCCATACAAAAAGAGCGTAGGTAAAGTATGGAAAGCCGTACGCGTCCTTTCGCATCGACGAGCCGAACGCGCTCCGGCGGCGAACTGACACGAAACGCGATCGGTCGTCGACGGCGATCGACGGCCGACGTTCGCAGTCGTCGACGGGGATCGACGGCGATCGACGGCGATCAACGGCTGATGACGGTGATCGACGGCCGACGACGACGATTTTTGCGCTGCTTCTTTTTCTTTCGTTTTTCTTTAATTTCTTGTAAAACGCAAGTAAAAATGATAGCTTTAACAATTGAACCGTCCATCGTGGTCAAGAGTCAACAACAGTATGAAACGTGTCCAGTCGTTTGTTACGATTTGCTAGCATACGGAGCTGTACGGCACCTTACAGCTGCGTACGGATGCGTACGCCTCCGTACAGCTCCGTACGGAAGCGTACGCCACCGTACAGCTCCGTACGGATGCGTACGGCTCCGTAAGCGGGCGATCGGCATAGGTAATGCGTAATAGTGTGTTCCTTTTCAATCGGCAAAATGCGAAAGGCCGTCGATCAATGTGGCCCGACCCTTAACTCATAATATTTTCATCCCGGGAGGTTACTAAAATTTTAAATTTGAATAAACCTATCTAATATTATAATGCACCAAGCAATAATAAGTAAAAATAGTATTAAGGTAGACAGGATTACCAAAATAATTAGGGCAAGTCATAGTCATTAGTTTCCGCGAGGAACAGCGAATTTCTAGTACCTACCTACTCTAAAAATGGATCCTAATGTGCGGTTACTTGCCCTTAATACTTTTAATAATTCCGAAAAAATTACTCCACGTCTTCTTCAGAAGATATCATTCATAGTAGAGAATATTTAAATGTAAACAATTTAAATTATGCTTTTTTATTTATCAACGATGACTACTCGCTGATATATTTGCAATTGCGCTCGTAGTGTAATTAAGCAAAGAAACCTGTATGTCGGGAATTGACCATTCATGGATTAAAACCGGGTATGTACTTAAAAGTATAACCGGATGAATAATTTTGGTTTTTTCATACATAACATAACTTAGTTTATTTGACATTACAACTCTTACAAAAAGCCTCGTTTTTTCGCCGGTCGATGTAGATTTTTTATCGTCACCAGTGATTCTCCGAAGCGCGTATCGCGAAAGTTGGCTCGGTAGCGGTCCAGTGCCCAGTGGCAGCGTTATAAACGGCCCATGGATGATGATATCATTCGCGCTCGCGTATCGTCAGATCCGATCGTCTCGATACGCCGTCATCGGGATGCCCGCTCTCCCGACACAAGATCTTAATGTACGCACCGTATAAAAATGCGCCGGACACTGTCATGTGTCAATTTCGTAGATAAGAAATTATGATAACTAGCAACCACTTAAGATAAACATTATATTAATCCTTTAGCTGAACGGTATGCAAATGCAGAGATATGTGGAGCACAACTAGTAGCGACTGTTCAGAATTTTATTCAAGGGAAACAGGTTGAAAAACATTCTGGTATTTAAATTCACTTCTTGGGACAGCGATAGTATCAGTCGCATCAAACCGTAGGTACGCTTTAAGTTGTTAAACCCGATGCGATACTAATTGGTAGAATAAAAAAACTATAAACTTAATTTCTTAAGACATTTACAGACTACACACGCGTTTCGTTAAGAGTTAGCTTAAAAAACGTAGGCTTCATTATCTATAAAATTTATATGACAGTATGAAAATGCGGTTACCGCGCAATAAGACTTAACGATTTTATGGATTACCATATCTCATAAGTACAGAGGGGCGTTAATAATAGGTGCTTGTCACGAATGCGGTGAGCAAAAAAGTATATATTATATATATCTATTATAAAGAGACACGCGAGATCGGGCGACTCAATAAGTAATGGCCTTGCGCCCGCTCCGCCATCGATTGCAAGCGTTATCTCAATAAAGAGTAACAGACTGCGTTCATTAACACTCTGACACGGCGCAATCATAAATTGTGGAACCCCGCCGCGGCCCGCACGCCTACCCTCCTGCTCCTGTACCCCTGGTACCTACCTGGACCCTGGCCCTTGGCCCGCATTCTACTTTTTGCCATTTCCATTGTTTTTGGGAGTTGCCCCATAAACCGTAACGGACCGATCTCTGATAAGAGCGCAGGTGTCGCCCTTCACGCGTTCTGGCTTAATTACACACGCTTTTAACAATACGTATACCAACGCCAATTCGCGCAAACTACATATATGCGCGCAGCTGCACCGAATTAGCCAAAACCTTGTTGATTTGTTATCTTAAATGTTTATTTTTATATCGAAGACCACCTTCGTTTCCACTTTAATGGAATCCTGACAGCGGGCTCAGATAAAACCGAATTTGATGCGATACAATACATGGAAACTTAATTTAATACTCATGATAAATAACATTCATTCGTCAATACGAAGGCGACGCATTCATCACTAACAGGTAACGAACATAAAAATAAATGTGTGTAAGTCGGAGCGACGAAATGAACAGCAGTAACTGTCCAAAGCTATCGCCAAGTACATAAAATATATCGTATCCAAAACTTACAAACATGGGAAGTCATTAAACCAACCGGCATGGCACTTAGGGAACTCCTATAGCCGTCTCGCCAAGCATAAAGATCAATATCTGTGTGGCTCGCTGCCAAATCTTTTTAATATCGTCCCAGACGCAACCGAAGAGTGGTCGGGCCCGATAACAACAAAACTATTACGTGAGCAGTTCGCTCGCGAATTGGTCAGAGGGCCGAAGCTATCGGCCGCTAGTTAAATCTTATTGTGAGGCACAATGGTGAATAATGATCCGGACAGACTTTCCTCGGAGCACTTTTGAGTTGCCTGATAAATTCCACAGCGTTCTTAACTCCAAAGTTCGAAGAGATCGGGGTGGCGAATAACTTTTAATGATTGCATTTTCAAAGAAGAACCGCGATAGTTTGTACAAATGAAGTTAACGTCGAAGAACTTTAAACGTTTTAGATGAAAGAACAAATTGCGTAAAGGCATCTGTGACCTAGTCCCTAGTGGCATGCTCTACGAAGTGTAAAGCGTAATTATTATATTACAAAACTGTAGCTTTACTATTTAGTGATATGTACAACTACATACACAATTTATAACTTAATATGTGAATAAATACAACACATTACTCACTCTTGTCGTATTTGATGCAAAATAAAATTGTTAGATTTAAAATGGCGCCTAGCTTTTTTTCTATTAAAATATTGATAGTGAAGAGGCTCCAACAACACTTAATGCCAAACGGCCCGCCTAACACTTATTGGCGTTCTAAAAAAACATAATCCGTGAAGTGGTTGCGGTTGTAAAAGGCAAATTTTATCGTAGTCTATTAAAAACAACATCAGCTCGCTAAATTAAGTACCCCAATAAAAAGGCGCGTGAATGAAGGCGTTAACTTTCACACCCGTGTCGCTCCCGCGCTGTGAACGCGACGAAACGAACACCTATTATCATAAAGCAAACAATGACGTACAAAAAATCAACAAACATACAAGCTTTAATGATTTGGTAGTTCTCGGTTCTCGGGATGAATGCCAAGTAAGGGAGAGAGGAAACGGCCATAAAATAGCTTTTATTGAGGGCTATTCAGTGACGAATCCACGGGGTTTTGGTTGCACTAAGCGCATAGCAATTAATTTACGCATATTTTTAATTCCAGTCGCTATGTTTATTTAACACCTTCAATGTGTTAAACTTAACACGATTTATTATACTAAATAATGAATAAACGATGAAGCATTAGATGCTGCAACGTATTCGTAACATTTTGCATTTCCCTAATGACAATAAACACAAAATGCATCTTAAAGTGATTTTTAGCAATGAAGAACGTGTTCAAGTATTTGAGTAAGAAATATTGCACTGCAAACAGCATGACATTGGAATATGGACATCGGGCTAATATTTGTGTGGTCCCGAACCCGAACAACTGTTGTTTCCGTTAAAACAAACTTATTCAGCGAAATAAAATTAAGACATGTGTTTGCTAATATCCCAGAAAATCATTTCAGAACATATTCGCAAAGAACGATACATTATACCTGGTCTCTGTGTTTCGTGCATTATACAGTGTGATACTTAAATAATTTCGTACATATCCTCAGAGAAAACAACACATCATAGTCAGTTTTACAAGTAATATTGCAATCGAAAATTAATTAAATTAACAGACAGCCATAGCTTAGTGACGCCCTCGATGACTCATATTTTCTACCGTGTAAGGTTAACAACATTGCCAAAAAAGCTAAAACTATTGCTATTTTAATATTTGTTAGTAAACTTAACCTTTCGTCCATTTTTAACCGACTTCAAAAAAGGAGGTTCTCAGTTTGACCTGTATGTATGTATGTACCTAAGTATGTATGTATGTATATTTGTGCGCGATTATTTCGCGTTTGGTTGAACCGATTTTGATGCGGTTTTCAGCATAGTATTTGTCATACTTAGGAGAAGGTTTTTGGAATATTATTTGGCTGAACCGATTTTGATACGGTTTTCAGCATCGGGTTTATCATACTCAGGGGAAGGATTTAGGAATTTTAACCACGTTTAACTGAACCGATTTTTACTTTTCGGCGTTAAAGTCAATTCTATTTTGGTAAAAGTTATGTGTATGTAAGTTTATAGTTGATGATCCAATATCAAATATGCCTAGGCCTGCAATTTTTTTTTTAATTAACAGAAGGGGTTGAAATTGGGGATGAAAATCAAAAAACGTGTTTCAGGCGGGCGAAGTCGTGGGCGGATAGCTTGCTGGATATAAATATCACGCATGTTGTCTAACTCTAAATTACCGTTGCAAGTTACGTTTACAATATAAAGCACCCGGATAACAATGTAAACCACTTCTGAGAACATTATATCAAGCTACACCTTGTTATTTCAGACATTCTCCAATGTCTAGTGGCACAAAATTCACACAACTATTTACAGCAAATCTAGGAAACCGTTCCTAATTTACTTACTAATTTTATTATTCTATGTGCAGAAGCGTGCAAATTGTTGTGACGACGTGAATGCACTAGCAAACGATATAACAGTTATCTCCTTGACAATATTATACCAGGGCTCTAAATAAAATAACGGACTAGCTGAACGAAACAATCATATTACACGTCAAAGTAATTGAGTACACTTAATTTTTATATATGTTATTTACTATATACCTACATAAAAAACTTCTAAAGTATTAAAAATTTTACTCCTACAACTATTCCAATAGGATACTTACCTAAATACGGACAAGACAAGACTACCTAGACAAAACAAAAGCTGCATAGTAGCAGCAAAGTAAAGGATTATCATACGACAACATACCTACAATGCAGCGAGTGAATTTCTGAAATATTACTTTTATGTCCCTAGCCTCGCCCGCGTGGGGTTCAATAAACAATAAAAATCGCTAAAAATTCCCGAGAGAACGCATTTCCGAGATATAAACTGTACGATGTCCTCCTTCAGGGTCTCGGTCTGTAATTATAATATGAACAAGATATTTCACTGAAGTTAACTTCTTAACAAAAAGTTATTTAAGTTAGTCATTATGGAGAAGCACTTTTTAAGTTGAATAATGATTATTTGCATCGGATAAAATAATTAGTGTAGGTATATTACAAGGTTCAGAAAACCAAAAGCAACAAAGTTACTGACATACAAACCGAAACGTATTTCAAGCCATTGAACGCAACAAAAACAACGCAATTGAATAAAATCCAGTTAGTAAACATAAGGCAAGTCGAAACGCTTTAAAACACTCCTTACAAGAGCGTTGTATTGCCAGGATGAAATTTAAAAACAATATTAACCCGATGGAGTTATTCAAAGCGCATTTAACGTTATGGCCACGGAATAGAAATGGGTGATCATCGCTGAGAACAGCTACCGTGCTGTGAGGTGCTTTCGTAAAGACATCACGAATGACATTCTGGGAGGTAACAAGTATGTTTGCATAAGTAGATACAAGGAATCGCTAAGGTAGTGATATGTGAGACACATATAATTTAAATTGATCGAATAATAGAATCCGGCTAGCCGATCTTTTTGTGTGCCTATTTACATTTTATTATTGGTATCGTATAAATGGAAATCGACATAATATTTGAACCACTAGAAGGTTATATATATTTTTGGGAACTTTAAATGCAAAATATTCATGCGTGGTTAGACCAACTTCATTTAATCAACATCTTTATGTAAAAAATTAACTGTGTACGGCTATTAATTAATTATTATTATTAAGTTATTAGTTATTAACACATACTATGTTATTAATAGGTAAATACAGTTGATATATTTATAGAAAGAGCTCAGTTGCTTACAAAAAATATTAGTAGATATTGTAGCGCGTAGCACGTTGTAAAAATATCAAAATATTAAAACGCATCAAAAAAGTTATAATAATTTCAAAAATGTATTACTTAACGACAACACAACATGATTGTTCACCATCAACAGGAAATTTATTAGAAAACGGACGCTATTTTGCGGGTAATACATAATTTATGATGTGACAGATAACCTCGACTACAATTCCAAAGAACGAATGGGACAACTTTATAAGGTGAAATTTATTACATGCTTTTTAAAAAACATGATAAAATTGTTAAAAAGTAGCGAGGACAGGAAGCGTCCCCTACAAAAAACTTCTAATACATCCGTCTGCAGTGAAGACGTAACAGCTATCTTCCATAATAGTTAAAGAATATTTTACATTCTGTCGTACAAAAACGGGGTGGACAAAGGCGACAAATATTTTACTCTGACTTTTATATTAGCGATGAAATGTTATTAAACAAACAATTCGCCCATTCGGCGGACAGGAGCCCGTATAATTGATTCTTTCCGGAGGCGTGGTGGCCCGGCAAATGCTATTGTGGACACGCCAGGGACCTCCGTTGACAAATAATATTCCGAAACCCAAAAGAAGACGCTTTGGGAAATCTCTTCTCATTTCCGCCCGTGAAAGAAATTCGCACGCCGACAATGCTCGGGGCGGACCTTCAAAGAAATTGGATGTAGTAAAGTTATGACAGTGTGTCGCGCGTCACGCTTCAACCTCGACTACGACATACATACATTTTATTTTTGTAATGTGAAATGTCAAATTGTTATGAAGCTATTAAAAACCTTTGATGGATGCTTAAAAAATGTGCAAAATATATATTCTTTGTACAAATGTGGTTGATAAAAATAACTTTATGCTAAACCCGAATGGCGCAATGGTTAGCTACCAGACCGACGTTCTAAAGGATGTGAGTTCGATTCTCAGCGAGAGGGAAATTTGATAAATTTCCGTTCTTGGTTTGGTTGTATTTTCCATAACGTTCATGGCAGCCACAGGACACAGGGAATCCTAGTGTTGAACTACGGGTTTGTAGAGTTACTTAGGTAGGTACTTATTAATTAACTTTGGTTTCATATATCTACTTTATATTAAAACTAGCTTCTAGCCCCCAGGCTTCGCCCGCGTGGAATTCGTTTAAACTTCACCCCCCTATTTCACCCCCTTCGGGGTGGAATTTCCAAAAATCCTCTCTTAGTGCTCCCCTACACTCCCCAAGGAACATACATGCTAAATTTCAGCTTCTTCCGTTCAATAGTTTCGGCAGTGCGTTGTCTGTCAGTCACCAGTAACGCAAGAGTTTTATGTATATACATGTATTAAGATTAATTGAAATAATATTTTCTACGATCCGTCAATACCTTTCGTAAAACCTACCTATTAACCAGATAGCAACTGGGATCGACAGTGGACAAAGTGAGAAACAAAAAATAAATAATAGATCTCTTCAAATGTTTACAAAACCATAATTAAATTTCGTAGTATCGTTTAGTGCCCGTTATCATTATACTCGTATTGGTCGCACTCGGCTAACTCGGTTAACGTGTATCTCGACGGCGACGGTACCAAATGTATAACATTTTTTGGCTCAGACATTATTAAATACTTAGCGATACATCTAATTTTGTAAATAATACGGGGCTGTTTTAATAGAATGCCCGTAATAACTAGGCACCCGGACGCAATACGCCCCTAAGTTTTGGATAATGACCGGTTCCGAGGGGCTCACGCGAGATTAATTCATAAGAAAGACTCGAATAATAACAAAAGCAACGACAAAAAACTAAACGGCCGATAAATGTTCAGCTTTACCTGTTCTCATATTCCGGAATGTTCCTTACGGATCGCTTCGGTGTGCAGCAATCGAACTAGCGATAACATCCTCCTCAAACATAATAAATCTAAGCGATAAAATTATTTACATTTTCAAAGCGCCCCGACTAATTGTTTCTTGAAACCTGCTATTATAGGCAACTAACCCGGGGGCTCCATCAAATAATATATGTATACCTACCTATCTTAATTAAACAAACTTGATCGTTGAGAAAACTAATTTACTATGAAAGTCTTGTAGTTCGCAACTAATCTAGTTCGCTCGTTACTGTATAGGCTGGGTAAATCAATTACGTCGCAACAACTACAAACAATATAGATGGGCTGATGCCTGCAGACGGGGGTAATTGCGCAACTAGACCAGATGCCTCGAAACATTGTCCTTACAGAAGTCCCGTAAGATTGTTTTATTGTACGCAATGTTATGTACACTTCATTGTCTGAGGACGAACCGCAATTAAATGAACACCCAACGCGAAAAGGGTTTTACGGGTTACCCTGAAAAAATATTTAAAAGCAACAAGACAATGGAGGATTCTCGTCGGCAATAAAATGGGTGGCGGCGTCTAACAATAGCAGTCCTCAATACCCTTTACTTAATGCCACGTAAATGAGCTAATTCAGAGCAGTTTCCCTTTCCTAATATCTCAATACAGTCTCAGGAGGCAAAACGACGCAGGATTGACAGCTTGGTGTTTGACACTGCAAACAAATCATGCCAACGGATTTGACAATATCATTGTGGTTGCTTTGGTTTACGTGATGGAAGGGGAAGTAAACGTCCAGTGACGTAGGTAAAAACCCTTCCAACGGGAGGGATCGGGTGGCTTTGCTTTACCTATTGCTCAAAAAGGTACACGAGTCAACTTGAAATCAAATAAAATGGATGACCTTATAAGCCAAAAGCTTGCTTGTGTTTGTACATTTATTAAATCTAAACGCCACTTAGAAACAGATAGTCGTGCTCAAACGGTATCTACGCATTGTAACGTTATCAATAATAACATTTACCTTAGAATTAAGTACATTCCTAATATGTAACACAAGACAAGATCCAAATTAGAGTTAGTATTCAGCATCGTCTAACTAGTATAACAATACGTAGGCACTGGATATAATTGAGCACCATGTCTAATTATTATTACTCGTGAGTAATAATACTAGCTTGCTCAATTCAGGAGCACAAAGGGCTTTTGTAAATTACCAAATGTTAGTACAGGATACAAAAGAGAATTGTATGTGCAAGCTCTGCACTAATATATGACAACTAATAGTAACAATATGACAAGTTTTTGCATTTCAAATAAACAATAGGTAGTTTGCAAGACAAAAATGCGTTGCTCCAGGAAAACTTTAAAACAATACCAACAAATGACAAACTCAGGATAAAAAAATACGTACCACATAGAAACAGAAATATGACACTAACGTTTGGGTATTTCTCTATTTAATAATAATTATTATGTTGCATCTGCGTACGCTTACAATACAGAGTAATAATCTATTCCACACAGGCATTTGCAAATAATATTTCCATGATGAACGACAGGCTACGAAGCTACGAACTAATGCCCTTCTGCGTTTAAAACAACGTAAAAGCCATAAGGCTAATGATTTTCCACGCAATTCTTGTAAGTTATCGAGTTATCTGCCTATAAGGCTCGTGAGCTCAAATCAATTCATTTAGCTACTTTATAAAAACTTCTTTTTCTTTTAATGAATAAAATAAAAGTCAAAGTAAAAGAGGCCGACAGAAAGTGAAAAGACGCCAGGTACAAAAGACAATAATGGAAAACGATACTTTTTTTGTCAAACAAATTCTTAATGTCGCTTTGTTATAGTTAAATAGGCTTATTGGAAGGGACACGAGACACGACAATTTGCTTTCGGAATGTTGATTTACTGGAAGTGAATCATCCATAGAATTCAAGTTAACGGTTGTACAGTCAACTAATGATACACAATTTTGTAATCTCCTGTACAGAATCCAGCCAAGGCACCTACCGACCGCAAGACATTTGTTACCGAATAAACAATGAGACAGCCGTCACAATAGCGAAACTAGGTTCCAACCGCAAATTGTTACGTAATAATTACATCAGTTTTCGTTTCATGGCTTTAACATCTTTAATAAAAGCCTAAAAGGGCTCCGTCCAAACTTTTATAAAAAGGACGTTTGTTTGATTTGTTTCACTGAATACAGTAGGTGTTGATTCTAATATAGGTAATTAATGCAATGCTTTTGTTTACAAATGCTGATAATATAGTATACGTTGTGATGATATAAAAACATACAAAAATTTGAATTGTTTCCATAATCAAGACTTCCCGAGTGTTTCTAAATTGACAATGCTTTCGCACAGATCTATTTTCCCCGAAAATCTTTAACAATGGTCAGACTTTAAAAAAATCAAACACTTCACCGCGGTAGCACTTAGCTTTGATGACGTAATTTTTTGACATTGAATGTGTGAGGTCTACGGCGATTCATTACAATTTGTTACCAAAACAGTGTGACGTTGAACAACCGCCCGCGTCAATCTGTCATTGGGCACGAGATAGAGTGCCACTTCAGGGCGCCCCCCACGTTTAGAGACAAAAAACAGGCGCCTAGATTACGGCCCATATTGGCGCATATTTTGCTCTCTTCCACAATGGCCCATCATTGCATCTTATAAATTTTATTTAAACCTGACATAATTATGTTACATCGCTTCCTGAAACATTTGCGTCAGTTTTGACAAAATTAAAATGCATATAAATATGTCTTGATTAATTACTAGCTGACCAGAAGATGTTGTCCTGCTACATACCTACATATATTACTTATACATATCTCAGGTTGTCAGTGGCGTATTAAGATGAATAATACACTATATTTTAAGTTAGACCGGAAATGCGATTGCGTAAGCCGCAAAATTTTTTATTCAGTAGAGTTTGTGTGAAAGCCTGGACAAACATACAGACAGATCAATATTTCAAAGATAATGTTTTGGCTTGTATTGGTCCTACGAAAATCATCCATACATTTTTCCTCAAATATCTTCAATGTTGAGACATAAATTAGTTAAATTTTTATCACATATTAGATACGTGTAGATAGATATAGATAAAAATTGCTAGATTGTTCATTAATTCTGTTTCTGTTATCTAGCAGGATGAAGTTACTCAGGCCAAAGGGGAACATACTTCAGATTTCGCATTGCTAAGCGTCCCATCCTAAGAAAACAATGTCTTTGTGAAATGGCGTTGGGTTGGGAAGCCAGAGCTCGCAAAGGATAGTGTATGTACCTACCTCGGGATGAATGTACATTTACTTGATGATCTTAATTACATTACGGTTTAAGATTCTGTTTATTTATAAAACAATCTGTTAAAGTTAAGAGAAAGTTATGCGCGACAAACAGCTGACATTTAAATTATGTCCCACTCTCCTGACCCACGCAAAAAAGGTCAGCATAGAAGAATTGAGATAACATTGGGGCCAAAACTGCACTTTTTAATCTATAGCCACTAACTCAATTAAATTTTCGTCCTTAAAAACGAGCTATTCAGCTGTTTTAATTGCTCTATATTTGGGTATTTTGAGAAGTCTCTCATCATTAATAGCATAAATCGTCTTAGCAATATCTCCTATGCAGAGATATAACCCAATTACATTTTTAGGGTTCCGTACCCAAAGGGTAAAACGGGACCCTATTACTGAGACTTCGCTGTCCGTCCGTCCGTCCGTCCGTCTGTCGCCAAGCTGTATCTTATAAACCGTAATAGTTACACAGTTGAAATTTTCACAGATGATGTATTTCTGTTGCCGCTACAACAATAAATACTAAAAAACAGAATAAAATAAATATTTAAGTGGAAGCCCATACATTCGACGCCTCAGCGATAGTTACCTTTCGGTCCAAGAGATGGTGTTGTGGGTAATATGTGGCTACAATAAAACAATTAAATATTTAAGTGAGGCTTTCATTCAACAAACCAGATTTTTTTGGCGTTTATATACATAATGTTACGGATTCCTTCGTGCGCGAGTCCGACTCGCACTTGGCCGGTTTCTTAATATATTAAGATTAAGATTCAGAGTTATATACTCGTAAGGTTTAGATGAAAGCACTAAGAAGAAAGACAAATAGGTTCATAAGAAACCAATTTCCAAAATTGTTTAACAATCACGAAAACCATCAATATTTTCAAGTATATTCACAATAGTTTTTCTGCAACTATATCACTATTTTGTACGACTGTACCACAATCTGATCACAAAGAGGCGTCTGACCTCGATAAAGTAAATATGTTTTTGCCTTTCATATCCTTTCATTTCAAATATTGTCCCATAGGAAAAAAATGGCTAGAAAAACTAACCTACATAAATAATTCTAGAGTATCGCACCAGTTTTGTTTGCCTCGCACGTCCCTCCCGCACTGAGTGCCATCAGAATGTTAAACTGTACGAACGACGCGAACAAAAACCTCTGACAATTGCTATAGTAAACACTTAACAACTGTCATTAAGAATCGGTCAATTAAAAGATAATGATTATTTCTGCTCCAGTAATACCTCTATTACCTATAGTATTAGCTTTTTCATAGCTTCGAGACAATTAAGTTTTCCCATGATTAAGGAAAGTAAAACAGTCATGTCTTTATTAATTACATCACAATCATTAAGGTATATTATGTTACAATGCCGTAAGTTTATTATTATTATTTATAACACTTACTCCTTATTCATTACTATTAACCACATATCGATTTTTTCCGATATTTACAATGAGCTTTAATTTATTTTGCAATATCCTAAATTAAACAAAACAGCGACAAGCGAAAACTACTCTATTCTATGTCCGACATTTTATTCCTACATACAATACGTAAGACCCCACAAAACAATTGAACAAGCACCATGATTAACATAGAACATGACTCATCAAACGTCCATTCATAAATCATTGAGATAATGAAATTCATGTACTGTCCAAAGAAATTTTAAAATCACAAACAGGTTTATCTTTGACACAAAAAAATGTTACTGTCGTCTTCACTATCTGTTACGTAATCTTGACGTATATAGTGAAGATAAAGTTATCGTTACATTAATTTATAACAATGAGCGCAAAATAGTGAACACAATTCGTCATTTATTGTTTTGTCTAGTTGTGTCCGTTAGTCAGAAGATTGGCATTTGAATACTTTCAAGGGTAAATATCATTTCGAGATTCCTCAGTTACTGACCAAGGTTCGCTTTCACTACCATTTTAATGCGTATTCTTCCATCACTTGTGTTGTATAACGATTTACAATGCGTCTATTGTTCTACATATTAATTAATTCAATTGATGATATTTGTCGTACTTATAGATGGGTACATTCCCGCAAAGAAATATTAAGTTTTATCAACCGTATCAGTTGCATGGATACAGTAAGTATATGTATAATTATACTTCACTGGTTCTTCCGAAAGATCATAATACTTGTAGTAGTTCTTCCATGTACTGGCCGTCGTCACAAATCCAAAGCAAAAAAACCTATCAACACTGACATTTCTCCAATTCGTCATTATTTTTTCTTGTGCGCCGTTGTTCACATTTGAAATTTCTGTTTAAAATGGATTACTTGAAGTTATGGGAAGAAATTAGAAAGCTAAAGAAGCATGTTAAACGTAAACGTGCACGCTCGATTTCGGATTCGGATTCGTCAACAAGATCTATATCACCAACGCAAAGCGTTGGTTATTCTGATAAACAACGAAAGTCGCCACCGCGTAGACGTCGGCGGATTATTTCTAGTGAATCCGAGGATGGTTTCAATGATACGGGAAATCAAGGTTAGAAAAATGTTATAAATTTTATGTTGCATAGTTTCAAGGAATTAAAAAAAAATATGTAATTGCAAGTAACGTCTGGATGGCTTACGCAATTTACTAACTGAGCATTACAAGTGTTGACTGGATGTCGCACGTAATGACTTCAGCAACCGATGTTACTATACCATTGTGTTTGCTTTTTTAGTTGCAAGTGCTGACTGTATGTCCCACGCAACTATTAATTATTGGTTTACCTATTACAGCTCTCGAAAACAGTCAAGACGACATATCTACAATATTAGGGGCTGACCCCACTATTGACACTGAATTTGGTGATGATATTCATTCGCATATGGCTATTCGATGGAACAATATCTTACAAAAAGGGTTGAAAAAAGATACGAGATCTGACATGATTAAAAAGTACCTTCCGCCGGGAAATTGCACGTACCTTAAACCACCGAAAATTAACGACCAAATCAAAGCTGCTGTTCCAGAATCATCGGTTAAAAGAGATTCTAAGATTGAAACTAAACAAACACAACTAGGAGCTGGCATAACATGCATCGGCAGAGCTTTTGATATGGCCATGAAAATTTCCGATAAAACATTGCGAGATGATATTATTAAATATCTTGGTGATAGTGGCCAAATCTTGACTGACCTCCATTATTTGGAATCGATTACAAGACGATCGCTCTTGACTCAGAGCTTGAATAAGAATACTAAGGATGCAATAAGAGATATACCGAGGGACCACTTGCTGTTTGGCGTAGGTCTGTCGGACAAGTTGAAGGCTCTGAAGGCATGTTCAACATCCGCAGCGGACATTAAAACAAGGCCACCGAAGCCGACTTCGAATCGTACCAGAGGTGAACCGAGGGTCTATAATAGCTCAGCGGGGACTTTAAACTGGAGGGGCTCGTCTCGCCGTGCGGCGGCAGCGAACACATACAGCAGCGTGACGGCAAGCGCGTACCGCGAGCGCCGTCCTGTGGTCACGCCGGCGCCGGCTCATCCGCGCCGGGCGCAGACGAGCCAGCGCCCTCCACAAGCCAGGCGGTCTTAACCAGCGCTCCTCAGGTAACACTACACGCCGGTAGATTGAAAAATTTTGTGCCTCAGTGGCTGTCCATTACGGATGATAGCACCGTGATCTCATGGGTTAGAGGGATCCGTATACCGTTTACAAGCAAAGTTAATCAGATGGAACCACTTATAACAGTTCCGCACAATATGGAGGAACATAGGATATTTCGCAAAGAAATACAAAAGCTCATTTCTATCGGTGCTGTCAAAGAGTGTTTACCGTGCAAAAACCAATTTGTTTCAAAAATATTTCTTATTGACAAACCTAATGGAGATAAACGTATGATATTAAATCTTAAGCCATTAAATAAGTTTATACAAACTTCTCATTTCAAATTAGAAGATTATAGGACGGTTTTGAAACTATTAAATAAAGATTATACCTCACATTATTTTTTAGTATATTTATGTATTTTATGTATGCATAGGCTATATAATATATATATTTTTATAATATATATGTATCTATATAAGGATGTCCTTATCGTGTTTATTTTGTTATTATTAAGTATTTTGTTGTATATATAAATATAATATTATTGTATAAATAAATATATATTTGTTTTTGCTTTGTGGAACCTACTACAACCTCTCACCAGCTCCCAGGGTTGACTGGTAGAGAATGCCACTTGGCATTAAGTCCGCCCTTTGTATACCTTTAAGCTAAGGTTGCAATAAAGAATAAAAATAAATAAATAAATAAATTTTTACATGTGCACATTGGACCTTAAGGATGCCTATTTTCTGTTGCATAGCCGTGATCGTAAATATCTAAGATTTCAATACAGATCAAAACTATATGAGTTTTCTGTATTACCGTTTGGTCTTAATGTTGCTCCCTTTATTTTTACGAAGTTAATGAAGCCAGTTATACAATATTTGCGCCTTTCAGGATATATATCAGTTATATATCTTGACGATTTATTATTAATAGGTAATACCTATGCAGAATGTCAAAATAATCGTAATGATACAATAGATGTATTAACTTATTTAGGTTTTGTTGTAAATTACGACAAGAGTTCTTTGACACCAGCAAAAATTTGTAAATTTCTTGGCTTCGTTTTTAACTCAAATGAATTATCAATTTCACTTCCGGATAATAAACGTACCCACATAAGATCACAACTGGTTAAATATAAAAATACGCAGTCATGTAGTATCAGGGCTTTTGCGAAATTCTTGGGTCTGCTTTCATCGGCGTGTCCTGCTGTTTCTTATGGCTGGGCACACACAAAATTGTTCGAGAGGGTCAAATATTTAAGTTTGAAAGAAAACAATGATTATGACAAGTCTATGACCATTCCTAATTATCTCCAACCTGAATTTCATTGGTGGCTAAACAATATAGACACAACGTATAATAAAATTCGACAAGACAATTTCATTTTCGAAATTTATTCTGATGCATCGAAGACTGGTTGGGGTGCGTCTTGTGGAAATAAGAGGACCCATGGTTTCTGGTCGCACACGGAGTCTGCCAAACACATAAATGAATTAGAGCTCATGGCAGCATATTTTGCATTAAAAGTTTTTGCTAAAGATTCTTACGATTCAGACATTATTATTCGCATTGACAACACTACTGCTGTTTCATATATAAATCGAATGGGGGGTGTGCAATATCCATACTTAAATAAAATTGCTAGAGATATTTGGGACTTTTGTGAATCAAAACATAATTTCGTATTTGCCTCTTTTATATCTTCAGCAGATAATGTTACTGCTGATATTGAATCTCGCAGGTCATGTATTGACACAGAATGGGAATTGAATGATACCGCATACCAAAAGATTTTGAAAAAGTATTCTATTCCAGAAATAGACTTATTTGCTAGTAGGATAAATCATAAATGTCCCAAATACGTATCTTGGCATGGCGATCCCGACGCTTTTTGTGTTGATTCATTTACCATTAACTGGGGTTGTTATTTTTTTTACGCATTTCCCCCGTTCTCAATAATTTTAAAAGTTTTATCCAAAATTATAAACGACGTAGCAACAGGAATCGTTGTTGCTCCTTATTGGCCCAACCAACCATGGTTTCCATTATTCCAAAAACTCTGCATATCCGAAGTACTAATATTGAACGCTGACTCAAATTTATTATGTTCTCCTTGCAGACAACGCCATCCCCTACACAAAAAACTGCGTTTGATGGTGGGAATTTTGTGCGGAAAGCATTCATAAAGAGAGGAGTACCTACGGGAGCGTTAGATATCTTATTAGATTCTTTATCTACAAATACATTTAAACAATACCGATCATACTTAAGAGAGTGGGATGAATATTGCGCTAAGCATGGTTATGATTGTTATAATGTATCAACACCAATTATATTAGATTTTTTTACGTTCATGTATGATAAAGGTGCCAGATATGGTACGATAAATTGTTGTCGATCGGCTTTAGCTTTGATATTGGGAAGTCAATTAGACAGTGATTTAATTTCTCGATTTTTAAAGGGTGTATATCGAAGAGCTCCTTCTCTTCCTCGCTATCAGGTTACATGGGATCCTTCCCTCGTTCTTAATAAATTGAGTTCAGTATACCCCAATGATGACTTACCCCTAGAAGATCTTACCAAAAAGATCATAACCCTTCTTGCATTAGTCACTGCCCACCGTGTCCAAACGTTAGCATTAATTAAACTTTCAAATATCCAAATTTGCGATACAAGAATTGTAATCAAAATACCCGACTTAATAAAAACCTCTGGCGTCAATCGAACTCAGCCACTCCTGATTTTACCGTTTTTTAACGAGAAACCTGAAATTTGTCCTGCTAATACTTTAATTTCATACATTAAAAGGACTGAATCATTAAGGGCTAATAATAATGATCAACTTTTTATAAGTTATCGAAAACCACACTCAAGTATATCCTCACAGACTTTAAGTAGATGGATCAAACGCACTCTGGAAGAGAGCGGTGTCGACACCGATGTTTTTTCTGCTCATAGTACCCGGCATGCAGCTACTTCGGCTGCCAGCCGCCGCGGTGTGAGTCTCCAGTTGATTAGACAGACTGCTGGCTGGACCGGCTCTTCCAGAGTGTTCGCTACATTTTATAACAGACCCGTTTTAGAGGGTGCGTTAGATATTACCTTTGCTAGGTCAATCCTAAGTTAATTATTCGTGTCATAAATGTACTATTATTTTCATGATAACGATAATAATATGTATTTTTTTTTCATAGTATAATAATTGTAGTTGATTTTTGTTGAAAAAATTACTTTTATGAGAAAATAAAGAATGATTTTTCTGCTTGTATACTGCAATTTATTTTCATGCTCTCAACATCTACAAGTATTATGATCTTTCGGAAGAACCAGTGAAGTATAATTGACTATTAAAGGAAACTTACCTGTAAGGGAAGTTCAATAGTAATTATACGAGCTGGTTCTTCCGAAAGATCATACGTGAATCCCGCCCAACCCAGGCCCTTATACCTAGGATGAAAATAAATTACCATACCTGGATGGGCTCTAAACTAGAATGACGAATTGGAGAAATGTCAGTGTTGATAGGTTTTTTTGCTTTGGATTTGTGACGACGGCCAGTACATGGAAGAACTACTACAAGTATTATGATCTTTCGGAAGAACCAGCTCGTATAATTACTATTGAACTTCCCTTACAGGTAAGTTTCCTTTAATAGTCAATAAAATATAAGAAAAACGAAGGTCTCGTAGTGGAGCTGATAGGAACGCTGATTGAAATTCTGGTCCAGACATATTTTGTGTGACTGGTAATTTTTCAATTTGATGATGTCTACTTTGTGTACTTCTTTACAGCTTTACACTTACAATACAAGTATATAGGATGTGATAATTGCAGCGTTTATTACATTATTAATCTCATGTATGCCCTATGTGCATGTGTGTAAATATAAACAAACTTAACAAACCTAATATGTCTGATTATTGCATAATACGACCAGCTAATCGTGTTTGAAAGTCTGACTTGTGGCATGTCATGTATGTGAAACAATGCGAACCGGAGGTCAAGAGTAATAGTTATTTAGAAACAATCTAAGAAAAATACTGATTGACGTTGATATGACAGTAACAAGCTGCCCTCTTATTTTAGTTGGCCTGTGAAATCATTTATTCTTATTTGACTTGCAAAGTGCCTGAAAATTAGGTACCCTTTGTAATAGGTAATTCATATTATAAGTAATAATTGAATTAATTAATAAGGAATTAGGAATGTTGAAGCAGGTAGAGACGAACTACTCTATGAACTAAGTATCGATGTTTTTTTATTTAATATAAACAGAGCAACGATAACCAAAGAGAATACAAGAGTAGATAAACTACGATCAAGAGCGAGAATTAAACGAATAATAAAATATGTAGAAGCAAACTAGAGGTATACCCAATTAGGACAAGTTCCACAGTTTCGCGATTAACTTGCAAATGAGTATTTACGTGATAAAGGAGCCGTCGGATAAATTTCACGAGACTGCCCGTCGGTTGTTAAACCACTTATTTAGCAGTATCTACCCGATAATTTCTCTATGGACTCGCTACTCGAGTCTGATATCCACTATACGAGTCGTGGGCTTGTGGGACCAACCCTGAATGTATTGTCACAAACTCACAACTGATATTCTATCAGGCTTCAATTTTTACTTTTTTTTCAATTATTTTTACTAAAAGTCATTAATATCTGGATAATTTATTTATCTTTCAAACTCCTAAAATACGTGCGGATACGGCAAGATGCCGTCGCGGAAGACAATCTAAAGAGAAATAAATAAGTCCACGCTTATGTAATATTGCAAATGCGAAGGAGTGTGAAAAGAAAGTGATTGTAGGTATTATAAACAACAATGTGCAACAAGTAATTCTGAATAGATAAACTTTTGCAAACAAAAGAGTAACTTTCTCGAAGTTAACAAAAGACTGTTAGCGTGAATTTGATAAACATGCATTATAATACGAGTATAACACTCTAGGGGCGAAATACAGTCGTAAGTCGATGGAGGTAAGAATTTTATCGTATTCTAGTCTAAAAAGGTTTATGAATTCCACGGGTATAAACAAACAATGAAATACTAGAAATCATGCCAATAAGTTATACGATAAAGCACCAATTACACTATCAAGACATAGTCAACATTCAATTATTATGTGCCGTTGTTGCTCAAACCAATGAACTTTAAGGAATATGAATCTAAATAATGCAATTCTGTTTTACAAGTCGACATCGAGTTTCAAAACGTAACCTTTACCCATGTACGCGGGTCGGTTTGTACACCATCTGCTCATTAATAAATAATGGCAAATGATTCAACAATATCGCCAACAAAAGCTCGGCCGAAATCCAAGCGGTTCACAACACAATTTAGATTCACATTAATGAAACGTGGGTCGGGACAGCGGCTAATCTAATAGCCGCCGTGCAATAGCGCAAAAAGGGCTTCAAAATGTGGAAAAATAGTTTTAAAACTTTAACGCCAATTATACAAAACGGAGGCTATCAAAGTCGAGAATGGCATGAAACAAAACCGGTCACGTAGCATTCAACTCCCCGAGGATCGCTCGACCAAAGTTTGGAAACGATGCACCTGTGTTATTAACGCATCACACGCCTTTGTTCTCGTACAATAGAGCCAAATTGCAACTCGAAATTCTCGAATTAAACAAAAACCTTTCGAGTGTTTCAGGTAAATCTTTTTTATAAACTCCCACCAATAAGAAATCGTACTCAAGAATATCAATATTATTTATGCAATCTTAGTACGCAAAAGACATTCGAAATTTCAAGACAACATCATCATCGTCATTGTGATAAGTAAATCTGTTAATCAAATTCATAAAAAATTACAATTAACCATGAAATATAATGAATTGATAGGATTTATTTGCAACTCGAAATTCTCGAATTAAACAAAAACCTTTCGAGTGTTTCAGGTAAATCTTTTTTATAAACTCCCACCAATAAGAAATCGTACTCAAGAATATCAATATTATTTATGCAATCTTAGTACGCAAAAGACATTCGAAATTTCAAGACAACATCATCATCGTCATTGTGATAAGTAAATCTGTTAATCAAATTCATAAAAAATTACAATTAACCATGAAATATAATGAATTGATAGGATTTATTAAGTGCTTAAGCCTTTCATTGTCCACGCAATAAGGGGTAGGTCCTTGTCCTTATCATTATTTTCTTTCTTAGTCTAAGAAATAAACCTATATTTTGAAATCCGAAAATTAACACATGCCAAATTTGACGTTTATGGTATTTTCAATTCTAAATTGAATTGGTTTTAAAACTTAGACCTTTATGTTATCACCATAAAAAAACCTTATGAGGTGGGAGTTTATTATCTATCACTTTAGAAAACCTTGCAAGGTGATAGACGACCATAATCGATATAAATGTTTCAACAACAATGCGCTTTCAGATACAAGTTTAAATTAGCTAGTTTGCATATCTAAATTTCTATTTGGGCCGCTGTGTTTGTTTTTTATAATGTGGGCTCTTTTATGGCCCCATACGGCAACTACCACAATTAAAAGCCATGGGGTTATAAAATCGTATTAGAATACTGTGAATAGTAATGGTTACTTTATGGTCACTATAAATCCATAACAAGTGATCTCACACCACACCGTCACACTTCAAACATGAAGTAACTAAAGCCTTAAGTCGCACCTCACATATTTAGCTTTATAAACACGAACTTCATTGGTCAAGCTAAGCATTTTGTAACTGTTTTTAAATATTTTATATCACCTTTATCAGAATAAATCAAAAGCAAGAGAATCTATTTTAATTTCCATTTAAGGCATGACCTTACTTATCTCCAGATTTTTAAATTATATATTGAACTTATGAAAACATGTGCAACGTTTATTTATCTAATCCTTCCCACTTCCTACTTCCTATCCTACTAATATTATAAATGCGAAAGTTTGTAAGGATGTGAGTGAGTGTGTGTTTATTACTCTTTCACGCAAAAACTACTGAACGGATTTTTATGAAATTTTACAGTAATATAGCTTAGAAATCGGAATAACAGAATTAATTAAAATTTATAGAGATTTTTATATTTTTATATTTTCTACAAAACAAATAAAACGAAATTCAATATTGTAAGTTTAGTACTGTTTCAATTTCCATATTAATGAATAGAATTACACATTTAAGTCGAATTTGCAACTATATATTATTAATTACTATTTCATATTGAAGAATTAATAATTACTATTTGGCACGAATTTGCATTTTTGAAAAGAATATGTATGTAAAAACCTTTCATATAACATAACGGATAAGCCGCTATTTAATGTGAAAAGTAAAACACCTCATCAACTCTGATTATATACCTACTTTATTTACAATTGTGGACCTACTATAGATCATTGTCAATGTAACAGGACTAAGGGCCTACGCAGACCGGAACGGCATGGCAAGGGATTTTGCCGTCAGTCAGCGCACACAAGCCGCTTAGATTCCGCGGCATTCCAGCGCCTTGCCACAGCATGCCGCGGCAGCTCCTGCTGCCCGATACACTTTTAGTTTTTTAGAGTCCGAGTTTAACCGTCTACGTAGATTAGCCCTAAAGGAAAGTAACACAACCGTTAAAAGATCCTGCTTTCTGAATTTAATACTTTACAAAAACTGATTGATAGTGCAATACTTTAAAATAATAATGATCGTTGGAACAATAAACTGGCTAAAATTGATAACCCTGGTTCAGACTTGTGGCGTGTAGTAAAATCGTTAAACTTTAAGCCTAATGTCATTCCTCCTTTGAAAATATCTGATACTGCAGCTACCACATCTAACTTAGAACAATGTGAAGTTTTGGCTGATACATTTCTTGAAAATATGAATCTCACTCATTCTTGGAGCAGTGAGCCTATCATTGTTACTGCCGTAGAAACATCTTTAAAACAGCTACAGGAATTTAGTGAAATACCTACATGATTCCTGTGGTGCAAATGATATATGTAAATGAGCGACGGTATGCACTTGCCATAAGGTGGCTTGCCTGCATATTATGAACGAATGTTAGGTATGGCAATTCATCTTGGTGTCCTGTAAGGTGTGCAATCAAAATTATAAAGAAGTGCGTTACTTTCCTGTCGCTTGTTACGTGGGCAATGGAATTTATACCTAACAAAGAAATACGTCTATCGTCCGTTGCGCTGAATGTGTTGGATATTTTTGCAAAAACTAATGTGTTACATAGCACGCCAGAGCTTCAGGGAAAAAAGGGACCGGGTCTTTGCTGGATTGTTCTATGTTCCGATTTTATAAATTATACATTTTATGGCCACAACAATTCCTAATCTGTAATTGTAATAAGGCTCACGAGTCACGTTCGACGGACATCGCTACATTGAGTTTGAGGAATAAGTAGAGTGCACCAGTAGTAAAGCCAGCATCGGCGTCGACGAACTGTCGAATATTTAAATAAATTATACGAATCTATTCCATACTAATCGAATGAGAGTTACTGTAGGATCTGTGTATTTCGTTCGTTGTCCTTGCTTTTAAAAAGTGGTAGAGCTGCTTATATAACTGAAACGTGTCCACCATTAATGATGTAACCTAGCCTAATGATACTTGTACCAAAGATACCCACTCAATTATATTATAGGTGTCAACTTACAATTGGCAGTGGAAAGCTGACGCTGCATGCAATAAGCTTAAATCCTGTAAAAATATATATCTAACCTTGAAAAGGTACATTGTAACACACTGCACTTTTTAGGTAGGTATACATTTCCCGAATCGAAATAAAGTTGGGTTACTGACACGTACCTACCTATTTACATAAAATTTGATTCGCTCATTTTGCACACTTAGAAGACGTGCTAGATTCTCGCATGAAATCGTTCAAACTTAAAGGTCATTTGCGTCAGTTACCGTTGAAGGCGTTACCAAGACTAGCCGCTGTTACCGAAGCGGTCACTGGTTACAATTGCATCGATAATGCGCCATTAGCGTTCCTTATTCAGCCCGAGCTCTCATTACGCGGTGCAATTTTAACGGCTAATTTCATATCTTTTCTAGGTCAGCGTAATCTTTCGCTGCTACGGTACCGATAATGAACAATATTTTTCAGCTTAGCATCTCAAAGTTACTAACCAGTCCCAACATTGTACGTTAGTGCATAAATGTTAGCATGTGGTCGAGGTTGCACTCGCGTGTAAGATAAAATTGCCCAGTTCCCTTTCTTGAGAGTTATAAAAAAGAGAATCGATCGATTCAACTCGATCGATCGATCGATACTTTTGGAGTGTAGATTATTTATTAAGAAATTAATTGGTTCCAGAAAAAATATACATAACATCCCTAATTTTATTTAGAATCATCAAATCATTAATGATCATTAATCATAATTAAAGTCGTAGAAACACAACTATTCTCGTATAGGTTTAAATTCATGATAGGTACTCAAATGAGACGGTCGGTCCAATTCTTGAGGTCGGAAGTTTTTGTCGGTTGAATCGGTTGTTTGCTAACATGACCTAACCTAACCAACCGAACACCGTCGTTATGATGCTGTGTATGCGCCGGCGCACAAAAACCGTGTCGAATCGGACACAGCGCCGCGCACGCCGCCTTTGCTCAACTTCGACATAAACGATTCATTTTAAAACAACAATACTTTAAGTAGTTTTTAATATTCTCCCGTTAAATTTACAGATTACCTCAAAAAAATTATGATACAGCAGCATTTACAAAGTATACCTATTATTAAAGATGGAATAAATTAAAGTAAGATAATAATATTTAATAATAAAATTTCATAAATAATGTTGCAAGCATTGGGCGTAAATAAAGTTAGGAAAGCTGTAACTATACAGCAATTTGAACTTTATTCACATAAAATTCCGAATGTTATACCTATTTGAAATTGCCCATGTTAAATCTGGAAACCGTCCATTATTTCCTCAAGCTGCCAAGTTCTACGCTCTCCCCTTTATAATAATGAGCCCCGAATCAGAACAAGGATTTATGGGTATTTAATTCTGAAAAGCAAACAATTAATAGAACCTGTAAATTGACACTAGCAAAACTGTTCATAATTAGGACCTACCTATCGATAATTTTTCGAAATGTTTTAATACTTATAATAATAAAAAGGAGGTAGAAAAACTAGCGATTCATTAAACTGCACAAGGAAATGTTTTCAGTTACTCATTCAATACCAACATTCAGAGATTCAGGCCCTCAATTCAAGCACAATCCACCGTTAGTATTTTACATAAATATTCTCTCTTACCTCCGTTCAGAGATGACCCAATCTATGCATGCAGGGGCGTAAAAATAATGGAATAGTTATTTCAAACGGGCGGCGCTAGTTATACGAGTAGGTCGTTCATGTCGAGTTGAAAGAGTTCACTTGTAATTACATATCATTTTACTGTAATAAAATCAGTACTTATGATCAATCTATGGACTTTGTTCGAAATGTACCTATTGAATGAGCGTATCAAATAAATAATCACAGTCAGCGCCCTGGCGAGATTGAATGTTTCGTTTATTTGTGTTCATAATCACAATTTCACGCATACTTATCGAGAGAGCAAACATGTTAAGCTGTTAGTCACGGAGCCTGTTTTTGTGTACTTTGACGTTCACACGTGCATTTAAAAGCCCGCATGCGTAGATCGTAAACATTAATTTTGTAATTAAACCATCAGTGCGATATATTGTGCTATGTATAAACGAGGAAAGATTCTACTGACGAAAATTGTCTCCGCGCTAACGGGAGCGTGCGCGACGTTATCTGGAATGCGTGTGATACGACCACGCAACGCTGAATAAACGCCCCGTGAAGTCATAAAACCAAGCCACGGTAATTCTAAAGGACGCCTATAAATTCTTTATTTTATGATCGCAAGCATATATTTAATTCTAAGAGCGTCCGCACTGTTTCCTTTTTTGTCCCATAAATAAAGAATTTATAGTGAATTTTATATGTCACGCAATCAGTGTTTAAACACCTGAGCGGAGTTGACACGAAATGATGAGCGTTAATGAGGTACGATAAACACGGACCGGAGATGTAAATTATAACATCAATCTCGTCTCGGAATCGTATGAATAAACGAAGCGGTCAACGAATGATTCGCTCCAACAAACGCCGCCCTAAACTCGGTTTATTCAATAGGAAGCGGTCCGCCTCCATTGAAAAGCTGACAACACATTTCTTAGCCTTTTCAACTACGGTGGATACAAACTGAATGCACACGCTTCCTACAGATATTATACAAGTCATAATAGACCGCCGCCAACGGAAAATGTTAAGAATATTTGTATCTTCCAGAAATACCCCGCAATTATACTCGCCAGTGGCCCGTTTGCCTCAGATTCACAGAATAGACGAACAAAACGAACGAATTTCTACGTGTTTACTTTTGAACAATATGCGTAGGAGCTTATAGCGTTATTTACATGCCTGTTTATAGTCTTGGTATTTCTACGCGATCTACTTTATAGTAGTTTTATATGACATGCGTTTAATATTTGTAAGTGATAAATATGTTTTTTTTAATTTTATTTTATCTTACGTTGGTACCTACTTCTTGTCTTCTCGCTTCGATTTATTCAGTGCTATTACTTCCACATTGATGTAATTGGCACATAGTAGTCTTTATATCTTTGTATTACTAAAATTCCAGGTACATATTTGAATATAAATTAAAGGCAAAGGTACATTTTAGCAATACAAATCGTTTAGACGAAATAAAAACCATCGCATTTTACACACCACCGATTATATACATGCTATCTATCTAATATGGTTAATGTAAACAAATTTCAAAGTATCAAGATCCATAGATCCAACAAGGTAGATACCATCGTATATATTTTTATAGGATTCACAAACAAAAGCGAAGAAGGTATGAAAGTAAACACGCCGAGGTTCCTTCAGTCACAATGGCTGCCGGTACTACACGTCATTGGCCGTCACTTTGAGCAGAAACGTAAACATTCAAAAAATCATCAGCCTCGATAATATTCCTCAGTAATAATAAAGAACAAGTTTCCCTACATTTATAGCCAGTAAGTGCGAGTAATACACCAAAGATAAACAGAGATCATGTAAGCACGTTTAATTTATTAAAGTCTGTCGACAATCTTGGAAAGTATTTCAAGTTTTACATGTTACTTTGTTGTGGCGTTGGCAAATGCTATGTGGTACTCTTGTAATATTTACATATTAACGTAAATATAAAGGACAAACAATCTTACTAACCTACCTAAAAAAGTACGTACAAGTTTTCTGCACATGTGAACATTATTACTTTACACCAAAGGGCATCACTGATGCAATGTCAGTCAAGAAAGCAGATCGCCCGTTTGCTAATGATGCTCCGACTTCGCAAACCAAAGAAAATACGATCCCACCAAAAACATTTTCAAGTAAAGTGTTGCCAAGACGACTGCGTACGGTTTACCTTGTGAAAAAGATCATCAGATCTCATGTAGAGCCAAGCTTCTGAATCTACAGCTCTAACTCTACAAACCCTAACTTCACTAATTCTACATCTCAGTGAAAATGTGTGGCTTGGCTGTTTCGACTTTATAAACTAAATATTCGCTTAGCAGTGAGAAGAATTCGAAGGCATTCGTTACGCTTTCGTGACGGTAGCGAAATGCTAGTGAGAGAGTCAAAAAGCTTATCACCAGTTGATGTCATACATGTATCATATTCAGCCCTGCTGTGACGAGCTTGTTGTACATATTTTACCTATGGAAATTATTTGATTTATAAAATTAAATAACAACGCGATATCTCATCTATATTTCGACGAATTGCGACATAGAATCGTAGAAATTAATATGAATATATTGCTGAATTACCTACAGGATAATTTCAATACAGATTGGGGATGAATCGTATTATCTGAGTATAATTATGAATTTTATGTAAACTGCTAATAAATGAGTAAACGGGCAACCGTACGGTAATTGTGACTATCGCTCGTATCAGTAAACCAAACCAAAATTACAAACGCGTTACCGAACATAGCCGTCTATAGGTACTCGTAGCAGGTAACTTCCACAACTTCTCACCACTCACTACGATGGTTATTGGTAGAGAACACCTCTATACTCCGTTCGCGTCCGATATGGAATTCGTAATAATGGCAATCCACACATATCCAAGTCCAATCTATCCATCCCTGTGATTAAGGTTATTTTTAGACGGCGAGCGATGAAAATAAAGATAAATTGAACTGTGACCACACGGAATAAAGTTGTTTTAGCAGGGAGCTGAAATTTCATATAAACGGCGACTCAAATATATAGGAATGTATCCGTATTGTAACCATTACACAATAAAAGGTGAATAAATGATTATGATTTCGAACTTTGCTATTATTACTAACTACTACACCGACATATTTTTTATGTGCTAAGATATCACAATAAAGGTTAAATCTTAACGTGTTAGTTCAGGTGCCAAATTGAAAGACAAGATATTTCTAAAAGACATATCATATTTCTTCACAGACGGTGCGTTATGCAATAACAGTTTACTTAGGATCTGCGAAATGGAGCGCGAAGTACCTATAAATAATCATTGAGTAAACATATTTCATAAATGCTCTACTTTGATTGATGTAACAAATTTCAACGAGTTCATTTTTGATCCGGAGATTTTTCCATGTAAATATTTCTAGTGAATTCATACAAAAAGTTTGTGTTACCAATGTAAATATACCTAAATGTAACATATTTACTCGAAGTTGATTTCCAAACAGATCATCATCATACTCTAAACTTCATATTGTATAGACTACAGGCCCATGTCAAAAATGGATGGGTCATACGGACCACCAGGTGATGTATATAGGACGATATAAGAGCACAAAATAACAAGATTCAGCACTATGCCGTCACTTGTAAGCTGTCCAACTGAGTGCTGGAGCCTGGAGAGAATTCAAAAGTGCAGGTAGAGGGAGTAGATTTTGGTCATATGATTTTGTACGGCATTTTCACCATCGATAGATCCATGAAAAATAATAAGAAAGCGCGCAGTCCCGTAAAAAAATGGTGCGCCACAAAGTCGGTAATTTTTTTTGATTTTTTGACAATTCCAGGGTTTTGGTCATTTGATACTGTACGGCATCAGTTTCATACTGTTTCAATACAGCTTCTAATCCATTATTCCGCAACGCCGTATAAAAATCATGCGACAAGGGGAAAAAATCGAGGGCTGCAACCCCCTCTATTTCCGTGGTCCGGGGGGTGATTTGAAAAAGTACGGCTTCGGTTCCAAAACATTATCTAGCACTCAAAAGTACTATTAATAATAATGCCGTCAAAAAGTTATTGTTCATTTGAATGTATGTATATTAATATAATTTTAGCTTAGCTTTTTTTCTTTACAGCATTAGTAAAAAATATCTATACGATAACCAATACAATTTCTGACCGATAAATTTCAAGCTTGATGTAAGCAATTCAACAGCAGAATTTGTTCAACTAAAAGTGTCAAATTTGTCAACGATTTACATTACGCATCCCACTTCTTGTAGACGCCCACGTCAGGGCATCGGTACACGATGACGCCGCAAATACGATACAAATAAAATAGATACCGATAAAAATATATATTCATTCAACCCGTTTACACGTCCTCTAGCGACAACCGATGGAATGTGTATCATAACCATTCATACCCATCATACTTCGCTTTCACGATATAACACGCCATACTTTCCAGTTATATTGACTGGATGTCCATATAAAATTTTATTCAACTACAGATAAGCTAGATACTGAAGCCACTAGTGTGTGTTTATTTCTTTTATTATGATTATGTAAATAATCTCTTGGCTTTCCGTTTACAAATAGAGACAGTAAATATGGGTATTTAGGTGTTCGAGCCTTAGCTTGAACCACATTTGAGATTACCTTCCAATATTCGTCATTAAAATAGGCTATCTCACTCGCACAATGCATCAAAATATAGTGTTGTCTCTGTCTATGCCTTCTCCCCCCTCCTCACACGCAGCGGCCGGTGGCCATTTTGCTTCAGTACGCTTTCAATATTCGTCGGGGCAACACGTAAACCGTACAAGCAAGTACTTACTCTGAAACTTGCCTCACATTCCGCTCGACGCTCATAAGCTCAGCGACGATATTATTCCCGCTCGGCGCCTGTCGGCCCAGCGACGATATTATTCCCGCTCGGCGCCTGTCGGCCCAGCGACGATATTATTCCCGCTCGGCGCCTGTCGGCCCAGCGACGAAGCGTGGCGCGTCGGCTCGTTGAGACCACGCGCCACACTGCTCGGGACGACGCGATGGCTCAAATGGAGCAGCGTCGTCTCGATTGAGGCGACACGTCGTCTCGATTGAGTCGACACGTCGTCTCGATTGGGGTGGCACGTCGTCTCGGTTGAGGCGGCACGTCGTCTCGATTGAGGCAGCATGTCGTCTCGATTGAGGCGACACGTGGTCTCGATTGATTCGACACATCATCTCGAATGAAACGACGGCTCAAATGAGGCGACCGTTCAGATGAGACGACATGGTCTCTAATGAGGCAACTTGTCGTTTAGGGTAACGAGCGAGCACATAATGTATATACATATTGCTCTGATTTCAATAAAGTTAAGCAGCCACTTGTTTACTTGCAGAAAATGGCCGAATTATCTACTTTGGGTGAACTGGCCTTGGAGACGTATCAAACTGATACAAGAGCATTCTCGGTAATCGTTGCTGCTGTCGACCAACATTTTCCGAACGGTTGGCACGAATGGAACAACTACACCTTTCAAGAGTTGTTTGGGAGTTGTGGGGATCAGATATCCCCCTCCGTAGAAATAAAGCTAAGATTCGCCATCCCTATTGTGGATATGGCTGGTGCCTTCAACCTATCAGCATCATCCTTGTCGAAGTGCGAATACAGTGCTCACTCTTATATGCCCCCCACAGTGTAATGGGAAAAATACATGCACCATCTTACAATATATTCAGGGACACCGTGTCCAGACTCAAATCAAAATTAAAAAGACGCTTGGATGCCTCCTCCGAGCTAGGAAGTGACGACCCACGGTCAAACACCGATGAAGCATCAAAAGCAATCCACTCACGCTCAATTTGAGAAGCAGACCAGGGCAGTAATGAGCACTTATTAGCTACTATCCTTAGCCAACAAATGGCCCTGTTTCATAAAATGATTAATATGCAATCGGAACAGAATGAAAATGGTAAGTTGTTGCTGCAAGAAAAATCAACGACAAGACTTAGATCAAGACTTAGATGGATCCTTTGAATCCCTCCCAGATAGCACTGGGGATGATGTAGGAATTGCCCCTCGGTACGTTCACGAGAAGTTGAACTTAGGGGCACAATGCATGCATCATGCCGAAGCATCTGATAGTGAACCTACTCTCGATTTCACCATGAAGACCACAGGTCAGGAATCGAAGGGGGCTTTTGCGACTCAGAGTGGCGCAATATCCTTATGTTACGGCATACCTTTATGCCAATAACACAAAAACAATTTCAGGCTACTCCTGCCTTCTGTGCTTAAACCCGAATAACCTCCTCGCGGGTATTACCCCAGAGTGGAAATCTGTCGCTGTCCTCGAACGATTTGACCATACTTTAAGAGTGATCACAAATGGGTTAATTTAATTTAACAATGGATGGTTTTCCAACAACTGTTAGATTGTTTACCTAAATGAAAGGGAAAGTATGGCAGGACTTCGTTACAGCAGACTCAAAATTTAGGAAGACTTCAGACTCTTTACTGCAATATGTTTGTGGTCGGAGGACAGAAGTAGTACAGAACCGCAGAGATCTATTTACATGAAGGGAATTATCTTTTTACATGAAATACCCCCTTCGGAGACTCATCTCTTTGAAGAGAAAGCTTTCACTGAGGTAGTTCAGGAACACGGGGAATTCATAATTTTTTTTCCTGACAAAAGGAAGCAAAATAAATCTTCTAGATACGGAACAACATTGTGACATATGTTATGCATATAATAAATGAAATGAAATAAATTTCAGCGCAAATCAAACCTGCATAATAACCAGGGATCTACAAGAAGAATTGATTCCCAAAATAAAGGAAAGGGTGGAATGGCACCCCACTCAAAGCACAAAGCAATCGAACCCTACACACCAACCAGGCAAATTAAAAAAAAAGGGGGGGGGGGAGGCACACGCAACTCCACTGACTCCATCCGAGCGGGATACCTCGCATTTCACACAAGCCAACGGAGGGAGGCACTCGAAAGTATATTAAAAATTATAAAAGGCTACAGAATCCCCTTTCGGACAACCCCACCTATACAGCAGTTTACAAGGAGAAACAGACTCTGGCTTCAAACGAAACATTCCCTCGAATTGCCACGGCAAAACTAGATTGCAACGCCTTACAAAAATCCATTCATCAAACGGGTTTTTTTGGTGAACGATGATCTTGAGGAAAAAAATCCAACAGGGAGAATCGCCCTATATTCAACCTTAAGAATTTAAACAATTATGTTCATGCCCCGTCTTTTCGTCTTATAAATCAATTTCAAATACCTTTACATCTAGAGAGGGGAGATTATAACTATGATGTATATAGATACCTCGCAGGCATATTTTCATATCCCCATTCATCAGAGTCATTGCCGGTTCCTGTCCCTCGCGTATCAAGGAACCGTTTACGAAATTACTTGCCTCCCATTTGGTCCGGCAAGCAGTCCGGCCGCGTTTGCCAAAATAACGAACTGGGTTGCGCAACGACTAAGGCTAGAACACTTGCGAGTCCTATTATTTTTGGAGGATTTCCTAACAATTCACCTAGACCCCCTAATCCTGGAAAGTCAAAGCAAGTTTGCAATGACATACTTAGAGGATTTAGGGTGGCATCCCAATCGGAAGAAGTCGTCTCTAACCACATCAACCAGATTGGAGCACCTGGGGATCATTTGGACACAGTAAAAAATACCAAGAGCCTGTGCCCCAACGGTTCTAAAATAAAGCACATCATATCGAAGTTTCTGCGGTTGAAACGATAGAGTTGGCGGACGTTCCTAAATATTACTGGGTAAACTAAACTTTGCATCACTGACGGTACCGTTGAGCAGGCTTCAGTGCCGAGCACTTCAGAGAGCCTCAAATCGGTTACCAGACAAGATCCCTTACAAGAAGTTTCCCTTACGGGACTCAGCGCAAAAGGACTTATTATGGTGGATGGAGAATATTCAGAAATGCATGCCAATACATTTCGAAGATCCCTCGATCTTCATCACAACGGACGCAGCCGATCTAGGTTGGGGAACCATAGCGAACAATCGCTATTTATGGCAACAATGGTCAACGACTCAGAGGGAATGGTAGAGCGACATCAAAGAATTATGGACGGTGCTAGAAGTGCTTCGGAGACTGAATCTCGAACTGACATTGAAAACCGTTGTTCTCCAATCGGACAATCGCACGAACGTAGCTTACATAAACAAGCAAGGGGGAACGAGATCGTTAAAATTGCTGCGAGCGGCACGACAAATCCTCTTATACTGCGAACACCAACAATCTCACCTCATTGCGCGACATATTCCGGGTGTATACAATGGAATAGCGGACGGCCTGTCGAGGAACGAATCCATGCTTTTCTAGAAGTTTCGGACGCCGGAAATATATTTGTTTGCGTCGAGGCGATCAGCTGTGGCAACTTACATATGTGAGCGAGAATGTCGAAGACAAAGACGGTTGTTTCAACGACGCGTTCAGCAAGAAGTGGAAGTACAAGTTAGCATGGACATTCCCACCTCCGGCATTAATACCTCGTGTGTAACAGCACCTCCAGTCGGACAAAGGATTATATATTCTCATCGCTCCAATTTGGGAGAACGCTTTCTGGAAACCAGAATTCCGCCTCAGGGCAATGGGTTCCCCTCTGCTTATCCCGAACATCCACAAGAATTAGATCGATCTACAAACAAACCGAGCACCCCCACAGGCAGAGCACCTTAAATTGAGGGCCAGGATGGTTCGGGCTGGTCACATCAAGTAAAAGGATGGACTGAATCAGAAATTGCTTTATTAGAGTCATCCTGGAGAAAATCATTGTTAAAAAGTTTCAAACCAGTATGGAGAAAGTGGTATACTTGGGCCATAAATAAAAGTATCCCGACACACAATCCAAACCCACAAGATTTAGCAAGGTACCTTTGCTACCTTCATGATGAAGTCAAGTAAGCTCCCAGAACAAAAGCAATGCATAAGTCGGTCGTTGCAAAATTTGGAGGAGGTTTCGCTATACGCCCTCCTACTAACTAACTACTACTAACTACTAACAATTGTCTTAGAAAATGGAGGACTTAATAAACTTTTTAGTATCGTATAGCTTCAACGAAAAGGATCTCTTTGCAGTCTCCAGACATGCTAGCGTTCTACTGTTGTTGTTACTGGGGGAAGGGTCCACGACATCACCTTATTATCCCTAGAAAGAGGACCATTTGTAGATATGGACGTAGAATTACTATTTTGGTCAAACTTCGGTTCCAAAACAAATTCAATCTCCTACAGACAGTCGAGCTGTCTAGATGACTATTGAAAAATGGACGCAAGGACAACAACAATAGATTTGACATAGTTTTTGGATGAGGATATACGTCATATCAATTTCTCATAAACGTCGAGCGTCAAAGGGTATTAGCAGCATATTTATTACCACACGCGGAATCGCCAAACCTGCCTCACTAACGGTTTTTGTGGGTCGGATCAGAACTTATTTAAAGAGGCTCAAATCTGTGCTTCGGCGGGAAGTTTCCGTGCTGCCGTGGCGACACATGCCTGGACTAGCAACCGGTTTACGGGGAATTATTGGCAGTCAAAGAACACCTTCTTTAAACATTACTTTAAAGATTTCCGCAATGTTCCAAGACCTAACGTGAATGCTCTCTCTGGATCCTTCACTGTTACATAAATTAATCTTGGTAAACATTAGCCGATGTGTTTGATTAATCATCTAATTACATCAAATTGTCTTACTACGTAGTATTTAATTAATTACTTTATTAAACTCCCTCATACTATTCTGCCAAAATAATGTATTGATTGAATACTTGTCATTATTATTACAATAAATAGCTAAAAATCATTATAATATACTTATGCCTTGGACTTTAAATCTCCCTATTTATCTCTATTACATCGGTCACAGTACGCACACGCAGCGCCGGCAGATAATAAACACGTCTCAAATGTGGTTCAAGCTAAGGCTCGAACACCTAAATAGAACCGTTTTTCCCCCGAAGGGTATAAAACGGATATTTAGGTTTCAGCCGCAGCTTGAACCACACCTTCAGGTCCTTGCCGGCCTGAAAAGTACTGAAGCAAAATGGCCACCGGCCGCTGCGTGTGAGGAGGGGGGAGAAGGCATAGACAGAGACAACACTATATTTTGATGCATTGTGCGAGTGAGATAGCCTATTTTAATGACGAATATTGGAAGGTAATCTCAAATGTGGTTCAAGCTGCGGCTGAAACCTAAATATCCGTTTTATACCCTTCGGGGGAAAAACGGTTCTATATAATAAATGAAATTAATATTATCAACTTTGATTAATTATTACCATCTTCAATTTTACTAAATATATATTATATGTCGTGGCCACATCGTAGATTTACTCACATCATGAAATGGTCGCATTTCATGATATGGTCAACTGACTATTATTGGCCACATCATGATGTGGTTTGAGCAGATCAATGATAAGAAATCGTTTCTCGATATGGGCAATAAAACGCGCGGCTTTTTCATGAAATGGTCAAGACTATTTTGATCATATCGTAAAGTAGTTACATTAATTACCGGTAGAGGCGCTGCAAGAGCTTTGTTTATGTGTAAAGATGGCGGCCATTGGCGTAAATGTTGTTTCTCTTGTCAATTCGGCCTAGAGTAAAAGAGTAGCAACAAAAATTGCGAATACAATTCACGTCATAGTTAAAACCGGCCAAGTGCGAGTTGGACTCGCGCATGAAGGGTTCCGTACCATTATGTACCTATAAAACGCCAAAAAAAATCTGGCCTTTCGTATGAAAACCTCACTTAAATATTTACTTTAGTTTTTGTAGCCACATATTATCCACAAGCAACGCCATCTCTTGGACCGACAGGTAACTAAAAGCGTCGGAGGCGTCGTAGCCAAGAGATGGCGTTGCTTGTCGCTAATACATCGAAGCCATATTTCGACTTAAATATTTATTTTATTCAGTGTTTTAGTATTTGTTGTTGTAGCGGCAACAGAAATACATCATCTGTGAAAATTTCAACTGTGTAACTATTACGGTTCATGAGATACAGCCTGGTGACAGACGGACGGACGGACGGACAGCGAAGTCTCAGCAATAGGGTCCCGTTTTACCCTTTGGGTACGGAACCCTAAAAACGAGTAACATTGATCGGAAGCATAAAACTTGAGTTGATTTTGGATATAAAGCAATGAATACTCATTTCCATTACTACTTAGTCAAATTCTTCAAGGTGTAGGTAGGTCGAATTGGTTACAGAACCGAATTAGCCTACCCCTACTCCACGTAGTCTTGTATGCCCTACCCCTAGAGAGTTTTTTAGAACCCGGAGGCGCGGATGGAGGGCAGACCCCCCCCCGCCGCTGGCGACCAGCAAGCCGAAGCTGCGCAGGCGAGCGTGGGTGTCTGTGCTTTGTTACGCAAGGGCGAAGGGGCTGCACCTTCCGCAGCGCCGGAGACGTCACGGTTCGAAATTATGCCCTATATTCCGCGTTTTTACGATCCGGCCAAACGTTGATGACCAAATCGTGAAACGTAGACGATTTTACGATCTGGCCAAACTGAGTTGACCATTTCATGAAATGCGACCATTTCATGATATGGTCGATCATTTCATGATGTGAGCAAATCTACGATATGGCCACGACATATACATAAATAGATAGGATTCTACTACTTGTGCTTATCATCATCACCGCAACCCGTAAATGTATCTCAGCTGGATAGAGGTATCCTCTCACAATCCCGTTTTCCGTTTGTAAATGTAATTAGTAGTGTAGTTTTGTAAATTAGTGGTGCGTACAGGATTCGCACCTAGGTTCCCCCAATTCAGCGAACGGTCAAACCACCTAGTCAAAGTGGGCGTTAGAGACCAAATAACTTTGAGAACCTTTAATCTATTGTTATTATAAGATACTAAAAATATTCTGTCTGTAATGTTCCATAAAATAATTTATTATTTTCTTACAATTATTATGGTTCGAAACATGTTATTGTTGCAATGTTGTTTTTACGAATCGCTCAAAGACCTCAATCTCAAACGTAATACCAAAGTGAGAATCCGTTCAATCCGTTATCTCGTGTTTCCAGAACACCAAGTAAATCAGCACAGGCCTGTAATAGGCCGCAATGAGCCAAGTAAGTAGTGGACTATTAGACACTGCTGGCATTATTCTAGAGTCTACGTCATTTTATCACATTCCGATATATGTAGTATGGTGAGAACTTAAATGACTCAAGTTGGACGAATCTATATCCTTAGTAGCTAAATGGAATAAATAAAACTAATGTCATACCTACCACTTAATAAATAACAAATTTTATGGAAAAAATAATAACAAAACACCCTTGAGTTAGCAGAGCATCATTCAGCGATAGTAAGGAATGCTTAAATTCTAGAGAGCTTTGTCACGGTTCATAAACCTGAATAAGGTACTTTTTTGACCAATTTCTAACTTTAGCACGTAAAGGTACTGAAATTAACACAATCATATTGTATTAATTTGAATTCGAATTCCTCTTACCTGCGTAAGAATCTGCAAACTATTCGATATAATACGAATGACACCAGAATAGCGGTCCAGAGTCACTGACGCATATCGACACGACCGCCGACAGGTGCCTTCGGTCACGTGCGGTCCACTGACGGATGGAGAATATTTTTTGGAAGACAATTGATACACATATACGTACGTAGCTTCGATAATCCAATCCTTATACCGTACAGTTGTCCGCTTACCAACAGGTGGCGTATCTGCTTCTTTGTCCATTGTTTTTATAAAAAAATGACGAACATCCTAAAGATATTTTTTACGACTGATTAGGTCTTTTAGGACTGACGATTAGGACACTAACATCACTAAAGGCATTCAACATTCAAAGTTACCTAATGATATTTTAACTTAAGCATCTTCAGATATCGGTCTGATTAATTCCGGAAGCGTCTCCTCCCGAAATGTACCTAATCCTATCCTAAGACAATAGGTACAGATAAAAACATAGTCTTAATTTTTTTTTACTCATACACGAAACCTCTACCATTAACGTGATAAAAAGAGTTAAACATGTTTTTAAATTATTTATTAAACGAATTTGAAAATATCGAATGTATAATCGTTCTTTCCTTGAATAATTTAAGCCAGACGAATAAAAAACAGGAGAGCCAAATATAGACACTATAGATTTCATCTATTTCTAAAATAATACAGGTAATCTTTAATCCGTCTAAATCCCTAATTTAGATTAGTATGTAGGTAAACATTATTCTATTATTTTCTTAAAAATGTCTATAAACCGGGAGTCTGTATTCGATGGATCGTTTGAAAAACATTTAGCCGGTTTAAAAACATCTTTGTTCAAATTTGTCTGGCATCTCATCCGGGCTAATCCTTTTCTCTTCGAATAAAGGAATCTGTTGCTAAATATCTTTTCGAGGGTTTTCAAAACTTTTGAGGAAGCTGGGAGATAATAACAAACAATACGAAACAATAGACAATAATCGTATCGGTTGTTCCTTTATGGTCCGTGATACCTGTATTGTGTTAAGACGCAAAGATACTAATTGCAGGAAGGATAGTAAGCACAACGTTGCAGATAACAATAGATGCAGAGACAGTAAAACACACTACAAGAATGAACACAAAACTATAGTTTTTTAACTCGTTTTCATCTTTTATGGTAGTTGTAAAAGTTTTTGCAGCGGCCACCTAGCATTAACAAATTACTTTAACATCTTTTTATTTAAAATTAAATGTGAGGACGTAAAAAGATATTGCATCCGTACTGCTATTACAAATGTTGAAGTCTGTATGTTTTTTACTCAGTTCGCAAAAACGGCTGAACAGATGTGGTCGAAATTTGACACACAGCTATTTTATTATCCTGATTAATACGCAAGTAATTTAATTTTTAACGTGGTCACGAATTAAAATAGTCCACGCCGATAAAGTTGAGAGCACAAGCTAGTTTATTACATCAATGTGCATAACGACTCGGAACTCTCGGAACTTGAAGTAAAACTACCTACATGTTAAAGGTCAACTTCGGTAAGCTTCAAATTGAAGTTCTCACCGAACTCCTGATCACTGATTGGTATAGATTTCATATACTGTAAATACTGTCTGTCAATTCATGGAACTCATTAGAGTTGAACGACCGACACTAATCAGACATGGCTACGCGTTACCAACGCCATACATTATAAACAAGTATTAAAGTGTCTAATAGACACAACGAATGACACACGCAATAATTTATAATCCGAATTTATTATTAAAATATTAACACTTCGATATACGGCAGGTTACTATAATTATGAATGTAAATATTTTGAACATTGATAAGCATCAACATAATTAGTATTATAAGGCTTGGCCTGCGAATGTGTGTGTGAGGTCACGTATCGGAATATGTAACTTTTATGTTTTGGTGTTGCCGGTAGTCGCCGACGCACAGTCTATTAATCATAGTGGTGACGCCTACGAGGCGGAGCGAAGGCTTATTAATTCTTGAGGAATTATAAAATCGACACCACAGGACAATGGCCGGCCGATTAGTGAGCACAATTTGTCTTGAGTACGAAGTAAAAAATGATCAGAGCGCACTTGATCACACTTACTGATATAGACGAGTACTGCTTGCCCGATCGTATCCATCATCGGCAATTCCAAGACATCCATAAATTATATTGACAACGGTTTGAAGAATTGTTTTGACTCACACAAAGCAATGTAGTACAGTCAAGTAACGATCTTTATCTAGTTCTCGATGAAGTGAATGAAGTACCTGTAGCCTGTAGCATATAGTTCAGCTTTTCATATCGTGATTCATACATTTTTTGCTACAGCTCGCATACACATAACATATGGTCACAATGTAACTATATCCCATTAGAGCCAAAATTATGGAGTAAATAATGTAATTATTTATTAAACTGTTGCTAAAATCAGACTTCTTTTAGGTGAATCTAAAATATTTATTTAAGTAGTTACAATAAATTCAATTTAATATAACAAACAAAACAGTGTCATGTAGGTAACTAATAATTACTTACACTAGACCAGCGAGCAGCACTAGACTGAGTCACAAGTACACGGTGACAGGATATACACTTATACTTATTACAATAATTATAATACAAGTACCTAATTAGTTCTGAAGACAGTTTCGCTGGGTAACTATGAACCAAGAATACTACACCATTATTAATGATTACGAGGCAAACGCGAACTAAATTGCACAAGGGTTAACTGCACCGCTAGCTACTGTAACGACGAAGTACTTAATTATATCTGGGAGAGTGTGCTATTTATTGGTCGCAAACTCGAGTTAATTGCTCTGCGGCACTTTTTTTGTAGAGCAACCCGCGCGGATAAGTAATGAACTACGAGTCTTACGCAATTAAATTTTTTTGAAACAAGCTCTCAGAAAAAATCTTTACAAAATTGCCTTAACTAAACGAGGCTTTATATATAATAAAAGCAGAAAACTGAGATGATGGTTTGCTTTGCAGCAGAGCAGGCGTGTAACTGATGGTAAGAGACGCCCATGTATGTACCTATAACAAAGGTACCAGCTAACCACCTAACGAGCTGTTTTTGAAAAAGTATCGGTACGTATTACTCATTTATTGACTGACTCGTCAATCCTGAAAACTTAACAAGTTAAACAAACAACATCGATTTTTCAACCCCACGAATATCGTCAGGATTAAACAAGGAGAGGCAGACCCCAACTAACTTTAAACAGAAACCAAACGCCATCATTTCATCTTTTGGACTTAACAGGACAAGACATTTTACAAAGAATTAAGAACTCTTAACAGTTCAATTTACATACACGTGAAGGCCTATTTTACAGTTACATTGACGTATCAGCTTACAATTTATAATTGTTAGAATTCAATCTGCTAGGCATTTTCAAATAATCTCATTACTGGTGCGAGTAATAAGCTATAAATAATTGGAATCTATTAAAGCAATGTATTGAGTTGCTTAGGATACAAAAATGTTTGATATTCACGTCACTTAGCTAGATGAATCAATACATCTTAGTGAAATATCCACGCCTACTTCGTAGGATAACTTCCTTATGTTTCTTATAGAGTTATCTTGAACGTAATTAGATGTTAGAACGAAGATTCATGAAATAGGTTAACGTGACAATTACTCCGTAAAAGTATGTACCAGAAAAGCACGTAATATTCAAAATGATTCGACTCGTTACAACTTAAATTACGAAACATTACCAAAATAAGTTTCCGGCACAGACATTACTCATCCGGCGAGTAAGGTAAAGCGGTCAATAACAAGGGTCAACATCGACTATTCATCATAACGACACGCATGTAAACCGCGAATACTAACTACATCATGTCGATCGTAGCATTTTTAAACTTAAATTTGACCAACACCATCAGCTCACGGCAAAAAGCCTGGCCGTCCGAAGAAAGAACCGATCGAATCAATCACAGTCAGATGCCTAAAATAATTTCCGATCAACAATACGACCGCGACTCGTCAAGTAGCCGGTCGGTATGGAGATGAGAGAGACCAAAACACAACACCCTCGCGGTAACCCGCTGCGTCATATTAACGAACGATAAACAATCGTGTGCAACAATACCCCTTTTAAGAGATTGGAGTCCGAGCATCATGTTCTCGTTGAATGCGCTCACAAATATGTGTTTTAAACGAGCGAGTGATAAATTAATTTGAGATTTCATTTGAAATCGACAGTCGACGTCTTGCAAGTTCTTAATCACGTTTGTTTGACACGTAAAAATAAATATTCTTAATTCTTTAGAAAGCAAGACCCAAAGGACTGTCCGTACTGTTTTACCTTGACAAATTCAATTTGGTTCAAATGAATAAATTGTAAGTTTACCTCTTGTCGGAGTAAAATTATATAATTTAATTTTGTAACATGAACATCAAGGGCCATATGACGTCAGGATATTGTGCGCAGATTGCCGGATACATAATAGTAGATTGTTACACAAGGGACGTAAGTAAGCTATTACAGAACAAGATCCAATTTGGCGCCAGTGCGAGCGCAGCTCGCATAGGGCGCTAATGGATCGCGTGCACCCGAGATATTTAGTCACACGAGCGAGCGCAGCGAGCGAGGGTGAATAAAGTTCGAGGGTGTAATAGCTACTTGCAACCGAGGTAAGCATTCTACTTTATATCATTCTTGTGAGGTAAATAAAACATTGGTAATGCAAAATGAAATTTTAATTTCAGATCAAATGAAATGCCGCCATTTCCATTTTTTTTTCGTAAATAGTTTTTTATTTTTTGGAGTTTACTCCTTAAGAAACGATTTGAGTTATAAGGCCCGGTATGAGATTTTATGAGGAGGAAAATCAAGTTTAGAAACACGAAAAGTTCAGGCATTACGTAGAAAGAGACAAACATATAACTATCTCAAATCTCTAATCTCTAATCTCTAATCTCTAATCTCTAATCTCTAATCTCAAATCTCAAATCTCTAATCTCTAATCTCTAATCTCTAATCTCTAATCTCTAATCTCTAATCTCTAATCTCTAATCTCTAATCTCTAATCTCTAATCTCTAATCTCTAATCTCTAATCTCTAATCTCTAATCTCTAATCTCTAATCTCTAATCTCTAATCTCTAATCTTAAATCTCAAATCTCTTAAATCTAGTTTTGCATAGTTTGAAATGTATGGAAATTAAATGCCGCCATGTTGTGTTTTTTTTTTCAGTAAAAAGTTTTCTTACCATTTTATAAGAAAAGAGATTGTTTACCAAGGAGTTTTGCATAGCTTGAACTGTAATGTGAACATTACAATTCAAGCATAGTGCGACGTAATGTTGCCTTGAATTGCAAACACCAACTTACAAGGAGACTTTCCACCATAGTAATCCCTAGTTACTGAGCAAGTATGATATAAATATATTTTTGAATATTTAATTTTTAGCTGACATAGCAATCCTACTTCCTACTTCCTACTAATTATTAGATATAAATGCGAAAGTTTGTAAGGATGTATTTGAGTGAGTGAGTGTGTGTGTGTGTGGGTTTGTTGCTCTTTCACGCAAAAACTACTGAACAGATTTTCATGAAACTTTGCAGTAATATAGCTTAGACATCGGAATAACATAATTTGTTAAAATTTATAGAGATTTTTGAAGGGTCTGGTTCCCCGAAGCAAAGCGATCATAAAATAGCTCTTGTTTAATTTACTTAACCCTTTTGAAGTGAGAAATCATAAATTGTTTTTACAAACGTAGGTAAATCACAACCTTTTGAAAGAACTACATAATATGTATCGACTAAGGAAGAAAGAGAACTCAATTAGACGTTACAGTCAAAATAAATAAAAATATTTCTCTGTTTATTATTATGAAGACGGTTTGTAGTCACTACATTTCATCTAACTTTGTTTAATTAGACAAGAAATGCTTTTTGAACAAAGATTGGATTATTAGGTACCGTATCACTCATACATATATAGATACATGTGCATCGTTCAGTGATAAGTTGATAATTGAATATAATATGGTAACACGTCTTACACACAGCCGAGAATGACTATTTGATTCAGAACAATCTCTTTGCTGCTTCATTCTACGAGTTTACGATAAAAGATCGAAGCGACAATATTACGAACTTCATAATAACGCTATGCTCAGAGACAACTCTCCAAAAAACGGATTAAAGAGTACCGAGCTCGAAGCCCCTTGGGTATATATTATTTATGTAAATTTTTTCGACCGCTCAAAATTGTATTTCAGCATCGACGTGATTAATTTAGACGGATTTTTCACTTGGCCTCTCCCTAACGAAACGATCAAACAAATGACTCTGCGATTGGTAAGCACTCAGACGAATGTCTGCTGGGAATTCATTAGAATCTCGTCGAAAAAAAGATGAGAACGCCGTGATTTCATAATATTGTTCAGCTGACAAATAAGATAGAATCGCGGGAAAACCTATTTTTACTCTGTTATTAAGCTTCGTCCGTAATAAAGCTCGAGTAAGGCTGAAGACAATCACAAATCTTATAAAAGGTTTTTTGGTCACGTAATAACCCATGTTAGGTACTAAAACCTTAAGGCAATGTGCTTTCATCGCTTGAAAGGCAGAGATTCTTTCTTAAAAAAATTAGTTGTTTTATTAACGAACAATTTATAGTGGAATCGAGATCCACACTCGAGTGATATTTCCGACAGGGACCGAGGGGCGCATGCGTTTAATGAAATCAAAAGGATTAAAGAGCATCTGCCTGCTTGTTATTCAAATCGATTGGGAGCTCGTTTATCATTTAAAATAAGCTACCGCTTAGATAAATGTGGGGTGTGGTTAGCGTACAACAAAGGAAGCGATGTTCGGTAGCCCAATTAACTAACCAGTTATATTAATGAAAAGAGGAATGGAATCGTTTGGAAGCAATGAGGCAATAAATTGACAAATTGATCTTCATGAGGATATCGATATAAAACTAGATCTAACTTCGTTACGGGAATTATTTTATTATGTGATAGTCATAACAAGGCTTTAAAGTTAAGGGTTGAGTTTCCGTCAACATATAATTCAATGCTGAAGATAATTAGATACAATAACTTACTACTATACTAGCTATACCAATTAAGCTATACTATCTCAGTAAGATGCTGATGTTGAGCAGTGTCGCCTAAGTATCCATCCATAGCAGTCCATATCTTTTAATGGCCCATATCAGCCGATTTATATATATCCTCGATTAATAAATATGTACAGTGCTATCTATTATGCCGCAATTAGTGTCATAACAAGGTCTGGAAATATAAAATGAAAAAAAAACTAACTAATTCAATTTACTAATTCAATTTACAACAAAACAAACATTTCGTAGTGATGGTGTCTAAAAAACTGAAGGCGACAACGATCGCAATCATAAAATATCAAATTATACAGAAATCAATTGAATACACATTATTTGAAATGCAATTTTATTTGCTCGTAGAAATAAATATTGCGAGCAAATCTGCATGTCTGATTCTCGACAGAGGACTAGAGGAATAAATTATTCTAAATATTGATTTAAACGTTAACCCCCAAGGCATTAACAATTCACTCTAAACTATTTTCGTACCCCATCTTACAAGTACCTAACAAATTTACACGTACTTCACAGCCATTTCTAAGTATCTCAAGCTTGTATCAAGAATAAAACCGTGATAGTGACAACTAACAATTATCTCCACGCTCGCACAACATTCGCAGGTTGCTTATAAATTAATGGAAACGTGATTTAAATCCGACTTCGTATTGAAATTCCCGATGGTTACAAAACATTCAAGTGAATAAATATTGAATGCGACAAACCGAGGCACAATGCTATAATCCTGACGCTGCGTTTTCTCAGCGCAAACAAACAGCTACGAAGATTGAACAAATTACGAAGGCATTGTCGAGGTGTTTAGAAAATTGGGGAACAATTGTCCTGCCGAGTTAAATCTCTGATAATGTCTTTGAAGAAGTCTCAAGGCGGCGAAGGGATGAATAAATCTCTCTTAATTGGAACGCGTCGCGGCTTGCGACAACATAATGTGAGTATTTTGTTGCTATTACATACATGTATTCTTCTTTTCGTTCGCTCAATACGTAGGCCAACTAAACTAATGATGCTAAGAACTTTTGACAGCTGAATAACTCAAAATCAGTAGCCTTTTCTCAGCAGTTATTTCTGATTCACGAAGTAACAAAGATTAAGAACATCTCAAAAAGTTACGTAGTTTTTCAACGTTTCTTATCCTACAGTTCAATTCTGTAACTCAATTAGGGAGTATATAAGTTTAGATACACAAAAACTGTGTGGAACTTTCATACAGCTTATACATTCATACTTCTGTTAATACTAGCTAGATTTAAATATAACTAGAGAACCGCCCGCGCTTCGCTTCGGGACCCGTAGGTAACAGCCGCGTAGGTCTCGCTCCCGTAGGAATTTAGGCTAAAAAGTAGCCTACTACTCGCTCTCTTCACTCCACCCTGTCTGAGGTGTGTGGAGCCCTCGGGACAGTTAGTTCCCCTTTGGGGGTGTCTCTCGCGGCCCATTAAAACGGGCCGGTCCTTGGGTTGGGCCCTAAGGCCCTTGGTTGTCCATCTATGGTTAACCATTAGGTCAAGTCCGGTGAGTGGTGGCCTTTTTACAGGCCACAGAGTCTTAAACGGGATGGGGTTCATCTTCGCGCCGCCCAGGCGATCGAGGCCCTACCGGGTGAATCCCGCTGGTGGGAAGCCCAGCAGGAGCCGATCAGCGCCGGGCGACGACTTACGAAGCCCCAGTATCATCAGTGCTAGCCCCGTCCCGCGCACCAGCAAGTCGCGCGGGAAGGCCCAGCGGTCCGGTGGACGGGTGTGGAGCGGCACCAGGTCCTGCAGATGCGGGAACCGCGACGCGTCGACACGCCCGAACATGTTGCGTGCCAATCTCTCGATGAAGTCGTCCAGGCTCTCGACTCAAAGGTCCCTCTGGATGACGGCGTTCCTGACGTACCTCGGCGCACCAGTCAGCCGGCGGAGCGCAATCGCCTGAACCGCACGCATCCTCTTGCGCTGCGGTTCGCTGGCAAGCGCGTACCACGCCGGTGCCGCGTACGTGAGGCGGGATCTGATGTAGGTCTTGTAGACCCCGAGCTTCAGTCCGAGAGGGAGGCTCGAGGAGAGCACTGGTTTCTGCCATCGCGCTTCTGGAATTCGCGACGGCTTTCGTTACCTGTGGCTTCATCGAAAGTCTTCCGTCGATTTTGCCCCATTGGATATCTAGTCCGTGAAGCTCCAGAGTAGGGTCCCGCCTGTTGAGGTATCCTCCTATGTTCACGGCCTGCGTCTTCCCGACATTCACCGACAGTCTCCACGCGGCGAGCCATTCGGGGAGGGCATCAAGCGCACGCTGCATCTTGACGATGGCGTGGGTTCTATTCAGCGACGTGGTGATGTATGCCACGTCATCGGCATACAGGGCAAGCGACGCCCCCCTGCCGCCGGGATGTCGTCGGTGTATCAGGCGTAGCAGACCGGGGACAGGCAACTCCCTTGCGGGACGCCGGCTGCGATCGGACGCTCGGTGGATTCGGCGTCTTCAACCACTACTCTGAAGCTTCTATTTTCGAGGAAACTGGAGATCACCTTAACGGCACTCCGGGGCGCCGACGACTGCGAGATCTTGTAGAGAAAGCTGTCGTGCCAAACACGGTCGAACGCCTTTTCCATGTCGAGGAATACTGCACACACGCGTTCTCTCTTATTCAGAGCCGCGGTAACGGTGTGCAACACCCTCGACAGTGCTGTTCAGCGGCATCAAGAAGTAGCCTTCCACTTCTGTTGGCAGCTAGGCTATTCCACCCCGGATGCTTGCAGTTCCAGTCGCCCGCGCCCACCACCGGTGTCGGCGAGTCCAGCAACTTGCGGACATCAGCCAACAGGATAGTGCCAGCGGGCGGGCGGTACACTGAATACAGCCGGAGCGGGGAGTTCTCGAGGCAGAGCTAAAGTAGCCTATTACATTTGCCTATGACTTAAGTAAATTACATGTAGTATTTGATAGCGTAATTCAGAACTTGCAAATGAATTTTATTAACGCCATCTATTAACAACTCCGAAAATAAATATCTAGCAACTAACAAAACATCGATCTTCCCATGGGAATGGGATGTTTTTCCGCGGTAAAAAGTAGCCTACGTCACTCTCCACCCTCCTAACTATCCCCACACACATAAACCTTACCATATAATAGCTTTGTTGCGACGTGAAAGCGTCACAAACAAACAAACAAACAAACAAACAAACAAACAAACAAACAAACACACTTTCACATTTATAATATTAGTAAGGATTGTATAATGAGTATAATGATGATATATTATAATAGAATAATGATAATATACATACATATTATCAGTATAAATAACTTAACCGAAAAATACAAATTAGTAACTAACATCGGTCATAAGCGAATTTAAAGCTGAAGGAGACGATTATACCTACTACCTACTTTATGCCTAAGTATTAAAAATTTTAAGGCCAACTCTTACTTAAAAACCAGGGATTATCTATTTATACTAATGTTCATACGTAAATATATTAAAAAATGATTTTATATATAGCTTTTGAGGTTCCAAATTTCTAGAAAACTTTATGGATGCGTACTCTTCTGTTTTAAAATAACCAACGAAGAGACAGTTTTTAAATTCAGACTTTTTTGGTTGTTTTATTTTACTAAAGCGAACAATAATGTTAAAAGTTTTATAAAAATAAAATCCCTTGATTTTATTTGATAGCAGCATCGACCAAATATCGCATAGACACACCCTATTCCAAACATAATCTCCCAAAACGGTATTTAGTTAGTAACAAAAACATTCGTAGCAGTTGTGCCGCGGCCGGTGTCGCATACCTTGAAGGGTTGAGAAACAGATCATACGATAAGATCCTAGCACTAGAGTAATTCAAATAGTTCAACATTAGTTCGGCCACAAAAAAACGACGTTCATTGTGAAACGGACAGGACGAACCGTTGTCGGATGTTTTATCGACGGGAGTGAAAGCTAGTATCGTTTGATTAATCTATTTCTTATTTAAATTAGACATCAAATAGGTTACTGGCTTAATTATCGTAACACGCATTTCGTAATGCAAACAATAGGGCTACAATTTCAATATTGTATTCCAACGTTAGACAATTATCTGGAACAGAATTCTGTCAGTTTCGAGACAACAATCTTGTTAAGCATTTGTTAGTAGAATTAGTTCTCTCATATTGTATAAATAAAGTGTAACTAAGAAGCGAAAGATCCTCGGTTCGATGATGACGACGAAAAGGTGTCAAACAAATGTCTGTTCACTGGTCGTAGGTGACTGGCATGACTTATTTAATTGCCCTTTCCAATATTTTGGGTCCTATCATGCATTTATTAATCCAAGCGCACCTCCTATCCTCGTGGTGCGTCTTCTTTGGTTATGCTGAATAAGGCTTGGGTGTTTCTGATGTCAATGGGGGATGGACATTCTTTCATCGTTTGAAGACTCTAAAGTTACATAAAAAACCTACGACTTCGATTTAGGTTAAACTAATCCAAGATCGTTAACCATAAGAAGGTTACCATACAATGATTATGGAAATAGAAATCGATTGCTATCCTGTATGTTAATGATTTGCGGCATTAAGATTACAAATTCAACTGCCAGCATCGAAATACTCAGTCCTCAACAAAATCGGGTATTAGTTAAAGTAGAGCAGTGGAAATTTGTCGCATATATTATCTGCCTAAATTTTTAAAACGTCACCAACGCTTGGATGGGGCCAGTAGCGGGAAAAATGATCGTTTAGGGCGATACAGCCGGCGGCAAATCGGTTGGCAAATATTAGCTAAGCGTCCGTGAAATTGTCTATGCGAGAACCGGTGCCCATACAGCATACATTACCAGAGGTATACTTTATTATCGCATAAAGCAAAGCTCCTTGAATTATCCAACCTGCCGTAAAAGATGCGTTAAGCAAGTAATGTGTGCTGGGCCGAGATTTGGTCCCTTGTAGCGGGTAACAGCTTGTACTTTGCCTCTGAGGTCTGCATGAATTAGTGGTAATATGTTTACAAGTGCTAATATACACACCGTGAAGAACTCGGTGTTTTAGTTGAAAGTGAAATATTTTTCTACACACCTTGTTTGGTATTTACATTGTTTATAGTACATATGTAGGTGTCCATAGGTGTGTAGTGTTAATTTAATAAAGGTTATTCCTGGGATACTTATCAAGTTTGTCATGGTTTGTTCATGGCCATTTACAAACCTCTTTCTCGAAACGTTAGCTTGAGTAAAAACATGTCAGTGACACCATTATGGAGCATGGAGCGGCGACAACTTGTATTACCATAGCTGGTTAGATGTTTAAATAGCTCATAAAAATAAAAGCAACATTAGGTATTGACGCGCATTCATTTGTGACCACAACATCATTCGTCATATTAAATTGAACAAAAACAACCAGAAATTGAAAAAAAAATTTACATAGACAGAACCCCAAAAACTTAAGTCAAAGACCACATGACAGCTGAATAAATAGATGAAAGAACTTTTTACATCGATCATAAGGACAAAATGACCCCAAAATTATTATAAGATCGTGTAATATTATAAATTGTATAATTCTTCTACCTGCGTTTCACGGTCGATAAAAAGCGCCTTAAGCAGCAGGGGTGAACCGAATGTATCGACATTCTGTTTTTATTCAATAACCGTACAGTTTTAAGGACGATTCGTATTACATAAACCTTCTGTTGTTCTTAAATTGACTGAAACATTCGATTAAGTGCCGTGGTTGATTTTTATTAAAATGTATTTGTGAGTTGCAAAATTAAATTTTATTTTGTTTCACGATATTTTCCATCGAGTAATACTGCCCAACTACGCTTTTTTGACGATCAACCAAACAATGCTTCTTAAATTTTGATAGCTATTGGTAGCCTTCATATGAACTTAGAGGTGCCGTTGGATGTTAATGACCCAAGAAAATCATCCTGTCTGCCGATTTTCTCGCTTCCAATGTGCATAATACTATATTTGCAGTTTCAACCGAATATTTCAGTCCCGTTTTCAGTTTTCTAATTCAATACAGTTAAAAATCATTAACCTCGCTGTCCGTAACAGACCTTTGCGTAATTGTTAACTATGAACAGAGCAATTTTAAAACAACTTCATCAAATCGTTTGCGTTTGCTATGACGCAATCAAAAACAATTTTAATATTAATCATGCTACAGACACGCAACAAATACAAACAACGAGTTAAACATGATAATCTGCCCGAAGGGTAAATAACAGAGGAGTGATTAAAATCGAAGAAACGAAGCAATTACTGTACGTCGAAGCAGCGCAGAGGCTAATGACAACCGGCATGATCTAAATTAAATTAAATACCAATGTGTACGTAACCTTTTTTTTACTTAAAATAAGTTAATGCTTGACAACGATCCCACCTGATGGTAAGTGGCGATGAAGTCCATGATCCAGGCGGAAACACCGACGCAGGCAAGCTATTCCAGTCCTTCCGCTTTTAAATGTTGTTTAGATTCTAAACTATGTAAGTAAATTCAATTGACCTAATTCGATATTATCGGATTTCCATTACTTTTGTTAATTAAATAGCACAAACTCTGGTTAGTATTAAATATGAACAGTTAAAGCGTAAAACAATTATATTCACAATTCACGTGAAACTGTCACCCAATAAATTTGATTAAGGACTACTCCACGAACTTAACAATACGCAGCAATAAAAAGCCTCTTATTTCGTACTGTCATTTGTAAAAAATGGCGGCAATCGCGAAAAAGAATTCTGCAGCCAATACCGATCGTTCGTACGAAATCGAGGAGCATTCTATTCAATCCTTTGTCGCAGCCATTTGATTAAAGTAAAGGGGCCGCAATCACATGCGATATACGCTATATGCCGGCGGAAGTATCGCGTTTACAAACGGCGTACCGCCTGCATTGACTCGGCAGGCTCGTTTCGAGGACTCCAAGAAAATACTCCTAGTCGAAGCCAATCCTTCCCGGATACCAAAATACGACTCACTTGTCCGCGATACCCAACACCGCACGAACTAAATTGAAACCGGCAACACCTATATCTAAAGTTGAATAAAAAGAAGGCGGACGCTACGAACTAGAGCCATTCTATCAGGGCGATAGGCTTGTAAGGAGATCGATTTATATGGCTGCTACCACTGAAGTGGTTCGCATAAGAAAAGTACAAAAGATAAAAGCATAGGTGTGGAGAGTATTATGAATCTCCGCCCATATGATTAAGCACAGTAGGCGGAGATTACTGTCGGATCTGTCGGCACCCTTTGGTTATTTAATTTTATCTTTTTAAGAACCGTGAAAAATATAGACAACCATAAACTACTGAATAATACGACCGATCGCACCTGTCGGATTACAATCGCTCACAAGCGCACATCGAACGTCGAATCAAACAATGCATCTTATTGATGTTCTTGGAGATAAAAAATACGACATGAAACTGTTCTATACACGCCGGGCACCTACTATTGGACGCTCCTTGTGCCAGACTATTACGCTATACTATTCGACGCGTATAGACACCTTGCTATTGCTGGTGATTGACGCGCCAGTCTACCTACCACGGTGCCGGTGAATGAGGAGAATGAGGTGCGGGGGGAGAAATAAAAGACTAGTTTGACGTTTCTGTTCTTGTCTAGCCCGCGCCTGTCTGCCGCCGCCCGTTACTATTTCACTATACACTATTCACTATGCACTGTTGCCTCTTCCTATTTTTCTTCCTGTTTTCTTCCTGTTTTCTGGAATCCGACTGCCATCCGAATGCGACTTCGCACGGCGGGCTCGCTATATTTATACCCGATGGGGGCGTGGCTTCGAGCGCGTTCTAGAAAGTTCTTTATTTCTATCTCTTTCTCACAATACAGCTGTTTCTATCTTACAATCTTGTTGTATTGCTATCTTGCTTAGACTATATGCTATCTCTTTCACTCCTAAATGAGGCCTATTTACACCTCGGAAGCAAGACCATATCGAAACCCCAATCCTATTTATACCTCGGAAGCAATACCATATTGAAACCCCTAAGAAAATAATTCTTATTTTCCTACATAATCTATTAGAATCTATTTAAAATCTATTTACACGCTATCGTACCTATTTACCTAACTATATAACTATCCTATGGGGTAAATAAAAGGCAAAAAAGCGTATATTTATTAAAAACAAACTATGAAGAACACAAATAAAACTTATAACTATGAAAACATAAGTAAATACCTATCTATTCTATCACTATTCTATTCGCACCATTTACTTAATAAAACTATGTACACGCACTATCTGATTCACTATAATTTTACGCTATTTCGATCGTTCTGAACATTCCTCCCACCGTGAACCGCAGTACACACATCACAAGGTTCACTAATCACTCGCGGAAGAACGATCGTCCTGAGTAATCACTATGAGTTTTTTCACTGGTCTACGCAACACTCCACCTTTTGTTTGCACATCCACTGTTCGCACTATTCCGTCCCCTCCAGGGTACGTAGCTATGACTCGTCCTATGGGCCACACGTTTCTCGGCAGGGTGTTGTCCACGATGAGCACGATGTCGCCGTTGGTCAGCTGTTCGCCTCTCCCGTGAGGCTGGCGTCGTCGCTGCAGGTCAGGTAGGCACTCCTTGACCCACCGCTCCCAGAAGAGGTCCGCCAGGCGCTGGGACGCCCGCCAGTGTCCTCGGTGTATCAGGTCGCCGTCGATGAAGGTACCCGGCGCCGGGTTGAGGGCTGGACCCAGCAGCAAGAAGTGATTCGGCGTGAGTGCCTCGGGATCGTGGGGATCCACCGAGACGTGGGTGAGAGGTCGATTGTTGACGGTGAATTCGACCTCGGCGAGCAGTGTAGCAAGAACCTCCTCGCTCGGATGGCGGCCCGTCAGCGTGGCGTTGAGGGCGGTCTTCACGCTCCTCACCAGGCGTTCCCAGGCCCCGCCCATGAATGGGGCCCCAGGAGGTATGTAGCGCCAGCTGATGGCGCGGGTCGCGGCTTCGTGTGAGGTTGCTTCGTCTATGGCTCGACGCAGTTCCCGGTCGGCTCCATGGAGGTTGGTCCCGTTGTCAGACCAGATCTCTGTCGGACAGCCACGGCGCGCGATGAACCGACGCAGCGCCATGATCGCGGATCCCGTCGTGAGTGATGGCGCGATCTCCAGGTGCACGGCGCGAGTGGTGAGACATGTGAACAGGGCCACATATCTTTTCTGGACTGCGCGACCGACGGTGACTGTCACTGGCCCGAAGTAATCCACCCCTGTAAAGGTAAAAGGTCTATTATGATGTGCTAACCTACAGAGCGGTAGATTACCCGTTGACGGCTCGGGCGGCGACCTCCTGCGCATGCGGCATAGTAGACATCTATGTATAATCATGCGGGCCACGGTTCGAATCCGAGTTATCCAATATTTCGTCCGACATTCGTTTATAGTGGCTTCGACTCCCGCGTGATGTAATCTTCTATGTACGTATTCTATGTATAATCTTGCTATGTGATGATCGCCGCTCATGACAGGAGGGTGCCGTGTCTGTTCGTCTATGTTCCGAGCCGCGTCTATTCTTGATTTAATCTTGATAATTCCATTCACTATTTCGACCGCTAGCGTGCGTAATAACCCCTTCTTGCTATTTTCTATGTGATGGAGCTCGCTATTGAATGAATCTCGCTGTGACACGCGTAGTAATAATTCTTCGGCCCGCTGTAGGTATTTCACGTCTATTTCTATATATTTTCTATCCGTCTGTACGTGAATTTTTCTATGACTATTTTTCACGGCCGGGGTTCTATTCTTGTTCCAAGTCGGGTCCTGCTCCTTATTTTTTCTATGCCTCCTATAGTGGGCTTGCACTCGGGGTTGCCGACACAGGTCAATGAACTGCAGTACGCGCGCTGTTGCTCTTAACAAGCGTTCCCATCGCGAAAATAACAGCGGGTTCGGTACAGCCGATTCAATTGACGTGTCCACGACGCGCGCGTGATGTACTCGCTCTTCACCGGTGCGCGCTTCGAGGGCTGGCTGGTCAGATGGCCACGATGAGGGTTCTTCGAGCAGGAACTGAGGACCTTGGAACCATCGGTGCGACGAGTTGAAGTCCGGCGGTACGTGTCTCGTAGCGTCGTCGGCGACGTTCAGTCGAGTCGGTATCCAGCGCCAGGAGCTCAGCTGACTATTTTCTTCTATCTCAGCTATCCTATGTGCGACGAACGGCTTGTACGAGCGGGGTCCTGTTTTCAACCACGTAATTACGGTCTTGCTATCCGTCCAATATATCGTGGACTCCGGCTTCGTATCGTGCTCCTCGCAGATGGTGCGACCCAGGCGGCTTCCCATTACAGCAGCTTGGAGCTCCAATCTTGGGACTGATGTCAGCTTCAGTGGACTCACTTTCGCCTTGGCGGCCACGAGCGCTATGTGGGTTTCTCGCGGTGTTTTTATCCTCCAATAGGCCACGGCGCTGTAGGCGGCCTCGCTGGCGTCCACGAAGACGTGCAGTTGGAGCGACGTAGCTTCACTGTAGCGTGGGTAACATCGCGGCACTTGAACGTCACGTAATCTCTTCAGCTGTTCAACCCACGTAGACCACTGTATGGCGAGATCTTCATCTATGGGCTCGTCCCAGTCGGTTCCTCTCCTCCAGATTTCTTGGAGTAGCTGCTTCGCTCTGATGGTGACCGGTGAGGCGAGTCCGAGCGGGTCGAACAGTGACATGAGTACACGTAGCATGCCCCTCTTCGTAGGGTTGTCACTTTCCATCACGTCGGGGGGAAGTCGGGCCAAGTTGAGGTTAAAACCTATCGTGTCTTCTCGTGGTCTCCAGATGATGCCCAGTGTGCGTTCTATCTTCTGATCGACGTTCAACGCGACGTCGGGTTGCGCCCCTGGCGCCAACGCGTCGCACACTCGCTGACTGTTTGAGACCCACTGCCTCAACTCGTAGTTCGCTTCCTTGTGTATCGCTGCTATTCGACGTGCGGCCTCTATTGTTTCATCCTCATTGTCGCAACTGTTGAGTAAGTCGTCGACGTAATGATTTCTAACTATTGCATCGTAGGACTGCGGATCTTGATCTCTATATCGCGCTGCGTTGATGTTCTTCACATAAATCGCTATTGCAGGCGAACACGATGCACCAAAAATGAGTGACGTCATTCTATATTCTTCCGGCGGCCTGTCGTCACGTCGATCGCCCCGCCACAAGTACCGAAGTGCGTCTCTATCTTCCGGCTTGACCTTAACTTGCATGAACATCTCCCTGATGTCGGCTGTCACTGCTATTTTTCGTTGACGGAATCTCATAAGCACACCCGGTAATGACTGTATGAGGTCCGGTCCCTTGAGCAAGTGGTCGTTCAGTGATACACCTCGAGTCTTGGCTGCGGCGTCGTGCACTATTCTTATTTTTCCCGGTTTCAGTGGGTTGACGACGGCGAAGTGTGGGAGGTACCAGGTTCGATTCGACGTCACGGCGGGTGCAAGCTCGGCGTATCCTTTTTCTATTAGCGCTTGCATCTGTTGACTATATTTTTCCTTTAACACTGGATCGCGGTCGAGTTTCCTTTCTATTGTACGCAGACGTTGTAGCGTATTTTCGTAATTATTCGGCAGGGAAACGTCACCTTTTTTCCATAATAACGGGGCTTCATAACTATTGTCTATTTTCACAACTCCCTCTTCCAGCTGTCGGAGCGCCTTCTGCTCCTCACTCGTCGACGGTTGCTTGGGTTCTATCATCATCATATCGGCGGTGAAGAATTCCCGAAGTTGCGCGTCCATGTTCTCTTCGCAGCTGGCGATGAAATTCACTCTATGTGCCCGTTGAGTACCGTAGGACCGAGCGCCGTGCAGGACCCATCCCAGCGGAGTAAGTGACGCGACCGGTTGATGCTTGGAGCCCTTCCTGACCTCCTGGGATAGCAGCAGCTGCCAGTTGTCCTGACCTATTAATATTCGCGGCTTAGCTGGGCTATATCGAAGCGGCAGGTCCTCCAAATGTTTGCATCCATCTATATCTTTCTCCGTGATGGTCTGCGGTGCTATTTTGAGGTTCTTCATGGTCCTGGCCTGGATCCTGTAGGTACTATTCGACGTTCCTCGTATCTTCATTGTGACTCGACGCGATGCATGGGAGACACTCTGCTCCCCTATGGAGTCTATGCGCAGTGGCTGCAGCTGTCCACGAAGTCCAACTTGGTTAGCGATGTCCTCTTCTATTAATGTGACTGTTGATCCATCGTCTAGGAGCGCGTACGTGTCTGCTACTCCCACCGGTCCGGAGACGCGAACCGGAACTATTTTCAGATAGGCGGTGGATCCGGACACCCAGGTTGACGTCACCGTCTCGTTGGCCGCTTTTTCTATCTTGTTTCTATCACTATGTAGCAGCCGGTGATGCCAGTAGTTGCATCCGTCTATATCACATCGCTTCCTCTTGCAGCTGTGGTTCTTCGATCTATAGCGCAGGCACGCGAAACATAACCTCTTCTCTTTGGCTATGTCCCATCTATTTTCGACCGTCGCCTCCAACATTCGCTTGCACTTGACTGCATCGTGGTTTTCCTCGTTGCAAATGATGCACTTTTCTATTGTTTTCACTGCGTTGTACGTCCGCTGGCTTCTATTATGTCTATTATGTCCCGATGTAGCTTCGACGTACTGCTCCGGCTGTGCGTAGGGTCCGCAACGCGTTGCTTCCCGATCCAAGAAACGCGCCAATTTTTCCAAGTCCGCTTCCTCTTCCGGTTGCTCCGCCGCGTAATCGAACCAACGATATCGAATAGTCGGCGTGAATTTTTCTATTGTAGCCTTGGTTGCTTCCGGGTTGTAGAGGTAGTGGCGTTTCTTGAGCGCACGCAGTGTAGCCACGATGTTGTTGACGCGACTGGCGAACACACATATGTCACGTGGGTTGTCTGTGAGGCGCGGCAGGGCTCGTAGTTGCTCGATTTCCGATAGTGCTATGCAGTCCGGTCGACCGAAACGAGCTTCTAACGAGTTCACTATTTCTTCCGACTTCGCTCCGTAGAGCAATAAACTATTGACGGCTTCCTTCGCTCGTCCTGTGAGCGCACGACGTAATCTTGCTATGTTTTCTATTTCCGTGTTCATCTTCGCTGTTTCTATGTAGGCAGTCTTGAACGAGAGCCATTCTTGATGAGACCCGGAGAACGTCGGCAGCTCCATATACCTATAACTATTGCACGTATTGGTACGTGCGGCGAGGGCGATCGCTGACGCCAGGTCCGACAGGTTCACTTGAGCTGGGTGCGTGGCGATGTCCTTCTTGCTATCACTATCACATTCGGCGGCGTGCTCCGTCCGCTTCCCTTGCGGCGGCTGGACGGCGGCAGTCGTGGTGGCGCGGGCTTCGGCAGGATCCGTCTCTTCGAGCCACTGGTTGACTCGCTTCGAAGCGGCGTCCGCGTCGGTGTGCACGCTGTCGTCGTCTTCACTATCAGACTCTTCTAATTCTATTGAGGCGAGGCGAGCGGCGGCGAGCTTAACTTTGAGTTCAAGCAGGTCTTCCTTGGCGCGAGCTATACGTAGCGCCTTCTCTTTCCTCTTCGACGTAGCACTCTTGATGGTCGCGGGTTTGCTGTTCTTCTTCATGGCAGCGTCGATGGCCTCCTTCGTGACCGCAGGCTCCGACGTGGCTGCAGTCGTTCCCGCCGACTGCTCGGTCGTCGTAGTGGCGGTGACGGTGTTGGTGCTCGTTGCCGTGGTACCCGATGACTGCTCCGATTCTTCCTCGACCGGCGTGGCCGTGCGTCCGCTTCGCGTGGTAGGCATGCTTGACTCGTCTTGACTATCTTGACTATCCGGCTATCCCTCTATCTGGCTCTCGAAGGACCAAAAAATGTTCTATCCGGCTATCCCTCTATCCGGCTATCGAAGGACCAAAAAATGTTCTATACACGCCGGGCACCTACTATTGGACGCTCCTTGTGCCAGACTATTACGCTATACTATTCGACGCGTATAGACACCTTGCTATTGCTGGTGATTGACGCGCCAGTCTACCTACCACGGTGCCGGTGAATGAGGAGAATGAGGTGCGGGGGGAGAAATAAAAGACTAGTTTGACGTTTCTGTTCTTGTCTAGCCCGCGCCTGTCTGCCGCCGCCCGTTACTATTTCACTATACACTATTCACTATGCACTGTTGCCTCTTCCTATTTTTCTTCCTGTTTTCTTCCTGTTTTCTGGAATCCGACTGCCATCCGAATGCGACTTCGCACGGCGGGCTCGCTATATTTATACCCGATGGGGGCGTGGCTTCGAGCGCGTTCTAGAAAGTTCTTTATTTCTATCTCTTTCTCACAATACAGCTGTTTCTATCTTACAATCTTGTTGTATTGCTATCTTGCTTAGACTATATGCTATCTCTTTCACTCCTAAATGAGGCCTATTTACACCTCGGAAGCAAGACCATATCGAAACCCCAATCCTATTTATACCTCGGAAGCAATACCATATTGAAACCCCTAAGAAAATAATTCTTATTTTCCTACATAATCTATTAGAATCTATTTAAAATCTATTTACACGCTATCGTACCTATTTACCTAACTATATAACTATCCTATGGGGTAAATAAAAGGCAAAAAAGCGTATATTTATTAAAAACAAACTATGAAGAACACAAATAAAACTTATAACTATGAAAACATAAGTAAATACCTATCTATTCTATCACTATTCTATTCGCACCATTTACTTAATAAAACTATGTACACGCACTATCTGATTCACTATAATTTTACGCTATTTCGATCGTTCTGAACAAAACACTATCTTGCATATTTATTGAAAGATAAATCGTGGTTAACTCGGAAAACCACTTAAAAGGGTTACAGTCCATTATACGAAGCCCACGCTAAAATCGGTAGAAATATTTCGTGCAAAAAGTCAACAGGAAACTAAGCTGTAATTCATCGCAAAACAACGTTCGGGTCATTAACGAAGCGAGGATTTACGATCACGTGAGAGGAGGCGCGAGCGACATGCGAAAGGGTGAAGGCTCATCGGAGATGCGAGTAATTAAATCCTTAAATGAGTGTATAACAAGATTGTGTTTCAAGACATTGGCTCAGCGTGGAGCGGTGCGGCGTAGCGGTGCGGCGCAGTGCGGCGCGGCGATGCGATGCGGCGGTATCCGAGGGCGACCGCGACACTTATTTACGATGAGTTTTCGCGGCGGGGGATTCCGCGCCTAATTTCTTGGCGCGACGCGGTCTCGCGCGATTTATTTTAAATGAAATTCTTTTGTCGTACACCCCGCTGGGCGATCATCAATAATTCGCCAAGCAAGGGGCCTAGATTGGAATGGCCGAACGCTGATTAAGACACAAAACAACCTGCGTGAAAAGGCTTAGATAATTGTCATATTTAATCTACGCAACAGGTGCTTAAAATTTCATCAGTATCACAAGAAATGTATTGTGTATAAATATTACTCAAATTGTTATTTTTTATTCAGAAAAACAAAGATACCTTCACTACTACAAGAATTTCACGTTAATACAATTTTAAGAACAAATTTCACGTTAATACAATTTGTGTTGGAAACGGGACCTCGAGCGTGTGCATATCTCAAGCCCTCTCATATTCATCCGCTAACGACTGCAAGTTACAGGCCTCTCTTCCTGAACGTACGTTCCTGATGACCTGGACGGTCACACCTGGTAGCTACACAGCGGAATAAGCGTTAATTACCAACGTTACGTTATGATGTCCATAAAACGTATTATTATCCAACTTTCAGCCATGCTCTTAATCTTCGTAATCCTTACGGATCAACTTCTTACTATTAATGATAACTTTCTACACTCAATATCCTACCTTTTGATATCGTTTAGCGTTTATGATTGGCGTGTTACGTGCCTCACGCGGAATTGCTCGTAATATCCGCTCGGGGTCCAGTTACTATCGAACGCGCCAATAGAAAACTGAAAACTGAGAAACTTGAATAGAATTGTGCCGTAACCTGTTCAGTGGGAGTTGAAGATATCAAGTTTACTTAAAAATTCACGTTTTCAAAATTATTGACATTAAATTTGTATAGTGCATGACGGAGACGGAGATTTATACTGTATTTTTAAGTGATATGTCATCGGATGACTGTACTTTGATCCCTTACCAAATATGTACGATTTTTTATTGAATATTTCGTAAAGTAATCTAATAAAACCTACTTACCTACCTACCTACCTACTTGTATTAAGTACTATAAAACCCCTACCCAAACGCGGTAAGAAATACGAAGCATGTACATAGGAACTAATAAGAGTTTAAGTACACACACACACAGTTCATAAAGTCGGCAACTGAAAATCCGTTTGGTTAGGACGCTCTTTTAAAACATAAGGATTCAATCACAAGAAATGTATAAAAATACATACTATGCACTTCCTGTGAAAAAGACCACAGATGCAACAAAACTACACTGTGACAACACCTTATACCATCATACATTATTTTCAATATTACTCGAAACACCAAGCCTTTTCCGATATCCACCTGGGTTTCAGTAATTACCGCCCACGGGTCTTGCAACGCTGACACCGCTGTACAAGGAATACTGTCGAACGCAATCAATTTGCGTACCTAGAGAAAGAGCTCTCGGGGCAATAATGTTTAAACAGATAGTAGCAAATTGGTCATTAATAATAGGAAATCATTCGTGAAATTGGAGTTTTCGTGAGAATTTCAACACAATCTTAATTTATTAAACAACACATTTTTTTACCTTATCTCAGCTTGTTACTATTATAATGCTGAAAGGGTTATCTAATAAGGTATTGCGCGTTTGAAGATATATTTATCCGTAAAAAGCCGACAAAGGCATAGGAGGTCCATCTGATAAATGTAGGTACGAGTACATAGTAGCTCATGGACATCAATAACACCAAAGGCATGAACGACAGGTTGCTAAAAAGAGAAAAAGAAAGCGGAAACCCATTGGGAGTAGAAAGAGAATTCGTTCTTCAGCAGATTGCACTATCGTCAGTGGAACTTGAGGGAACTTGGTTTGGCCCTAAGACTGGTAATATTAAGGTCGCCAAAATGATGTAAAAAGTCTCAAATTATAAAAAAAAAATCAAAAATTTATAAATTATTGTAAGTTTCGACTCGTAACACTTCAAAAGTTTGAAGTTTTTAACTGACCCTGAAATGAGACAATGACATCGGTGTCAAACAAATAACCCGATACAAGAAGTGAAAATAGCGTTGGCAGAGAACAAACACGGTTATAGCAAAACCATTGACCCCGAGGTGTCAGTGCCGACCAATTGACACACGGTCCCAGACACGCGTGTGAAGATTTGAACAAACACTCGTAACCCTTTAGTTTATTCAATACCCGTAATGAATAATTTGGTTGACGTCGACTCAACTCACAAAAATTTAAAACAACTTGCCTGGACGACGACCTTTGTCAGATCAATTTATACGAATACCTATTAAACATAAACACGTTTTAATGGCCATTAAATCTCTAAATATAATTTTTTCAACGTAGGTAATATATAAATAAATAGTTTGAAATGCCTAGAAGTAACAGCAGTGTTATTTGATACGCGTCTCTTTCTGAAGATTATAATCATAATCATCTGTCTGCAAATGATTTGAAGACCGATAATTTCCGAGATATTTGAATGGAGCTAAAATACCGTGTCAGTATTCTGTCGACGTAATTGATATCATACATAAAGTGAATACGATATTGTAAATAAAAACGCTAATCAAACGGACGGGCGGTTGAGATTACACGACTTCTTGATATCTCAATAACATTTCCCAACTGACCATCAAGTCAATATGACATTAGCGTTTCGTAAAATTAGATATAGAGATTTCCATGCTATATTTAACATTCAAATTAATCTTGTACACAAAAATCATAGCTGTTAAAATCTATTGCATTTTAATATGCAGAAAGAAGCTGGCACGCACATAACGTTAACGGATAAGGATAAATATAATGCAATATTGTAGTACATACAAGTAGTCGTATCTACATACAGTAAGTTGTATGTCAAATAAAAATAACATCCTAAGTAAGATTTTTCTTTTTCAATTTATAACATTGAAAATAACTTGAAAGGAGGTTGGAAACGTGGCAAATATACAAAAAAAGTATTGTCAAAAAAATATTGTTGACAATGCAAAGGGTAAATATTTAATCCTCCTAGAACTTAATATTAATGTAAATATGTCTCATAACTCTCAAAAGTATACAAAATATAGGTACCTATCGTAAACCAATAATGTTTGCCATTGCTTATTCATGATTTTGACAAAAGGCATGGTAAAAAAGTGAGAGTGGAAATAACTTTAAATAAGTTTTTACCGTAGACAAAAGGTTCTTAATATTGATATCAAAATACTTATCGTTGACGCTGCTTTTTTAAAGTATGGCGCTTATACCTAGTGCGTTATAAAGATAAATACAAGGTGTTAATTTAACATCATAAATGGTGGCCTGCCGAATGCGTTTGGTCGTGATGAGTTATAAAAAGATAGACGCATCGCCCCACATGGAGACGACCTGTATACACCCATAAATTATATTATAACAGTCACTATGTTTAAATGTTTAATTTTCTAGACGTATGTACGACGTGGCTGTCGACGATCGTTAAGTTACATAATTATTCACCATTACGGGCGTGTACAGTAAACAGTTTTGGATTTATAGGCGACTGAGGAGCATTAAATAGGGTTATTGCTGATGTATCCTGAATTTGTGGCGCGGTCGACATTTTACAGATATAATAAATTTTGTATGTACCGCATCCTTCCAGACCAACCTGCAATATATGGCCACACTAAACCGCGACTAGGTTCTACGACCACCAAAGTAAAATGATATATCACACGTCAATATACCCAGTATAATATGTAGTAAAACTGCTATAGTAGGTATATGTGCAGATTTCCAACATCTATAACGCTCTAAAGCCGCTTTCATCCACATTACATTAAGTGATTGGCAGAAGACTACACTAAGTTTAAATTAAAGTCTTATCAATATACTGTGAAAGTGAGTTTCATAGCCATCTGCCAGTTACCTTCTGACTAATAACGAAAGGTAATTAATAAGTGGAATTCGCCGGGCGCGAAATGTTTAACGGATTGACGTGAACAAATGTGAACACATCAGTTATGAAGATGAAAAACGAGTGTTCGGAGAGCGAAAGTGATCATTTCACTATGCTCAGCCCATTATGAACATTCAAATACTAAAAGCGTCTAGAGGTTACGTAGACGGATGAACAACTTTAATTCGTTTTGAATAGTTCCTTTTTACATACTTCATTTTAAATCGTAGTAGCTTATGTCTGTCTAATTTAACTATCGCATTGTAACTCATTATGCGAACATGAAAACCTTGTGATTATAAGGATATTAATAGCGGTAAAAGTAAACAATTAGCGTCGGCCTGAGCACTTATACTCCCTTGACACACAAAGTTTTACGATGATTCCCAGTGATGTTAATATGATGGACATAAAATATCTGTTCACACCGAGGATCGAGCTCGGCAGTCAGGTTTACTACAAACTAGTCTTCTGGGTCTTTATTAATAAACCATACCTTACCTATTTTAAAATTATTTATTGAAAATACTAATAAATTATAAAAATTATGAAACACATTAGGATTACCTATAATCCTAGGCCACACAATATTTATCTCACATTCGTTAATTTAATCAATTTCCACAGTAGGTAAGTATTTTGAGAAACCAAAGCTTACAAGTAGGCTTAACATGAAAGTATTTCAAATTATTCCAAGTGATAGTTTTGTCAATTGATAAATTTCTTTTTGACATTGCTAAATAACATTTTACATATTAAAGTGATTTGTAACGTTAGCAATTAAGATGTCATCGTCGTGCTTGGATTCATTCGTGGCAATTATAAAATTTTAATGTAGACATGAATATGATTATCATGGACATTTATAAACAACTGTACAATTAGACTTGTATCCGGTAATAACGGTATGATCCAATATATCACCTTACAAAGCAACACCAATAATCTCCTTCATTCGATTCTGAATAACTAAACATTCTGAATAATTCAAATGCAAATTTGGAAGATAGTTTAATAGATTTTTAAGAAATTTTCACACTATTCTTGAAAATATTACATTTGATAAACGTCACAAAAAGTATTACAAACAGTAATCTCGCTTATGTTAAAAAAGAAAGGCTCAAGTTATAAACATAAAAGATAACACACAGCTGACCTACTCGTAGGTTCCTGAATCTGACTAACGGAGTTGTAGGTATAGGTTCGATGACCATCCGTAAACAGGTATTTATTAGACTTTATTCACAATCTAGATTTGAGACTTTGGAGTTAAATAGTGAATCTGTAATATTGAATATATGGTTGTAAAATAACTTTCCTAACAACAAGTTGGTCGTAAAATCTCAAGCATTTTGTTATTACACACTTTTGTAAGAGTGTACTTGCAAAAATGTTATCTAGCAAACATTTAAGTGCAAAATTTATTTGCTTCAAATAAGAAAACTTGTCGCTCAACGCTGTTTCGACTTTTTAACGCTCAGTGAATACAACAATGACATAGCGCTAAGTGCCCTCTTGTGTTTCGTGACAAATATTTGTACAAACACGCACACGTCTGTTTATTTACAAATAATCAGTGGGAACCAAAGGCCCGGGGCATCCTGTGTCACATCTAAAACATTTCCCGTTACTCTTTTTAAAAATATTCTTGCCTTGCTTGTTCCATCGAAACTAATAACCAGTTATCTGCGTATCATTGTAAAAAGTAAATCTATGGCAAAATTAATACCTATAATTGCAATATTTTCAACACTATAATTATTTATTGGCTTATTTAAATGTCTGCACTTAAAATAGCCCATATTTAATGCGTCTATTGTAACAACATTAACAGAGGAGAGTTTAAGACGTAAGTCTATATATATAAAACTCAAAGGTGACTGACTGACTGACTGACTTATATAGTGATCTATCAACGCACAGCCCAAACTACTGGACCGATCGGGCTGAAATTTGGCATGCAGATAGCCACTATGATGTGGACATCCGCTAAGAAAGGATTTTTCAAAATTCATCCCCTAAGGGGGTGAAATAGGGGGGTGAAGTTTAAACGAATTCCACGCGGGCGAAGCTGCGGGCATAAGCTAGTATAATATAAAGTTGAAAAGTCATTTTTTCTTATCAAAAGTCTTTAAAAGTAAACCGAAAATAAGTATATCAAACTGTATTGAATTAGAATGGAGTAAGCACGATAAATTATTTCCGTTTACAGATCTAGACGTTCATCTTGCAACAAAATTGTATCCCCGAGCCGCGCTCCCATTGATACTCCTAAAGCGTACGCAATAACGCTCAATTTTCAAGAAAACAACTATAATTCAAAGCGGTGCACTCTGTCGTCTGTGTTCCTTTCTTCCGGGCAATTTCTATTACCATATAGACGCGCTACTTTTCAATTCTTTTCCATTAAACTTGGTGCATCGCTGTGCGTTCCGCTACCGACTGCGTCTCCCTTGCTATTCTGAAAACACATTTATAAAATTCTCTTTACTCGGCCGCAGCGTTCCCCTGCGACTGACATTCTATCGTGAATATTAAAGTAAATCTATACATAAGGAAAAGTGCCTTAATATGATAACAATTTCACAATGTAAGTTGCGTTTCATCTTCAGTTAAATGTAGTTAATTTTTTATTGTTTAGCATTTCTTTTAATACATATTTCTAATAAATACTTTGTTAAAACAAAAATCACCAATAAAATTTTACTCATACAATTACAACAGCTAGCTTTGATTAAAGGATTAAACTCGTAAGCTCTTTAGAGTCTGGTGTATCAGGGCATAAAATTAGTTTGATATTTTGACGTAACCTATTTCCGCTCACCCATATCTTTATCTTTTCGCTCATATAATATATCTTATGACACCAATCACACTGCAATCGCTCTCTTAAAATTATTAGTAAATATGATATCCAACAACGAAGAGATGTTATTCTATCATCAGATTTTACTCAATCAAGTTACGCGGTAGGCAAGATTTCGCTGAATGATGGCAATACGCTAAGCTGCCCAGATGTACAAACGAAAGGCTTAAATCCGACCTCACAATTTGTCATAACAACAAAAATTTCATAACCAAAACATCGCACAACAATAAACCGTGTATTATATTCAGCGGGACCAAACAAGCATTCTTCTTCAACAAAGACATCTCTATCGGTAGCCGTCGAGAATTATCTGTCATGTTTCACAAATAAATAAGAGCTATTTTATATAACAATGGAATACATGCTATACGTTTATCCAGCGACGTCGGAAAAAAAATCTATTTTCCAAAGGAGAGATGGGCTCCGCGATATAGATCAGTCGATTCTATTATAACCCTTTTCAGTTTATTTTTGAATGCATAGACTTATAAAAACAGCTTATTACCATAGAAAACACCTGCCTTTTGGCTTCAACCGATTACCGGCCCGTTAAAGGGCACAGATCTTCCCTCATAATAGCAGAAGCCTAAAGTCAAGCATAGCACACTACGCTTCTCCGGTGAGATTTAGTGGATGAGGGCAGGGAGGGATGTATTTTGTGGTCAACCAGTGTGCTATTTTTATGGCGTTACATAACCTAAGAAATGTCCTGACAATTGTCTTCTAGATAATTGATAACAATCTACTTTTTGTTACCTACTTGGAACAATTTGCAAGTATGGTAAGAAAACCGAAAGTAATGTAGTACATACTTAAAAAGCCATTTATAAAGAGCTTGTGTTTTATTTAATCGTTGTCAGAGCTTTATACTCCATTATTAAAATTTTAAACTTGCACCGCTAGCCATATCAAACATGCATTGTCCACGGAAGCGGGCATTCGATAGTATAATCGTAGCGGCGTAAGTGTCGGAATAAGTGTTACGTCGCACACAGCGTGTTTGTTCGGCGATAATATTGTATGTCCATGTTTTTTCAAACCACTGGGCGGTCTATTTGCACCTTGATAACGACCACCGGTGGCCATCTCTGGTAGCTGCGATAAAACTTCGTTTCAAAAGGATTTATTTTGGGAATACGTACAATATAATCTAGAAATTTTACACAAAACTTCTTAACAATACGTAAGTTTCATGCTTATACAACTAGCTACTATCTGAACATACATATACCACTAACTAATATTAAAGTGTCGAACGAAATTAGTAAATCGCAAAGGCCATAGTTTCAATAGGAAAATCATAGGAAACAATTTACAAACAGGTTCTATGTTTACGATATGTATCTCGGATATGGAACATTAGCCGTTACAAGCGAATATTGTTGAAACATATATTAATTAATAGCAACACCGGCGAGCAAGGATCCAGCGTCGAGGGCGCGATAACGTCTCATCAGAGGAGTAATTCATGTCCCGTCGGTTCCGCGCGCTCACCGAGCACGAATCGAAACTCACGATCGGACCTCATGATCGAAATACATGGATGTACACCGGTATGTATTACCATAAAAGATTTACCGTATGACGACTCTTTTAGACAACGTGGAATATGAATTCGTTTGTACACGAAATTGCATACATTGTCATAACATTTGTTCTCATATGCGCTCCGACGAGGACAATGCTTTTACGGTCTTTGTTTCGTCCGTCGACAAAAAATATCCATACACGCCGCTACGTGTAGAGATCGATGTAGCCGTCGATATTTTTTGTGAGGTAGTCGGTTCGGCCGGGATACTGAGTGATCACTCAGTGTGTAGGGTGCGTGGTTATCGCGGACGACATAAGTAGGTCCGCGGGTAGAGCCACGCATCATTTACCGCCCGTCAGAGGCGATTAACTTTGGCGCGTTGACACGGGTGGCGGCCGCGTGACCGTATGTAATTACAAATCGAGCTTCACTGAACATCCGACCGATGTTCTCTACTACTTAAGCATTAAATATTTGCTTCGTCGACCGAGCAAAGGACAGCTGACTCACATCGCTAACCTTCAGCATCAAAAACCTATAAATCTACGAACACTATCAAATATAAAAGAGATCGTGCTCTCCTGTGGCGCACAAATAACTGGAAATTGGTATTCGGTTTTATTTTACACTATAAGGACATATTGTTTAGATAAAGGATGGGTTGTAATAGTGTCGCATCATCCACATTACTAATGTGCCTCCTGGCGGGGCGTCACCCTATACTTTTAAATCGACGCATCTTTTATTGTGTAGGTACCAACTGATAGCCCAAAAAAATATATAAATAATTTTTGAAAAGACCGCGTTTCAAATCGCTCTCGGAAATATTTATTCAAATAAGTCGCCATCCACCCGACCGTAAAAGTACGCACGCGGAGGGTTGAGGGGCCAGCTTTTTATTAATATTAAACGAATGCTTCGGTTGACACAAATTGGCGATAACCGAAGCGAGTAGCCATAAAATTATTCGTTTCGCTTTGCGTTCGTCGTTTGCGTCTGACGGAGGAGGAGTCAAGAAGGTACGGTGTAGGTACGCGCGAGGTCAAAGCGGGGACGTAGTTAAATCTCCGGAGATAATGGGAAGCGCGTTGAATGCTGGAGTTATGCTATAGCGTCCAGTCAAACGCCCAACAATCGACGGTAACTGTAAATCGATCTGTGTGAGAAAACAATCGGACGCGCAGAGCCGGTCGCGGCGTCGGCATCGCTGCGCCAATATTATTATCGCGCTATAAAACAATAGAGTTAAGTGGCGCGCCGACCCTGCATAGCCCACGAGGCAATTCCTCCTCTTAGGAGACTGCATACTTAGAATGGGGTCACGGAAAATCTTGGCATTATTACTATTTCCCGCTTAGATCAAAAGTTCAAAATTATCAACATTATCTCGAACATGACAAAAAAAAATCTCTGGTACAATTTCTTTAATTGTAAATCATTGCGAATGACGTGATGACTACATTTTAATTCCACTGAATTCTGTTTCGTAATTAAATTTTGACAACTAAAGTTTTCACTAATTAACAAAGAAATATACCTTATCTCATTAGCAAAATCTCATAAACAAAGTACCTATTAAGTAGTTTACTATTTATTATAAAGTAATTTTAATTAATCAGGGTCGTTTCTAGTCAAACCTTAGAGGTGAAACTTTTTATAATGAGTAATTTACATAAAATCGCCTCGTTGTTATTCGAGGAACAAATTATCTAGGACAAACGATCTTACGGGATTCGAGTAACAAATAGACATAGGCTTTTGACCAAAGACCATGATACGATGATACGAGCTCCCGATAACTGCCGTATACCTCGGCATCGACGACGGACGAAATTATTTACCTCTTTCGAGATGTAGGGCGAAGGAAGCCACGTCGTTCTCCGAGCGGGGTAACGCTAGAGCTTCTGTAGATTTATTGCGGCGATATGCAAAGCGAGCGTCAAACTGAGCATTTCTCACCTAATTTAAAGCAGGTCGAGAACGATCATAGTCCGTTCTTGGAGAACTATATAAAAAGCTGGTCGTCGCTACCAGTTCACTTTAATGAGTGCTTAACGTCACAAATTTGTTCGAAACACGGTGACACTTTTATTTGATAGCCGTAGACAATGACTCAGCGAATTGAGAATCGACGGGACCGCGACTTTGGCTTCGCTTCATAAAAGGAGAGAGACTAGAACAATGCGCGTGGCCAATTAAAGGCGTCTCCGGGACACGAAGCTCGTGTTACCAGCTTACGGTGGTTGACAGCTCATGAACGCCATAATTTCAAATTGTATTTATATTCGAAATATGTATTTCCATTGAACGACAGTTTCATTTCTGGTTACATAACGTCCCACGCAGCAATGCAGAAATTCAATTCATTTAATGTCAAAGCAATATTATGGTAGTTTTTAAAAAATGTGCGATATTGTCAAAAGTGTGAGGTGTTTCACCTCTCGAGTGGCGACTCCGCTGCGCGGGCGCTGGAGCCCTGCTGCGCGCGGCCGCGTCTCGGGACTTCGCAGTTTAATTTATCGCGAACAATCACATTACCATATCACTAATATAATGCGGTCGCATCCGCGTACGCACCTTAAATGGCTTTTGGATTCTTTTGTTGTCCAAAATTTATGAATTCCGTAAAAAGTTTTCGCATTATTCTCGGGTCGTGGATTATTGGCAATGCGATGTAAACATTTTACCACGAATATGTGTAATAATACATGGAGTACATTAATTCAGACACAAGAATAGTGAAGTTTACATTGTATAATGACAGCTGGGCGTAGAGATTTTGCCACCGCATCATGAATTTTTAATTATTGGTATTTAATGCGCAACGAGATTAAACGAACACAACGTTTTATGCATTAAGTAGCCATACAAACAGACGGGTTTCATGATAGTAAATATTAAACAATCATGTGCTCCCATAGAGATTCGAAATGCTGAAAGCGTTGCTCAAAAGAAGAATAAGCTAATATGGGAAGCCTGCTGGGCTTATTTTAATGTACGAAATCAGAAATTAAAGTAAAATCCAAGGATTTAAAGTAAAAACCAAACATTTAAATGGCTGTTAGCATTTAACTGCAATATAAGAAAATCATTTAACAAACGGATCCATTGGCCCTTCTTGGCTAGCAACGTTTAACATACTAAGGGCTAAATACCTTCTAATGTAACACGTGGTAAACCAAATCAAGCAAGGCTTATTTAATGAAAAAGCGTCCATACCATTATTCAACTTCATAGCCTCAAATAAAGCATTTTATTATCCAATATGGCTCACATTACCCACGAAAAGCATACATTAATATTAAAAGCAAGAAACATCATATTAGAGTAATATTCAAATCGAGCCCCAACAAAAGAGTAGAATCCCACAGTTCAGGTTTCAAAGAATGCGTGTAGCATAAGTAATACAATATACGCGCCCTCTCCCTAGCGCGTACGGTTGATTCGAAATAACTAAACTTAGCTTCAAACCCGACTTTGCTTGGATTTTTAACCCTCGACGCAAAAAGAATGGTGTTATTATTGACCTGTGTGTTTATGTATCTGTTTGTCTGCGTGTCTGTGTATCTATTTGTCTCTGTGTAGCATCGTAGGTCTCAAACGGATTCACCGTTTTCAATGTATTTTTTACTAGTAAATCCGCCCTCGCTTCGCTTCGGGGAACCAGTCCCTTCAAAAATCTCTATAAATTTTAACAAATTATGTTATTCCAATGTCTAAGCTATATTACTGCAAAGTTTCATGAAAATCCGTTCAGTAGTTTTTGCGTGAAAGAGCTACAAACACACACACACACACTCACTCACTCACTCACATACACATCCTTAAAAACTTTCGCATTTATAATATTAGTAGGATTTCATTTGAAAGGCCGAATGGATTCCCTGGATGTAGTATATCTAACTCAAATTTCAATCGATCACAAATGTACCTACAGCTGGTAATTTATGTAGTGAATGAATGGAAAATTCAACTCACTAACTGACTTTATTTTGAAAAGCATCTGCTGCCGTTGTGGTAAAAAAAATACAATATTTGTGATTTTTTTTATTATTTCCTAAACAATGATTAAATTTGTATGAATTAATAACTCTGCACTAACGAAATACCATTAAAATACCTAATCACTGAAAGCAGAAAAAAGCTTCCTACAACAGAAATTACCTACAAAATTCGACACACAAACGTACAAATATTTCACGCTCTCAATGAAGATTATAATAAGGCTTGGGTTCCATTGTTGCGCGCGAAATCTGGGTAACAACGATATGGCCAATGAATAACATAACAGCTAAATAGAATAACACGTACCTACAAACCGGTAGAAGCATGATTGACACGTGATCCGAGGGCCGTGAATTTTGAATCGCTTTCAATGAATATTTTTTACACATCGAATTTTATTACCCCATTGTGGGGTTCGTATTACCCCCGAACTATGCGGAAAGTATATAATAGCGAGTTAATATTACACTAGTTTTAGGTTTGGGCACTTTTGTCACGAGTTTATGGCGAATAGCTTCATTGCGTTTTTTAGACGGATTACCATTACAGTTAGCTATTTTTAGCACAATCCGTTTGACTTTTGAATTCAGATAATATATTTTTAAGTGAACTTCACGAAATTAATTAAAATAGAAAATAAAAGATTATGCTTTGTCCATCATTTTTATTTATATGTTGAATTCAAACTGCAATTATTGAGCTGTAGGTATTCAGAATCTAAAATTAGATCTATTTAAGTATTCTGTGGTCCAGATTCACTCACCTGAAACGGACTGTGTCTGTGCTGCTGTTTAATTATTTACAGATTTCCTAGCAGACGAAGCTATTCCTTATTTGAGTATGACTCAAATCCAAGGTCACGAAATTTCTTTATAGGTAAGAAGGTTTGACATTATTAGGCCCTGGTGTATTCTTATATAAATCATTTTTTAAAGTTCCAGCTGGTATATTCTGTTGTATGCCGTAAGCTGTAGATAATATTTAATAGCGAAAAAAACACTCCCTTCTAATTACTACTAACATTTTTTTCTACTACCTACTGCATTATTAATACTAACAAAAAATACAGACAGAACAGACTCCCGAGATATCCAATAACATCATGCTAATTAATTAAAATAAAAAAGTAAAACATGTATGTTGTATGTACGACACTCGGAATAATCATAGCCAGCATCAAGTGAGGCGAGCATACTCGTAGTGCCAATTCATTACCATTTTAATAGAGATTATCCGCTTACATAAACTCCACTGCATATCACATCATAATGATCAACATTATCGGATGAACATTTGAATTGAATGGCTCATTACAATGACGTAATATTTTGCTCCGATGATACGGTAAGAATAATAAGGTAAAGTAACTTATGGACGTGGATAGGATCGCCAGTTTTCGCGGACGTATGGTAAAAATGCGGTAGCCGTACCTAAAAATATAAAGGGACCACCATGTAAATTATTCCAGTGCTCGGCCGACTTGAATTTTATCGGGCTGGCGTCGCAATAAAACTCCGACACTGGAAATTTTATCAGGGAAGAAGGTACACGTTGCCATATTTCATTAGGCCAACGCTCTGTTTGTACTCGGGCGTAAAAATATTATATTAATCTGCAAAGTTACGGGTTTGCATTATTGTGTCGTCCTTACAGTTGATATTTATTGTGTTGTATGGAAGGAGTAGGCGCGTCTCTCGGCAGGCTGTCGGGGAGTCGTGTCTCGGCGGAATTTGTCCCGGGCTACAATAAATAACGACGAAAACAAATAATAATGTCTTCTATTAGCGCTGCGAGCTTCGGATGATTTATCAATTGTAGCGCCACTTCGGAGCCTTGTTATTGTACCAACTCACAGTTAATAGGCCGCTTGTTGAATGTTGTTCCGCTTTAGCAATTATGAAGTTAATAAAGCTCGTTTTCATAGTAACTAACTGCAGTATTCGTAAAGTAGGCATGTTATAAATAAAAATAAGAAAGTGAAAATAGTAATAACTAACAAGTTTGAGCAAAGTAGTTTTCTAACAATAGACGTTGCCGAGCGAGAAATTTTGTTTTAGCTGACATGAGAATAGCGGCGCAATAAAAATAAGTAGAAGTTAAAGTGAACCCGACAAATAACTGAGCGGGCGCACCGTACATCACCGGAAAGAATTTAATCAGAAGAGTCAACAGAGTGGTCGGTATGCCGATGATATCTAGAGTCGCTCATTGGCGGCACAAGCCGAACAAATTGGAAAAGGTGGGGTGTGCGAACGCAACAAAGGTTACAATTGAAATTTCCAAGATGCCTGTTACATTTTTCTTAGTGGAAGCACGTAGCGCTCGGCGGGAGACACGCGGTTTCGCTCTTTATACGAAATTCTACACAATAACGTTCTTCCGTTTATAATTGTACCGCAACGTTACGACGTTGGTCTCTACGTGACACACAATCGAGATTCCAATATTGAAAGGGCCCGAAATTGCGTAATGTTTCGTACATTGTGCGAGCGATGAACGATCAGTCAAAACAAAATAGTATCGCTATGAGTCATCTGTGTTACCGCAAACACCACTACTATTTAATTCTATTGGCAAATAACCGCAATAGATATAACGTTTAACATATTTGTTTTTGAATATTTTTAAAGTTTTTGTGTATCTACATTATTCTACATTCGAATAAACCTTATTAACCTCAGTTAAACATAATCTATATTAAACTAGCATTAATTTTGGAGAAAAAACCGTTTCATTAAAAATACACCGACATTAAACAAAATATAGAGTGGCGGAAAGGAATACCAATAATATACTAAAATTCCAAGGTATATTTAAATACAAAACAATATAATTATTATGTGTTTCTTCACAGTAGTACTTGGCTACTTCTATATTTACCTGCCAGAAGGGGAGGTTCTGAGCATGCCACATTTATTCATTAGACCTACAAGCTGGTAAAAGACACTTGTACAGCATTGTTGACTCTTTTACCCTCATTATACTCGTAATAAGAGATCCGAGCCCAGCGCTGGGCCAGTGGGTGTTGATGCCCAAAACCACAACGTTCAGCTTAATTTACTACGAAGCTTCTTTGTTGCGTCCGTTTTAAATTACCAGTTTAAGTTCATATCGCAGGTCAAGTCAACGTGTATGCCTTATCTAAATTAGTCCTTAATTTATCAATTAACGAGCGTTGAGCGTTAGCTACTTAAAAGGATACTTAGTTTATTTTTCAGATATTTTTATCTTCAAATCAAGCTTATAAATGTTGGGGTTTGATATTTAATAACTTCATTTCATTGCATTTTACAGTCCTACGACGTCAACTTTCAAGAGACGACAGTGTAGACAACCTGCAAGTTATTTTCTCAAGCAAAGTTTAATCGTTCTATTGTTACTTGTACTTTGGGTCTTATACGTCATATACCTGCAAATTCACTACTGCTTTCCAGCTAACGTAAGTGACTAATAAACCTTTAGTATATTTTACATTCGTTACATCCTCCGAATACATTTTAATATTAAAATTGTGCATTACTCAGTGCTGGATTATACGCGTAGACAAAAGAAATAATATTCAGTGATTGATTGCACATCGAGAAAACTAACTGCATAAGTATGAGCAAGCAAAAGCTTTGCGCATAATAGTAATAGTAAAAAATAAAATGATGCACACTCGTACGTAAAGCTTTAAAATGACGCATTGTTCCCTGCTACCTATAACATTATAAATGACAGAACCGCAACAATTTAGAATTTATGATCGAGCTGAAGTTTTGCATTTTGCGTAAATGAATACTAAGGTTTGTGACATCCGTGCGCATCTTGGACATTAGTTAAGATTACAATTTGACTGGTTGTTGCAATCATAAGAAAGGTTTGAATACAGCTCCAAAAAATTCTTTGTGATCTGCAGCTGGAGCTAACAAGTGACATACATATATCAAACGCGTGGACAACGTGAATGTCACGTAATTAGCAGATGGTTTGCGCCTGTGCCGGCAAACTCACATAAAGCACGGGGGGCGCAGATGCGGTGCGTTCGATCGTTATAAATAACAGAGTGTGAGCCCCGCGACAGTTTCTAATTGTGTCGCGACAATACGTAATCTAACCGGGCCCATTCGCCGACACGTAGGGCGCCCCTGATGGTGAACAGAAGTGTAATAGAGCAGACCTATTTTATTTTAAGCAATATTTTTCTTAAATTGATTGTAATTTATAATACCTATTTATTTTTTATGGCGTGCATCAAGAAGAAAGATTTTGTTTTAAACAGAAATGATAACGCATTTACGACCTAGGAGAAAATAAGTATAATTTTTAAGTAAGGCTAATGTTTTAATTTTCCAGACTCTGGCTACATGTAGAGCGCAATGTTAACCATGCCCAACCCCTGTTCGGATTAGTTTATTTGAAAGACGACTTTTAATTCCTATTCTTGGTCTGGATATGTGTATTTGTACTGGTCTTGAATGTGGTCCATGGGATCCACAACTCAGGGACATCTCAAGGACTTGTAATTACTTTTAATATGACACCCATAAAACACAATTACTATCACATCTGATAATGCTAATAGTATCCATGCCACTCCTGTGCCCATCTCAGTGAGTCCCGATTCGCCAGGTGCCATGACGCACGAATAACCCCGCGTCTTCTTTCGCCAAATTGTCCACGCGAGCGATGCACTACTATGGCTTCTGGTCATATGTCGAACCTACACTTCACTTATTTGCAATCCTTCCAAGGTTAGTGACCTATCTCACTGATATGCATCATGTCGATGCATTACCAGTGGACGTTTTACTCGTTAGTGAACGTCATGAATAATAAATAAATAAGCCTATTTATTCACGTCATGAATAGGACAATTAGCCTATTTGAGACCATTTTCCATCTCAGTTACTTGAAGATCGTATGATAGATACTTATCAATGCATTAAAAATTATATGAAATAAAAAATTGTAAGCTCTTTTTCAAGTTTCATAAAATCAAAGAAACTTAGGATTCTAAAATACAATGGGTGTTGGATATAATTTTTGATACTTTTTTTTTAACTAATCATAAGGTTTATAATATTAAAAAGTAAGCGGAGACTGAAGTCATTTCATGACTTATCATGGAATGATTATATTGCGATTATTCTCCTTACCACGTGTAATACATTACAAAGTTATGAACGCATAAGTAAATGTCGTTGAAATTTTAATTCAAAAATTCCATTACATTCACGCAAAAAGGTCAACCAAGATAAATTTTATTTTATTTTATTTTATTTGGAAAATTTACAGCTAACTTACATACTAATTAACTTATTAACAATACTGAGCGAAAGCCATTTACAAATTTTCACACCTTTCACACATAGCATTAATAGGATAATGATAGACACACATTTCAATTTAAGGACTGTGGACTCTTTAACAATAGTTACACTATATAATCAAAAAGAAAACAAAGAAGAGGAAAGTAAATACCTATAACAATAATTGTTGATTATTAACAAACAAAAAATGAAAAGTAATCATTAATTTAAATTCAAAAACTCCTTGGTGAGTAAACGTTTTAGTTGAATATCGTTGGTAAAAAACAAATCCAGATCTATATTTCGCGATGTTATAAAGCCTACAAAAGGAGCTTTAATTGATAAATATTACTGTATTTAAATTATCACCATTTTTCAGGCATTGTATCATAGTGGACCAGACCGGAATAGAAAATAATTTAAAATATTATGATCCATGTAGGTATTACTTGTTCGGGCTCAGACCGGAATAAAAAATAATTAAAAGTATAGCGATCCATTCTCGGGATCTCTTTTCAATTTTCAAGTATCAGACCGGAATAACTCTCTAAAATGACGTTAGTTAAATCAGCATTCATAGCTCATTACAAACATTAAAATTCCAACAAGTTTCGCAGAATTGAAATACCAATAGTGCCTTTCGGCTTTACGTGTACTTACGTAAATAATTGATTGTGCATCACGTAGATTCCACCCCCGCATGGTTAATAACGGTTAAACAAACCTCTTTACTGCAGCGAGCGCATTAAACTTCAATGCTCACCCAATTCATGATGCGATTAACGTTAAGTGGTTTACTGCTGGAACCGTCAGCTATAGCAGTACGGAGCAAAAATTACAAAATGTTTACCAAATGTTTGCATTCGTTTGCGCAATACATTACTCGCGCACACGTTGATTACCTGCAACAAAAACAAACATCCATTAGCAATATGACAAGATCATTAGATAATGCAAATTACAAATTACCTTATTACAAACACTAATACCTACATAATTTTCTTCATTAAATTAAACAAATACACGAATATACAATCTCGCGAGTCAGGATGCTAATTAGAAAATTACGTGGGAAATTATTAATAGGTTGGCCGTGTAGCCGATTAGATAACAAACTAGTTCATTAGGCAACCAGGATAAAGGTTCAGTGGGGATTACAGCGGGAAGTTGTCGTCGTTATGCCCATTGTTTTAGGGTCGAGAATGTCGCCTGTGCTAATTGACAATCTCGCGACGGTGGAGGCGAGATAAAGCAGTAGCGAACAATGAGGAGTGCGTCGCGCCGGGGGCGGGTTTGACGCGTGGTTGAGGAATGATCAACGGCGTGGAAATGACGACTTAATGGATTATACGTGTTGCCGACATCGAGATAAGTGTCGTGCCGGTATCGGGCCCGTCGTCGGAGATTAGGAACCGAAATTACAAAAATTAATAACGTAAAGGGTCAGTTTATGCATCGGTAAACCTCACGCGACTAAGTGGAACATCATTTACCTAAAAATAACGATAAAAGCTTTTTACAACATCGTTTTGTCATTAGTCGATAGACATTTGATGATTCAATTAACACATATTCGTAAGTATCGAAACTTATTGTTTATGTTAATGTTACCTACTACAAAACTAACATTGAAGTGTTAAAAAGCAAAACCTTGCTAATAAAAGTACAACCAACTATACCATAATATTATTTTACTTTAAAGTAGCCCAACACAATGAAGTTTGTTTTAAATTGAAGTGCTCAATTGTAAGTTACAATGATGTGCGAAACAATAATTTCGCGCGCAATTTAGCTGAAGTGAATGACAAAAGCACGTGACCCACATCACACGCGTAAAGCCCGGCAATAGAGCACCATAGACAGTTGCGTGCCGGCATGAAACACCGTAAATTGAATACGAACATAACGCTATAACGGATAGCCGTCATCCAATCCACATTAAAGAGCATCACAATAACCAACGATTTACCGGCAATCTATTCTTTTATAACGAAGGACAAGGTACGCCTCTCCACTTTCGACAAAAAGTCGAAGGAGAGATCACCCGCTGGTCTTTTGTACGACGTTCGTAGACTCGATCTGGACAAACGACCCGTGGGACCCGGCGCAATATATCGAGCCGGTGCTGCGGCGCGAAGGACGCGATTCCCATTACAAAGCCATTTGCGCTGTTTACATAAAGCAGGAGGGATGCAAATACTGTGGCCCGGACCGGTGGTGGTGCGATTGCAAATTTTCCGCTTCTCGTGTGTCAAAGGAGATAATTTATTGCAATTGAGATATAGAAGGCACCTCGGGATCGCGGCCGTAACACCTCGCATAAATAGTACCGCGACGGACTCGCCATACGTCCTCCTATCATCCCGGGACTAAATAAAATTATGATCGCAACCATTTATTACACAACATTAAGTAGTACCTGAGGTAATTTTAAATCGATATGTAGATACAAGTGGCAAGTCTTGCCGTTAGCTTCATCTAACTATTAGTTATTAGAAGCTAGAATATTCGCTGTTATTTTTCATTTTTGTACGTAGTAAAAGTATTGAAAGAAATGTTGTTGGAAATAATTGTACTGCGTTATAATTAGCTATTTCATGTTTGTGACATAAATAATTTTCAGCATTAAGCAGTTAGTCAAGTTTTCCCAACGATCTTTAAAGATCTGATGACACTTCCTCATTAACTATAAAATATATGCTCTATAAAATTTTAGTAACACCAATATATCCTCGCAAGATTTATTTAGTTTGACTTATGTGTAGGTAGAATCAGTTACTTCGATCACTAGAATTGATGAATAGGCCACTATAGACTGACGTGCGGACGTTACATACGTAATACGTTACAGATGCAATGTGCTCCATTTGAAGTAAAACAACCAATTGGCGAGGCGTATCTATTTTGGGCAGGTTTTTTATCGCCTCTCTTGAATCTATTATTAAGAAGACTTACAATAGGGCCATGTGCATTCCACACAATGCAAAATTGGAGGCTCGCTAACATTTAGAAATTTATTGCGTCAAATAGCCCGGCCTGCCACTACAAAAGAAGAATGGTAAAACATAATTGACTGCAGTGGAGGTATAAATCAAGAGAAATGTAAATGTAATGGTAAACCTGGCCACAATTTGTTAAATCAAACGGTGTCGACCAAAATTGTTGGCTTCGCAAAACACATAATATGCAGACGTTTAATTTGATGATAGGTTGATGGTAGGATGGTGGAAAATTATATCCAGATCGCAGAGCCGAAACAAAGGTCCATTTATACCGACCCTTGATCAAATGTATTCCAAGAAAGTGTAATTAAGTTGCCCACAAGTATTTATAAAACCTTTGTATGTAACTTAAGTAGGCAATACTACTTATAAGCAAACTGATTCATGCGCAAAATACAAAAAAATATATATTTTCTATTTTACTTCACCTAATCTTATCTTAACCAAAACCAATATCTAAAAGGGTTCAAGAATTTGTGGTCATGTAACTCTACATATCTATCTATTTTAGAAGTTCACTTACATAGAATATTTGCAATTTGAGTACCTTTTTCTTTTAAACTTGATTCATTAATATTAGGTACCTACATATTATGTGCATATCCAACATAATTCGTAAAATTAAACGATTAAATTTAATTTTTCCCAATAGAACCAGAACATAAATATTACAAAAATGCGAAACATATCTTAGGTCAGTGCTATTCACTAAATGTTGCATTCAATCCATTCCATCTCATTGAGCATGGATAATAATGTGAATGTCAACAATAGTTAGAGGTCCGCAATATTATTCTATCAGCGTGGTGTTAACAAGCAGCGACTCCGACAAGCGGCAATGCGCCTGCTAGCGAACTACCTGGGCAGCTGGCTTACCCCCACTACGTTCTGCCCGCCTCGTCCCGCACCATTCTCCATCTCTCTCCTACATTCAACAAAAGCTTGTCCTAGCGTCACAAAAAGCGGTTTCGCTCTGTAGTGTTATGTGCTACCTGCGTCTGTGTGCGTCGAGTGTATTTTTCTGACAAGCTTTGCTCTGAAACGGGTAGAGCGGAACATAAAGCAGCAACCGAGGCTGTTAGAACGTTTTAGCCCCGGGCGTCGATTTACCTGTTGGAACGCGTGAACCAGCGCGGCCTTGTGCGCGAGCGCAGGGCAGGTTCGACACAGGCTCAGTTCAACCCCAGATCTCGGCGCGAGCGGGCGCATCTCGTATCTTAAGACTCGCTGCGTCCGTACGATCTTGTCCAATTAGTGCTGTCGCGGGAAACAAGTTGAGTGGCCGGTTCAACTAGTGAAGTACAGTCGCACAATGGATAAATAAAATGAATTATTTCGCATAACAATGCGACTTTTACGTGCAAATTTAGTGCAAAAGGATAGCAAATAGAACTATGTAATACGTTTAAGTGAAGTGGGAAATAAATCAAAATGTGTTCCATGTGGTTTATAAGTTTAATGTTAGTGGTGAGTTCCACCTCGCCGTCTTGGAGTGCTTCTTTATCGGCAACAACAGGAGCGCGTTATCAAGCGCCTGATGAGTGCCGTTGGACAAGAGACGACGAAGACACTGGTGTTGCGTTACAATGTAGACTAAGAACTATAAACAGTGAATTGGAAAATACTAACTTCAGTGCTATTCAACCACATCTAACAGTGCGGTTGCGTCTCGAGTGTAGTGACGCGCTTTTCTTCCAAAGCTCTTTAGCCCCCGGTAGTTTTCGTCAGTTGGTAGAGTTGAGGGAACTCACAATAGAGTATTGTAAGATAGGCAACCTCACCGACGGCGCTTTAACGGGCCTTCGGGAACTTCGAAATTTAACAATAAAAACACATAACACGGACTGGTCCACTATGTCACTGGAAATAACACCTACGGCATTTTCTAGGGACGTTCCGAATTTAGAACGACTTGACCTAAGCGAAAATAATATGTTAATATTTCCTGAAGGAGCATTGTGTGCCTTGAGAAATCTAGAATATCTAAATATGACAAACAACAGAATGAGAGATATAAGTCATTTTCAATTTTCTACTGCCCATCGTCATCCGACTGAAAAATGTGGCGATAGCCTATTAGTATTAGATCTGTCAAGCAATTTAATTGATACGTTGCCGCCGGGATTATTGTCTGGACTAAAAAGGCTCCAAAAATTGTATGTTCAAGGAAATGGATTAAATTCCGTAGCAGACAGAGCCTTAGAAGGACTTGTATCACTGACCACAGTAAGATTTTCCGATAATCAACTTACTAGTTTACCGCCGGAACTATTTAGTGACACGAAAGAGTTGAAAGAAATATACCTGAATAATAATACAATAACCGTTCTTGCGCCAGGACTTTTTAGTGATTTGTTTCAATTACTTGTATTAGATTTATCTCATAATGAACTCACATCAGATTGGATAAACACTTCTACGTTTTCCGGATTAAAGCGGCTTGTATTTTTGGATTTTTCACACAACAGAGTGTCAAAGATGGAAATTGCATTATTCAGAGACTTGCATAATTTGCAAATTTTAAAAATACAAGACAACTTCATTGAGCACATTCCAGAAAATGTATTTAGTTCGCTAAGTAATTTGCATACATTGATTTTATCGAATAACAGACTGACAAATGTGGAAAGCTACGCATTTATGGGTTTGCCAATATTGACAGTATTATCAATTGATAGCAACCGCATATCAAAAATACATCCACATGCTTTTCGCAATTGTACATCGTTACAAGACTTACATATTAACGGTAATAGATTAGATGAAGTACCTATTGCATTAAAAGAAATCCCACAGCTGAAAACCCTTGACTTGGGTGAAAATTTAATAGTAAGCATAGAAAATGCATCTTTTATGACGATGCAACAAATGTATGGACTGAGACTGACTGAAAATAACATTGGTAATATTAGTAAAGGTGTATTTGATAAAATGACATCACTAAAAATTCTAAACCTATCGAGAAATAAAATACATAAAATCGAAGCAGGCGCATTCGATGGAAACGTCAACTTGCAAGCAATAAGACTGGATGGCAATTATTTAACAGATATCGGTGGACTTTTCGCCAAGTTACCTAATTTGGTTTGGCTGAACATTTCCGATAACCGTCTAGAATGGTTCGACTACGCCATGATACCGACAGGATTGCAGTGGCTTGACATACACGCGAACAGGATCGCGGAACTTGGAAACTATTTCGAAATCGAATCACAGCTGTCACTCAGTACTTTTGATGCTAGCTCAAATAGATTAACAGAAATAACTGGAAGTGCTATACCCAACTCTGTGGAAATGTTATACTTGAATGATAATCTTATATCCAAAGTACAATCTTACACATTTTTCAAAAAACCAAACTTAACCAGAGTCGATTTGTATGGAAATAAAATAACAAGTTTAGATCCCAATTCTTTGAGAATATCTGCGGTTCCACAAGATAAATCAGTACCAGAATTCTTCATAGGCGGAAACCCATTAGAATGTGATTGTACAATGGAGTGGCTGCAAAAAATAAATACGGGAAACAGAGCCAGAACTCAACCGAAACTAATGGATTTAGATAGTATATACTGCAAATTACTTTATAATCGTGGTAATTCTTATGTGCCATTAGTTGAAGCTGCTCCTCATCAATTTTTGTGCAAATATGACTTTCATTGTTTTGCACTTTGTCATTGCTGCGATTTTGACGCATGCGATTGTGAAATGACTTGTCCAAATAATTGTACTTGTTATCATGATCAGTCTTGGTCAGCAAATGTGGTTGAGTGTTCTAACGCTGGATATGTGAATATGTTACCAGAACGAATACCAATGGATGCATCCCAATTGTATCTTGATGGAAATAATGTTAAGTCTCTGCAAAGTCACGCTTTTATTGGAAGAAAGAAACTAAAAATATTGTATCTCAATGCGTCTAATATTGAAACAATTCATAATAGAACTTTTAATGGATTAAAGGAACTAGAAATATTACATTTGGATTACAATAGTCTTACGGTGATCGAGGGGCAAGAATTCGACGGTTTAGATAATTTGAGAGAACTGTACATAAATAATAACAAAATCAAAACTATAGGAAAAGAAATGTTTAATCATATGGCGCATTTAAAAGTATTACACTTACATCACAACAGGCTCGTGACGTTATCTGTGTGGCAAATAAATCCAATGATTACGAGTATTACCTTATCATATAACCCATGGTCATGCGATTGTGACTATACAGAAATGTTCCGGGAATGGACGAAGCGTGTGAGTTCAATTACAGATCTGTCTAACGTTAGATGTATTTACTCCAGAGAAAACAATACAGAAATGTCGACTTATAATGAAAGTTTGTACAGTGACATCAGTTCTGGATTCAATATAGTTGAAGAAAATGGAACGATATGTACAGGATTGCCAAGTATAAACAACAGTATAAATGGCAACTTAACAGCAACAAAAACTATTATAACTACCGAAGATGTACAAGATTACATACCATTACTCGTTGCGACCCTCGGCGCATTTTTATTAATTTTATTTGTTGGTATGGTTGTGTTTATATTTAGACAAGAAATGAGAGTGTGGTTCCATTCGAAGTTTGGAGTAAGATTATTTTATCAAACGAACGATATAGATAGAGATGATAGAGAAAAGATGTTTGACGCTTTCGTAAGCTATAGTTCGAAGGATGAAGCTTGGGTTGCCGAAGAGCTGGCACCTATGTTAGAACGAGGAGATCCGCCCTACAAACTATGTTTACATTACCGTGATTTGCCGGTCAGTGGCTATGTTGCCGATAACATAATACAAGCCGTAGAATCATCACGCCGTACCATAATGGTACTAAGCGAAAACTTTATAAAGTCTGAATGGTGTCATTTCGAATTTAAATCAGCCCATCATCAAGTTTTAAGAGACAGACGAAGAAGGTTAATAGTGGTGTTGTTAGGTGAGGTGCCTCAAAAAGATCTCGATCCCGATTTAAGACTGTATTTAAAAACAAATCCTTACCTCCACTGGGGCGATAAGTTGTTTTGGGAAAAGTTAAAATTTGCGTTACCCGATGTGCCCAACAAACAGAGATGTCGAGGTGTGCCGAGCCCTGGAGCTGGTGCAGTTGCAATGCACCGGCATCATCACCCCAGGAATCACTTGGGGGCATTACCGCCGCCGCCACTGCACGGGGCCCACCCAGTGCTTCCCCCACATCCCTCGCACACTCCGCACCAGGCACCGGCTCGTGGCTCGCCTCGAACCCTCTCCGTCCATGTGTGAAAGTGCTCAAATACTTAAAAACAGTGAAGTGATACTCCGTTAAAAAGTGATTGTTTTGTGTAAATTGTGATGGCTAGTCGGTTAGCGTATGAACTGTAAATATATTTCTTCTCAACGTAATTATAATCTTAGATTAAGAATGTGTAAATAGTCTGACTATCAAATGTTCTAAGTGACTGACTTAGACAGCGTAAGTTTGTCGTAAAGCGAGCTTTATCTATGCAATAAACCTATTTTGTAATACCAGTAATGGATGATTGGTATTTTGCATACTTTTCAATGTTAGGCCTAAGCAAGGCTGTGCTTGTTGGGCAAAATCTTGCCACTTACTATTAGAGTGACTTAATGGCATCACTGCCTCCATCTGTGATAAAATTAGATGTAGTTAGATAGTTTACTTGTAGTATCCCATCAATGTATATTTTGTAATTTAGTCATGTCTAAAAGAAAAGAATATTTATTGTAAGAATTTTTCAAAAACGACTGTGTCAAAAAGTGATAAACTATGAATAAAATATGAATCAATTAAACAGTCGTTTTCTTTTTCTTGCTTAGTTATTTATATTTATTTTGTGACAAAACATTCTGGGCATGGATTCTCATATGAAGCCGTTCTGATTTCATAGTTAGGCACCAATTTACACGAACGAGAAATTTTAAAGTTAACGGAAATAATTTTAAAATAAAATACAAGGTACATTTAAAACAAATCGTAGAATTTATTTGGTCATATAAAAAAACAGTCGCATTTTTTTTTGTAATCGTAATTAAATTTAAAAGTTTGAACACTTAATTACTACATAACATCATTGGGCTTGAACAGTATAGTGTGGTGATTAATTATATTAAAATTCTCTTAAATTACATTAAAAATCTTTTTACACTTACAATTCCTAATACTACATTTGTTAGATAAATAGTATAAAATTTAAACAAAAATTTTAGCAATACAATATGAAACTTGTACCTTAAGTTTCTTTATGTTGATATACATAATTTTGACCAATAAGACTTGAGTTTTTATATTCACAGGCATGTACACACAAAAACAACTTATTATAATGAAATAAGGCAATATTTACAATCATATTCATTGACAATTTAATAATGCAACCGATATAAATACACCATAATTTATTTTGTACTCACATAAAAATACTACTTGTTGATATAAGGATAAAACTAAAAGAAACTTACATTAGAGGTATATGAATTTTCTTGTTAAAAATCGTATATTTCGTAACGGTTTACTACAGTAGAAAATATAATAGACACAATATAAACAATCATAGGGAATTAAGTTTAATTAAACTTGATATAACACACGTATTTTACATTTGATTCATTCTTTTATAAATAATAGTTGGAGGAAACTGTCGTAGGCTGAAGCCGACGACGTTATTCAAACGAGGCGCTCCTATAGGCGAGCATATTGCATATCAGGTTTTTATGTATGTTGTGTAAGGACTGGCCGGCCGACGACCGCGAGCCTTCAATCTGAGGTAACGAGCCTTCGCCCCGCAGCCCTAAGTAGGTGTGAAACAAGTGGAGACGCGAACAAAAGGATCGCGCGGTTTATTCTATGAGATTGCTTTCATAAGATTCGCGCGGAATTGACCGGCCGCGAATAATACCTCCGATGTCTGTTGCCTTTTATTTTTTATACACCAGCATTACAATAAATTGAAATTTATTGAAGCGTAAAATTTTCAGTGGAAATATATAGCACATACTGCGTTTTATTGAACCACAATTTGTTACTTCACTAGCTACTGGTGTTTGCCATGTTAATTTATAAACAATAATACTTGTTGGCTGTAACACTAATAAAGCTCACTGCCTAGGTTTATTTTTATTATGGATAGTTTCACCTGTTTACAAATTAATTTCTCAAGTCTAGAATTTCATAATTTATGTTTAGGAGTGTTATTCGTCTAATTGGAGTCAGATTTCAGCCATAAAGTGCCAGTAAGCGGGCAAAAGTCTGATCGTGTTTTGCTTTAGGGATAAATATCTAATTAGAATTTGAGAAGTTACGACATACGGAAATAACAACATGATTTTATTACATTCTTAATTCATCAATCAATTCATTAATCAATTCATTAAATCTCGATTTAAGTATGATCAAATGAATTAAGGTAATTGATTGTTGATAAATACTAGGATTTGACAACACTTTGACAACAAAACGTAAATCAATAGTTACTTATCACTTGTCACAATTTTAATTTGGAATTCCTCACGCTAAATCATGTAGACAAAAGTATGTAATTTGTAATTTAATTGACAAAAATCAACAAACAGCGGGCAACAAAACGCGAGTAAGTTCACACATCACATAAATAATACGAGGCACATCTCGGTGGTTCCGTAGCTCGCTCGCCATCCGTCTCGCCGGGGGTAACGTTCGCTGCGGCATCAAGCCATACTAAGCTCGCTTCGAAATCGAACTCCAAGCTCAATAAAATAGAAATATTTGATAACAATTTCTGTTATAAACAATTTGGTACTTTGGCTTCAGTGGACGTTTGTAAGTGCAATTGTTAGTAGTTTTCCTGCTTAGAGAAACGAAAACGACGAATTACTGTTAAAGTTAACCCGAAGAAACGTATATATTTCCAGGACAAAAATGTACTTTGCCCTTTCCAGGGTCTCAACCTAGTACCAAACGTTCAAACGTCAATAAAATCAGTTACACAGATAAAGTGTGAAAACGTAACTGGCAGATAGACAGATTTGCATTTATAATATCAGTATAAACTAGTTCAATTAATTTGCTCAAAGGATATTAAACAAATTCCAATGAAATTATCCGACTTCAATACGTTAATTGTACACGTATTATATTGTTCCAATTGGATTTTGATTTTAAATCACAACTTTAATATCAAAACTTACTAAATACGTAATTATTAGTGAAGGCATTGGCTCCTGTGCTACGGGCTTATCTAGCTTACAAATCAGGATTTCAATAGAATGATTTTGAAAGCCATATTAAATAAAGATTTCATTTATTCCTTCGTTATATTAATTAATTAAGTACCTAATTAATATCACAATCCAACCAGTATACCACAATTATATCACCGCAGGTTTAATATCACGTTTATTAACAACACTTTTTGACAATGATTCCAATATTCCATCCATAATGCCGCAACGTGATCGTGACGAAATAATTAATCTAATATTAACGGTCCGTATTCACATTGGAATCAATTTGCTTCACTCAAATTAATATATTCAACTTAGCCATTTTAATGCAGTTAGGTTTTTAATCGCGCTCTTTACGCTTCCAGAAATCTATGGACGTAATCACTCTCGAAAATACGTTCGGATTGTGTTATTTATAACGGCATACCTTTTTTCAATTTTAGAAACGATTGAAATAAAACTATTACTGTTACAAATTATTGCAAGCTTACTACGATACAAAATGAAAAACTGCATTCATATTAGTTCAGCTATTTCTGAAACTCACGTGATAAATCATACAAACAAACAAATCGACTAACAAAAGACAAAAATCCTATAGTGTGATTAAAATACACTCACTATTATATTACTCAAACATCAATAAATTGTATATTAGGTATGTAAAGTTAATTGAAATTTTAAGCAATTGAAGTAATAGAAAACACAGAGTATAAATAAATGAGAAAACGAAAAACATACATGGAGCAATAAGGAACTGTGCGTAACACATGCAGCTGCATAGAATTGATTTCATTATTGATAAACATTTCCCGGGTTGTGTTCGACGTGAAAACAGGGAACAACTAGCCGAGCACATACGACGTTCCGCCGACGAGCCTCATAAATTAACCTAGAGAATAACACGGAGGTGAAAAAATAAACGCGATGCCGCACTGTGTACAACATTAATCAGACCTCTGAGAAGGCGTATAGAATTTATTTTACGATTGTTACAGCGTCGATGAAACGTTAAAAATGCTGTCGGGTCTATATTGAAACATTCGATGCATTGTTCGGACCGATTGGGCCGATAACGCACCGCGGTTCCGACTTGTAACCCTCTCGCCGGCACCTTGTTGATTTTCCAACGTAAACTGTCGGATACGATCCGCCCGTAACTAGTTTCTTTTTTATTAGTACTGGTTTAGTGTAGAACGGAACGCGACTACGTATCTATGTTACGATTAAACTCCCCAGATATCATAATCACCGGTCTGCGCGTTTATCGAACGTATAATCGGAGAGCGGCAATAAATTTGTCTCATTTTAATAACCTGGAGCGTGTTACATTCTGCCACAAATGTTTGGACTTTAAATCTCATTATAGGCGGAGAAAAACAAAGCCATCATAACGTAGCGGCCGCTCCTTACAAAAGAGTTCAACGAGCGCATGCGTCTATCGCATCTATAGATAAAGTGAAGCAATTTGTTCAGTATTACCGAAGAATAAGATAGGAATTCTTGTATGGAGCTTACCTATAATCTTGCAACGTTTAAAAACATAATCCTTCTTGCAAGTAGCCACTAAATAATGTGACCATGTACAATTATCTAGGTACTTATATTAAAATTATGTCTCCCGCAAAAATTTGCGTAAATAATGTCTGATCTGCTATTGTTAATCCCGAAGAACATTAAACCGAAACATACATCATCTGCTAATAAAAACAATGATATAAATTGAGATAGGACAATGATTATAGTTCAGTTATTATTATAAGTTATGGTGATGAGGTTTTAACGAGGATAAGTTAGCTATAGGTATAACACTAACACCCACAACCTGGCAACAAACATTTGCCTATCACATAAATATCTGCCTTTGTCGAGAATGGAACCCGAGGCCCCTCGCTTGGACTTAGACGACGAAACGAAAAATTTCCTTTTCAGTGCTGCAGAGAAAGCTCACATGTGAGTATATTTAAAATCATACTTGATCGACAACGGGTTAGTGACGCTCCTAATATTGCAGATAAACGTGGGCGATTGTTGCCTGTGACCACTTACACCACTTGATTACCGGCCAGATTACCGGTCGTTGCTAATTTAATTCCTTACACAAGATTTCATACTAACTGATTATTTATTATTTCTAAATATTAATAACATAAACAGAATACTCATTCAAATAATAATACACTAGATAGGTACATTTGCTGATTAAATACGCTTCGTAACCATTAACTATAAAAATGACGGCGTACGTTCTATGTTCCTAGTTAACATTACAAGACGAAACCTATATTTAAGTTGTGATTACAAAACCAAACAACATCACGTGCTAGATTGTGTTCCTCTATGACTCACTGTACTAACGATCTTCATTGAACGTAAAACAATTCTGACGCAAATTATACGCTATTATGAACGACCACGTAGATTAAATTGCCTGTACGGGATTAATTTGATTATCAGATTCTTATTTCAATTATGTTATCAGGGCGTTATTATTTTCAACACACAAGTACCTAGTCTCATTTTTTGTAACAATGTATTTTATTTGTGAATTAACTGATAAAAAATCGGAGTCACGCTACTCGATGTTGGGGAAAACTGATTCTCGGGTGATAACCTGCTTACCGCACTCGATCGTAATAAGACAGTTAGTTATAAAAAGCCAATAACAATGCATCTACCTTCATAAAAAGCGACGGTTTCCGTCCTCTAAACGCAACAGCTTTTCAGTGATGAGCAATGTTACAAAATTCGTTCATTTAAAACTTTCTATTTTTATCCGTAGTTACTTTGTGACGCTAAATTAAATTGGAGCAATTATTCTGTCACTGCAGCAAGTACAGCGACAACTTCAATGTTTCGGTGTTTTCTCTATTGTATTATATAATATTATGCTCTCTTCTGAGCATTTCCCTCATATACGAATTCGGAAATTGATTTTTTTGTTGACATTTTAACACCTACCATCATTATTTCCACATCCACCCAGGGTTGACTGGTGGACAATGCCATTAGGCATTAAGCTGTACCCTATGTTTCTCTGTTTAGAGGTGACATAAATGTGAAATAAATAAAAATAAATATAATGTTAACTTATATAAAATATCAAACAGTACAAAAGTTTCAAAAGCACTAACACAAAATAAATTTTATTTATTTATTGCTAACAATTTTAATTACAACCTTACGAAAGATCATAGTTTTAATAACTGACTAACATGACTTGGGTGCTGTACTATACAACTGCAGACTTTTATTTATTTGCAACTTCTATATAAAAGTGTGTCTTAGTTTTTAAAAGTATTAATCTGTTTTCAATTATAGACAATAAGTTTAACGAAGAAAAAAGGCGAAAAGTAAGTATCGTTTCATAATTATAGAAGCATAAATTAACGATATGTCTTTAATTAAGTTAACAAAATACATTTAATTTAAGCACGTCATATAACAACTTTTACACATTCTAATTGCCCAATTAAAATAGCTTAACACACGAGGTATGTTCGTTTAACAAATTCATTGAGCCGGTACAAGTGTGGTGGTCAATAGCGGGCTTTGTGAGGTGAACGGTAATAGTGTGAGTTGTGAGCGTTACGAGTGATCGTTTAATTACGTATCTCGACCTCCTGAAGCCAATTAATGTGGTATCATTATCAGCGAACGTCACGGGAACTCGACTGCTACGAGAGTATACTTGTAGTTCAAAAATTTTACCACCGATAGGAAAATTGACAATAAGATTTTAAAACTATTTCGCCTGGCCATGGATAGAGAGAGGTTCCAGAAACTAACGGCCAACCTTCAGTAGTGAAGAGGCACTTTAAGAAGAAGAATATAAACATAATATAATTTCATCATAACAAGAAAATAATTTAGGTACGATAGTATTCTTTATACACAAGAGCAACAACCCGGATTAAATGATGCCCTACCGGCATGAAAGAGACGATCGATATTCTACGAGTATAATGGTTAGAAGTATTTAACGGTGAGATAAAATCTTAACAAAGGTGATTTGGTTGGCCGTCTTGTTTTGGTACTTACGGAATTCACGTATGCGCCTATACACTTCCAACTAACACATCCAGCTAGAAGAGATCTGTAGAACGCGCTAGAATCTCACCTCTCTGCTCTATATCTCTTACTGGCGTAGACGAATGGAGGTGTCATGTTAAGGTGGCAGTACGGTAAATATATTGACCCCGGGAACGATCAACGAGTGAGCGGTGTGTTGTCGGGCTCCGTCTATGATATGTAAATGATAATTGGTTTCCGAATAGAAAACTTTTATTTATGTAGCCACTAGGGTAAACGATGACGCTATTTTTACAACGATATACTTACGTCTAGTTTAATATAAAACGTGTATTTGTTTAAATAGTTATTGTCACTTTTACAATTTTGATTATTATGAATTTAAGGTTTTATTAAACATTGAATTCACTTTTATTTCTGATAATATATTGCACTTCAAAAACACCATTAAAAACCAGTAAGTATAGAGAATTTTAAGTGTAGAGCATAAAAACAACAATTTATATTTTTGTTCTCCGCAAATTATATAAAATTACTTAAGGTGGTTTTTATGTTTAAGCTTAAAAAAATATATATTTCACGTATCTACATATTTAGAATGTAGCACATATACAATTTTTCATTAATGTAATTGTAATTTATTTAGTTCATCTTGTGAAAATTCTATCCTTTTTAAGACGCTGTCAAAGCTTCGAAGCGGGCGCCAAATTTTCCTTAAACTTTAACTCTTATCTTTCCTAATAAAGCATAAAATTTTCCTTGCCTGTTTCAAACAATTGATGAATGAACCCGTACCCACTTTGTGAATTAATTTAATAAATCGAAATAAAACTCATATCCCTAAACATTCATATGTCATCTATCTGCATCAGAGCAAGCCCAGATTGAATTTTGTACCAAAAATAATATAAAAATAATATTAAATCAAAGGTTTGTACGTAATTATCCTGCATAAGCATCTTAAGAGACAAAATTACACACTGTCTAGAGACTTACTTTGGTCTATTGATTATTTGTGCGTGTTTCCTTAGTAGGAAAGTACGTATTAGCAAACTTAAAAAAAATACCTACAGTAAATAATTGAGTTACAGGTCATCTTATACCTTACGATTAGAACAATGCAGACATAATTCATTCACGATTTCAACGAATTTCTTCTATTCTGTAGCGCTCGCAATTTGTCTGCGTGAGCATTGATTTCAAAGGAAGGACTTATTCCAAAGGCAAAGTCACTATGCAATTTCGTAAAAAGAGCATACATACTAAACGGAGGCAAGACAACACATTTGGAATTCAATCAAGTAATCCTCATTTAAGTATTTCACCCAGGGTATGCAACCAAGACGCGGCAACCGGCCCGAGCTTTTGTGAACGTCACACTACTCGAATTATCCGAGCCGCCTTTTACTCATTAATGGTCGGTTTTATTTGCTCTTATTTAATTTAGCATTTATTCAATCTGCCCCCGGCGCGATATGTGTTGTTCACCGTTCTTATTTCTCACCTTTTGTGACAGGGCTCATTGAGAGCGAGGTGTTGGGATGTGTTCCCGGCTCGCGGCTCGCGGCTCGGTTTACACGTTAAACCCCGGTGCCTTTCATCGCGCACAAAACGTAATTGAATCCCACAGAATCCTACGCAGGCCGTAAGATTTAATAGGGCATTTAAACATTCGCATTGGCCATTGTGCATCGGTTTTGTATGCGATTATTCATCGCGAACCGCAGCGCAGCTAGCTTTCTACCAAAGCACCGTATGTTAGACAAAGTGCGACCGGCAACCGACCGCACTATGTGGTTTCACATTTATTAACATGAGCACTAAATACCGCTTCAACAAATATGCGGAAATTAAAATCCACGTTAACATAAAGAATTCTACGTTAACATCCTTTAGGTAAATCTTTCGCAAAGTTTACCTGTATAGGCCTGAGAGATTAAATTAAACTGTAAAGAACCTCTATCCGGCTTCCAGACACGGCTGCTGTATTATAAATTGTACTGAACTTCGCTACATGTATGTTATAGAGAACGTATAGGTGTAGTAGAGCGAGATTCGCCGCTTAAACAAGATCCACCGATCCTTCTCAGAGTGCCACACCATATGCGTCGGCGAGAAGAACCTATGAAAGAATGGGAGTTCTTGTATAAATGGACAAGTCAGTCAGCTCGTAAAATTGGAAATGGATCATCGTAAATCGGTGATATTGAACGCAGTTGCAAATTGCAGCGCGTACGCGGCCATGTATTCGCTATCTTCATTGCCTTGCTTCTCAGCGCCAATACATTTAATTTGATTTTCATGAACTACATTACTGTAATATCGTGAAGAAATGCGAAGTTTCGCTCATGAGGTACATATTTATATTCAATTGAAAATTAAAACTATTTTATAAATACAATATAATTTTGTAAAACTATTTAAAAGGGATACCTTCAAGCATATTCAGGATTTGTGAAAAAGTCAATAATTTGCCTTCTGTAAATATAAATGCGCAATGATACATAAAAAAATATACGCGTCGATATTAGAACCTTCTCCATTTCCAAAGTCGGTAAAAAAATAAATAATAAACATAGGAATTATAACTGTTGTACGCTCTATTCATTAGCTGAGAACCTCTCTATGTTTTTCATGTATTTTAATTTGTCCTATGCCCAAATTGGAAGAATACGTTGTCTATATTTGAGTCGCGGAGAATATTGAATTCGACGCTAAAATTACTTTATTACGCTTGCTTAGGCCTACTGTCCACGTAAACCGCACGTCATACGCACGCCAATCCAATCGTCAATTGCCTATTGCTTGCATCTTGCGAAGAAATGCCTGCTTTCATTTGTAGGTTGCATGCATTCGTCATTTGACGCGTCCGTGTACAGTAGGCCTTACAGTTTAATTTAGATAGTAACCAAAATTTCCTTAATACATTTTTAATTCGCACCGTCAATCTACAGAGAACCTTAATCACAGGGGCAAAAATCTAAGATTTGTGAGGCTTGCCATTAAAATGAATTCCATTACGAACGCGAAGGATTGTAGCGATAAGACCGCTTTTTGAACTGCAATAAAGTTTATTTCTATCTTTCTATGTATCTATCTTAACTTAAATGAAAAAAAGTTTTGAATAGCGCATAGTAGGAGGTTTATAAATTAATTTGTCGTAAACGTTGAATACATGGCAGCCATGTGACACGCCATATATCCCATTGGTTCTATAACTCCAGAATAATATAAATCTAATGTCAGAGATGGAGGGACGATGCGTCACCTATAAAAACACAATATCGTACATCGATCAGGTGGTACACGCGGTCAACAATAGCCAGTCCATTGTGGTCTGTTATCTAATCGTAATGAATATAAATTTTCAGATGACATTTACGATCGGTGCGCTCCGTGATACGGTGCCTATATAAGCGTGTTAGATAGATGTTTTAATGCACGCACACAGCTCAGATCAACAATAAAATAGTACGTTGTACCGCGAGTATATCAATTTGTAACATCGCCGGTGTAAAATATACAGTTTATCTTTCCATTTATCAACAAATATCGTTACTCGGTACATTGAACGAGAATGAGCTCAAGAAGTAATATGGTGGTGGCTAACGGAGTTATTACAAACTCTAATGTTCAGACTTTAAAACGGTCGTACATCACATCAGTAGGTACATAAAGCACTATAGAGCCCTCTTCGTTAAATATATCTTACATAGTTACAGTTATCCAGCAGTTGGTTTGAGTTTATTGTTTTTTTTAACCATTTACACATTCTAGTCATCCTTTTTAAAATACAATTGGTTGCCTCTGTGTAACCAATTTATATTAATTTATTTATTAGAATATATCAAGTCGTAGAAGCTTATGCTCATTCAAAATATCAGTCAACACTCAAACCTATATCGTATAATATAAAATTATTACGACATAATTGCTTACTTATCGGATTTTTTAAACACGAAAATATAGATTCCCCATTAATTACACGGATTTATCTAAAGTGGATATCGATGTGTATAATTCATCACATCTAAACACTGTTACATCATGAATCTCAAAGCTAATCCGTAAAATAGTTTCCGGAGAACAGGTTTCCTCCAAACATTTATTATCTCGAATGTCAGTTGAATTTCCCATTTTTGGCACCTAGTTTTAATGAGTCCAACGGCCTTTTTCAACACTTTATGAACATACTGTGGCGTGATAAATTTATATATTATCTGGGAGAAAAGGCGTTTATCTGATGAGATTTAGTTATAAGAGCGGGCGGTAGTTAAAATGTGCATTCGAGAATGTTCTAACACTGTATAAAATAAATGGATATGTTGAACATTTACAATTTTGAGTGCGTTTCACCAAGCCACTTCGATCAAGAACTTAAGAGCTGTGTAGAGCGATAAGAGGTGGAACAGCACTTGCGACATCCTTGGAAGAACGATATCAATAAAAATACAAACTGGCCACATCTGGACGTCAGCGTCGGAGCTTTTGTAAACTTTTAACATAACCGTTCCACTTGGTGGCTACTTCGGCACGAATAGGCCGTTACAGCTACCAGGACGGGCCAGAGCGGCTGAATTATTTATCACAATGACATTCTCTGACATATAATTTGCCATGTTCGCGGCGGCCTGCCATTATGTTCTTCGGCGATTCATTCGATTTAAACTTAATGAGCACGGCTACCGGCCATTCTCACACCGCCACCGTCTCAGGCGCGAGGCTCTGCATGTACGAGTATTAGAATAGCGATTAATTTCTTGTAGGACACCTGTTAGATAACAGAGAGTATAAACTTATTACATTGTGAATGGAGCTCGTAAATATTACACTGGCATGCCAAGACGTAAACAGATACTCGATATACAAAACGAAAACTATTGAATTATATACAGGTTTACAGTGTCTATCAATAAATCACCCGCACTCAATACAATTTAGAACAAAGGGAACTCGCTAAACAGACAGCTTCCTATCTTCAATTAACAAGTAATATACCTATTTGAAACTGCTATGTGAAAAAGTTAACAAAACTTGAGCTTTAACTGGATAAAGCTATTATAACGTTTTCAACAGACGAAACACTCGCAATAAACATTTTTAAAGCCACTATGTCCATAAAGTTCTAGTAGATTAAGAAATTAGCGAAGAGCGAAAAACTTTAATATTCAAAAGCCAACGTAATGCGTTTGCGGAGTGGTTTAAAGTTCAAGGCACTTTAAAGGAGAGCAACGACGAGCCAGAAAGAAGATAGCAAATGTTTACCTAAAATATATAAATGCACCTACAGGTTTATTTAAATATTAATTTGATAATACCCAGTTACTAATGACATTCTGAAAAGTTAAGATTTAATTTGAACATTGTACCTTTTGATGTGATCGGAGTGAAGAAAGGAGGTACAACGATTGATCCAATTATTTAACGATTCTCTACCAAATGATCGTTATTTTTATATATCAGTGTAAGCGACGGATATCAAAATAGTTTAGAAGATTATCACGATCGTAAACGTTAGTGAGTAGTCCCTGACATCGACATTCATTCAGAGTCATAAAACAACACTAATTTTGTATCAAATTAAAATCAATGCCAACAAGATAGATAAAAGATATATCTAAAATTTAAATGAAAAAGGAAAACATTAAAATGCAAATGTAACAATAGTAAATCAAACCCTAACTCGTATTAATATTAACAATCTATCTACATATATGTCCAGATAACATGAATAATGTTTTAAATTTAAAAACATGATTTTATATTTAGCTCTTTAAAAATTATTATCATAAGTGTTGCACGCAACTTTAAAAGAAGACATTGAACTTTGTTTACTCTCTGAGTTTGATAAAATGTGAAAAAATTATTTGTATGGTATTCGTCACTATTCCTTCATAGAAGACCATAGATGTCGCCCTAACAATGTCACTATAATAGATCGTGTGATATATTTCATATAATATTACCTACCTATTAATACTTCGGGTCATGCCCATATAAAAATTGGATTCGAATGTTCGAAATTCAAAGTTCAAAGTATATAAAGGTTCAGTTGTCCCTAATATACAGCCCACATCAACAAGCCAACACGCTGACAGAGCTCGGCGCGTGATAGTGTATCCATCGTGTTTCCATCGGCACTAATTGCTTGTCTTACCCATGATTAAATTATTTGTCAGATTCGTGAAAGGATGTTTAATGTTGAGAATGTTACGGTGTTCGACATTCCCATCGGCTCACGCATTAATTGGACAACAAAAAATTAACCGACGATCGAGCGACATGATAAATTGCTGTTAAAACAGTGAACTATGACACACGTTAGGTTTCTTCTTGACACGTGTTTATAACATGCCAAACCGCTCTCGTCTCGAGGCGTGCTACAAAAAGTGACGTCTCATTGATGTATTGAGTAAAAAGAACTCTCCTGCACCGTTAACTAGTTAACAAAACGACGGACGATTATTCATCTTGACTGCATTTATCTTAAACAATCCTCCTGGTCCGGCTTCAGTCGCGTATAGGAGTTTATGTGCACTGGTTAAGCACATTCAACAGTAAAGTAAAATTAAATATGTAACATAACTTTGTATAAAATTCAATTGAAAAAGTACCTTTGTACAAAATTTATTACATTCTTGTCTCATATATCATATTCGTGTACATAAACCATTAAATAAAAATAAAAATAAATAATAAAAACTCATAATAATACTTAACTCAGAATAGGTACTCCATTAGGTATATAAAAATATTCGAGCCCCGCAATAGGACCTAACAAATTAATAGTAAGGGTAAAACTAAGTAACAACATACCCATTCTAAATGTAAAGTGGAAGAATGGAAAGAAACTGTATGGTATCCTAAAATGTGAACAGTGACAAGTTTTCACATCGCATTTTCTATTCGTACATACCAGAACTAAGTAATAGTCTTTAATTTTTAAGAGATAATTATCAAAAGACCTTTGAAACGCGATGTCCACGCTTCGTATAAATTGCTATTTAGATAACTTATCGTACCGTTTGACCCCAAAATTCGGAAAGCAAGAAGTCGTGGATTAGCATTCAGTAATGCTATTTGCATGCAAATCACCACTGATTATCCAAATATACTGAGCAATCTTCAATAGATTTAAATACAAAAAACCGCATAATTTTATAGCTTTTGTTTGATTGTAATAATTAAAAATCATAAATTTTATCACTTCGTTCTTATCTCATCGTCTAGATATGAGCGAGTTATTTAAATAGGCATAAGCTATAAAAAATAAAAGTTTCCTTTGTAGATTAGTCATATATTAAGATGAATATTACAAATGTTGAATGTCGAGGCTATCGCACGCGGTATGAGCATTAAACGACTGCGTCGGAGGCAATGTGTAAGAAAAAAGGGGATGACAAAATTTACTGCATACCAGCCATCGGCACTATTAAGCCAATCCTCTAGCCAATAACGTGGACACTTGACGTATGTCTTTCCATTAGGTACGCGCGCAAGAAATACATCACGGTGAGTCTTAATCAAAGCCGGGATTAATAAGTGGACAAAGGGGACGAACGCACGAAATTTAGAAGGTAGTGGACACCGACCGAAAATTGAAATTGCTTCGATCAATTACTTTGTTTAAAGTCATACCACATCATTATCGTATTTTAATGTATTGACTGCATTAATTTATCATGTACCTACCTCTAAATTATGGATTTTATGTTATTATCAATCGACATTAAAGTGTTACACTACAGTAAATTTTAGTAATGGCTCCAGTTTGCAGTATTATATCTAAATACAATGATATACACTGTTATAAAACTCTGTCATAATAAATTGACAAAATTTTATAAGTGGACGTCGAGTTTGTGCGACGGAGTAGCTAGCATAATTGATTTATTGCGGTACCGCAAGTTGGTAAAAATTTGGAACTTTTCTAATAGCGAGGCAGATGAGACCCACAGAAGGGTTAATTAAAACGAATGGACGGTCATCCGCGAACAGAATGTCGAAGTTTAGCGGATCACCAATTTCAATGCTTTAATATTATTACAAACTCCGCTCCGCGTTTCTTTAATTAAAATTAACGACGCAAAACTCTGACAGTCAAACGAATTATTAGTACAGAAGAAAACTTTTAATTAGTTCGCCTCCTTTCAACGATACTTTTGTGCATTTACTTGTCCGAAGTAATTTAAATTAATTTGGATTATTTCACATGGATAGAGTTTTATAGGTTACGTCATAGCTTTAGTAACAATAATTTGAAAATAAATTCATCTTACATAATTGGTCAAGCTCACAGTTCTAATAAATAGTAGATATGTATTACAATTTGTTCATCTATTAATATTATTACAATTTGTTACACATACCGTGGAACAAAAAAAACCTAAAATTGTCAGGAAGATTAGTCATCGAATTTTCGTAAATAATGAACTAATTTTAGGAGACGTATCTTCTTAAAATTATAAATTTCACGCCAGTCTCTAGAGCGTTTGACAAACTTAGGCTTGATGTTGCTCTACTGCGCCCGAACAGGGTATCGTACTCGTGTCAAATTAAATTATACCGGGCGTAGTCGTGGGAATTATTGAAGTAGGTATAATAAATATAACTTACATACGAGTACATAGTCATATAGATAGAAACCACAGTTTGAAGTTTACAAATTACATAAGAAATATACGAAGTAGCCCAGCTTATGATTATGGTGATATGTATAAAAGTATTATTAGTATATGTATATATTTGTGAGTTATATTTTTCCACTTGTCATTTTATGGTTATAATATTTGGTAACAATTTAAATGGCAGTGGAAATCAGATAAATTTATCAGTTAATTAAAGCAATGGCATACAATTTAACCGTAATGCACTGACACTGGGGTTCATATTTACACCTCATCAAGTCCGCGGGAGTGCTTAACCGGTCGGCGGCCGAGGCAGACCAAGCTGCCTTTTAATTTGAGCACTCCTTGCCTCGGCGCCTACGCGCATCGACGTAAACAAATCGTAAGGTGAGATCAATGAATATTAAGCAACCTCCCAAACAATTTCCAGCACCATCCACAAAATAAAATAAATAATGCCAAAATAAACTCGGGAAAGAAACGGCTGATTGCTTCATAAATTGTCAGGCGTTCGCCGTGTGCGGACAAGAATTGCCAGACATTTTGAAAAGATATATATAAATAAAAATCTCCTGGAGATTTTAATAAATAAAAAGGCATTCCTTAATGTTTTTTTTTCTTATTTTTATTATATTTCTATTCGTTTGCAAAACATTGAAATCAAATTAGGCTTATATAAAAATACAATAATGGATAAGCAATGCCTAAGGGTTCCTGTGCTTCATATAACGTTGGGACTTGCGAAAGTTTTTTCCAGGCGAGATGAACGGTAACTAGCAACTTCGATCAAAAGTTCCAGTCGGCCGTCACATGGCCGACACAGGCTGCGAGCTTATTAGTTATAGAGGGCAAACTAGCACAGGCCTTATAAGATTTTCTTATATTGTTCGGTGAAATCGATTTAGATACATGAATCGTAATATAAGGTTACACAAGGAATAAACATTCTGAAATTACGCAAGTTAGGCTCTAAATCAAGTTGGAATTGATTGCTAAAAGTCATCGTCACAATAATCTTATTTAAAAATAATCTAATAGATAAAACAAGTTACATGAGCATAATATATATTACTTGCAGTGTATTCTTATAAAATTACTAACTGAACTATTCTGAACAATCACAAAAATGACTACCTAAATATCCGTCCCCATTCTAAGTGGCAAACTCACCAACCAAGAGGTATTCTAACACCAACTTCTAAGTGGACCAAGCATCCAAGTCCCAGTTTGAGTCTTGTTCCGCGCCAGTTACAGTTATCACGGAGAGCATCGGTATCTCATTTACTACTCTTATTCCGTAAAAAGTCAGCTGTTGAATAATAAGGATGACGCTTCAAATGGTATGTTTTTAAATGAATACCAACCTAACGTTTCGGATATTCTTTAAAAATCCCAATATAGTTATATCGTTTAACATAACTTGACATAATCTTAATTTCCTTACTAAAAAACTATGCAAATGGATGACTCAACACCCAGCGGTCCCGATATACGTTTCAGTGAACGGATTACCGTTAACAAAACGTACATCTAACTTGACAAATTGCTTACGCTCCTAATATCCAGACACCTCGACATCTTAGAGATGGAAGCGGGTATCGCCGCTTGTATCTGTGCTGTGTTTAGATTCCGAGATAACTTGATCAAGTCGATGTGAGAAACCGTAGTGCGCGCCGCGCGCCGCCGCTGTATTATCGACTAGTGAAATAGCTTTTACTTTAATCATTTTACGACACGTATACACGATGTCGTGAAATAGAATTATTTATTAAATTCAACACCAATAAATCATAACGCTATCGAGTGCGGCATTTCACGATCTATAATAACGTGCTTACAATTCGATTGCAGATGTTAACATGTACAGTGCGTTATGGAAGTGGAGTTGGATGTTAATTTATTTTTAACGAGCGGGTTCAGGCTCACACCGCATTTGGAAGAAACTAGTTCAACACTGTACATACTAGTAAGACGTGTATGTATAATATGTATATCCAAATATAGACGTCGAATCGCCATGTCTGTCACACATCAATATGGGAAGCATAATCAATATGTTAATATCAGAGATAAGAAATTTAGATTCCTACATATAAAACATACAGACGCCGACGTCGAACAGGAGTAGCCAGCATTCTTGGGAGATACGATCATAAATAAGATTGTGTTCCGACCAAGCGGGGACCGTCTGATGGCTTTTTACCACTACCGAGTTTCTATTATGCAAATAAAACCATTTAAAACCCAAGTTAATTCCATCTAACCAATTGTTATAATAATTTATAGGTAATATTATACTAGAGTTTTAAATATCTACACGGTTAATGTATTTAAAGTTAAGTGTATTATATTATTAACCTGAACTATATTCCATATTATTTAGTGATAAAATCAGTTATCAACAGTCCATTACATTTACCTTACATGGATGTACCGTGGAATACTTTTGTGAATTATTAATAATTAAAAACTTAACAACAACGCCGTAAAATCGTGATTGGCTCCAAGTGAAAACTCGTTACGGCGATCGTAAAAGTCGACAATAATTAGGCGGGCACAACCGCAAGCACCGATATGAGCTGATTACGAAAGAAATACAGTCGTAGCGCGTTGATTTATGTCCGCTGGCCCGGGCTTCATCGCCTTGCTCCACGAATAACTACGACGAACGCATACGTACCTAATGCAGGCTTAATGAAAAGAAATTCTCAACATTCGTCTTCCGCTTGCTCGACAGTTAAAACGTTCACATTATTAGGCACAAGTGTGTAGGTATTATGTAAATTTGATGTATTATTGTGACTACGGCAAAGGCCAATATGTTTATGGTGTACAATGATTGTGATTTAAATTAACCAGATAATTCGATACAATCATAGGCTATTAGTAATTAACTTCGACCACCGCGGCACACGGCGCGCGACCACTCCACACCTGCATTACCGAGCCACAAATTATAACTAATTACTTTTACACAAAATATGAATATAACAGTATGATTATTAATAAGATCCAATTAAAGAAAATAGCTACATTTAATAGGTGCCATAAAATTCAAGCATGGAAATAAATGATACAATTAATATGTGAGAAATTAGCATGTGAAACTTGGTTGGAGTCGAGTTATTTCAATAATAATAAAATCTGTTTTATTTCCGTCTGCTCCCATATTCCTGTCTCCTTTTGAGTTTATAAAATTACAGATTGTTTTCGAACGTTAAGACATCGGCATTTTTATTTTTATGAGAATCAATTCAGTTTCTTTTCATATACATTATCATTAACAGATACGTTATATTAACACGTAGGTACTACATGAAAACTTGTATGTACCCCTCACAAGAAGCAATTCATGCACGTTAAAGTGTAATTTGGCATACGTATATAGTTAATGATAACGCAAGAAGCTAGGAGTGTAATATTTATGATTTCTATTATAAATTCAATGTAGGTATACGTTTACATGGTATCTCTTCCAAGATGAATGACGATTCAATTTTTTCCGTAAGAAACCCACTAGCGTTACGTACTAATAAACAATTAGATATTTTAAGTCATAGGTCATCGGCGTAATTACATTATTCTAATAAAGCAAACTGTATTGTAGACGATATTTCAAAACTAATAAATTCTATATTCTCTCTTTCAAAGTAGGTAAGCTTTACAAATAAAATAACCCAAAAATTCAATTCGCTCTTATTTGGATTTAAAAAATGCTCTAACCAATATGTCCATAAGTGTCCATAACTTGAGTTCTACTTTTCATAGTTATACCAATAATAAGGAAATATCAGGTGCAACTTTTCTTCGAACGTACTTGTTAGGCGCGGTTCAAATTAGAATGCGATAAATCCGAGCTGCGAGCGGTTTCAAAGCTCTAAATATGATAAACGATTCGTTCAAGAGTGCAATTACGATTGGTTGTAATACGAACGAAGGCCATAAAATCTAGAACCATTAACAGCCCACAATTCAGCACACATGTTAACACGTTTTCACTGACAGATTAGATTATTTTAGCATCAATACATACAAACGGGACAATGTATTGCCACTAACTATATTTTTTATCGATTTAAGGTAGCCAACGAGTATGGTGCACACCATTCTGCTCACGCCCATGGCAACTATGATCAACAGAGAAAAAAAGATACAATACAATACAAATCCTCTTTATTGTACACCATAACATTTCACAGTAATATATAAAATAGTATAAGTACGTACAACAGGCGGTCTTATCACTAATTAGCGATCTCTTCCAGACAACCTTTAAAAAGTGATAAAAGCTAAACAGGAAAAGGGTAGGGGTGCACAAAAAAAATTGATTAAAACAATATGTCAGCAGTAGCTTCAATAATTGCGATCCATATTTGCAGGTAAAAGTACAGGAAATAAAGTTATATATAAAAGGATAAGGGTGAAAAAAACAAAACAAATACTAATAATACTCAATATATAATAACAATTTGGATTTAAAAAAGATATTATTTTTTACTTTTTAAATGTTTGTGTCGGGGGTTTTTTTAATTTTTAATTAAATTTTTTATTTAATACTTTTTATAGGTAAGAATATTCTGGATTAAGTTATAAATATTCTCTTACTTGTACGCTTTCATTTGAGACCCCACACGAATATATTTGCATACATACGGTTATTCTTCCCCGCTTTCACCCCCCACAACTATTAAATGGCTCAACCGATTTTCATCAAACATATTTTAAAACATGCGCCCGTAAGTTCCCATTAATACAAAAAAAAACTAAATTGAAATCGCTTCATCCGTTCGGGAGCTATGATGCCACAAAGAAGTAGAATGAAAATTCTTCCCCACCTTCAACCCCAACAACTTTTTAACGGCTCAACCGATTTTCATCAAACATTATCTAAAAACACGCGCCCGTAAGTCCCCTTAAATACAAAGAAAACTAAATGGAAATCGCTTCATCCGTTCGGGAGCTATGATGCCACAGACAGACAGACACACAGACACACACACAGACACGTCAAACTTATAACACCCCTCTTTTTGCGTCGGGGGTTAAAAAGGCTCGAATCAGAACTCGGTTGTTAAGTCCAATTAGAAGAGAGTATAACATGTTCAGAATGCAGAGAAAGACAGTTGATCCTGTTAAATGTTCTGAATCGGTCACAGATGTGTTGCTACTGTTGAAAGCTAAGATGGTCGCGCCAAAACTGATGTCTTCCTAAAAAATACTACATCGGGAGAAATTATTAAGAATATTTTTTCTGCAATCCTTACTAATATTATAAATGTGAAAGTGTGTTTGTTTGTTTGTTTGTTTGTGACGCTTTCACGTCGCAACAAAGCTATTATATGGTAAGGTTTATGTGTGTGGGGATAGTTAGGAGGGTGGAGAGTGACGTAGGCTACTTTTTACCGCGGAAAAACATCCCATTCCCATGGGAAGATCGATGTTTTGTTAGTTGCTAGATATTCATTTTCGGAGTTGTTAATAGATGGCGGTAATAAAATTCATTTGCAAGTTCTGAATTACGCTATCAAATACTACATGTAATTTACTTAAGTCATAGGCAAATGTAATAGGCTACTTTAGCTCTGCCTCGAGAACTCCCCGCTCCGGCTGTATTCAGTGTACTGCCCGCCCGCTGGCACTATCCTGTTGTCTGATGTCCGCAAGTTGCTCAGCCAACAGGATAGTGCCAGCGGACCAGAGGGACCTTCGAGTCGAGAGCCTGGACGACTTCATCGAGAGACTGGCACGCAACATGTTCGGGCGTGTCGACGCATCGCGGTTCCCGCATCTGCAGGACCTGGCGCCGCTCCACACCCGTCCACCGGACCGCTGGGCCTTCCCGCGCGACTTGCTGGTTGCGCGGGACGGGCCTAGCACTGACTGATACTGGGGCTTCGTAAGTCGTCGCCCGGCGCTGATCGGCTCCTGCTGGGCTTCCAACCAGCGGGATTCACCCGGTAGGGCCTCGATCGCCTGGGTGGCGCGAAGATGAACCCCATCCCGTTTAAGACTCTGTGGCCTGTAAAAAGGCCACCACACACCGGACTTGACCTATTGGTTAACCACAGATGGACAACCAAGGGCCTTAGGGCCCAGCCCAAGAACCGGCCCGTTTTAACGGGCCGCGAGAGACACCCCCAAAGGGGAACTAACTGTCCCGAGGGCTCCACACACCTCAGACAGGGTGGAGTGAAGAGAGCGAGTAGTAGGCTACTTTTTAGCCTAAATTCCTACGGGAGCGGGACCTACGCGGCTGTTACCTACGGGTCCCGAAGCGAAGCGCGGGCGGTTCTCTAGTACATAATAAAACACATCATTAAAACAACCCCTTGTGTTTGACCTAAATAAAGTACGTAACAGTCAGTCATCACATCATTACGATATATTGAGAACATTATGTAAGTATACCTATTTCGCATTAGGTACTGGAGTACCAGTTTTACGACTCTAACTTAGGTTTTGAATAATGGCACTAAAACACGTCTAAAATGCCAGCATGCAAATCTTAAGAGCCGTGATCACTTGTGACATCTTAATTACGATGTTTTACTAAAAATATATTTGCATTTGGAATCTTGGAACAACTTCTTTACAAATCTGCATTTTATTGAAGTCTTTTTAACAAATTAGTTTAAATATTTTTTACCTGACTGTACTTTGTACGGGCGTGCGAGTTGATGACGGAATTATTAGGTAAATTCGAAAGGTGCCAAGTCGCACGATCGTGCGAGATTTTGTCGTGCGAGATGGCGACTAAGCCTGATTTGGAGGTTTGTCATGTAACTTAATAGTTTTAATTTTTTATTTTAACACGGTCTTAATTGTACCTATCTACCATTTATCACTTTAAACATTTTCGTTTCAAAATATAGCGATGCAAAAATACTACTTTAATACTGTCGTACTCACTTCTTGATTTTCAACTATCACCTCACTTCTCAAAGCTTTTGTGATAGATTAGGCATTTGATGTACCCTACATTTGTCAGTCAGGGAGAATGGCACGCGTGACCCTAGGTTGAAACCTGTTTCTGTCAGTCATTAAAACGTTGTCTAAATTTCTAAAAACATAAACCTCACTTCACTTGTTGCTTTGCTGCTTTTGGTCATACCATCATGTTATTAGCCTATAGCCTTCCTCAATAAATGGACTATTGAACACAAAAAGAATTTTTCAATTCCAATCAGTGGTTCTAGAGATTAGCGCGTTCAAACAAACAAACCCTTCAGCTTTATATTGCTACTACTATAAAGCATTTAAATTTCAAGTGGCCAATTACTAAACGGTAGCCAATTACAGCTCAGTTTATCATATCCACTGAGAATTATTTAATTCTTAATGGAAGAATTTTAGACCAATATTTTTAGTGGAACTTGTGATAATAAAGTGGTCACATTGGTTCTATGCCTCTTCAACGATGAAAAGACCCAAGCTCAGTTGTGGGCCATTAATAAGTTCCAACCGCAGAAGTTAAACATCGCTATGATTGCATAATTATTACATTAAATCTAAATTCTGCATCGTAATAATAAAATTTATAATGCTAACCTGGTCAGTGACACCTATATTCCGCGAAACTTTAAAAGGATTAAGAATATACAAATATAAAGGATCCATATTTTATGCAAATACTACGAGTATAAATCTAGAACAAATTGACCGAGACAGAGCGTAAATCATGCAATCACAAAATAAAAAGCATAAAATACTGTGCGTATAAATGTGTCTTACGATCTTAATTTGTCGGCTTACGTTTTTATGGTTACTGAAGAAGGGCGAGGGGACCAGTTTAAGTGGCATGCATTAAATGGCTATCGTGAACGACCTACGTGGAAATACTTTACGATTCCACTTTTAGTGACTGATCTAAGAACTGCAGATACTCGCATTATGTAGTTACTTAAGAAAACATGAGTACTTACGTTCTATCGTGAATTAGTGCCGTATTAATACTATTTGTGTGATAGCAAGTAGGGTTTATTTCTCCAGTAATAATTTTTAGTCGGCTCTTTAGACTTCTCAAAAATGTGCTATTCAGAACACTCTTGTGTACTTCTTATAGAATGCATAACAGAGAGCTGAATAAACAATGAAATTATTTTTTAATGTACCTATTAGGACCAAAACTGTAAAGATAAGTAAGTGCCAATTTCATAACACGGGAGCAAGCTCAGAAACTTAGCCTATGGCTAGCAGGAGAATCGTTAATTATGCAACATTACAAATGGAACGCTACATTGTTACGTACTTACCAACCGGGTGCGTGTAATCATGGCGAATGATCAATATCGAGGCGGCACAATAAATCGACGAAACACCTATAGGAGGCGATGCCGCTACCAGTGATGCGGGGGATAATAACTAATACGGCACTAGGCACTATTGTGAGTCTGTATCAAAATAAGTATGTTTATAATGTCTGGCAACCCTGAGTGACAGCCATGTTGTTTTTAAAAGAAAATAAAAGTTAGTTCTGCACAGAATTACACCGTGTTCGTTATTTTAGGTTATGGGCTCTCACGCCAATCACAGTTTTTCAAGTTTTATTGAGTGATTAAGTAACTTATTTTGGATACGATCGTGTTGTGCAAGATGTCAACAAACTATTTAGCCAGTGTGCCTAAACTGAAAGGCAGAGAAAATTTCGATGAGTGGACATTCGCAGTTGAAAATGTGCTCGTATTGGAAGGCATGTTACATTGTGTGCAGCCAGTGGTGGGAAAAGACATAAAACCAGAAGATGATGCAAAGGCGCGGGCCAAATTGTGTCTAACCATCGACCCGGCTTTGTACGTGCATATCAAGAAAACGAAAACTTCGAAGGAGTTATGGGAAAAACTAAAATCTATGTTTGACGACTCAGGATTTTCGAGAAAGATTTCGTTATTACGTCACTTGATATCCATACGGCGAGAAAATTGTGAAGATATGACCACCTACGTTACTCAAATTGTGGAAACATCACAACGGTTGAGTGGAACTGGTTTTGATATAACTGATCAATGGATTGGATCATTGATGCTTGCAGGATTACCGGAAAAGTTTTATCCAATGATTATGGCCATTGAGCACTCCGGTATTGCAATTACGGCTGACGTCATCAGGACGAAGTTGTTAGACTCGGAGCCATTAGAATTAACGGGAATGACATCGAACGAAACGCAGAATACTGAAGCGGCGTTTGCGTCAAAATGGACGAAATTAAAACCTAAACCTGGCAACACCCATCAGAGCGGCAAATTGACGTCAAATCCTAAAGTGACAGGTGGAAATAAAAATATAACCTGTTACAAATGCAAATCTCCAGGTCATTATCGAAATCAATGTCCAATGTTAGAAAAATCAAATAAAAATAAGTCAACAAATGCATTTAGTGCTGTTTTCTTGAGTGCTAAATACAGTAAAGACGAATGGTACGTGGATTCGGGAGCTAGTGCTCACATGACTGCTGACGCAAGTTTGTTGCGAGAAGTTTCGAATCTACAGACATGCCCCGAGATTATGATAGCAAATCATGAGAAACTTCAAGTTTCGTGCAAAGGAATTGTTAAAATATCAACGCAGCAAGGCTATGATATAACAATCAAGGATGTTTTATGTGTTCCAACCCTGACAACGAACTTATTGTCAGTAAGTCAATTGATAAAAAACCGCAACAGTGTTTCCTTCTCAGACAGTCAATGTTTGATATATAATGCAAAGAAAGAATTAGTGGCTGTTGCTAACCTAATCGATGGTGTGTATAAATTAGATTTATGTACTTCACCAGTGATGAAATGTTTAATTGCCAGAGATAGTGCTTTGTTATGGCACAGAAGGTTAGGACACATAAACACTAAAGACTTGAATAAAATGAAGAATGGTGCCGTGGAAGGTGTTAGCTATGAAGATACTCATGAAGTGACAAAAACTAATTGTGTGGTTTGTTGTGAAGGCAAACAGTCACGCCTGCCATTCCCCACAGGCACAAGAGCTACAGATGTGCTGGAAATTGTGCATGCTGATGTGTGTGGGCCAATGGAAACTAAGTCTATTGGATCATCAAGATATTTCCTTCTTTTTGTTGACGACTATAGTCGCATGTCGTTTGTTTATTTTATGAAAGAAAAAAATGAGGTATTTAAATATTTTAAAGAGTTCAAGGCTATGGTGGAAAAACAAACAAACATAAATATAAAAATAATCCGAACAGATAATGGTGGTGAGTTCTGTTGTAAACTAATGGAAGATTATTTGAAATCATTTGGTATTGTACACCAAAAAACAAACCCCTATACGCCTGAACAAAATGGTATGTCAGAGAGAAACAACAGAACAATTGTTGAGAAAGCGAGATGCTTGTTGTTTGATGCTAAGCTAGACAAAAGATTTTGGGCAGAGGCGGTATCTACAGCCGTGTACCTGAAAAATCGATCTATAGCATCAGGTCTCAATGACAGAACACCTTATGAGATTTGGCATAAAAAGAAACCAAATTTGAACCACATAAGAATCTTCGGAAGTCCAGTAATGGTGCATATTCCTAAAGAGAGGAGGACCAAATGGGATAAGAAAGCTCGGCAGCATATTTTTATAGGTTACTCAGAACATGTAAAGGGCTATAGAGTATATGATCCTGTCAAAAACGTGGTTAGTACCAGCCGAGATGTAGTGGTGATGGAAGGGGCAATTCCAAGAGGAATATCCTCAACCACTGAAGCTCCATGGTCCGTTGAGGAAAGATTATCTGATCCTGGAGGAAATGATCGTTCAGTGGGGGAATGTAGCCATCAAGACCGATCAAAATCAGATACTAAGGAAAGCTCTGACAGTGACTTATCTCAGTCTGAATTCTACGAGGCCAACGTAGACGAGACCTATGTTCCTGAGTCTTCATCAACAAGCAACAGTCCTATGGAGCCATCAGGACCAGACCATCCATTCTTGGAGAGACCAAAGAGGGACAGACGTAAGCCTGCAAGGTATATTGAGGCTGGCATGTTGGCTACTACAGATTCTGAACTGACATTGAAGGCAGCCTTGAACGGTCCTGAGAGTATGCAATGGAGGAAAGCCATGAATGAGGAGATGGAGTCATTCCGAAAGAATGAAGTGTTCGATCTCGTTGACGCTCCAGAAGGTGCTACAATCGTGCAGTGTCGATGGGTGCTAAAGAAAAAGTTCAAAAGTGATAGTGAAGTGCAATATCGTGCGCGAATCGTTGCCAAGGGTTTTACCCAAAAATATGGACTGGACTATGATGAGACCTTTTCACCAGTTGTGCGGCACTCAACATTAAGGTTATTGTTTGCGCTTAGTGTAAAACTAGGACTGTCTATTACTCAGTTAGATGTTAAAACTGCTTATCTTAATGGTCACTTAAAAGAGGACATGTATATGTGTGCTCCTGAAGGTTTTGTATCTGAAATGGCCGGGAAAGTTCTTAAACTCAAAAAGGCAGTGTATGGGTTAAAGCAATCTGCCTTAGTTTGGTATGAGAGAGTTAAGGATGTACTATGCAAAAATAATTTTAAAAATTGTACGCAAGAGCCATGTGTATTTACAAAAATGTTTAAAGATATAAAAATAATTATAGCATTGTATGTTGATGATTTCTTAATTTTTTCTAGTAGTGAGAAAGAGACTGAGAAGTTAAAATGTATTTTAAATTCTGAATTTGAAATCAAAGACTTAGGTGAGGTTAAACATTATCTAGGTATGAATATTAATATCCACAGAGATTGTTATAAATATGAGATAACTATAGATCAACAACAGTACATAGAAGAATTATTACATAAATTTAATATGATTGACTGTAAAACAGCTGAGACGCCCATAGAGAGTAAGTTGTATGTAGCAAAAGCAGAAAAATGTACAGCAGGAATTAACTATCAAAAACTCTTAGGCTGTCTTATGTATCTGTCAGTTATGACTAGACCTGATATTAGCTACTCTGTAAGCTACTTAAGCCAATTTAATACTTGTTACAGTGTTGAACATTGGAATTATGCTAAAAGGATTCTTAAATACTTAAAGAAAACTAAAATGTATTGTTTAAAGTTTAGTAGTCAAGGAGAAAGCCTACAGGGTTTTGTTGATGCTGATTGGGCCAGCGACAGCTTGGACAGAAAATCCTACACTGGATTTTGTTTTGTTATGTCAGGCTCAGCTGTTTCATGGCAAAGCCGGAAACAGAGAATTACAGCTCTGTCAAGCACTGAGGCAGAGTATGTTGCGCTCTCTGAGGCTTGTAGGGAGGCAATATATTTAAGAGAGTTATTGTATGAGCTAACTGGATCTTGGTTAACAATAAGGTTGAATTGTGACAACCAAAGTGCAATAAAGATGGCCACTAACCATCAATGTCACAATAGGTCAAAGCATATTGATGTGCATCATTTTGTAAGAGAAACTATCAGAATTGGAAAAGTAGAGGTCAATTATTTATCTACGAATGAAATGCCAGCTGATTTGTTAACTAAAGGTCTGGGTACAGTTAAACACTATAAGTTCATGGAAACGCTAGGTATTTTAAAACTGTAATTGTAACTGTTTAGTTAAGTTGTTGTTTACTTGCTTAGTTTATTTTGTTTATTTTGATAAGTAGGGGTATTGTGAGTCTGTATCAAAATAAGTATGTTTATAATGTCTGGCAACCCTGAGTGACAGCCATGTTGTTTTTAAAAGAAAATAAAAGTTAGTTCTGCACAGAATTACACCGTGTTCGTTATTTTATAACTAAGCATATATACCATAACTAAGCAGCCGCCGCCGCGCCAGTAAAGATACGTGTTCTGAGCCTTCAGTAGCCAGGTTAATCGAGTCAGCGGTATCGGGATTGTGTCATTAAAACTTCATCAAACGCTCATCCGCTCAACTAACTGGACTTTGAAGTCAACGGACAGTCGGACATTATAAAATTATCTTCTTAGCCCTCTTGGAATGACTTTGCTAATGCCCGTAATTGTACCATAATCACCAAGATCACTTCTGACGGCAACACCCGAATAAAGTGTATTTTAATATGATCGACCTCAGGACCAAATCGCTGCGCGCCACTTGTAGAGCCTCCGAAATATTCGTTAGTTACAAATATTTCGGGCTGAAAATACCGGATCCTTTTTAAGTGGTATCGTAAAAGGCGTGTGATTGTTTTAGTATTTTTCTCATTACCGCTCGCATTCCGAAAATTGAGAGACAAATTGTGAATTAAAATACCAACCCCGGAATGTCAGCGATTGAATTGGTGAGCGGTCGGCAAATTTTAGCTCAGAATTTTCGCTTCACTTTTTATAAATGTGTAACCAACATACTTCCTTTCGATAGTTTCCAGCATTCCACATTGGGGACGCTCGACTAAACTACTATATGGTTAAAAAGTATGCTTAAAAATTGTAATTAGGTACTTGTTTGAGAACTCATTGTAATACAGTACGTCTAGAACACCTTCTTTATACCTATGTATAATTTGAAAGATCAGAATGGAACCATTTTTAATGCTCCCGCAAATGCATTAACATCTCAATTATTGATCGCGTGAGCAAATTTATTGCCGGACTGCTACAGAGATATTTTTGCTGAGTAAAATAAATACGACAAGGCGAGCAAGCCCATAATTAAGAATTAAAGTTCTGCTCTTCCCGAAATTGTCGCGAGGAGCCGAAGGACACCCGTGATTTATAACACGCCAGTAATATTTCCAGTTAAATTGAAAATGTTACTGAGAGCTCAGCGAAGATTAATCGATAAGCGATCGGGGTAAGTTCGCCTCCATAAATTATAACGATCCACTGATCTGCCCCGCATATGCAAGGAGCAAAGTGGCATCAATAATCTTGAGTTTTTGCGTTTCGCTTTCGTCTAACGTTGAGCATACGTTTTTCGGAATGTTTCAGTAGCAGGTGTCATTAAAAAAGTATAACAGTGCTACAAGGAGGTCGAAGCCAAAGCGAAGCGCTCGACAAGTTCACGGGGCAAAAAAGCGCGTAGTGTGGTGGCGGCGAGCTAAACGGGGTGCAGTTTTTGTTGAGCCCCTGTCAAAGCTCAGTGTCGCGCGGCGCGTCGACCACTCAACTGCGGCTTCCTCTAATTGGACGTCTACCTGTTGCGTCCGTCGCCTTGCTTTTTCAGTTCCCCAGCGAATACGCTTGCTGATGAGCTCTCTACGTGAACAGTTTCGTAATATCTCTCTAGATAATCTTCCTTTGTTCTTGTGTTTTCATAAAGATACGCTTGACATTTCAGTCGGAACGGAATAATACGTGTGAATGAAATGTATTAAAGTGGAGTTATGCTTATTACAAACAGTAAACCAAAATATAAATATGGGTAAATAATAAAAAGAGGTAAAAACCAGGATCGATTGCTCGTAGTCTCCAACAGTACCTGAAAAAGATGAAAACAAGAGTTTGAAATAAAGGCGCAATAAATAAACATATGAACATACACAACACTTTGAAATGATTAGGTATGGTTAAGGTATTATAATTTACGTATTAAGTTTAGTTAAATCTTAATAATTCAAAGTTAACCCTAACCGGGACACCACTATTCAAAACAGATAGGTACGTACCAAGCCGAATATTTTTGGAACTAGAACTTCTTCGCTTGTTTTTTACATTTTGCTCTTTACCTAAGAATTAATTGATAACGTTTGAATACATGTTTATTTATTTTATTGTTAATTAGAACGATATTATATAATCACTTACACTAATTAACAATTAACATGTCAATGAAATTTTTTTTATATAACGGTATCCTAGTCCACGAGCCTTAACAAATGCACAAGTCCGCTCCATATTCGATATTAATATTAATGTAAAATTGATAGAGTACGGTAGTATCTTCATTTAATTCATGATTTATCATCAAAAACCCCCTGAATCACAAAATACACTAATCGCTGATAAACCGCCAACGCAAAAACATTTCACTCATTTGAACTTTGTGAACTTTAATTACACATAAAGTACTAGAAAAAGGCACACTGAAACACAAAGACGCTGAAACCGAAAAGCTCAAAACAGAGTTTCCCAGCATGCCACCTGCATTAACCGAATCACCAACCATACCCAGCTGTCTGTCAACCACATCCGTCGGCACCGCTAAACAAAAACACGTTAGACAGACTTTCTGGGACTGTGACTATAAACTTCTCGACTGAAGCGTGTCGAGGGCTCGCTATCAAGTGCAAGACGCTCCGATGCGTACGGCAATTCTCCACGCGCCTTCCAACCGACCGGCCGACGGCCGACGGAAACGCAGTGACAACAGAACAAAAACTCACATTTCATTCATCGTTTTTCCCATCGATACTTGACCGTACCAACAGGTTTTCGACGTCTATTACTGGCGTCATTGGATTAGAGTAATTCCAATTTCATAACACCACTTGCCCAACTGCGAAAGCCGCTGAATTTGAGGCTTTAGATTGACAAGCACTTATTTCCAAATGCATTTAATGGTGCGATTAACCAAGTAAAGCTTTAAAGAAATTAATTGAATTATTTAAGTTTCTTACCAAAATTCGCATACCTAGGGAAATATAGTTGGGCTATATGACAGGCCTTTAATCTCATGAATGTTCGTTCACACCACACTAAAAGCAGTGGAAAAAGGACATTCAGATGCAGCTACATTCAGATGTACTATAACAGGTCGTAGCACCTAAAGCTCAAGCCGAGGCTAGTATCACTGCCCGCCACGGTAGTTAGTAACATTTCAACCGTGTTACTACTACCGTACTACTACCGTATACTTAATTGTTTTAACAGAAATTGGGTTGCGGTTAAAAAGGTGTGGAGCCGGTTTCACTTTTGAGAGGCAACCATCGCAGTCATCAAGGGTAACAAACCATCTGTGTAGGAAATAGAACTAGTCTCTTACTAACTGGATAGGCATTGAATACTGACCAACTAACAGACTACCACAAAAAATTGCAAACTAATATTCTAATGCTATCTGCTAACAGGACTAACCATCCCAATCCCCATTTTAATCTTGTTCTGGGTCGGTCATAGTTGTCTTGGACGGCAGCTTTGCTCGTTTGCTACCTTAATTCTACAAGAAAAAATCAAATAATTGTTAAAACATTTTTGTTATTTTCGCGTTACATTTTAGTAAGAAAATAAACTATACAGCACATAAATCACTACATAGTATAAAACAAAGTCGCTATTTTTGTCCGTCTGTTTGTTTGTTTGTCTGTTTGTCTGTTTGTCTGTTTGTCTGTATGCTTAAATCTTTAAAATTACGCAACGGATTTTGATGCGGTTTTTTGTAATAGGTAGAGTGATTCAAGAGGAAGGTTTTTATGTATAATACATGCATATATTCCCACGAGAACGGGATCCACGCGGGTGAAACCGCGGGCGGGCCGCTAGTAAGATATATTCAAATAGTAAGTTTAGAAATACAAAGTGATTGCAAGTAGGCAGACTTAACAATTCTTAAAAACGGTTTGTATCCTTAACCTTAAATTGTAAACGCTGCCGGCAGCGGATAAATTTTCACGGGATAAATTCATATTTTATTGCTGCTACGTAAGTTAAAGGAAATATAGATAATATACCAAAGGCTACAAAAGAACCGCCAAATCTCTACAGTGGATAATATTACATTCCTTTTACGTCTAAAACCCACTTCCCCGCATAACGTTCGTATTTGTACCAAACTACTTACCTACGCCAGTAAACACGTCATTGTATGTTAGTTTACGACAAACATTTCACATAGGTGGAAGCATCTGGGGGCTTAATTGACTACCAACTATTAGTTGGATAATTAACTTCGCTAATACAAAATTAATGTTTGATAAACACTTACACGCTATAAATTATGCAAAATGTTTTATATGATATAAATAAGAAATAAAATATATCAGTTTAAGTATTTCTAGTATAAAAATTAAATATTTAAAATCAAATGCTAACAATATATTTGAACATATTACGAGAACCCTATTTATTGTTTTACTATTCCCTACACGCATATACTCGTATGTTTCGGTTTAAATAAATTTACCGATCTTTACTTTCTCCAAGGGTTCATAAACGTCACTAAGTAAAAACGTAGTGCTCCTATAAGAAACATTACTTATAAACTTACACAAAGAGAGGCATTATATTAGAATTTTCTGCCGTTTAGAATAATAATGAAGAAAAGATCAACAATTTTAAAACGATTCTATGTTCCGTCTTCTCTGCGTAGTAATATCATAGGAGCTCTCAGCTCGAGGCTGACACGCAGTTCTTCGCCACATGTGAAGGTGCTGGGCCCTCACTATGCGCCCTTATTCGGTTTGACGATAAGCGGCGGGTGGCCGCACGATCGCCCCCGCAGCTCTGGCCACCAACCATTGTTTTGACGTTCCGTTTGATTTGTGCGCGAGCGCCGCTATCGATCTGCCCGCGTCAATTTATTGCCCTTCCTAGACATTCGCGCACTGCCCACAAATTAGAGAGAACGGTCGACCCACTTGCCGATCCGATACAATTAGATCTTCGCGATGTTATGGTACGCCAAGTTCTTACAGCATTTTCAAGTTCAGTGTTAAGTAGTTTTGTGATGTAGAGAGATTTAATATTAATATACCTATGTATTTACGGTAAACATTATTTCATATAAAGAGATTTAAATAAACATACATACATTTAAATATACTTCAAGAAAATAAACAAAGGTCCGAGAGAAAGATTTTGATCCGAGCTAGAATACTGGTTACTTTTGCATAAATTGCGCATATAATTACCCGCATTGGACGACTGAAATATTATTACTGGAAATAGAAACGACACTGAGTCATATCTTGACCCAGTTCTACAATCGTAAGATATTAAACAGTAGTTTCAAGCTCACTTATTTACTGATTTACTTGATTCTCTAATGCCTCTAGTTTAACAAATATTTACAAGTTTATATTATTAGTAAGAAACTCTCACTCAGGTACCATAATGAAACTATAAAAATAAGCACACATGACCCAACACAAGATTTGACGATAATAAACGATCCATATTAAATAGCCTTAGGCCCAGGATTGGCATAAACTGTAATAATTAATTTTCGAAGATATTTTCTGTATCATGAAGACACGACCTACGTTGTTATTGTTACAAGAAAGACCCCAGGCATGTCGGCGACTTTCGGACGGACTTTTCTAATATAAATTCAGGCAATAGAGTTCACAGTTACTTTTCCGCTCTTCCAGACAGACTTCTTACAGAAGTTACGTTGTGAAAATAACGGTTCTTTGTACTAGGTTAACAGCATATATGAGTCATTGGTTAATAAGTTTGTAGTAATCAACAAGGAAACGTAATCTTACTCGAGTACTACCATAAAGGCAAAGTCATTAAATCGGTACTAAAACCATAATTATTGTACCAATGCTCATTATACGCAGCACTGCAGTGGCAACGATGCGAAAAAACCAACACTGGAAACAATCATTCAACTGGTTTATGCAATGAAAGTCAGTATAGGCTAATTGAATAAGTACAAAACGAATTCCCTCATTACTCTTTACCCTGCACATGTTTTCAACCTTTAACGTGCTTAAAACCTTTAAACGATCTTGTGAACTTCGGTACTAAACCGGCGCCCATGCTTCACATGTTTGGATAAGAACTTAAGTTGACATTTAATTACCTACCTACATACATTAATTTAAAGTTTAATTAGCCGGATTAAGCTCGTTATGCGTATTGTACTGTGAGAAATCTTGTAGTCACATTAGTGTAAAAAATAATATTTATCTATGACTGTATAAGTACTTTCACGCTATCCTACGATAGTGTTACGAAATTTGGATTTTTACATATAAAATACTGATCTCAGTCACTTCAAACAATAGTTCAAGAACAAAATAAATGAAACGAAAAGTGATAAGAAACGACAAGAATTAAAAAAGAACGCAATTAGTTTTCTAAAAAAAAGTAGCTAATCTATTTGAAGTCCACTTAAGTATTGCGTGACTACTGCAGCGTGACCTCAAATAATTTTAAATCAGTTACAAATGTTCTTCCACACTTAAGTATGAACATCGTGAAAGTTCCTGACCCTCATATCTATCACACATGTGTTTGAAACTACTTGCTTTACGGTAAAGAGATATTGAAACCTTCAAACTGTATCCAGGACAATAAATGTAGGGTAGTAGAAACGATTGAATATCATAAATATAGGGAGCGTGGCACGCGTGACACACTACGGTCGTATATAAGCTACGGCGGCGGATCCAATTTCGGTGAATTTAATGTAAATGCATGAATTTTCCCCGTGCCACTCGTACAATCAGTGTCGAGAGCTGACATTTGCATATGCGTTGCTGAAATTTCAGAATAGCTATTCCGTCGAGCTTAACCGAGTTCAAAACTTGGCGAGCACACGACTCGGGTAAATGTTGCGGCAATGTGGCGGGATGTACCCTCGTGTCTGACATAACGGGAGCGAGCGATTCAGCGGAACCCGCCATATTAAAATGCGCACAGCATACCCCGAGCTGGTACTTCACAAAAATGGTATTTCGTTACCGCACGTCTCAAGTGTGCACGAGACTCGTAAGTTATCTTTGCAGCATATGGTTTGAGTGCACATTAGGGCGCGCGCCATGCTTAGTGCGCACTTCTAGCAGATTTGTCGTAAAAAGCGTGCAGGTGTGGGCATCAGTGCGCAGTAGCCAATAGGATGGAAAATCTGAGTCACTCGCCGGTACATCACGGTCGGATGACAGCCGCACATGTCAAACACAGCTGACGAGAGCGGTGCTAAACTTTATTGCAGCAGCCTTCCTTACGTTAATATAACATTGTATGTACAAAGTATCGGTATTACATGCTTTTTCAGTGCTACAGTTTTACGGTACCTACGATAAAAAAATGCATAATTAATTTGTACGTTGCTAAGTTTATACGATGCTACTTATATTTTTATATTTATAGCAATTGAGACGAGTTGTAAAAAATTACATCTGCCTCCAAGAACTAGGCTATTATTCAAATATACACCTACATTTGATAACCACACCGTAGAAGAAGAATTGGTACAACAAAATTTCCTTATGCATTCAGATTTCTCTTCGACATAACCCGATTTTCCCATAAAAATTGTTACTAAGTCAAGCGACCTAAAACTAGTGGCGAATTGAAGTCTTAGGTAATACGGTGGTTGACTTAATTACGGAGTTGAAGTAATGAAAGTGTACATAGAAATAATCTTAAAATCAAATTAAAGTAGCTACGATTACGATACGAATAAGTTGACTGGAGTTGATATAAATAATCCAATCACAAACATTTGTACTCAGACACTACTGGGCGTCATAAGTTTTAATTGGCAACCAAAGACGAATAGCTATCCGACTGAAGTTTGATACCTATTCATTGAGGAGGAAAGAAAGAGCTTAATCCACTGACCCTGGATTGAAAAGTGGTAGTCGGCCATAGACGATAGGTAAATAAAACTTAGCATGGTGACATTATACACCTAACCATTAAATTACTGAAACTAACCAGCTAACATTTATTTGTCTTTTGCATAACCACCAAGAGCTGACTCGTTGAAAATGACATTAGGCATTAAGTTTTTACCCATGCATATTCTATGAATAAATCCTTAGTTCCGAAAAACCTATTGAAAAGCTGTCAATGACGTTAAAATTTTACATCAAATAATAAACTCCCATACATTCCTAAAAGATAGACTTCTAAAAGTACATGTCATGCGCAGTCATGATGAGAGCGCTCGACTTACTACTGTAGGTACTAACAGTAGACTTTATGCGAAAACTTAATCAGTTCTGTTAATTAGATTAGGTACTTGGAGCGTTTGCAGAACTAACTAAACATCAATTTTCTTAGTGGAATCCACTTCTGTATATCTGTCTTGATGCGCTCTACAAGGCTTTTGTCTGATTGGAACGCTCAGAATACAACGGCATGTGACAAACCAATCACGATTTATATACTTCGCTGACGATATCAGTGTACCGATGCATGTTTAAAGACTTGTTGTTGCTAACAGAAATTTTTTTAACCCCTAATATCCACTTTAGGAGTGAAATATTAATAAAGCTGATGTTCGCCACTAACTATTTACCTGCCAAGTGATATTTTTATACATTACGTAGTCTACAAGACTTCAAATGTAACCAAGGAGTGAGTATCCTTTTGGTATTACCTATCCATTTGAATACTGAATACATTTGTAGATATAGTACCTATTAAGTCTAAAACTCTTATGTATTCAGGTAATTTTACTTCTTTTCTAAGCGTTGAAAAACTTTATTGCAAATAAAAAATAGAGTATCTAATAAACTCATTGTGTAACTGAAGATTGAATTGGACACAGCGACTTTCATTACAGGTTTGCCAGGAATTACTGACGCGGGTATGTCACAATTTGCAGTAATCCAGTAACTACCGAAGCCATTAAACGACACTCGGATAAAGATTGAGCCATGCGCCTGATAATGCAAACTTGTACTAAAGATCACATTTAAATTGAAGTCACACAGTAAAACGCACCGAGTACAACCTACGCTTTCAGTACAGATAAGGTAATACAAAGTTTATTTGCTATACGAGTATTACGTATATTCACTTTTGATACTACGTGTTTCATGAAGATCAACGTTTCGTGGCACGTCATGAGCATGAAGATAAGAAAAGCAGGAATTTACATCAGAGCAACTCTTAAATTATGTACCGCACGAGTAATTCACTAGATAAAACACGTTCGTACAACTCATAAAAATACAAAACTGCCCGGTACGCATTTCTGATTCCACGCAAAAAGAGCGCACATTATTTAACAGTGGTTCGTAAAACGTAGTCCCATACGATACACCCAGTTTCCCTCATAAACGCCCAGCTTATGTTGAGCTGGAAAACAATAATGTTTATGGAAAACACCCGGAGTTTTAATTAAAGGCACTTATTACATTATATACCGACATTGTTACGCAGTTTTCCAGGCTTATAAGATAATAATATGTTATTTCCGTGATACAAGACACAATATATGTGAAAGTTTGTTTCGAGACAATAAGTATTTGACAATGTACTAGAAACATTGTTTAGTACAAACTTATTTATCGTCTCATCAAATATACTTCTTGGAAGTTGAAACATATGAATATTTATGTCCTTATAGTCCTACTACGTTGTCCTTTTCATCCGGTGGAAAATTTTGCGGAAAATAAAAAATTGTGGTTTAATTAATAGTAAGTATGACTATCAAAATAAATAAATAGAAAAAAGTTGGTAACATAAAAAAATGTTATATTATTTACCCAAAAGTTTCATATGCATTAGTTACCATGAATATTTATACAAATTAGAATCCCACCAAAAGCAATTAATGTAAAAACACTTAGAATCCCAACGAATTAACATAGAGTGTGACATGATACTTTTAATGGCTACCAAGTTTTGAGTTTACCGCCCAACACCCACGTCGACTTCCTTGACATGATATAAAAATAAAATTGTGATTTTAAAGTAATCATACGATACTTAAAGAAGAAGCGTTCGTAGCACAGACCCACATTAACCTGAATAAACTATCGAGATTAACGTTCTGCAGATTGAAACTATGAACAAAACTTCATAATATTATGTCAATGCTAGTATGACCACCGAAAAATAAATAACGGCCAAATCCAATAAATATTTTTTAAGTAAATAGCAGTAAAATCACGGTGGTAAAAGGTCACTGTCAGTTGTTGTTCAGGAAAGAAACAAGCTCTCAAGCTTTCAGGTCCCAATTGAAACATACTGAGTCATTTGGCAGCAGACTCAAACAAGACGATGATATCTAGCCGGGCAAGCTTCCCAGAAAGAAAAAAGATCATAAAATACCAGTATTATTACCATATTATTACCAAATGATATGAAAATGATAATCCCTACGTAAAGTCTTCCCTTCAGACATAGTCCTAAGCAGCGTTACTTATAATACATATATTATCTTATTAGCATACTTAAACTATATCTGTCAACTTGTTTTAAATAAACACAACGCATATCTTAATCAATCACAATAAAAATTAAAGATAAGCCAAATCAATAAAAAACCAAATTTATGTATGTGGGGAAGTAGCAACATGAGAATGGAAGCAAGGTATCTTAAAAGTATCAAACAATGACACAACATTCGTCTGATATTCAAATTAAACCCACGCCTGTCTCACGTTACAAGACCGGGGCGCGAGCGTGCCACGGAGACCATTCATACTAGATTTTATTTCATTTACCTACCGGGTGCAACAGTCAGACAAAGACCGTTTACAATTTAAACGCGACCAACATTAATGTGATCAATATAAATAGAAGAAACTATAATGGATACATTTATACCGGTTATCAAGCAGCAATTACAGATACAACGCAAACCGAGAGCTGCCGCACACGCTCGATTTATTTTCGACTTCGATTAATTGGTTCTTTTCAACTCACAACATACATTTGCATAAGAATGTTCGTATTATAAAAGTATCGATGAGTCAGAACAGAACAATCGAAAATCCTGTAATCGATTGTCTAATAGGTAAACCGAATGAGGCATGAAAAACAAAATGAAAGTCATTCGAGTTTGCATAGCGTCCTCGACTTGATTGATTCGAGCATTACTCTAGAGCGAAAATACACTAGAGAATAAAACGAACAAGTACTCAATCAATGATCGAGGATTTCCATTGAAACTCTCACCTACTTCACACGTCGTGAAGTCTATAAATAAACAAGATGGAGAATGTAGCGTATTTATATAAACGAGGCATTGACGTGCTGACACCAGTGATGAGTCATGATGCATACTATGCATTGGTGTGGAAGCGAACTGCATTTGCGCACTTGCAGGCTCTAGAAAAGGTAGGAGTGCAAACCTTTGCTTAACGCACAGTCAAGCACGAAATATCCAAATCGCAGTCGCGCAGGAGTTTGTTTCACGCTCACGTTATCTCGTCATATTATGTTAATGTTTCAAAGTGGTTTGTATTGTTTTATTGCAGCGATTAAATGTAAATATCTCTATGTAATGTGCAAATTATTGTTTTATTATTAAAGTACGTTAACAAAACACTATGCACGGGACGACTAAGATTGGACTATATTTCTAGCATTTAAGAAACATTTTTGATTAACTAATAAACAACTAAGTTAGCGACACCTTCCCAGAAAATAATTCGAGAAAACAAAAACGTAGGTTTGACAAAAAAAATCTCGTCAAATTTTTTTTTTCAGTGTTGGTACTAAGGCATAGGTTTTCAAAAGCAAAACGGAATTCAAATACCAATAAGTTCAAACAAAATAGGATACGTTTGCCGGTAGGGGAATGATATCTAACTAATGGAAGCCACTTACCATCTGCTAATCCTCAGCTCTCTAGGCGGTAAGAGAATGCATATCAAAACCATAAGTCCATGAATCTATTCATTATCGACTTCTCGAACCGGCAACTCTACATTGTTGATGAAATAACAAGACTTGCAATCTTGAAAAATCAAATCCCTCATCTGAACACAATGGGTCATAAAAAGTTATCAAATTATTTATACTATCTGTTACCGGTCAGACGATTATTCGCAGTCGATACGCGTCCGTATCTACAGATACATAACTTTGTTATTAATCAGTCGTCGAAGAATTGTAATTGATTTCAGGACTAAGTATTTTACCATCAGGTAGGACTGTTGTCAAGCATTACTTTTTACGGAATAAAAGAAATACCTCTGATGATGCTCTGTTTTGGGGTAAAACACCAGTTAGCGCTATTTCAATATCTAGATATGTCGCCAGACATCCGGAATTTAACGGGACGTCCAGATTTCAAGGTAATATTAAATTACCCGCGCAGGTCAACTCGACTGGATTTTCCCGCTTTTTGCTTTAAAAATAGAATTTAAATCTGTAGAGTATACTTAATATGAATGAGTAATGAATAATTCCGCGAGGATACATACTGATATTCATTATTGTGCTCATATGACAAGAGAATACAATACATACTGATTATTTTAGATTTTATTTACTAGCCCTTTCCTTTTTGCTTTCAATCTTCATTTGCTCAAAACATTTTAAATTAAAAAAGTTCCGATACCGCTAGTTGATACGTTTTATCTACTACCCATGTCTAAAGTCAATCGAACAAGTACTATCGGACTATCGCTCCACTTACAATGAATTTCCGTCAAGTAACTCATCATTAACTACGTTACATCACTTGCGACTTGATCACCGATAGTCCGATAGCACAAGTTAGTAGGAGCGGAGACAAAAAGTTAATTAAAGCCGTTGACAGTTCAGACAGCAGGTGGGTACGGCTATGGGAAGCGCACCCGTGCGCGTCCGACTAGTACCGCGACAAATCGCCGCTAATTGCAGCGTCGCGCGTCGCGTCGGCCACTAACAAATCGAGTCTAGTTTTTAACAAACACTAACGATAATTACACAAGACGTGTGCATCCTCCCCGGTCCTATTACCCGAGCCAAGTTGTAAGATCCCGCAACGTCAACTGATCAGTAGCCTATGTTCCGTGTCCTGTTTGTTTACCGCCGCCGGTTGGTGTTCATAATAAAGTCGCAACAGATTTGTACGTAGCTGAAGGAAATAAAAACAGTAATTTTAAAATTCATTCACCTATTTTATACAAGATTTATTCCCATCAGAGATTGTTTTAAATAACGTTAAGTTTGAGGGCTAATTAAATCTTAAGTTGTTAATTAAAATAGAGACAAAAATAAAAGCTTACGACTAACAAATTAAAATAAATGGACTGCGAACAATAACATAAAATATGTGGTAACTAGAAGTGAAATCAGTAACAGCCTTGTAAGTTATGAATGGTAACAGATAAATAACGGTAAGATTGTCCGAACAGCCGAACTGTGGAATTGGACACGCAACAATTCGTGGCTGCCATCTAGCCATCAATCGTGCTTACGTCCGGCATACCTAATTCGGCTGGGAACCATACGACAAGGTGAATTACCATTCTTATACGTACTTTGACTAAAGTATTTTTATTGAACACAAATAGACCTATTTCATATTTTCAAGTACCTACTTACCAGTTCGAGACATTGTAGTACTGCTAATAAGCATCATTATCAACGTATCCTGCATGTTTCCAATATAATTTGAATAATATTATATTTCGGTGCAATGGACAACACACAAGACAATTATACACACCCAGACCGAGAACGGAAAGAAACTCATCATTTAAATTTACGCCTCGCTGGGAAAAGAACCCAGAACCCTTGAAACAGCGATCCGACGTGTCGCCGTTCGAGTCATCCATTTCTTGCATTGTTACCCACAAACAGTCACTTCTGCGGACTGCGTTAGGGTGCCTTTCCACTAGAGATGTGCTATGCTACGTTGCTAAGGATGTGTTTGCTATCCACCAATCACATTCAGCACTCAGGCGGTTGCTAGGCGGGCAAATGTATGTGATTGGTAGATCTCAAACGCATCCTTAGCAACGTAGCATAGCACATCTCTGGTGGAAAAGCAGCCATATCTTTGACATCGTCAAAAATAAATATAATAAAACAATGCCTACAAGAATATATAATGATAGAGTAAATATATTATCATCCTCCGTTTTTTCTAATCAGTGATTAAAGTCGATAATGTACCATTTTGGTAAATTGATTACACTTTGGAAATTGATTAAAAGCAAAAAACGCCCATGAGTCAAAAAAAATATCGACAAAATGCTTGCATTGACTAAATATACTTTTGAATTTTAACTTGATGACATAAGACGAAGAAAATAATAAAAATCAATGAATTGCCCAATATTCAATGACATGGGACGTACACCCACAGATATTTATAAATCGTAATTATAACAAGGATTAAAAATGCTTAATGCAACACTAAGTCAAAAGAGCGCATGAACGATATAAAATCTGAGTTGTATCGCGTCAAACTAAAATTAATTCTGAAGCATGATGGGCAGGTAAATACAAGGACTGCACTTGACAGAGAGGTATAAAATTTTGTGCTGATTTATTTTTGGACCCATTTCTCAATGCTTCACAAGTCATGGGAAGGTTTTCTTGTCATGGTTTTGATGGAAAAAAAATAATATAATGTAACCGAAATTTAAACTGCAGATAGGTACTTATTATAATATCGTGAGTCAAATGACGACAATAAGCGTTGAAGACCAAATGTTTCAGGTTGTGAGAGAAATTATTAATTAATTATTGAAGCATAAACTGATCCAACTAAGTCTTTAGTTTTAGTTGTTACGCCATAATCAATATAAACATAGGAATTTCAAAGGGTATATTTCATCTTAGATAAAAGTTACACACTCGTTTTATTGTGTAGCGAGCAGGTCGTAATACAAATAACGAACACCTACCACGGCTGCTGTGACACTTCTATAGAAGAATACGAAACACAAACCCGACACGATTTATAAAATAAAAGCGTACGCTCGTATATTGATATCGGCGAACGGAAGGTGAGTAATGCATAGATGAAGCGGCGAGGTTGGTATAATGGTAGGAGACACACGAATTACCCAGTAGCGAGCAGTTATCTGATAATAAATATTATAGACCATTCTTTTAGGCGAGGCAGTCATTAATCGAGTGGTCGATAGCGCGCGTATCGGCTTACGACTAGCATTGTTACTACAACAGTCGTTCCTATTTATCAAGAGCCCGGTAATATTGTTCTGGCGCACACAAAGATCGCGCCTGCGCCCAGCCCGCTTGTTCTTACAATGCTTAGACCTTTGTCTTTTGACAGGCGACATTGGTTTTTGAAATAACAATTCGAACTTTTCAGTTTAACTCAACTGTACATTATTAGTGTCGTTTTATTACAATGTTTCCTGATACATTGTTTACAATTTTTTTTATCGAAGGTATTTAAACATTGCTTTCTATCAAATACAAATATCCCCGTTATCAAAACACTCTTCCAATGGTAACATCAAGCTTTTTATTATTACGAGTACCTACTTACAATCATACTCCTCGATATACCTAGGTAAATATAAATTCACCTCACACCAAAAGTACTCCACCATGTAGTGCGTAAAGATGTGTTCGATTAGTACTGGTCCCATCCTGAGGTAAACATTAAAATCCCTATTGACTTGTCTATAAATACAAACTAACTAGATCTGTCAATAATTACGATACGGACGAATCATATCCGGCGCTACTATCCTAATCACAAGCTTTGAAGGTTCCAGCTTTGTCTAGCGTATTAGAGTCACGATTTCGTCAAAGTTGAAATGATTTGCATTTAAATTACTTTCGTTGATGCGTAAATCCACGTGTTGCTCTCGGGGGATAGAGATTAATGCGGTGGGTGTCTCTGTTGGCCGGTGACAGACAAGTTAAGCTGACATCCGTCAACGCTGTCCTCCGTAACCGCCGAATCGAAGATCGATGCTAAGCCCGGCTTATTGAACTCAGCGGATTCGGATCAGACAAACCCGTTCCAAGTTCATCGGTCGTCTCGATCCCGAGACTATCCAAGTCGTTATCTTTTCTACATCTGGCAGCATTCGGTTTCATATATACCTTTAAATTCATATCACATGTTCACCGCCAATTTCCGCATATTCCAAAGCATACATTCTCAAAGCTCCTAAATTTTTATTGCACGAAACAAAAAAGCATCGGCGTAATGTACTTAAACGTATTCACTTACAAGATTCGATTGCTTTAGTCAGGTCAAAGTGATCATCAAATTTTACGACGGCTACTGACCTGTGTAACAAGAGCTTCAAGTGAAGTCCGCAATTATTCTAAAACGACGCGCGTAATCGTGAGTTAGCTCCTCCAGCGCTGCACAGCCGCCGGCTAATCACTTTGTCAAGCCTTTTACAAGACCCTTTTTAACTGCGAATTACCAAGCCAACGAGGTTATACTTTACAACCAGCTGAGATGAAACAAGATTTACCTACTCGCTACTTCATCATATTATTAATTGCTATTTATTATCGTACTATTTATGAACTTTTTCTTCTGACTTGTCTATTCCATATTTGTACAGGTCATTGGGTGCAGTTGCTGTCGGTTATTTTTCTTCGTTATAATTGTATACCGATGACAGTTTATTAACATAATGTTCATAGGCGGGAATGGCATAAAAGTTGTGGAAAAGATTTATGTTTTTACGTGATGATAAACCATGCGTAAGTAACGCTCAAGATAATTATGCTGATATACGCCGTCATCGTTTCAGTGTTGACGGACTCATACTGCGACGACCGCATACGCCGCACCGGTTTATGCACGCGACACGCGATAATTCAAATAGTAAATCAAGTAGTTACTCTTTTGCAATCAACGTCAGTAATTAAAAATCCCAATATGACTTTGTGATTTGTTTTCTACCGCTTTCCAAAAATAATTTCATAACTTTGCTCGTATACCTTATTGGTGTAAATAAAACATATGTACAGAATTTTCAGAAATGTTTGATCATATTATATCTCGCAAACATAAATCCCTGCGATACTAGAGTAACTAAATAATATTATACCAAGTAAATACATTTCGCGTGTGTTTTGGAAAGTAAATTAAATTAGTAGATGGATTAAGGCTTGTCTTGAATCATATTTAAACCGCTACTCCACATGATCAAATGGTAGGATATAATTTAGGGGCAAATTGTATTTGTTGTAGGGGCGCGAGGTAGTCGGGGCTGGCGAGAAACACGTATTTATTCTGTATTTGCCGAACGTGCCTCGGCGCGGCGGTCGCTATTTGACGATGCAAATTAATCGTGGCGCTTAATAAAACGCGCTGCTTCATTGATTCGCAGATGTTGCTCATTACAAGCGTCGTCGCGACGAGACCGCCACCCGCTCTCTCTCGCACCTACCGACGCGAGACCTGTTATCACAACAAATTATTATGGATTATCGCTGTTCCAGCCACATAGTTAACAGCTTTGGCGTTCCAACATTCTTTGATATGATAACGCTGCCAGCATTATTTACAAGCTTCAAAGCGTCTAATTGGAACGTCGAGATATGCCATAAGCTTATAAAGTAATAAGCTTAAACTGCCTGTCAACAGATTGAAGATATTAATAGAACGTTTCACAAAGTAAAACGTGATGTATTTTACGCGTAGCTGAAGGTCATGTTGTAATTTTCTCATTCGATGCGAATAACACGTTTACCGAAAAAGGAACGTAGATAAAGAGCACCAAGCGCTACTTTGATAACGTATCAGGTACAAATATAGGAAAGTGTTACTGGTGTTGGGCGATCGAGTAAGGAAGTGAACATGAGGTAAACATTAGAGGAAGCAAAAATGCCCATACTGGGAGCACATAAACTGCTAGTAACAGTCGTAGGATCCGATAAAACCTTACATCGAGCCCGAACGCCTCGCCGTTATGGTTGATATCGGCATATACCAGCCCTTCCCTTCCGCCGTCTAGAAAACAATGAATGCTGTTTGAATTTATTACTAACTAAAACCATAATACATACAACAGTAACACTAAACTGAACTGAGTTAAACGATGTACTGAAACTAAATAAATAATTTATAACATACTAGCTTTTGCCCGCGGCTTCGCCCGCGTGGAATTCGTTTATATCGCGAACCGGGGAAGTGGGGGAGAAAGTACGTCATCAACTATCTTCCTGGGAAAATTCATCAAAATCGTTGTTTTCATACAAACTTTCATCCCCTATTTCAAGCCTTTAGGGGTTGATTTTTAAAAAAAAATTAGCCTATGTGTGACTCTGGGTCTTCAAATATTTTCATTCCGAATTTCATCCAAATCGGACTGGTGGTTTAGTCGTGAAAACGTCACAGACAGACTTTCGCATTTATAATACTATGTGTGTGCCCGCTACTTCGTACGCGCAGGAGTTTATTCCGCGTAACTCCAGATCCCGCGGGATTTCCAGGAAGACAGACTTGTTAGTTTTATATTAATGTTTGTTTAGAAGCTATTTATACCCCATACGCGAAGAAGGTTTTCCCGCGTAAATTCCGATCCCGCGGGATTTCTGAAAATATCCTATATGTTAATCTAAGTTGCCCTCTTTGTGTGTGCCCGCTACTTCGTACGCGCAGGAGTTTATTCCGCGTAACTCCAGATCCCGCGGGATTTCCGGGAAGACAGACTTGTTAGTTTTATATTAATGTTTGTTAGTTTTATATTAATGTTTGTTTAGAAGCTATTTATACCCCATACGCGAAGAAGGTTTTCCCGCGTAAATTCCGATCCCGCGGGATTTCTGGGATAAAAAATATCCTATATGTTAATCTAAGTTGCCCTCTATGCGTGTGCCCGCTACTTCGTACGCGCAGGAGTTTATTCCGCGTAACTCCAGATCCCGCGGGATTTCCGGGAAGACAGACTTGTTAGTTTTATATTAATGTTTGTTAGTTTTATATTAATGTTTGTTTAGAAGCTATTTATACCCCATACGTGAAGAAGGTTTTCCCGCGTAAATTCCGATCCCGCGGGATTTCTGGGATAAAAAATATCCTATATGTTAATCTAAGTTGCCCTCTATGTGTGTGCCAAATTTCATGAAAATCGGTTCAGTAGTTTTTGCGTGAAGGAGTAACAAAGCTATTTATACCCCATACGTGAAGAAGGTTTTCCCGCGTAAATTCCGATCCCGCGGGATTTCTGGGATAAAAAATATCCTATATGTTAATCTAAGTTGCCCTCTATGTGTGTGCCAAATTTCATGAAAATCGGTTCAGTAGTTTTTGCGTGAAGGAGTAACAAACAAACAAACAAACAAATACACAAACTTTCACATTTATAATATTAATAGGATTTTTGTAAACATTTGATAAACCTCATGTGATATTGTGAACAAGTATCAACATCATCATAAAAACCTATAAATCCCACTATTGGGCCGTATGACTCGTCTATATGTCATCTAGTAATATGCAGGATATTGTTTGATATTAACTGAAAAGATAAAAATGTTTACCTACTGTTTATTATGTTTACCATCTATCCATCGTCCTGGATTTACTATCAGAAGTTATTTTGACCAAGAAATTAAGTTACACATTTTCAAATAACTTCAAAATTCATGCGACACAGACCGTGAGAGCTTTCAATGAGCACTTTTTTCCAACTCAGGCGAAGGATATCAAACACCTACTCATAGTAACTTATACGATATATCTATATATATAAAAGCGAAAGGTCACTCACTGACTCATCACGAAATCTCAGAAACTACAAGTGCTAGGAGTGTGAAATTTTGCATGCGGGTTCTTTTAAGGATGTAAGTGCTCACTAAGACGGGATTTTATGAAATTCAACCTCTAAGGGGGTGAAATAGGGGTTGAAAGTTTGTATGGAAGACTGTCATTTTTTAAGTTAGAAACATGAAACTTTATTTTTGGGCTACTGATTAAAAATTAATAGATACGTATTTAAGCGTTTCTGGAAATTCTACCCCTAAGGGGGTAAAATAGGGGTTGAAAGTTTGTATGGAAGTCCGTCATTTTCTAAGTTAGAAACATGAAATTTGCCATGTATTGTATGTTCCTTGGGGAGTGTAGGGGACCAAGAGAGGATTTTTGGAAATTCCACTCCGAAGGGGATGAAAGGGGTGAAAACTATTATATGAAAATTCTACAACATTGAAGTTAGTGACTTGGAAATTTGAATTTTGGTTGCTTACTTCAAATTAATGAATACGTGTATCAGATTTTTTTGATAATTAACCCTCAACCCCTTTAAAAGGGGGGTGAAAGATTGTATGGGACTTAACAAAATTTTCAAGATAGAAAGCTGAAAATAGGTAAATACTCTTTGTTGTAAATAAAAAATCAAGTGTTTTTTCGAATTAACCCTCCAACCCCTAAAAACACGGGGTGAAAATTTGTGTTTTTTTCGTTAGATTCCAAGTTAGGGACTTGAAAATGAATGTCCAGTCTCTTTGTTAAAATTAAAAAATGTGCTTCAGTATTTTTTCAATATCACCTTAAAAATATATAGGTAGGTGTAAAATTAAATAGAGATTTAGTACTCCAAATATTTATACGAGACGGGAAATTTACTTAGGACATTTCCACGGGATCGTAAAATGCAAATTCCTGAAAAACTGATTAAAAATTAATAGATACGTATTTAAGCGTTTCTGGAAATTCTACCCCTAAGGGGGTAAAATAGGGGTTGAAAGTTTGTATGGAAGTCCGTCATTTTCTAATTTAGAAACATGAAATTTGCCATGTATTGTATGTTCCTTGGGGAGTGTAGGGGACCAAGACAGGATTTTTGGAAATTCCACTCTGAAGGGGATGAAAGGGGTGAAAACTATTATATGAAAATTCTACAACATTGAAGTTAGTGACTTGGAAATTTGAATTTTGGTTGCTTACTTCAAATTAATGAATACGTGTATCAGATTTTTTTGATAATTAACCCTCAACCCCTTTAAAAGGGGGGTGAAAGATTGTATGGGACTTAATAAAATTTTCAAGATAGAAAGCTGAAAATAGGTAAATACTCTTTGTTGTAAATAAAAAATCAAGTGTTTTTTCGAATTAACCCTCCAACCCCTAAAAATACGGGGTGAAAATTTGTGTTTTTTTCGTTAGTTTCCAAGGGGACTTGAAAATGAATGTCCAGTCTCTTTGTTAAAATTAAAAAATGTGCTTCAGTATTTTTTCAATATCACCTTAAAAATATATAGGTAGGTGTAAAATTAAATAGAGATTTAGTACTCCAAATATTTATACGAGACGGGAAATTTACTTAGGACATTTCCACGGGATCGTAAAATGCAAATTCCTGAAAAATAACTTCCAAGCCAAGAGCGAGTTGGACTTTCTTATGAAGGGAAAGCAGCAAATATTAAACTACATGGGCGATTTTGTTCAATATTAAATTGAAGTTGTAATAAGATTTCAGCCTGAAAATCTTTTTTTCTAAAATAAGTCTAAAGAAAAGCACTGTCGAGTTCAGTAAAAATACGCTATATACCTAACAAAATTCCACGCGGGCGGAGCCGCGGGCGGAAAGCTAGTTATAGCATATGTCCAGCCATACAAATGAATTCTTATGATTTAACAATATACGAGCATTGATAACATTACGTAGCGATATAATAAACAAACATCCTGTGACATAGCCATAAGCAAAATGCTTTGAAAAAGAGTATAATTTATGTAAATGAGGAAACCCTGTTCAGATAATCGAACAACGAACTTACACGACGAGCCTGTCCGTTACAAACCGGCGCAAAGTGTAATGCAACCTCACAAGTGAATCTCACTTCACTTACATCGCCTCTTTAACGAAATCGGCTTGGTTACCTGTTACCTACCTCTGGCGCGGCTCTGCGCAAATTGATGGTTTCACCTCGTTCCATGCAAAACGATCATAGCATCCCGCTCACACGGCGCGGCGTACACCAGACAACGCGGTAATCATTGTTTTTAAAACAAAAATACAACAACAACCACTTTAAAGTATATACGGACGTGAGAATAAAACGTCGAAAAAGGTGGAGTATTCCGATAAAGTTTAAGATAAATAGCTCGCTGAGTTTTCACTTGCTCTCTTCTGGCACGTTTTATTTTTTGGTTTGATAATTTTTGTATTTCAAAACGTTGACCGTAATCGATTTTCTACGGCCCGTAATTTTTTACAAAGTAGCTGAAAATACTTCTACCCTGTATGTTTTTGTTCATTTCATTATAATTCTTGTCACGTGAAAATTTCATCTTCACAAAATATATTGTTTATTATTTAGTTCAGGTTATTTAGAAGTTAATAATAATACTAAATTACGACAGTTGAACAAGGTTAATATTGTATGAAATATTTAGAATACACAATTAGTGATCCGCGGCTACGGCGAATTATTCAAATTTATAAGTACCTAATCGAAGTTTAGTTACTAACTTTAATCGTTACAGAACTAGTAATTGGCTAGAATTGTTTCCACAGAGTAAATACATCTTGCCATTATTCAGTGTAAGGGCGATGAACTTAAAATAAATTTAATTCGTAAATTTAACTCCAAAAAATGCCAGCTTTAGTTTGCATGTTAGTTACTAACCGCCTGGCTTGCTAATACTGTCCGTCTAAAATTTATCGTGTAATATTAAAAACTATTCGCAGCCACCAGTTAACCAGTTAATTTTCATTCGGCAACGTCTCAGTGATATGCCTATGGTGTTCCTTCCATAAGTGACGGTGACCACATACCATCAGGTGACTCACTCGTCTGTGGATTAGAAACATAAAAACATTTCTACTTGAACGTGTGTTTCGAGGAATGAAATCATTCGCAGAGGCGCATCTTTAAAGCTCATCCATAAAATTCACTACTTAAGCTTACTACGGCGCCATTGCACCCTGCCACTCGTTCGTGATAAGCATGTTTGCAAGACCGAAGTATTGCAAGAATTTTAAATAAAGCTATGCTCGAACTTTACTACCACTCAGATAAAGAAGTAAACTATGTATAATTATGCTATCTTTTTACAAAAAAATTGCCGACTTCAATATCGACAAGTAGAGCTAACTCAAAAACTACACGCCATATGTCGCTTTTTAATTTGGGACAATCACTAGCTTTCGAATTTAAAAAGATTAACTTTAATGAAAAAAAGACTTATTTTGACTTGCTTAATGAATCATTAAGCAAGTCAAAACCCCTTTCAAGATTTTTTACTGTAAGTCAGTCGGCATAATCTCTTGTTAATATAGAGATCGGCTTGCGTGGCTTATGCTACACATACAGTTATTTAAAATGAGAGTTCTTCGACCCATATAATATGTAAGCGGAACAGTGTCGGCGATAATAGAGCCTGTGTCAGCGCACGAGAGGCGAGCACAAAGAGCATCTCATTTTCGGCAGCAAAGACAAAAGCGGTAATTACAGCAGTTAACGGTTGAGCTTGTTTAACGAAGCTCGTGTGGGTTGAACTCTGCACTATGACTATAGAATAGCAAAAGTAATATAAGAAACTAATGAAGCCGGTAATATTACCGTCCATTTGAACAGACCAAGAGGCAATGAAAATAATGGTTGCATTACGAACAGTTTTTGTAGCCAGAACCTATTTCATCAACTCATTTTACCCAACAATGCCTATTATAAGGGCGAGTTCCTGAGCGTGAAAGAGTTTCTGTACTTCCGACCGTACTTTGCTATAATATTGTAAATGTAACTAATACAAGGGAATATAAAGAAAGCAAAATCGATGAGTCAGCACTTTTACTGTCGACCATCAAATTGCGTTAAACTAACGTTCGTTACGTTCACATTTTATAAGTAAATATAAACCTATGTAAGAAATAAATCTGATGCGGCTGAAAAACGTTTTGTGTACCGGTGACAGGTACTCGCACTAACGAACCTACGTTAATAAAGTTATAGTTACAGTGGAGTTGATTTCGTTTGACACGCGTGTCGTGTAAATAAAGCAAGGTCGAATGCACTAGTTGTTTACTATGACTGACATAACTACAGAAAACCGAATGGATTATTCACATGCATATTCTGTAATCAAAAGACCTTGGTTGGTTACTACCAGACAGAAATTCAGTAGCTATTGAAAACCAACGAGGTAACATCCAACAGTAGAGTATCCAACCATAAGACTATCAATATTGTTCCTCTACTTCTTCCCACCGCTATTCAAATAAAATCTGACCAACGTAAAAATAACCGTAACACATGAACGCCACAAAACAAACCATTAACCTGTGAATGGGCACAACATTAGGTATAATAGCCAACGTAAGCGGTAGCTACATGTAAACGTGCATAATGTCGAGGTCATGTTCTCACGTACTCGAGTTTAAGTGTTACCTACCGTCTAGTCTACCGTCCATCTCTTTGTACGGTCCGAGCGGGCGCCAGACGGTGACCAATGCGACAAGTGGAAGCGTCAGTCTGCTTACAAAGATGGATCGCTTCCAAATGGAAAGCGGGTCTAATGCCGTAACGATAACAATAAATTATTATCTATGTACTGATTTATTCACTGGTTCCAATTTTTGTAACGAGCAGTAAACAAACAATTGAACGAGTAGAAAGGTATCGCTAGAGTAGTGATAGTTGGTAATAGATAGGATCCCGCAATAGGGGCCCAAATTAGAATTTTCACACATTTTTCATCAAAATCACTTACCTGCGAAATGATTATCACTTCATAATGAAATCAAAACCTCCGAGAAAAACGAATTTTTCCGTAATATTCTGAAAGATTCGTAAAATTCACCACACTAATAATGGCTAATTGTAGCCAAGAGCTTGAAGCCTAATAGTGACGCAGTAAATAAATTGATTGCAATCAAATTTCATAATTCAGTCAAAAGCACGTAAATCTGCATCAAGTAAGCAACAAATCTGCAAATTAAACTACATTTCGATCGTACTTCAATGTATGTCAAATAGTGGGCTGTAAAATTCCAAAAGCCACAAATTTTTAACGACAAAAAATAATGTTTTAAAATCATACGAAATTTTATCTCAAGCTTACTTTATCCGAGTGCAAGCACGATGCATATTTTGTCATCGAAATTTTCCTCCGAAACCCTATGACGACTCTCACAGGCAACTGACTGCGTTAAACCGCAGCTTAATTTACCATCCTTTTCAATATTTAAAAACGATTAAGAAGGGGATAAAAACTTCAGATTAATAATGTTTCGTACAAAGTGTAGACCAATTTAATAAAGTATTAGTAACCCTCAGTAGACCCTAAAATAAAAAAGTGCTTAGAACAAACATTTCTAACATTCAAACTCAATACAAACAAGATACAAAATGAAAACAAAGAAACTTTAAGAGCATCCGATTTATGATATAAAACAACAATTAAGAAAATAATTCGTTGATACTGCAGTTTTCTCAATCGTACCGCACGACTGTTTAATAAACGACTAAGCGCTTATTGTAAATTTTCAGTTACGCAACAACCTATCCACGAAGCAACACAACTAGTGTTTCACTCATACAAACGCTCGCCATTCACCCATATCCCAGGCTTTATTTCACCTGGATAAAAATTGCAACCTTTTCACGTCACTATCGATACACGGCTTTTGAAAGGTTAAGAGTGTTTTATGGTTGGGTGAATATACATACTTTAAAATTTGACGCACCATCCACGCCCTCGCGCAAAAAATAATACTGTGACCGAGTTCTTTATTAATCGCAATTTGAATAGTACTTTAAAGCTCTTCAATGCAAAAATAAGTTAACGGAGAAAACACGACATTATTAACTAGACAAAGACTTTGATTTAATACAAAAGATAATACTAACATTAAAATGACGTTAGGACTACTCGTATATGTACGGTGTGTTTTGTAAAAATAGTTCGCACTTTCGGGAAAAATAGCGAAAAATTCACATCAGTGTCGGTGTGCACGGATTTGAAGGCTTATGTGTTTTATAAAAAAACTACGTTACTGAAAGCAACGTGGGAAAACTTAATGGAATCGGGTTTACTGAGGCACTGGTCAAACAAAAATGTGAATAAATAATTACGTACATGGCATTATGATTAGTTATTAGTTATACTACTTGTTTAAGTATTTAGATACTGGAAGGGCAATATAGGTAAATAGGACTATGCTTTCGATTTCGTCAAATCGAAATTAATTTTTCGTTATCATAACATCATATTATACATAAAAAGTTTTTATAGCACAGCGTGACCTAAACCCGCACTTATGCCACGGTTATCCGTGGCGTAAGTAGCTCCTTATTACACGGCAAATGACGCTATTTCACACCATTCAAAAATGAATTATTACCTTTTGCGCGGGTACAAATTAAAAAAATACATGTACATGAGGGTACTTTATGACATTGAGTGACGCAAACAACTATTTATACGAATTCAATTGAAGTATGTTCTGTGTGTTACAGGTAGTAAAATTGTTGGTGAAAACTGTTACTTTATCGTATTTTTATTGGGAAAATATGATTGAACAAAAAATAAACGACCTACTTAACAAAGTATATGTATACCTACCTACATGGATGGCAAAGTACACTGTTTGGTAAAATCAGTAAAAATGTGTCTTGTAGTTATCTCCTCTTCTCAAATTGTTGGTTCAGTAATGAACTACTATTTATTATAACTACAACTGAGCGGGTTTATGTCACTCGTGCTATAAAATAATACACGATAATCGTTCGTAAAGTTGCATTTTATAACGGCGTTTAGCTCACTCGTTTCGCTCGTGCGCTAACAAAAATAAAAAATAGCCAACTTTACGCACCGTATCGTAATGTACTATTTAATTGATTTTCAATCAAATACGGGGCATATTCTGCAAAACAAATGACTGCAATCAAAGCTACAACCGCGACACTCTATTAACAGTTGCGTTAAAATCGTATGACAACTCTCTCTCAAAATACACAATCACTGACAAATAAGCTAGTTTAAAATAAATGCACGATGCACGATTCCCTTTACTTAGATCATGTCGTTCATTTATTATAAATGTTTACACGAAACATAAAGTAACATTGCAACATTTACATTCTAATACTTAGATACATAATGCAATTGTGAGACTTAAATGATTTCTGTCTGATAGGTAGTCGAATATAACAGAAGCAAGTGAACAATATCTTAATATTATATGCAATTAAAGCATTTGTTAATTTTTGATTGTATCGTTGTTTTAATATTTATTCTGTAAAATCATGATAACATCGGCTTACATCTCTCCATAATGTAAATAATGCTGTATTTTTTTAATATTCCAATTTCAAGATTATCATCAAATTCAAAAGAAAAGTTACTCAGCATACAATATGTACAACAATACATTTTAATTGTTATACATTTCACTTGTTTTTATTGAAAAAAAATTCAACTGAATAAAAATATTTCAATGGATATACATTCATTCCGTAACACTTTGCTGTTGTAGCTGGAATTTTCATTCAATATAAAATGATACCAAGGAACTATCGTCACACGGCACCGTAACGAATGCAACTAAAAAATAACAAAATACGGCACCGCACTTGTCCATCGCGTACTCGTAGATAAATGTATCAAACAAGGAATAAATCTGGAATCCGAACGCGATTCGATCGTGCTACAGGAATACTTGTAACAGTTGTAACAAAGGGTAGTGTCGGTGTCAGGTGGTTGGTTGAGTTGGTTCGCGTGACCACGAGTGAGCGGGATTCCTCTTCACTCATTTAGGGGATCGCCTTACCTCGACATTCCTCGCAGTCACTGCCGACATTTTATTAGAGCTTTGAGCTAACCAATCACAATGCGCACCTATCCTTTATTTACTTTTTATTGGCTCTCTATTTTCGCCTTCGCGAATACTAAGATATCTACTATGAGCTTGAAATGTATATATAAATATCTTGACGTGGGTTAGTAATAAATAAACTTAGTAACCCTTGATATTAAACGTTTTTTAAATTAATAATAATGAACCATTACGACGTATCCAGGCAATTTTCCCCGTTTTCTACATGTATCAAAATGTATCTACTCATCTGAAATATTTCACGAAAAATCAGTTTTCGTAAATAAAACCAATCTGAATTAAATATTTTAACAAGATATTTTATTAAACAGAAGGTGAAAAGTTTATCTTCCTCAGAAGATGAATCCCAGTGTATTCAGGTTAAAACCTTTAATATCACGTGCCTAAAATAATTTGACTCCATATAATAGCAATCGTGTTATTAATGTTTATAATAAAAAACAACATATGAACAGCAATGGAAAACCTATATTGGCTCTCTATTATTTGCTATAAAATAAATTGTTTATTGCTGTGTTACACACGTGTGTCATAACGGAAATGGCATATTCTCACGTCACGAAAATCCGTCTAAGAAATAAAAGTAAAACATAAAAGAAAAACACTAGGTATTGCTATTAAAATATTCACTTTATGCCCAAGAATTCGCTTACATAACACGAGTGACCTGTATGAACCTTAACAAAAAATTACAAACACGCTCTCCCACTACAATGTAAAATTGAAACACGCACGAAAGCTCCACGACAATAACCGGAGCTTAATTCAAAGGTGACCAGCTGATAATTCGCGGGCACACGATGTTTCGCAAGTAGGGCAAACGATTGGTCATACATGTTACGTATGTTCAAGGTAAAGTGAAATAATGAAGAACGATGAGAGAGCATATGTATGTATACGTATAAATAGTCAGTACTATTTACAATTTATTGTTCATCTATAAAATTTTGCATTCATTCTCTCTCTCTGTCGCAAATATTTCTTCTCATCGTCGTATACGCTGTTTGAGATTACACTTCTTTCCGAAACATGTATGTATGTACAACTTGACATTTTAACGAAATACATGAGAACTGAAAAGTGAAAACAATAGTACAGCAACAATAGTTATCCACTTATAAGAATAACCATTCCGGTTACAGCACTATCGCGTAACACGTAACCGAACGACCCGCGCCGCGATGGTGGCCGTAGATCATAATCCAGATAGCGCACGGCGCACCAGCTATGGCAAGCTCGGCGCTCGTAGGCCGAGAGGCGCACGACTGCTGTCGAAAGTGAATTGTCGTGCTTGCAACCGACATGTCGCCCCAACATTAGTATTTGTGTGCTGGCGTGACTAAACTTTCGCGCAATCGGACATTAAGAAGGCAATCATGAATGACCTTATGATTCCAGACGACTCAGACTAAATGCCAATTGAGCTTAGGTTTTCTGCTAGGCATATACATATACGAGATTTATTTTCTTGCTTATGCTTTCCATTACTTTTGAACTTTCCATAATACCATAACACCTGAGTGCTTTATCAGTATCCAAATACGCTTTTGCACCTATTGCAAATTACGTTTAAAAATGATCCGAAATTAAAAAAAAAATATTGAACACGGGTCAAGTGCAATATTTCCATTATCAATTGTATGTCATCAACGTCGCGCGAGCGATGTTTTCACTCGCGGCTCGCCGTGTTACCTTTCGAAAGCGTTGACTCATAAACAAAGCGACCTATGAACTTAATAACAATGTGAGGCGGGCGTGCGAAACGGGAGATGCACCGCGACTTGCAATAATTCTTTCAGAACCTATCGAGTCTCTAGCGACATGACGCGCCATAATTTAGCGCCGAAGCCAAACCGACCGGCGCAATCGGCAAAAACTGTTCGTGCCCGGCCGCGGCGATCGCGCACGCAGATAAAGCCGTTACAGACTTTATTGTCATAATTCTGACCCAAATCTGATTGTTTCACTAACATGGGAGTGAAATATTATGAGAATGCATCTTCTACTTTTATCTTTTCAATGAAACGCTTTGTTGTTGTTGTTTTTGAGGTCCAACGGTACTTTTGAGTCGCGTTCACTTTTTGTTTTGTTTTAACGAGACAAGGTCAATCCGTATACGCTTTAAGTGGCAATAGACAAATTGTTCCTGTTATCTGATACGGTAGAATTCGTGACTGAACTTAGATTGCTTCGTAATTTAGTACCATTGGCATTTAAAAGGCCTTGTTCTAGTATTGTTTTAACCTTTTTATTGTGCGTACCAAGTTAATTCAAGAAAACAAAAGGAGATAGCATCTTTTTAATGTTTATACTAGTGATGTAACGAATATTCGCATTCGCATTCGCATTCGCGAATATTCGCATCATTTTTCCATATTCGCATTCGCATTCGCAAAATTTATGCGAATATTTTGCGAATATTGAACTACACCAGAAGAAATTAAAAATAACACTGCGTTACACGATTTTGGTACCCGCTTAACTGTTGGATGCAATGAATAGGTATGTAACAAGTCATTGATAAAAAGTACCAAACATAATATTATGATACCAAACATTATGTGGTATCATCACGTCTAGTTTTCGAGGTATACGTCAATATTATTTCAACTACCCTCACTTTGGACGCTTAAGAAGCAGTTAACATTTTTGATGTTTTTCGATTCATAATAGGTAGTTTTTTATGGTATTGTTTTGTTTACAAATTATTTCTTTATGATAATGTAGACATATTTATTCATATAAAAAAAAATCCTTTATTAATAATGGATTAAGTGCACGACAAACCTGCTTAAATGCACCAAAGAAGTTTTGTCACGTTCTCAGCCACTATATTGTGAAATGACAACAAAAATGTCTACGTAAAAGTAAGAAGTATACAATGTGTCTTGTCACAAGTGTCGGAGATTTAAGGGGGATGAAATATGGTATTTTAATCGACACATCACTATCCAAATTCTCTCTTGCCCCCTCCTCTATGGAGGCCGAAAGATGTCTCATTTGAAAGCTAACAGTGTTGGTAATCAACTGATGATATATTTTATTTAATATCTTTTTCGTAGAAGAACAAAAAGGATTTAAAAAACAAAATTCAATATTTTTTCATTGATATTTTAGTTTAGTTCCTTTGACATGAAAACTAACCCGTCAAAGTACTTTTTAGTTGTCTTGGCATAATATAGGATATCACCTTAATAATAAACATTACATCAACGCCATAAGTACGAGTTTAGAAGTTGATTTCTACATGCAGAATCGATTATTAGACCAGTGCCGAAGCCGTTAAATTGGTCAAAAGTAAAAAAAAAATATTAACTGGATGAAATCTATTGGGAAAGGAAGAAAACATGACAAAAATAAAAGGACAAATAATTTACGGAGTATTGAGGTCGGGAAGAGGTTGAGGGGGGTTTAAGGGTAAAAACCGGTTTATCGCAATTTCCAGAAAAACTACGTCCTAAAAAAATTAAATGGCAAAATTTTAAGTAATTATTAAATGAGGGGTGGGCGGGTCTGGTTGGTGATTACGTTTGTAGGCCAATATTTTTTACAACTCTTCGCATTTTCTGCATAATTTTGTCTATTTTTAATTAAATGCATAGGCTTTGCCCGCTTTTCTATGCTCGAACCAAACGCTATTCCGGCGTTTCTCAAATTGCAAATAGATTTATGATCAAGAGTCGGGCATCAAAAATAATGAATTCTAAGCGAGTAAACGCTATTTTGAGATTTCTACCGCCAATCTACTTTCCTTTCTAGTGTGATTTTATTTAAGTTAAAAATTATAAAAAATAATTGCTTACGTACCTTATACTTGAACAGCCCTCTAGCGGGGTGAAACTTTAGTCAGTTGAGTTCTAATCAATTAATTAGTTTTCGGAGAGATTCAAATGGATCACGCATAGAAAATTAAGTTCAAATAAAAAAAACTGAATATTCGCATTCGCATTCGCATTCGCGAATATCGAAATCAGATATTCGCATTCGCATTCGCGAATGTTCAAAAAATGACATTCGTTACATCACTAGTTTATACTACTCATTAAATAATGCTGCAATGCGAATCTATATAGTGTAGGTATTTACCAATCCACAACAATCAATAAACGCTTAAAATCCAATTTTTACCACTGCAAATCCTTAAAGAAATTACTTACTGTATACTATAATTAAATATGTATCATATTGCCTAAATTGTTAATGTTTTTGTGCCTTTTCATGAAATGAGCATCAATTCCTGAGTCAAAAAAAAATTAATTAAGAAATCCCAGGTATTTCTAAGTTCTATACAATATCCCTATGACCTATGTACCCCTATGACGACCAAAACCTTGTTCTAGATGTTTTATCTCCACAAATAACACAAGCCCCGACCGGAAACCAAACCCAATACTTGACTAGCAATATCGTGACAGTAAACAGTTTATATCGCTACATTTTAACATATCCATTGCGGGTTGCGGGATACATATTTTGTTTCCGATCAGATGCACTTTCGAGTTAGAAATCGGTGCAATACCGAGCGATCCGTACATTGTGTAACAACATTCATGATTCTAAAAGGGTAAATGTTTGTTCACCACGACTTACACGGATGCTCTTTGATACTTTGTGACGCGACATCACTACATAGTATAAAACAAAGTCGCTATTTTTGTCTGTTTGTCTGTATGCTTAAATCTTTAAAATTACGCAACGGATTTTGATGCGGTTTTTTGTAATAGGTAGAGTGATTCAAGAGGAAGGTTTTTATGTATAACTAGTAAATCCGCCCTCGCTTCGCTTCGGGAAACCAGTCCCTCCAAAAATCTCTATAAATTTTAACATATTATGTTATTCCGATGTCTAAGCTATATTACTGCAAAGTTTCATGAAAATCCGTTCAGTAGTTTTTGCGTGAAAGAACAACAAACACACACACACCCACACACACATACATCCTTACAAACTTTCGCATTTATAATATTAGTAGGATACATGCATATATTCCCACGAGAACGGGATCCACGCGGGTGAAACCGCGGGCGGACCGCTAGTTACCTATAATTACCAACTAGGCGGAATGTTTCTTCCTCATTTACATGCAAGAAGACACTACAAACAATCCTAATATCAATATTCTATTCAAAGTTATCAATAAACATTTAATTATCGTTAACATCATAATTAAACTGTTAAATTCAATGTTACTATGATGTCGTATTTAACAAACGAGCATTCATTCTAAACGCTAACAGAGTAGTTTCCCACCGTCTAGCAGTCAAAATAAAAGTAGTGATAATAGGAACAAAACGTTTCCTAAATTAAATAAACACGCACAGCTACGCCCTGTCGAGTTCTGTATAATTCGATAATTTACACAAGTGAGTATCCAACAGGCGCCTTGGGCTTGTAAATAAAATTCTCATGAAATTCGGCGGCAACCGACGATCATATCTGAGGCACGCTATCCATCACTGCGCTAGTCACGCAACGAAGGAGATTACTAATTATCTTTATTATTTCTCCTTAACACAGACAATTTGTCATTAATTGTGAAACATCAACGATAAACGGACGTCCCATCGATATTTGATTCCACTCGAGCTCAACACTTTCAGTCCTCTCGCAGAATACAAACTTTTTATCGTGCGATAGTTTCGAAGTTGCACTGCTTGATGCATGTTCAATTTTGCGGCAATATTGCTTTTTAAATTTTTTATAAATTTTATCATCCCGCCTAGAAGTTGGAGCATTGGGAGTTTTTCTACCTCTACATTCGACGGCGTAGAGAAACCTAACCTAACCTAACCTATCTTTTAGTTTACCGGTAATCTAAACTTTACGACAGAGATTTCTCGATCGATTTCAGATACGAGTATATGTATATAAAATACTTAACATATAAAACGAAACAAATTAGTTTTACGGAAGCAAACTATCAAGAAATATCTCGGTAAGAGTTGCACTTGTCATTGGAATCTAGTTATTGAATCTGACGAATGGTCACAGCAGCATTAGCGACCATTGCGTTCGAAATAAATTAAGATAAAAGGAAAGAAACTATTCTCCACCTCAATTACGGCAACCCACACAATGATTAGACGTTTCACTAGATGTGCTGGGCTCTATCACGGCGCGACTTGAGTTATTAAGTGCTAGCTTTGTTATAAATACATTCAACATGACGTGGATTAATGAAATGAAATACCGGACTTTTTTACCCGTCTTCCTTGTCAACATTCTAACTCCCGGATTAAGTGAACTCTTTTATTTATGTCTTTACTTCGTGAGAAGATTATAGTTTTTTTTGTGTTGTAATTGGAGCGATAAATAATTTAACATGCGACTTTTAGTACTCAGAACAGTGTGCCATATGATTGGGATTAAAAATGAAAATTGTACATCTACGTCGAACACAAGAGCGAACGAACGAATAAATTCACGGGTAACATATTAAAAGTGAAGTACAATTTTCTATAGAGAGCTAAAAGTTTTTTTGGTAGATTTAAAAAAAATATATTTTTGGAAAAAATAAGTCAGTAATTAGTTAGTTACACGTATACACACTGACACATCGTTTGTGCCCAATTGCATATGTGGGCATTCGACGATTCGCGGATGGATAAATTCCTGAGAATTTGCGTCAGCAATATGCAATATGTAATTGTTTTAATTAACTTAAACTTTTTTATCAATGTACGTTATTGATTCACAGTTACGGAGAGATGAAATCGTGGATAGAAAATTGTAGAGCATATACCTATAATTAAGAAAACTATTACCGAATCTACTTCGAAGTAACGCATAATTGGAAATGTTACATTTAATTCCAGCCTTTTTCAGTTTTTTCAACAAGATATGCTCGCCGTGGTATGAAACTAGGTAAAGCTCTTGTCAAGTTCTGTATCTACTGTTTTGTTACACAGTTTTGGTACACCTTGAATGGGCGACCCGAAGACGTATCCAAATAAAATTATGCCAAAAACTATACATACATAAACGTAACAACATTACTTCAATAGTTTTCAAAATCAAACTTGTTATTCCAATATGACCAATAGCGTGCAAATAATATGAACTAGTTGCTCGTTATCTCGACCAGAAAGACGACCTTCAACTCCGCCCGCTGAATACTGAGTTGAGTAGCACAATAACAAGAGACACTCAGAGATAAACGTTGGGCGTTTTCGTATGCAAAAAGCGTTAAGTGTTAGCCGGCGGTTGTACGGGCCGAACATTAAACAAGAGCTTGCGCCGCTTTGCGAGCTGAAATAGAAATGAGTTGTTTGAGTAGGGTTCTTTCGCGAACGCAATTGTACTCGAACGTGTCTTGTTAGCGAATGCGCTATGCAAATCGCGACAACCGATGTTACTACCAAATTGCCGTCGTTAGTGACAACTACACTATTCATTCATTGTTCCTTAAATAATATTCTTCCTTTCATAACTTTACATTGCTGTAGAGTAATAAATAAAGCTCTACAATATTTCTGCAATTGGGATGGGATTGTGTTATAGGGCAATAGGCATCAAATATATGAACACATTCATCTGCAATTTATACTACAACACTTGTCAGTTACGTGACATGAAAATATTATGGTACTTTTTAATGCAAACATAACCATTTTCAACCTCAGTTCTCTATCGTCAGTGCCAGTAAGCCAATCATTAACAAACAAGATGGATAACATTTTGTTTTGCGAGCGACTTGCCAACGTTTACTAAATTCACCAAACGTGGTATCAGCCGATGTGCTAACCATAGTTTTCGGTGGCTTTACGATCAAGAATCTTACACAAGCGCATCAAGAACCTCGCTCGATCAAGCAGGATGGATGGTTTGTAATTTGCCTGAGCTCAGAGCGCGGACGGGTAAATTAAAATGCGGAACGGTAAGCCCCCATCCAGACATTAGTGACGCGCGTCAGAGGCACTGTTCGCGAAAAACAATAAACCGGAGAACCGGCAATCTTCGACCGGCACCGGCAGTCGCACGAACAACCCGCCGTAATTTTAAAGTGAAAGACGCCCCTAAACGCTTAGAATACAAATGATTCGGAAAATAATTTCAAGTACCACCTAAAGTGTACACAGGAATATCGCCGCTGGGACCGTAAATGGCGCTTCAAAGTTTATTGTTACGTTGTTTTAACCATCAAAATTTGCAAGCCTTACATATTATTATTTTACCTTATAGCACGAATTTCTGTAGTACATTAATTTCTGAAAATACGTCGCTAAATAGTACCTAATTTACGTAGAAGATTAAGTCAGTGGCAAACGTTGTCTTTGCATATATTTCAGAATGTCAATTTTAAGCCCCAAACAATTCAAAAAGGTAATTTTGACAACCTACGAGGATAACTCCAGTACTACGAGTAATAATCCATGATCTGTACAAAATATTGTCCAATTAACAATAATTATTTGTCTCACTCTTAAGATACTTAGTCTGCAGCACTATTATATCGCAATCTAAATATTTTCCAACATCAATCATAACATATTACCTACTAGTTGTAATAAGCCAAGTAAAACACTCAACTAATGCGATCTGATATCGGCCTAAAAGAATCTATTACGTAATAGTCATGCCGATTTCGAGAGCGGATGTTTTGAACAAGTCGTCTGTCAGTTTTGAAATAACTACATGTTAAATCAATAATTGCTCTGTGTAGTTGTCTAATACCCGCTGGCATGCTGGACATAAAGTTTTATTGCATCTATCGATTGTTCCTGTTATACATTAATATTGCTTGTGTAATTGCAATTGACTAGGTATTTATTGGACGCGACCGAACGTTAACAGTAATAATAGTAAATCGGAGCATTATGCTAGGCCATAGAAGGAACCTGGAAGTGGCAAATGGGCGTACAATATACTTGATGTAGCAAGTTATCAATACAATTCTCTAGCTGAAGCGAACAACAGTACATCGTATACCTACAGTAAAACGTGCGTTAAAATGAAAAAGGGGAAGATAACGATACTATTCGCACTCCTAATGCCACATAAAAACACGCTACTTGGAAAATATGAGCCCATAATTAAGGATAATTTGTATAACCAGATCCGATTGGATATACATATAAATATTTAAGAAAGCGGCAAGATGCCTTTAGGGAATTCAAAAACTTGCCAAGATGTCCTCTCTCTCACCCTTATTTTATGTGATCATGGGAACGTGGAGTAACAAAGAAAAATAAAGTTCTGCTTAAAATAAATTTTCAAAAGAAGGAACCCGGGCTAACGACTCTAGCTCTACCGTCGGCTTCAACACAACAGAACAGAACAACAGAAGAAGTTGTCTTGGACTTGTAATCAGGTATCCCTTTCATTTTAATCAATAAAACGGATAATTGACATTGCCTATTCAAGTCAGCGAACTACAGCCCTGTATTGGCGCTGGCGACGTCAACGTCGAATACGAGTCAACACAAACCCGCACTCTTTATGCCACGGTCGTACGACCCGGCTACTACGCTTGGCCGGTACTAGGCAAACATGACCCGATGTGCACCACGCCCTCGCATAGTATGGCACGTTTTCACGTCAAAGCTACACTAAATGAATATCATGGCATGAACAATATTCTCTGGCTAGGCTAGGCATGGGGTGACAGGCGAAATTACGTTGTCAACCAGAGGTGTAACATATTGCTATTCTGTTCTTAAGGAATTCAGTTTTGCAGTAATACATTTATATAGTAATGAAATATGTCAACTTACGATAATTGTATTACTATCTCTTTTTTAACATTGTAACGTGACATATATCACGCGTAAAGACTGATGATACAGTTGACCGGGAGAGAACATTTAGTACTGAGGCTCTGTAAAAAGGTTGCTAGGTTATTGATATGCTTTTCTGAAAAATTAATATAATAAATAAGTTAATTTTGTTATGCGTATGAATAATAAGTAAGTGAATGAGAACAATGTTTCATATGCGATTAAATATGCATACTTTTACTAAAACGAAGCGAGTAATCTCACTGAATGGCATACAAGTACTGTGATCCTTAAGCCACAATGATCCTTATTCAGCTTGACTGAAAACATGTTTCCTACTTTAACTTAGCGATTCTATTTCAGAACATACAATAGAGGCCCACTGGCAATATTACGGGTATCTACCAAACTAAACTGTACTTACCGATTAAACCACCATATTATCCGCATAACAAAGGCAACTCAAGCGCGTGAATTGCGAACCATGCCATAAATTTAATAATTAATTTTATTATCTGAGCCTTAGCTTGCATGTCGACTTAAGCGAGATTTGCGATGCAAAGCCACCGACGCCGCCATCTGCCTTATCATTAAACGTTCACGATCCTTTGGCCACGTCCCGTAATGCGATGTAATTGTTTGCGAAGAAAAGAAATCCAACTGAAAGGGTTCGACGCGGAACGCGAAGTACCCCAGTCAAAAGCCATCGTTGTAATAGAGTTTTCTTGGTGGGTCGCCGGTCGTTTGTGAAAGCTAACTTATTTTCAAAGAAAAGTAATGAGAGTCTAACTTAGCGGAAAACGGTGGGCGAGCCGCGCGGCTGTCTGTAAACCGCGATGTAGAAAAAAAATATTTTTTTACATTTTTCGCAACGAGAACCCCCAGAGTTCTTGAGCTCGCGCTCTTACAAAGGATTTCAGCCGTCGCTGTCGCCTCGCTCCTTATTATGAGCTTAATGCGGAATAGCAACGACTTTAATAGAACTTTATACTAACGGGGTTAGGGGTTAAAAGAAAATTATGCTTGACGGCTCATAATTAACATGTAATTATAAAACTGCCGTACGTTTCGGTTAAACGGGTTACTCTGTAATCTAAACTTAAGAGATACTTTGAAAATGTTCCAACTTAAAAGAAATTATGGAAAAAGCCGAATTATTTAGACAAAAAAGAGCGACAACTTTCTATTCTACAAGTCAGGTTCACACATAGGCTACTTCTTTTCAATCGGCTACTTTGAAGAGTGTAAAGGAGCAACCCCTTCCCCGATTTTCGATATAAATTAATTTCACGAATGAAGAATACCATGAATCAATTGACTTTATCGACTTCAGATCTGTAGCAATACTGGCGACTGTGTAGAAGTTAGGTGTTTTCGTGTCTTTGGTCTCGTGGTCAAACCATCTAGTTGGTGAGTGGTCTCAGAGCCTAAAAGTTACACCTATAAAATTTAAATAAGTAAATATAGGTATCGAAAGGATACTATTTTTTCATAACAAACTATTTTAACTACATTAGTATGCCGGGGCGTCATCCACTCGTATACCTTGAGAATAGCACAGCGAATTAAGTGGCGCAAAGTTACTGGCATCTGAATTCAGAACCGCTGTTTGAATTGCAAAAATTTCGCGAAGAGTCGGTCGAAGAGGGATGTGCATACATTGAGAGCATCTGCACAAAAAGGCACAATCTCTGCAAGATAGGATAACAAGATAACAAGCGTGGAACGGCAGGTTAAGGCTTTGATGATACTAGGCAATGTTCTGTTGATTCTTATAATTTACTGTGTGGCGATATCATTTAAAAGAAAATTACTTTATTGAACACTGTTTTTGAAAAGTTCAACTTAAAATACATGCACGATATAATCAATAGACGATCTTGTCCCCAAAAGAGATCTTTTTTAGCCTGTGACCTGCTCAAAAACATACTTATAACTTAAATACCTACAGAATTATTTTAAGAAAAATTTACGCCCAACAGAGTCATTGGTCCTTTCTATTAAATGCGGAAAGAACACATGTGTGTACCTACATCAAATTTTCGGACTACATGACAAGCCTTCACATAAACATAATAATAATAATCATATTTATCGTTATAATTTTCTTAAATTTAAAATCGATACGAAAAATAATTACATTGTACAATTTGTACAGTGTGTATGTACAATTTGAAAATAATTTATTCAAGACTAATAAAAATACGTAAAACATGAAACAGTTTACTACCAAAATTCCACAGTTCACTACGAGCTCAGTACAGTCATGGCCTAAAGCATAAAAACAAGACGCCGAGCCTACGCGCGGACGTGTACCTTGTAGTACTTAAACGAGAGCCACATTAAGTGCCTCCGGAGTCGACTCTGCACATCTCCCGTTTATTCTTACTCCTTGTACTCGTTTGTAAATACCAGGCTAATTCACTTGAGGTTGTGTAATTTTAAGTCTATAAAATAGGAGTAATACAACCGCCGAGCGAAACTTACTACAATTATTCATATTGTTTTTATATTCAAGGCCCTTTTCAGTTACAGTCTGTTACAGAACTTCTTTAATATTCCTGTCGACGTTAGTGTCGTAGAATCCTGAAATCACCATTCGACTTCATAATAAAGTGGTGAGCTATTAATTGAATCCGGCAGACAAGTAATCATTATCCTCAATTAAATTGTATCCACCATTTTAAGTTACGTCCGACATGTACCATCTTACTAACGAAGTTAACGAATGTACCTTAATCAGACTAATAGCTCAATAAAATTTTGCAATATTTGATATTAACTTCAGAATATTTTAAAACAAAACCAAATATAAATGATGTAAATCTATTCAGAATCTTTCCAGGGAAGTGACAATTTAAATAATTTAGGACTATTTTAAGGCAATCAATGCAATTGACAATTTATTACTTAGTTTTAAGTAGCTACGCTGCTAAGTGACATGGTGAATCAGTGAAGAAAAACCGGCCAAGTGCGAGTCGGACTCGCACACGAAGGGTTCCGTACTATTATGTATAAAAACGCCAAAAAAATCTCTGTCTGTCGTATGAAAGCCTCACTTGAATATTTAATTGTTTTATTGTAGCCACATATATTATTACGCACAACGCCATCTCTTGGACCGAAATGTAACTAAACTATCGCTGAGGCTTCGAAAGTATGGGCGCCCACTTAAATATTTATTTTATTCTGTTTTTTAGTATTTGTTGTTGTAGCGGCAACAGAAATTCATCATCTGTGAAAATTTCAACTGTGTAACTATTACGGTTCATGAGATACAGCCTGGTGACAGACGGACGGACGGACGGACAGCGAAGTCTCAGTAATAGGGTCCCGTTTTACCCTTTGGGTACGGAACCCTAAAAATGATGAACAACAAAGCTTCCAAGTAGTAAATTAAATTTTAATAGTCGCCAAGTCACGATTCCTTACAACATCCATTACTAAGTTTTCATCAAATTTATAAACACGTACCAAGACAACCCATGTAAATTATAGAGATTCAGATCTTGACGCCACATACAGAATTGTAAGCACATTGGCAATCAATTATACTTGAGTCGGTAATGTAAATTTCTGAAATATTGCCATTCAAAACTATTTTTGCTTATGATCGTATTTGTAAATATACATAGTACCTAATGTTGGGATGATTTCTCAGCGACTCATGATTAGTCTGGAAGATTTAGATAGATTGTAAATTAAGCTGGTAACAATGATTTATAGAATACATATCTAATATTATGTTAATGTTATTTTGCTCCTCCTTCTTGTACAGTTACGATTAGTCAAATCATGCTTTGTTGAGTTAGAAGTTATGACTTCATGAGATCTGATAACATCATAACAGTGAATGCGTTATGAGTTATAAAGTGCCCTCCATAGCACGTAAATAGTTATTGAAATACCTATATCTTACAAATTCAACTTACCTTGGTTATAAGCATTTTTGATGACAACTAAGAATACTGATTCTTCGATCAGTTGAACGGATCTCCTAAATCATAGTTAAAAACACTTCTGATTGAGTAATTCTTTTAATGAAATATTTTTTAACTTTATTTTTTGTTAATAAGTCTTAAAATAAATAAATAAATAAGAACGATACCTCAGATACAAAAACACTCAGAGTGAAAACACTACTCAGTTTTGCGCCAAGGTTTAAAGGAGTAGGCATAAAGCTCACGATCCGTTGATGTAGTTACAGTATTCTAGCCAAGTTTCCAAATGTTTATCTATTGTTATCGGACCGCAGAGATCGTGTCTTTACACACGTACTCGGCCCACGGTCGCGCGTTTGATGCTGAGATCGTTGTCGTAAAATACAAGTACCTATCTATAGAACCGATGGTGTATTCGGTAAGCTATAAGCCATAAAATTCCGACACTTAAAACTATACTACCGTCTTGTAAGAACAATGTCTATATGTCCATATTCATTATTTATCTTATGGAGAAACTTCTAATTATACATCGGTGAAACTGAAATGTCACATTCATGTTCTTTATCCTAATGCATGCATAAAAGATACTGCAATATACCACACCTAACAAAAGCAAAACAATATAAGAACTTAATTAACCTTGCATGCTTGAAAAGATGTTACAAACAAATCGATTCTGATTTTTCTAAAAAAGTTATCAACGAGTAGCGAAGGGATAACATAAGAACGCATCGGGTAATTTGAGATTAAGCGCCGATCAAAGGCTTTCTTAACGGCCCATTGAACACCCAAGTAATGCAAGTAACATAACAAACCGCTTGTCGCCTGTAATAAGAGGAATATGTAGATGTTTAAAAATATATCACACACACACACTTTTTTAGAGGCGACCATCTCAGTCCTCAGGGATAGCAACGCATCTGTGACCGAATTAGAACGAGACTCATTGAGTCTAGTTCTGGGTCGGTCACAGTTGTCATGGGCGGCAGCGGAAGGTGGTGCTGCATGCTCGTTCGCTATCTTAATTCCATAAAAAAAAATATCGCTGTTATTTTATACAACAAATAAAAACATAATTAATAAGGTCTTCTTATGTAACAAACCCAAGAATAAGTTTTATAAAATTTCTATACGTTTAAGTTAATGCGAATATTCATAAATGGGTATAATCATTCTCATTTTTATCTGTATGAAAGTCTTCTTTTTTATGTGAAGCTCGACGCTTGTAATTTACCTCCATCAGTCTATAACTTGTACCGCTTTCGCTTTATTCTGTTCACTGCCCACTACCACGAGAATCTGATGCCCGCGTGAGAACTTACGCGTATAGTCACGAAAAAATGTGCTATGACTCAATTTAATACCAACACGACTGTATATTCGAAGGAAGAATGGCTGTAACCACAAAAATGCGCTATAGTGCAAAAGGTTTCACAGTTTTGTTGCAATAAATTACAATATGTATTGCGTATTATATAATTGCAAGCATACTTTATCGAAAGTCTATCTTCTAATCTACCATTCTAGTGAAATAAAAGTTCACAACATAAATTATACACTTATGTCACAATCACGTTTCATCATACACCGTAAAACTCGACTTGATTGAGACGATCTTAAGTATTGTTAAACTGTGAAAATAAACAACAATCGCCGGTTAATATCGTCTGACCTCTGCGTCAAAAAAGCACTCGTCAAACATTAACCACTCTCGACATAATAGAACGGAGGGAGTGGGGTAATCAAGCGGCCTCTAATACGAAGGTGAGAACGCACTGCGTATTTATTACTTTAATGGAATATCAGCAATTAGGCCGCTGATGGCATCAGTAGCGCTGACAAGGTGCAAACGAGAGTGCTCCGACCGGATACGCCGGTATAAAAATAAAACAATGCACCGATGAATTACCATAGAGAATGAGCGGAACGAGGGGATTAAGTGAAATAAAATCAAACAAGGAGGCGTGCGTACTGACGCGACGGTTCAAACGTAAATTCAATGAAGCTTGCAGAATGGCGGACAATGTAAATTAACTTTCATGTACGTTTACTTTTTATTTAATTTCACCGAATTTATTTAACCGACTTCAAAAAAGAAGGAGGTTCTCAATTCGACCGTATATATGCTTTTTTTATGTTTTTTCAGCGATTTTTTTGTCTTATTGGGCCGATTTTGATCTTTTTTTGTTGTAAAGTAGATATGCGCAATGTGGTCCCTTGATAAGGAGCACCAGGATCTGATGATGGCATCTCGGAGAAATCGACGGCAACTTTCGAAAATTGTAGGGACGACTAGTGTGATTTTAAATGTTTTCATAAGTACATGAAAGCGCTACAATTTCATGAAGGTCTGGAGTCGATCTGATGAAGCCGAAAGACAGTCGAAGGAACTCCTCAACGATTTACTGCTGCAGCAGTTATCTAGTGTTTGGGCTTGATTAATTTGTAGTGACAAGAACTTTACACCTACATGTTGAATTAAGCGCCATCTGGCGAGTAGTTTTTGAGTTATCTCTGCTTATCGAGGTTGAAATCGGTTTTTTTTTTGTAAAAAGCAATAATTTGTTTACATATTGGTTTACATTACATATTGGTTTACATTAAAAAAGTATAGATACATAATCATAATACACACAAATCACACTGAGTGTGATAGGTAGGTACTTTGTAAGTGTGTATGTACTATGTACATAGTATGAGACATTCGATAGAAAGCAATTCAAAAGTGTAATCTATGAAAGCAAATTTGTACTTTTATTACAACGTAAAACATACAAGTATTTTATTGTATGTGTAAGCGTGTCTGACTAGCCTTCTAAGAGTGTTAACTGCGCCTCCGTATGAATTTTTAAAATTATGAGTCTACAAGTTGACACCATTTAAAATGCCGGCATCATTAAATATAATGTAGGTACTACGTGAGTAAAAATAGAGCAAGATTACGTTAAGGAGTGTTACAACTATTTTAACAAATTGTGCTAGGTTTATTCTCGTTGTACCTTGACTGATACTCGCAAAACCGGTTCCTGTATTTAACATATAGTTGTGTCTAGCTAGTCCGTAACTTATTGTTGGTCAGTTAAATTTCTTGTCAAAACAAAAAGGAATCCATAGTGTTTAGCAGGTTCGTTTAATTTATCACACATATTGGACTTACGTCTAACTCGTAGACACCACAGAATAAAAAGCCCTCGGATGGTTTGAGATGATGAGACTATTAGAACCGATCGTTCGTTAGGCGTCGAAACGTTCAACTAGCCTGACTCAGCATTGTCCCATCTTGCAAAACACTGTCTTCTTTTTGCAAAAAACTAGCTGGTGCAAATTAAATTCTACAGCGTTAAAATTAACTCTTCAATGATTAACTAAGCGAGACAATCTTTAGGCTTTAATAAAACAAAATCACGAGGAAATATTCTAACACAACCGTACAAGTTTCGTAGTATAGGCCTAATGTGGGCAGTTAACATTCGCCGCTACAATTCAATTGGTATATTACTTGACTATAGTTTTAGCTTCAAATAAAGAGTGAACAAACAAGCAACCTATTACGTGAGGATTGCCTTTTATAATCCACGTGCAGATCACTAAAAATAAGTAAAACCTAATAAATTATGAAGCGATTAAAAATTGGCAAGCCAGTCACACATTGGACACGCTACTTCATGACATTCAATTACATCGGATTCGGTCGGTGACTTGGCGACGTCAAAGAAATTAGTTTCGGTTACCGATCACCACAACCACATAATTACTTTTAAGCAAGAAATGTACAAAAACATGAAATCGCAGTAATCGTTGTGCTTGCTCACGATTCATAGAAAATCTGGTTTAATTTTTCTTGACCTTATTAAAGTTAAATATCTACGCAACAGACTTGGGACCTTGACTGGTTAAAAATCGATTTATAAAAGACTAAAAAGAAAAGTCAAAATAAAAAATTAAAAGTTTTTACAAATATTGTGTGTAGGTTTACCTAACACCTGCAATTATAACTTAAGTAACAATATTAGTCAATCAAATAGCAAAAAAACCTGAAGAATATCAGTGTATTAACTCTACATTTAATTACATAAATGGATTCTCTATGTTATTCTGATGAAAGTATGACATAGATTCCGGAATATAATTGGAAAGTTTCATCGTAATTTGTTTACCGGATTTCATATGATGATTGGTGAAAAATAAATATATTTTTTTAATTAAGTATACGTAGCTACTCGGCTATTTATATGTAGCTACTCGGCTATTTTGTTGCTCCTTAATTTAAAAAATTCAATATACTATAAACAGAAAATTTGCCCTTAGGATTTGTAGGAGAGTACTTTAATTGATTGTAAATTAATAACCGTATCCATATCCGATGACGGCATCTTTCATTAATTGCACTGTGAATGCTTTACTCTTATATCAAAGATGATAGACGTCAACAGACCGAATGTATCTCATTGTGCTGTCAACGCACTAACTGACAGTACCAAAATAATCCGCTATTCATTTAATATTCATACCCACAATTACCAACGAAACCGTGCCGACATTATAATACAGACATTCCTCATAACCGACACAGTACGATTAATTTAATTCGCACACATACGTGCATTATAGAGCGTTAATAATGGTTTGTTTTCTGTTAATCCGAATGCGGTGTTAAACGCGCGACTATGGAGCTACGATGCATATTCCTGTAGTAATTAGGTAGACGATTAAATGGATTGTCTGCGTAATAACAAGCTGCTCAGTGTTGAAGCGGTGCTGTAAGCTGTGAGCTTCTCTATCCTAGCGAGCGTTGGTTAATTGGTGGTTGGCGAGGTATCTTAGAACAAGACGTGAGACGTGGTCGCGCGAAGGATTCAATTTGCTACGTATCAACGTAGGAACGAGGTTTGGAACCGCATTTAAAACAAATCCAAAACAACGTCTAATCCAATCAGCAATATGAATATATGATCAAATTCTTTATATGGGTAACAACATACACAAAATAGCAAATATTTCTTCAGGATAGGTACATATTCCAAATAGGTACTTACAATAATAACGCTGCATGCTCGTAGCCGCGCATAATTAATATTTACTAAAATTCCCTGTATTTCGAGTGCCATGAACAACACACTAATATAAAAACACACGCAACAAGACCTATAACAGAAAGGGGGATGCCCATCCCTCATAGAGAGATTGGCTCTAAATGCACAATAGAAAAATATGCTACATTGTTAGTATTATGATAGTATGAATTGTTTTGTGAAAGATTATTACGAAACAAAGTTTGGGTGTAGAAGTTATGCATATACTGTTCGACTTACATGCGTGCAATTTTCCCCTATTTAAGAAGAGTTATTCTTGATTGGGAACTCTATTTTATAGCACCGTTATGCCTTACATGCTCACTATTATATACAAGTGCTTGTTTTATTTGGTATATATCCCGCAAGAAATATAATTATTATTGTGTCATCCTTATCCTTACTAATATTATAAATGTGAAAGTGTGTTTGTTTGTTTGTTTGTTTGTTTATTTGTTTTTTTGTTTGTTTGTGACGCTTTCACGTCGCAACAAAGCTATTATATGGTAAGGTTTATGTGTGTGGGGATAGTTAGGAGGGTGGAGAGTGACGTAGGCTACTTTTTACCGCGGAAAAACATCCCATTCCCATGGGAAGTTCGATGTTTTGTTAGTTGCTAGATATTCATTTTCGGAGTTGTTAATAGATGGCGGTAATAAAATTCATTTGCAAGTTCTGAATTACGCTGTCAAATACTACATGTAATTTACTTAAGTCATAGGCAAATGTAATAGGCTACTCCCCGCTCCGGCTGTATTCAGTGTACCGCCCGCCCGCTGGCACTATCCTGTTGACTGATGTCCGCAAGTTGCTCAGCCAACAGGATAGTGCCAGCGGACCAGAGGGACCTTGGAGTCGAGAGCCTGAACGACTTCATCGAGAGATTGGCACGCAACATGTTCGGGCGTGTCGACGCGTCGCGGTTCCCGCATCTGCAGGACCTGGCGCCGCTCCACACCCGTCCACCGGACCGCTGGGCCTTCCCGCGCGACTTGCTGTTTGCGCGAGACAAGCCTAGCACTGACTGATACTGGGGCTTCGTAAGTCGTCGCCCGGCGCTGATCGGCTCCTGCTGGGCTTCCCACCAGCGGGATTCACCCGGTAGGGCCTCGATCGCCTGGGCGGCGCGAAGATGAACCCCATCCCGTTTAAGACTCTGTGGCCTGTAAAAAGGCCACCACTCAACGGACTTGACCTATTGGTTAACCACAGATGGACAACCAAGGGCCTTAGGGCCCAGCCCAAGAATCGGCCCGTTTTAACGGGCCGCGAGAGACACCCCCAAAGGGGAACTAACTGTCCCGAGGGCTCCACACACCTCAGACAGGGTGGAGTGAAGAGAGCGAGTAGTAGGCTACTTTTTAGCCTAAATTCCTACGGGAGCGGGACCTACGCGGCTGTTACCTACGGGTCCCGAAGCGAAGCGCGGGCGGTTCTCTAGTTAGGTATACGCCAAAACAGGAAATCTGTGTTTGACATTCTCAGACAGACAAATTGACAAACGTCAATAGCTTTCGAAGTTACCATTACTACAAAAATCAATAATAAAATAAAATTGATCGATACAAGTCCAATTTGTATGTGTAGGATTAAATATATGTATGGTTTTTACATATTATATAATTTCAGTCGACCATTATATATTTAAAAAATTACAAGACAAGCAAACATTTTATTATTACTGAATTTTGTCTACGATAATATTTTATCCGGCAGAATGTTTTTATGATGGCAACAACTAACAATAATCAAAACTGACGTCAAAATATAAATATTTATTAAATCATTTCCATTACTTTTTATTGTACTGCAATGTTAGGCAAACTTCCTATATTGAGATATTATACGCACATATTATATTTTTTTAATCTTTTTTTTTTCCAACATAATTTCATTTGAGTGCGTTTTAGAGCCAATACCGGGCATCCCCCTTTAAACTTCATTCATTCAAGTCTCCGCCTTGCTAGGAATCTCACATTCGAACGACAGTCCGGCCTGGTAATCTTTGCGCCATATGTAAAGCATTAGAAAGAAAGAATTATTTATATCTAAGTACATTATTAAATACTTCTCTGATATCTACCTTAAATATCTATGAATAAATAAATAGAGAATAGACGACGTCGTTTCAGAGACAATTGGAAGCGCTGCGGCGTCAAATGAGATGTTACCCGCGAGCCAATCTGCACTTCAATTTGCGTTATATCAAGACCACGCTAACCCCTACTTCCCTCTATTGCAACGACGTATAATTTATAAATTTAATTAAAATCTGTATCAGATAAGACATACAACTTATGTGTATGTATTTAATCTATTAATTTGGAGCGGATTTCGACGAAATTGATATTTCAAAGAGCAATGTCTCACGCCTAGGTTGCATTATGCTACAGCATACATTTTCCTATGTTTTACAATATAATACAGTAACTTAATCTATGCATACATTATTTTTACTAGATGCCGTAAAGTTCAGTAATATTTTAAGAATACCCGTCTACCCACTAGTGGTGTATTGGCTTGTGTAGATGTAGAACTCAAAAAATAATAACAGGGAAAAATAGTTTCTAGAAGACTGCCTTGAATGAGACCCTTATTGAACAGTAAAGCAATTCACCAAGTGTTGCGAACAATTTCCACCTGATACCAACTTTCGCCACATTCCATAAATAAGCGAGATTATTTCACGGAGCTCAAAGCTTACTATATAGTTATTCCTAAATATAAGTGGAATGGAAACTATTCTAAAGCAAGGCTTTACAAAAGGATCATTCAATGTGTAAAAAGAATCACAGACAATAACACTTTGTGTAAAGCAAATTGGCGCGATATGTGAAACAGGAACCATTAGGTAACAACGTACGTGAAACATAAAGAAATACAAAAAGACAAAAGTACACGCAATACAAATTGCACTACTGGAGGGGAAGTGTTGTAGTGGGGTAATATTTAATTATCCCGAGACGGAAACGTAAGGCGGGGTCGTATTGACCCCACCCGCGGTCAAAATGGCCGCCGCCGTTTCCGATCGCAGTCCTTTATAATTTTACGGAAGTCGCCACTTTACTTTATTTAAATTGAAATCATCCAAATTGTACGTATGTTCCTATTGTACACACCTTGAATACAAACCACAATGTGTTGCCAAAGGAAGCTCTCAATATAAAGACCAATAATAATATTATAGATACGTAAACTATTCAATTCGTTTTTAATATTTCGTAGCATTATAGTAGAAAAAAACTTTTGTTATAGTTTGTGCGCTTTATGTTCCATTCATATCTACAGGCATCGTGCGTGGCAGACACGTGACGTGGCTGACAAAATAATGTCATTTCATACAATATATATTATTATTCACATTTAGAACGCAGCGCAGACACGGCAGCATTTTCATCGACAATGTTTTGTCTGCCACGCGACGTGTCTGCGCGTGTCTGTAGATATGAATTCTGCATTATGCTTCAAGTTAGTTTGGCAATGTTTCTAAATTAGTTTGCAATTAATAGATAAATTTATGCGATGTACTTTTTCTGCACAAATATAAAATTAATCAAAATATTTGTGCCTATACATAAGAAGCTATGTAGGCCACAAAATGTAATATTTTTTTCATTCACAACATTTGGTACAGATGAAGCACGTTGTCCTACGAAAGCAAAATCATTATAACCTCAACCAAGAAATTCCATCATATAACTTAATTAAGACAAAATAAAAACGAACTAAAAAGCCATACCTACTATAAAACAAACAAAGGCATAAAACCCACACTTATTTTAATCCGACGTTCAAGTTTAAATTGGATTAATAAGCGGTGTATAAAACGTATTTAAAATGCTGTCTCGAGCCGCATGACGTGGTCTTATTAAAACTTCAAGCGGCCCTATTTCCCGGCGGCACCACTGGCCGATCCTAAGTAACTTGGCGTGGATAATCGCGAGCCGACGCGAATCCGCCACTGACCATCTCCACTATTAAAAGTCAGGCCACGGATCATATTAAAATCCCTTGCTAATAATTATCATCCAGTACTTGAACACTGTTGATTTATCGCCTTACAGGATTTTCGGATTAAACATTAATGAGTACAAATGTGTCGTATCAGTACACCGCTCATGTTCTGTGAGATACGTCAATCTGCATAATCGATGCATTGCCTACTAATTGCTTCTTTACTCCACATGTTCGTGAGGTGTCAAATTTAATTGGTAATTGGTAAATTTGCATGATTTGATTAGCAGATCTTAATTTGTTTGACACCAATATTAAATTTTAGTATCTAATACCTTAATTAATCACTATACAAACTTATTAATGACAATTAGTAACATATGTATGTACATATTTATCCATCGCAATAATACGTGTATATTAATAAACATGTCGTAAGGTTATAGGTATTTATACTACCACAACAAAAATATATACTAAATAGCCCAATATAGTAAAGTTAAAATCATGTGATGTCTTATTTTTATTCAGTCATCTCTGAAGAAAAAACAAAATTGAAAAAATAAAACGCGTTGAAGTCTTTTAAACGCTCTTCATATTCAATTATTTGAATTTAGAATGAATGAATGCTACTGTAGAATTTATCGACCAGTTCTTTCACTCGCAAAATATGGTGAACGTTAAAAAAATACATACGTTTAAAACCCTTGAGAACGCTTCGCATCAATCTTAATTAATTCAAGCGTGTGGACGGGGAGCAAATAAATTGGTATATTAAAAGAGTGCATGAGATATTTAATTATAGTTGATTCCGATCAATGCGGTCCGCAGTTGCGTGACATGGACAAAGAGGATAATCTTAAAAGAAGCTGACTTTAGTGTATGTACTAGCAAAATGAAAAGTGACAATATTTCTGTTAAACTTATAAGAAGTTGTAACTACTACGAAAAAATGCAACGTAAGTAAATGGAACGTTAACTAACTGAGAACTTGACATTGTGCGCTTAATGAGATTAATTATAACATTCACTATCCGTAATGAAAATGTTTGCATAAACATGTACTGGAATATCTTTTATTTTTTAATAAAATACACATACCGAAAGTAATGACCGGACAAGTTTATTGTAGAACATATTACATTACCTAAAACATTTTTCATTAATATAACTATCAATCAAACTCCAAACAACGAGGAGCTCGAGGCCAGAATTTTTTTTATTTTTCTTTATTTCATAGCCTACAATGCATCGATGATTACCTATTTTGTTGTCATATTGCATTATTGTCGATAGACTATGATGACCAATTACCATCAGGTAGCTCTCTCATTAATATGCTACAGGTGCTATCACCATTAAAAAAAACAATTATTCCTAAACAGTTAAGAGTGTGACAGTACGGCCACAAATAACGCAATATTATGCGCGAGCGCCGCGACCCGCGAGCAGCCGATTAAACGCTCGGACGGATCGTGTAATGAAGCGAGATAAATCGGTGCCGTCACACGCACTCGCTCCCGTGACCTTAGCTGCGCTCTTTGTCATTTCAAGTTTCAAATTCGCTCAGCTTCGACCATTTCATGCGTATAGAACAAATGCAGATGTTGACAGATGCTGTTAATCATAATATTTTTTTATTTGTTTAAGATACCGTCCGTAAGAGCTTTACCGTCCGCTGCCCTCAATGACATATTACCGACATAGAGCAAGACTTTACTCGGGGCTAGGATGCTTATTCCATTAAGCAAAAGGTACCATCTCATATCGTATGATTTCAAGACTTAATCATTCGATGGGGTCTGTATACTAAGGGCCAGTTGAAAGTTCGTAGTTGGATAACTTTCAAATGCAGGATTGCTATTTAATGTTATCAGTGACTTAATATTCATAGGAGGCGCTTATGAGTTCTGTACTATAAATGTAAGCGCACTTAAAGGATGTTATTTTTTCAGTCGATTCAGTTTAATTAATAGACATTTATAATTTAGAATTGTTAATTTCAATGAGTGGAAGACGGTTTTACTTGAGAAAAACTATTTATTTTAACAACTTATTAAAATTCAATGTACAATAGATCAGAGTGTTCCGGAGCAGAGAGCATAGACTATAATATAGGTTTTTAAAGTAGTCTCACAAAAAGCATAGTGTAATGACATTGATAAGGCGTGAAATTTAAATTGGTTTTCAACACTTCCTTCAAATTTAAGCCTTCTTCATTACATGTTACATACTTACATATTTATGACAATAAAATGGGCAATCAAACATACCTATAACAACATTAACAACAGGGTTTTGATAACAAATTTAAACATGGTAGAAGCTACTTACTACACATAAGTTTACACATTCCTATATTATGTGTCATAGATATGAATTTACTCTTAGGTAAAGCTTTTGTAAAAATATCTGCATATTGATTGTTAGTGTTTACATATCTGAGACTTATAACTTTTTCATGATATTTTTCTTTAATAAAATTGTACTTAATATCAATATGCTTACATCGTTTGTGAAACTCATTATTTTTGATAACATTAATGGCACTTTGATTGTCAATGTGTATTACTACAGACTCTTGTTTATATTCATTAATATCTAGTAATAGTTGTTTTAACCAGATGGCCTCCTTGGTAGCAGCACAAGCAGCCATGAATTCCGCTTCAGTTGTGGACAAGGCTACGGTTTGTTGCCTTTGTGATGACCAAGTAACTGCAGCCCCATTTTTGATAAAAATATAACCGGTTGTTGAACGCCTTGTCTCTACATCATTGGCAAAGTCTGCATCACTGTACCCTACCAGATCAGTACAGTCTGGCTTTGACAAGTAGCACAGTCCATGATCCTTAGTGTCTTTCAAATACTTGAGTATTCTTTTCACAGCGTTCCAGTGAGAATCATTATAACAGTGTAAGAATCTACTCACTTGACTGACAGCATATGAAATGTCTGGGCGGCTTACTGTTGCTGCATGGATGAGAGATCCAACCGCTTCTCTGTAGGGATATTTTCTTTCAGGCAGCACATCAGTCTTCATCAGTTTGACATGTGGGTCAGCTGGAACACTGTTAGAGTTTGCTTCAGTCATGTTAAATTTTCTTAATAACTGTTCAATGTATTTGGTCTGATGGACAAAAATACAGTTATTACATTGTTCAATTTGCATACCCACATAGCAGGAAAGTGGATATGTTTTGACTTCAAAATTAGCTTTAAGGTCATTTATTACTTCATTTAAAACTATTTCTTCTTTACAAAATAAGAGACCATCATCAACATATAGACAAAGGTAACATACTATGCCTCTAATAAATCCAATATAAATACATTGATCTGCTTTACTTCTTTCAAAACCATATTTCTTTAAAACAGAATTAAATTTTGTATTCCAACATCTTGGTGCTTGCTTAAGCCCGTATAAAGATTTATTAAGTTTACATACCTTCTGTGAATCACAGTCCAAGCCCTCAGGAGGTGTCATGTAAATTGTTTCTTGCAGCTCACCATATAAGAAAGCAGTGGTGATATCAAATTGAATTATTTTTAATCCTTTTTGAGCTGAAATTGATAATAATAGACGAATTGAGTCATACCTCACTGTTGGAGCAAAAGTTTCATCAAAATCGATCCCTTCTGACTGTGCATATCCCTTTGCACACAGTCGGGACTTATAGCGAGGACCTGTTGGTTCATCTTTGATGCGAAACACCCACTTACATCCAATAGGTGTGATACTTTGTGGTTTGTCTACCAATGTCCAAGTTCCATTTTTATGATGTGATTCCAATTCTTCTTTTATTGAAACTTTCCATTTTTCACAATCAATTGAAAGTAAAGCTTCTTTGTAGTTCTGAGGGATATCATTTTCTTCTATGCGACATAAGTATGTTTTATCTTCTATTTCTCTTACTCTATTTCTTGGTCTCAATGTAATATTAGAGGGTGTTGATGATCCATGAATATTTATAGGAGGAATATATACAGGATCAGGGGTATCTTCATGTTCTGATTCTGAGAGATATTCACTAGTAGTGTTCGAAATATTTGATGTGTCATTGGGACTCTGAGATGTCTGATTATCAATTAGTTCCCCTGATGATTCACACATAATTTCATTATCTGTCAGATTTACGGGAAGATAGTTTCTATTTACTGTTGTCTCTAAGAAAACAGCATCTCTGCTTTTAACAACAGTTTTAGAGGCAGGTATTATAAATCTGTACCCCTTGGAATTATCACAATATCCAATAAATATCACTTTCTGTGATTTGCTATCCCATTTTCTTCGTTTTTCCTTAGGGAGATGGATCATTGCTTCACAGCCAAAAATTTTTAAATGGCTTATATTTGGCTTCTTCTTGGACCAAATTTCCTCTGGAGTTTTAAAGGACAGTGATCGAGTCGGAGTTCTATTCATGAGGTAAGCAGCTGTGTGTACTGCTTCTGCCCAATACAGTTTAGGAAGATTTGCATTGATCAATAGACATTTTGCTTTTTCAACAAGTGTTCGATTCATGCGTTCAGAAACACCGTTTTGTTGAGGAGTATATGGTATTGTAGTTTGATGAATGATACCAGCTGTTGCAAGGAAATCAGAAAATTCACTGTTTATATACTCAAGTCCATTGTCTGTTCGCAAACATTTTATACTGCATTCCAATTGATTTTCGACTTGACTTTTAAATTCTTTAAATTTATTAAGAGCTTCAGATTTCTTCTTCAAAAAGTAAACAAACACCTTCTTTGAGTAATCGTCGATGAATGTGATAAAGTATTTTGCACCACCAATGGATGTGGTTTCCATCGGTCCACATATATCTGAATGCACAATTTCAAGTAATCTTGTAGTTTTTGTATCACTTGATTTAAAGGGCAGACGTGCTTGTTTTCCTTGTAAACAAGTCACACAAGTCAGGTTCTCAACTTTCTTTGATAACTGTACACCATCTGTATTTTCTTCAATTTTCTTTAAATCATAAAAGTTGAGATGCCCCATTCGCTGGTGCCAGAGATAAATGTCATTTTTATCAACATCGGATATGTATGCTTGGGCATTTTGCACATTCAGCCGGTACATATTGTTGATTAATGTAGCTGTTGCAACAATTTGCTTATGTCTGTTTAAAATTACACAGCCATTATTGTTAAATTTTACTTCACCACCATGATTGACAATCTGGCTGACTGATAGCAGATTAGTTGCCAACTCAGGTACATAGAGAACATTTTGAAATAAAATTTTGTTATTCCGACCTTTGTCATCACAGGTATCCAAGCATAATTGACCAGAACTTTCTACTGTTAAAGATTTGTCATTTGCTACTTTAATTGTCTTAATGACTGGCACTGTTTCACTCTGTAATAACTTCTTATGTTTGGTCATGTGCATAGAAGCGCCGGAGTCTATATACCAAGCATCACTGTTACTGAGTGAGGTCATGAATGCAGCGGCATAGCTAGAACTTTCATGTTTTTGTTTTGGCTTAGACTTGCACTCTGTGGCTATATGGCCGTGCCTGTTACATTTGAAACACCGTGGCCCTTTTGGATATGACTTTTTATTTTTCTTCGTGTTGACTGAAAAGGCATTTGTATCATTGTTGCTCATTTTAACATCTTGTAGTATTTTAGCTTTTACTGAATCTGCGCTTATTTTCATACCAGAACTCTCGATGGCTATAATCATCGGTTTGTATGTTTCAGGTAGACCGGAGAGAAGCAAGGTGCCTAGCCACTCGTCATCTACTTTGAATCCAATATTGCGCAATTTATGAGCTGTGGTTACTACTTTACTCACGTATTCTTCTACATTTTGACACTCTGAGAGACTTGTAGTACATAATTCTCGAAGTAAACCCACTCGGCGTGTTAGCCCCGAGTCGTCGAAGGCGTTGGCCAAGTTGTCCCAGACTTCCTTCGCCGACTTAGCCTCTTGGATGTGAACGTAATTTACGGAATCAACCAACAAGATTATCTTCGACTTCGCTTTGAGATCACGTCTTCGATTCTCTTCATCGGTTTTTGGGTTTTCAACGCAGTCCCATAGTTCCTCGTGTTCGAGATACGTTCTGACTGCGAATCTCCACGTACAGTAATTGTCGCGGCCGGTCAGTTTCTCTATCAACGCCAATGGATTGTTTGAAGACATTTTGGTGACGATATTTCAACTTGAAACAAAATTTTCACCGGCGTCACGTGCACGTCGAGGTTAAGTTTTTTCAAAGTTGTGATTCTCGTTCGGATTACACTTTCTACATTTACTGGGGCACCTGGGCCCATAACCTGTTAATTTCAATGAGTGGAAGACGGTTTTACTTGAGAAAAACTATTTATTTTAACAACTTATTAAAATTCAATGTACAATAGATCAGAGTGTTCCGGAGCAGAGAGCATAGACTATAATATAGGTTTTTAAAGTAGTCTCACAAAAAGCATAGTGTAATGACATTGATAAGGCGTGAAATTTAAATTGGTTTTCAACAAGAATAAATATTTAAATATAAATATAAATATTTAAATATGGCATATTTTAAATATAAATATTTAAATATGCCAGATATCTTTAATTTTTTTGAGTATATTCGCGTGGTAACTACTCGAAAAACATAATAATGTTTCCAAAAATAACTACTTTTTAACCTCTAACTAAGTGTAGTCTAAGTAAGTCTAACAAAGCTCACCGACGTTGAATTTTCCAAAAAATATTCAAAGTAGGTACTAATTTGATCACGTTACAGTTATAATTCTGTAAATACATGCATAAATAGACACAAACATCTTAAACAAGTGGGATAAATAAGAGCTGCTTGATAAATAAAAACTCGAAAATAAAATTAGTTTTAGTGACATAATGCAATTAATTAACACTTCCTTAAACTTGTTTCCCTAACCACATATCCACACTGCCCACATTCAAATAAAATAGGGAACATGCAATATTTTAGTTATGTTTTCATTTTAAAGATTACCATGTAAAATAGGTCATAAACATGTTTAAAAATGAAAACAATCTAATTTATCGTAAAAAATGCGGTTATAAACGGACCGTTTAAATTTTCGCGCCTAAACGGACCTACAGTTCCGATGACGTCACTCCTGTCTGTCGCTGGTAGTGATGCTGAACTATCGATAGTTACACTATCGATTGTTGAATTTGAAAATCAGTTAGAATATCGATAGGACTATCGATAGTATTGCTAAAATCAATACTATCGATACTATCGATAGTATATAATATGGTAATACTATTGATGATCTGCAATAGTATCGATAGTATTATACCATCGATACTATTACAGAATACATAACTATCGATAGTATCGATACTATCGGCTATCAAACTTAAATACTATCGATAGTATCGATACTATTGATAGTATGATGTACGGCAATAGTATTGTTATACAAAAATAGTATCGATAGTATCGAAAGTATTAGCTTCAATAGTATCAATACTAGCGATTGTATCGATACTATCGAAGACCGATATACGTTTAAGAGTAATACTATTAACTATATAATTGATAGTATCAATAGTTCAAACTATCGATTGTTTAATGAACTGCAATAATAGTTTACATACTATCGATAGTGTCGATACTATTGTATCCCGTCAATAGTATTGGTTAGTTTGTGATATTGATAGTATCGATAGTATCAGTAATATCGATAGTATCGAAAGTACTATCGATATTGTTACTTGTTCTCAAGGTCAACTATCGATAGCGGAACTATCGATAGTTGGGCAAATCTAGTAGACATAGCAGGAGTGACGTCACTGGGTGTTTTGAAATGCGTTTCGTTTTACGTAATTTTAATTCGTAATTATTGTTAAAAATCAACTTATTATAAAATAAAAACGTTGAAGTAGTCCTTCTTTTATATTTTTTTAACATTTTAATCATAAAATTTTCATAAATATCATATTTGCATCTTCCCTATTGCGCATTCTTTCTTTTTTATCAGGGATGTTATGGATATCCGTAACCGTAACCGAAACTATCGGATATCCGAAATAAAAATGTATCCGTAACCGTAACCGTATCCGTTAAAATAGTTTCGGATAAGGGCGGAGTCTAAATAGAACACGTTATGACAAGTTTTTATTGCACCACTCACGTGCCACGTAAATCTTGCATTGATTTTTTGGTATCAATCTGTCTAAAAAGTAGGTAATTCCTGCAGAAAGATTTCGACTAATAAACAACTAAAATCCAAATTTTCAAGTCACTAACTTCAATGGTGTACAACTTTCATATAAAAGTTTTTCGTCCGGTTCGACCCCTACGGGGTAGAATTTCCAAAAATCCTCTCTTAGTTCTCCCTTCACTCCCCAAGGACATGCATGTCGAATTTCAGCTTCTTCTGTTCAGTAGTTTTGGCTGTGCCTTGTCTGTCAGTCAGTCACTCAGAGAGCAAGAGTTTTATATAAAAAATATATAGAAATAATATAGATTATAAGTAGATTAATTAAACAGGTACATTTTTTTCCTTTAATGTAATAGCCGTAACCGAAACTATCCGAAACTAACGGATAATCCGAAATTATTAGATATCCGTAACCGAAAACGAAACCGATATAATTTTATTCTTATATCCGTATCCGTATCCAGATCCGAAATTCCATTTCCGTAACATCCCTGTTTGTTATGCATATTTTTCCAGACAGAGATACATGCAGAGATTTACTAAGAGAGTCCTCTCTCATACTTGGTAGTCTTATGTTCAGAATTTGCTAAATTTATTCCGCTCGTAATTCGACGTAGAGCTCCTAGGTTGAGTTTCCAACGGATAATGCATCGTCTAGCTATGTAGGCATAGAATGGCGTACGGTTGAAGGCTATTGTCTCGAAACACATTAGAGCAACTCAAGTAGAGCAGATTTGCATGCATCACAAACTAGCTACTGCCGATGCACGATGCAAAACTCATTTCATTCGCCCGGTTTGACTGTACTCCTCAATTATACCTGTGACTAGGCACAGAAAAGGGGACATTAAATTATGAATAAGTTATACGAAGTAATAAAAGTATGGGAAAGGAAAATATTTCTGAAATTTCGTAATTATTCAATCTCGAACATAAAAAGAAAAGCGCATATTAAACACCATCGAACCATCGAGATATAAGGACTTAATTGACGTTCCGTGTAATTACAATAATCTAATTGTCGATTTAAATCCGAAGGCAGCAAATTTAAAAATGCAATTCAAGATTAAGCACCTACATGGCCCTCCTACGTTTTAAGTAGAAACAATAAATTCATCGACACTAATTGGTGGTTTTCTCCCATTTATCAGCTCATTACATCACAGTAGCGCGAATAAAATAAAATATGTGTGCGGAGCAGTCCGTGCGCCGTGGGCAGATCATTCGCATGCGATAAGCGTCGGTCAGGCACATCGTAAATTCAAAGAGCAGGCTCTACCGAACTACAGACCTGATTATGTGCCTTAATCAGTTGTATACCTACCCACCGCACCGCACGCCGATGCCGGCGTCGTCTCAACCTCCTTCGGGCTGCCGGTACATTAAATACACGTACCCTCTACGAAAATTGTTTCAAATTGAAATGCTAACGCTCATACGTTATAATGTTGCAATGTAATAATGTTGATATCCATTTACTTTTAAAAGTTCGTTTTAGATTTTCTACATACAATCAAGAACAAAATGAGGATCGAACCTGCAAACTGGCTCTCAACAGCAGTGTTCATATCCTTCAGGTCCATTAATATGTGCATATGTTCATTGAAAATTGTGTGTTTGAAATAAAATATTAAAGTTTAGTGCTCGTATTTTATTCTTTCATCATAGTAATCTGTAACATACGAGCTAGTTGCTAGTAGTATTCAAACAACCTTCTACTTTTGGTTAACTCCTTAATAAATGATTCAACTTACATTAAAAATTAATTTTAAGGGCAAAATAAGCAGTAAAGTCTAGTTGCATTTTTCATCCTTGATTGCTTATGATAAAACTTGTACCTATATGAGTAGCGAGTGCAAAACATATTCGCAAAGAAGTACAAATCCAAATGTATCCGACCGGCGGTTGCACTTTGAAGACAGCTACTGCGTGCATGCAGATGAGAGAACAACGTTTAATCGTTTAATGGAGACCGCATTAATGTATCAGATCGAATTTGTGTTTTTGTTTCGATTAAATAAGACCGCAGAGCAAGACTCAGTAATCGGTATGCATAAATTCATCTTTTCGATTGTATCACTGAATTCACTTAAGCGAATATTACTATAATAGACCAGAAAGTAAGCGGACTTTTAATATTTCAAGCAGTAATGCAAGTAACCTTATGATGATGAATGGAAATTTAATGTATAATAGTCGTGATTCGCAGCATTGCATTTCAAAATTGGATACGTTTTGAGAATTAATCGCTATTAAAGGCACGGTTTCGGCATGCACGCGTGCCGGCAGAAGCATTCACAACACAAACATCAAACCACAATTCCATTATAACATTCTTGATTATACTGCACGAGAAAATAAAAGGTCTCAAATTTACATAGCATAGTGGACCCGATCCGCAATTAAATAGCAATACAGAAAAGTCATGATATCTCTTTTCAACATAGTTTCTCGTTAGTAACACCAACTAAGCGGGAAAAGGAACGAAAATGAACGTGACGGGTTGAGCATAGGAGTAAATGTCATGCAGAACCAAATTCAATTTCATTTTCAACATCAGTTATGCGCGTGATTTACAATGCTTGTGCACATTGTTCTTCTTGCGATCGTTGCTCCAGTGGAAATATTAGGAGTTTCATTCATAATTTAGTAACATATACCTAGTTTGAATCACTTTATGAAAATAATATCAGCATTTTCGGTTACAAAACATATTTCGACTTCTAATAAACCAAGTGCAGCAAACCCTGTAAATGTCTTAGATTTAATTCAGAATAATTTTATAAGGAATTCATTCGAGTGTGCCCAAGAATTGGACCCGCGTTCAATAGGAATAAAGACGTAAATCGATAGTAGAAGCTATAAGCCAAATGTCGCAACTTTAAGAGAATTGGAGCAAACGTAATGTATATGTAAATTTTGCCAGTAAGGCATAAGCCTGCGCTATATATAATCAGCGAGTAGGTACATGAAAGTATCAATGCCTACAAAGAAACATTGAATTCCAATTTAACATACAGTATAGAATTATTGGCATACCATTGACAAATACAAAAAATCTGTTTGCCTGAAGCTTAGGAGTTCTTTTATTAAAATTATGCTCAACTTATATGTTGTAGACCGTGATCACTTAAAATATTGCCCTAAGTCATAAGACAATGTTATCATTGTCTCAATCTAAAGATCAAAGTTTATTAGGGGTTACGTAAATGCTGGCGATATTTTAGCGCCCATTAAACCGGTTCGCACAACACATAGCCATGGCAATTAGTACTTAGGCCAGTGAGCGACAGCGTGCCTAACCCGATTATATCCAGCTTTATCGCAATATCTCCACGCCGCTGGTATACCAACACCAGGGAACAGATTCCTACGGCATGACAGACACCAGAACCAACCAGATCACTAACAGCACGACTACCACCGGAACGCCCTTTTCAATAATTTCCAAGTGACTAATTGCACAAGATAGTGCCTTACCTAAGCTTAGAACTAAGTTAATACATATAATTCAAACTAGTGCTTCTGGTAAAACATGACAGTACGCCAACGCTTTATGAACTACCGTTGGCAAAGATTGATATTAGACATTGACTAGACTTACCTGTTACTAGAAACTTGCCTCGACTTTGCTTGACACAGTTGTTAATTTTAGTGAGTGGAACACGTCAATCAATGACTTCGAGTAAATCTGGTTTTAAACAAAAATGACATTTATACTGTAGACATACTATTTTAATGCGATTTACCTAGAGAACTTTTTAATATTCATAGTTAACATACAGTTAATTCTAGTAAATTCCGTGTAATTCTTAAGGATGCCAAAAAGATAAAAAATTTCATGTCCCCCTCTAGCAAGCAAAAATTGTATAAACATTTTTTGACAGTCACTAGACCAAGCGATGACGAGGGCGTTTAGTTTCTGCTGACAGTGAAAAATTACGACTCCCAAGGCGGCAGCATTCATAGTACGATCTTTCGATAGTTCCTAATGTATCGCTGTCAATCGAATATTTTGACGTGCGGAATCACTTCTCACTATCTACCAGTAAGAACCCGCACAGCCTTATTGCTTCAGAATGTTCGCTTAGTCACCACCCGTAATAGAAGCTTCATCCTGACATCCCTTTGCAATTTAAATTACTCCTTGTGTCGTAAATTATTTGCTCCTTGTATTTTAACCTTCAATAAGTCACCTGATAGCATTATCCACAACCTATTACAAAATAACAATTTTACAACATGTAAAATTTTTTTCAACACACTTGCTCGTAAAGTTGCTATTTTTTCTTTAGTCTTACGCCCGGAATGCGGTTTATTACGCACTAGTGCGTTTTACTTTTCATTGCCGCACTAGTGTTTTTCTTATTCCACTTTTTTTTTAATATCCGTAAAGAGGTTGTTACCAAAAGATTTGTTATTTTGTAAATAAATAAACTTGTTGTACTTAGTCAAAATCTGATAAGATAAGATTATACTTCATCTAATTATCTATTAAGCATTTAAAAAATACAATATTTTAAATCATTAATTAGGTACCGTAAATTCTTATTAGAAATACATAATTATTTAGTTTAATATATTGTGGCTGAATGTTCGGTGCCCCTGGACTTAACCTGCGCGCGCATAGTTATTCAACCAAAGATACGGCGCGCGAAAAAATAAACCGCGCCATTTTGTGCAAACATTTGTTCGTTTATAATTTGCTGATTTGTGACTGAAAAATGTCGATACCTAATTGTTTTTTTCCTCGCAAGTGTGTTGAAAAACGTCGTATGATACGCGTGTGCTTTGTTCATTACAGTCTTGGCTCTATTACAGCCCTCGCCTTGCGGCTCGGGCTCAATACCGCCTCGACTGTAATGACCAACTTCGCGCACTTGTATCATAATGTACTATAGTAATATTAAATGTTTTTTGTGAAATTAAATATTACACAATGAAAACCCAGTATACTAGTTTGACAATATCGGTGCACCCGTTGCAAATACAAATTTTGTATACCGATTGGAATAATGCAAATAGTTACGTCCAGTGATCGGGAACATTCTTGACGTTTAACGAGTAGAAAATCTGGTTTATCCAACGGAGAGTTTACGTAAAAGCAGTGAATAGACACATAAAACACGCGATTTGTGAGTTTAGCAAGACCGCCCTACATGCAAATCTAGTCACGGCTCGACCTAAATTATAATTTGCGATTTCTAGCTTTGCTCACTTAAATCAAGTCGAATAATTGACCAATTATATCCATCAAAACAAAGAACTGTTGCCATCAAACCGCAATTTGAGGTTTCATACGACATTTTTGGAAACTAAAGCAATTTTAAAACGATTTGCGTGTGATGAATAAGCGCCAAAGAGAGGTATACGAAATTAACAATAGATTACCCCACACGCTAAACCAATGTCAACGCAAAGATACTTTAAAATCCCCGCAATTTAAATTGTTTCCGGTTTCCTAGACCAACAACGATATGTTAAAAAGTTTTGTACTGTACGACAAGAACTTATTAAATTGATATTAACATCTTCCAAAATAGTACAATGATATACCGCAAAAAGGAACCGAGTAACTAACATTTGGTTTCCGGCGTTATAACATAACTGGTTTGTTTAACAGATCTTCAACGGATGTGTCTTTGGGAACAATGCAATGTAACTTTAACAGTAGCATGTTAAATACGAAGCAAATAAGCTTCAAGTCCAACTGGTATCTTGTAAAAATTTAATCTTAAAATAACTTACAACAGCTCATTGGAGGCTAAACTTAATGATGTTTTAATTTAAAAAACCAGTGTGTGGTGGCCCATTTGTCCATATTGTCCATTGAGTTAATACACAAAAAACATACAGTCTGATTGAGAACCTCTTCGTTATTTTGAAGTCGGTTAAAAATTACCGATCATCGTTCCCTTTGAAACTTTAAATAAATAAATTACAAGAGAGCTGGTGCGAAATTCCTCGTAATTGAAATAAATTCAAAAATATTCCTAGATCTACAGTAGGTACTGAATAATAAGGTACTATTCGAATCTGATTCAGATTTCTCATTAGGCTTATTAGGGTTTAAATTACCATAGATTAATCTTTAGATCGATAGAATTCATTCATTTGCAACTATGGTAAGTCGATATCCTTATATGTCTACATGCTAGGTATATTGCAAGGTAGGTAAGTAAAACGGTCAGAGGAAAATTTCTGACTCAATAAGAATAAGACACTTGTACCTAATTAGTTTGTTATTAGTATGTGTCAACATTTTATAAACCTCATACGCGTATTTATAGTTACACAACTTATACACAATACTAAACGAAACGACTCTGTTGCAATAAATGATCCGATCTGTACCCAACGTCATAATGCCACTGCATCATATCAAGCAACCAAATCAAATTGTTATTTAGCACCAAATATTACATGGCAATCAGAACTCGAGGCTGTACGACAACGTGACGACGACAGAGCTCTCACGCAAATGCAAGTAGGTATTTTGAAACCGCCGAGGGCCTCTATCACAGCATCGAGTCCATTCCCGTTGAACCTCCCGAGACAAGATCGTTTCTCTTTGAGCATAGCATCGTATAAGTTAGACAGAGGTCGAGAGCGGTCTTCTAACACTGGTGGCTTATTGTTAAATTGCCGACATTTCGACGTCTGCAGGGTTGCCACTTTTAAAATATTACTGCATAGGACAATCTGTAATGTATAACAAGGAATCATTTTAAGTTTTTTTGTTATTCGTTTTCAATCAGCGAGTAGGTACATATAGACTTTATGCGCTCGGATAAGTCTTGATAGTTCTTTTAATTGAATTGCTTTCATAAAATCTTAAATGACGACATTCCTTTATCATAACTTATGATAGCCTAAGGTACCTATATTATATTATTAAGTATAATATAATATACCTTATATAGTATATTATATTATTAAGAGATGTTGACAAACAGAATCAGATTGAAGTATGCCTCGTTTACTTAATACCGGTAGCTTTTACTAATAGCAAGTTGCTAAACACCTTGTTAGTGATCATGTTAATTAGTTTTAACGGACCTAAATAAGTATCTCAAAATGCTTTTAACCAGTTGGTTCTACATTCAATCAGCGTCGACGTTGTCGGCCTGTACGTAGAGGTGCGCGTGCGCAAATCAATTTGCTCACAATCTCGATAGCGCTCGATAGCCAATCTAACGAGCTACCGAGCGGTTGAGTTCTCGCGACTCATTCCAATCACCTGCCACGAAACAATGTCCAAACTCCTATAAAATCAATTACATTCTAATGAAAATGTGAAGAGTAATCAAAAATTTCATACTTGTTAAGTATGTAATTATTCTATCAATTTTAAACAAAGTTAATTTATTTGATGTATGGTTTTATGCTTAGTACCTACCTATGATTAGTTTTTATTAATTCAGGTTAGGTGATGCAATAGTTTTATGTTTATTAATAAAACGTCTAAGTTGATAAAGAATGTTACCGATAATAAACTTTCATTTTATCGTAATAAAGTAATAAGTGAGCGGTAAATAGGTATAGAGATAAATATTAGGTTGTATTTAAGTTATTCATTCCTCGCTATTGCCTTTCAATTCTCGCGTGAACAGGATCATTCCGTGCCATGGACTTGAGTCTCCGTAAATTGTCAACACAAAATTACAATCGCATTAATCGACTGTAGTGAGTACCTACTTCATAACCATTAACAGCGCAAACAACCATGTACCGAAGACATTTTCATGATCACATTCATCTGATATTCTGTATCTGTATCTGGTCGTTCAATAGAAAATTTTGAAAGCTTTAAACTTGTTTTGAATTTTGAAAGCATTTGATGACATAAAGACATTCATACGCGATAAGCTATGAAGATGCACAGTCAGGATGAATGTTCACGTCTAAATTGCGCTCAAGAAACTCGAGAAGAGCGATGATTCTTTTCATAGGTAATCTGTTTACGGCTGAAATATAAAATTATCTTCCAAACATATGAAGTTTGCTAGCGAGCAATCAATCATCGCGACTGAAGGGGCGCGGAAAGGCGCCGTCGCGAAAAGCGCCCACAGAAGCTCTTCAGGGTTGCGAATACACAAGGAATCAATCATAGATTTTGCGACGATCGATCACCTGTTTTCAATAAAAAAAAACTTCAGCCCTCAAACACTAACATAATTATAAACTAAGTTACAACCTTAGCAATATAGATTTCCCATCGGAGAATAAGAGTAGACATTTTTAGATTATCGAGGGAGCATTTTAAATAATTGACTTCCTAAGAGTAGTAATAAGCGATTTCACATGAGATTGAACTCCGGCCGCCATGTCTTCGGCAATCGGTCGGCTTGATCGCGCTTCCGCGAAGAGCGGCAGCCACTATTCCAAACCAGTCAAACGCACGACAAGTGCACAAAGGGCGTCGAGACGTGGCATTGTAAAGAGGGTTTAAGTATGTACAACTTCCTCCTTGGGCAGTCGATAGTGCGCTACGAGAGGTCGCGGACTCGCAAAATCTTTGATTCACTTATACAGCATGGAAACTTAATCCGTGAGAGAAAACTGCAAAGCATTCAGGAATCTTTGCATATGAATAAAAATATTTATAGTTGGTACCGAAAGAACATTTTTAAATCAATAACTTATCTAACAATTCTTTAAAGGAGCAGGTAAGGTACCTTGTCATTGTCATAAATCGTCACCATCATTGATGGACATTAATAACCAAAAAGAACATAAATCCGTTGCTGACCCAAAAAGGGAACGGAGAGTCAATATTACAAACTGCACATTATTTAATGTGCAGTTAGCAGTTACTGTAAGTCCTTTAACATTAATATTAAGTGCATTATTGTGGGAGACAGTGTCAAGTGAGTTAGCATATACAATAAACATCTTAAGCATGAAACCTGTGACAACAATACATCTCGATACGGATCGGGCGCGCGGCAGAGGGCGGGGCGGCCGGCCCTCTATTGTACACGCGAGATATTTGTACGGTTGTTCGCCAGACATCACAAAAGTATTCAATAACACCCACTAAACCGCGTCCCGCTGCTCAACTTAAGTTGGAGCACAGAATATTACGCGGCTTTCAAGATACAAGGAAGTTATACTTACGTCATGAAGATTAAAGTAATGAAGATAAACTAACAGCAATACCAATGAACTACAACAAATTCAAGTGTTAAGCTGTTTCATTGCCAACCATAAGCCAGGACGATGTATTTTATCTTACCCACTTTTTGTTGATATTATCGCGACAGTACAAAAATAGCAGAAGCAGGTGAAGGCAAGCTTTACTAATTTAACTCGGTTAGCTAATTTATCCGCTATTTAGTCGGTGGTGAACGTGAGATCCATATCGCATACACTGCAGTTTGTTGAGCGAGGGAGCGTCGCATCGCGGCGGGCGGGCTATCTTACTCTACACGAAACTTGGAAATAATCATTTATTCACCCACTGATTGAACTCGATGGCTGATGATATTGCCCACGATTCAGAATCTAAAAATATTCTTATTTGTTGAAAACCTAATGAATAAGAAGGTACACACTAAGTTTGATCTTATGATGTAAGGATCCAAAGTATCCAAACTGCATAGTGCGTCCCAGGTTGTCATGTAAAGAAAAGCGCTATGACAATTTTACAAACTTTACGAAGGCGCTGAGGATTAGCTTAGGAGGATTCTTCTAGTATCATCAATGAATCTATCAATAATAAGTATAAAAAAATGAAATATACCACAAATTATAAATATACAATTATATGAGCACGATTATAAAAGCACAAACGAAACGTAAAATAAGCGGATAATGGTCGCATAGGAACAGCAAGGTCCATAATTCTATTCAAAATCCACTGATATAGGCTCGCCATAAGAGGAAGTCATGGGTTTAATCGTGGCCATCGCAGCGGGCCACAGCGCAGCGAGAACATTTAAATTATCGTGAAGTTAGATCCGCACGCCCATAATCACACCGTTCATTTGTAAGTTAGCCAGCGAAATGTACCGTTCGGCCAGCGAAAGTATCGCCATCAGATAGCGAGGGACGTTCAGGCTCAATATTATTCAGAACTGAGAAAAACAATCGTACCTCGTTAAAGGTTGATAGCGCGCGCGCGATTGCGACCATGCGGTGGCTTATGCTATCTAGTTTATGTACCGAGGAGGCACCTTTTCAACTCTCGCAAGAGATATTGCAGGAAAACAGATTCCCACTATCCTTTTTCGAGTAAACTCTAATCTTATTAGATACCCCGGACATGATTTAATTCAGCGACAATAGATAGTAATAGTGCAAACCGGATAGGTACCAACTGCGATGAACAATTGAATATTACTTGCAAGCAGAGTTGGGCAAAATTTATTCGAATGACGAATAACGAATGAATAATTTTTTCTAAAATTATTCGCGAATAATAAATAACTTGCTTTATTCAAAGGAAAATTATTCGAATGACGAATAATTTTTTTTATTCGTTATTCGAATAAAGATAAAAATAAAACAAAATAATAATATTTTTCAAATCAAATATGTATTTATTCGTATAATTGTCAAGAATTTATAGTTGTGATTATTTCTTTACAATATTTGTTAAGTTTTGTACGACCCGTCTTGTAAACAAAATATCTTTACTTGTTGCCTGGAATAAAAACTCCAGAAAACAGGTAGATAGTAGACATTATGCTAATTATGCCAAATCACCTTAACCCATTTTTTTTAATGTAATAACACAAAGGAACCGCAGAACACTTATGTGATGTGTAACTTAAGAAGGTGTAAAATTATTTAGAATAACGAATAATTATTCGAATAAAATTTTATTCGCGTTAAAATTATTCGCGAATAATTTATTCGCGAATAATTTTTTCGCGAATAATTTTAATGCGAATAAAATTTTATTCGAATAATTATTCAGATAAAAATTTATTCGAATAATGCCCAACTCTGCTTGCAAGCATATTCATTTTCATCATTTTCATTTCATTTTGTATCATTTTCATTTCCTTTAATAACTATCGCATTGAGTTTATAATATTAAAATTATAAAAATGAAACGCAGTTCATATTATTTCGTTTCGTTGACAAATTGATAATTGAAATATTATAGTAAGAAGCCCTACTATAAAAAAATCCCATTCTATACCCCAGCCCCGGATCTTCATTTTTTTTAAGGCGGGGCAAAAACTGAAAAATGCCGCCCCGCCTACTTATGTTTATTTTAATCTATATCATCCATATTATAATTCCAGCTATCACATGTCCACAAATGGTTTGAAATTTGGACAAAGCCTACTTAGGCCTTCCGGAAGCAATGCATCCATCATTGTTCATAGTTTCTATTAAATCTTGGAGCACGCACAAAAAATTGCGTTTTTTGTCTTAGAAAATAAAAGCCAAGATCTTTTAACCCTTTCGCAATTAGCCAACGTCCTGTACCACATAGAAGATGTTAAACGTCTGCTATTGCGTTCAGTATATCTAAATTCAATGTTTTCGGGGTGATTTTCTGCTAATAATACAGCCTGATTGCTAAAGAAAGATCGTTGTTGGTTAGTAATTTTTTCCACCGCTGGTCAATTGCCTGGGTCCGCCAAATCAAAATCAAATCCGGTTTTTTACAGTTGATCCAATTCTGCGTTCAGGGATATAGATCCTTCGTATTCTAGCTTCGTTTTTTCAAGTTGCTCAGGTTGCTCTTCGCACATCGATAAAGATGGTGAAGTTGGCACTGTAAAATCTTGATCCATTTGATCGAGTAAAATGCCAGAAACATCCTCTAACTCAATATCAACTTCGGAAGTTGCAGCAGATACTGACGGGTTACCCCTCTGCGAAGCCAATTTTTCATATTATCTGCACATTGTTTTCCCTGCAACTCCTTATATTTAGCGTTTTTCCTATATTCCGCTCCTTACAGATTTTTTCTTGGCACACTCATAATTACAACCTGTAAACAAAAATACCTAATGATACAGAAGACCGAGGATTATAATCAGCCGCTATGTGTTGCCTATGTGGACTATGAGAAAGCCTTCGATTCTATCGAGACCTGGGCGGTACTAAATTCTCTCCAGAGGTGCCGAATCGACTACCGGTATATCGAGGTGTTGAAGTATTTATACACATCAGCCACCATATCCGTCAGAGTACACGACACAGCAACGAACCCCATTCAGCTGCAGAGAGGTGTCAGACAAGGGGACATTATATCCCCAAAACTGTTCACCACTGCGCTGGAAGACATGTTCAAGCTGATGGGAGTGGAAACGACGTGGCATTAATATCAATGGCGAATACATCACACACCTGCGGTATGCCGACGATATAGTAATTTTGGCGAGATTCATGGAAGAAGACTTGAACAGCGCCTCACAACGGGTGGGTCTTAAGATGAACATGGACAAGACGAAAATCATGTCAAATGTCCATGTCACGCCCGTACCGGTCGTTGTTGATGGCGCTGCACTCGAAGTGGTAGACAAATATATTTACCTGGGACAAGTGATCCAAATGGGTAAGTCCAACGTCACCTCTACAATGGACCATTGTGTTGTGGTAGACTCTCTTGTGGTAGACTAAATGATGCATACCTGGACACTGAAGGATACGCAGATGACTTGGTCATAACCATACGTGGAGGCTGTCCAAGCACTGTGTCTAACCTTATGCAAGCAGCTTTACACAAAGTGGAATGCTGGTGCAACCGCACCGGACTGAACGTAAATGCTAACAAAACGGTCATTGTACCATTCACAAGGAGGAAGAATACACAAAATATGTATAACCCCTCACTGTTCGGAACCACAATACCGTTCTCCAAAGAAGTAAAGTACCTAGGGATCACAATGGACCAGAGGCTTACTTGGAACGAACACCTTACACAGGTGATCAAAAAGGCAAAAATCTCACTAGGGACCTGTTGCCGATTCGCGGGCTCCAAATGGGGCCTGAAACCCAAATAGGTGCATTGGGTCTACACGGCAATCGTAAGACCCATTATGACCCACGGCTGCATAGCCTGGCAAAAGAAAACAATCCAGGCGACATGCATCAAGAATCTAAATAGCATTCAAGGCTTAGCCTGTCGAATGACTGGAGCTCTAAAAACAACTCCAATAGCAGCCATGGAGAAGGTCCTCAACCTGGAGCCATTACACATATATGTGCAAAAGGAAGCGAGGGCGGCTGTACTCCGAGCTGCAGAAGGAGACAAGCAGAGCTGGAAATCGAATGTCATGTGAAAAGTCTATAAAGACCTCATGGCATGTCCAATTATGGCAATGCCAAGTGATGCCATACATAAACAGCTAAGTTTCAACAAACTGTTCCAAGTGGTTATACCGCGACGGGAAGAATGGGACGAAGCTGCACCAAAACCCTTGGGAGGAGGCGACATCGTCTGGTATACAGACGGCTCCCGCAATGGAGGAAAAGCGGGAGCGGGTGTTTACGGAAACAAACCTAAAATAACGTTAAACACAAACTTAGGACGTTACGCAACCGTCTTCCAGGCTGAACTCTATGCAATAATTGATTGCGTACATCAAAACCTTAATAAAGGTTACGCTAATAAGCGTATTACCATCCTCTCTGACAGTCAGGCAGCACTTCTAGCACTGAAGTCGGAGACAGTCAACTCTAAGTTAGTATATGAAGGCATCCAAGCAATAAATCGACTTGGATATAACAACAAGGTCACCCTAGGATGGGTACCTGGACATAAGGGTATACGAGGAAATAAAAGGGCAGATGAACTGGCAAGGAGGGGTGCGGAGGCGCCCATGGTGGGCGTTTCAAAAGCAGCTTCTCGAGCTGTCCTCAAAGCCTTGGCTCTGAGACAGGGCGAGGAGCTGTGGCAAAAAGCACCCGGACTAAGACAGGCAAAAACCCTTATCACTGGTTACTCGAAAAACTACTCCACTAAAGTGCTCAACCTAAAACGGTCAGACATCCGACTTATAATTTAGGCTGCTCACTGGTCATTGCAGACTCAACCGACACCTATACAATATAGGCTTAAGTGAAAATGCAACATGTAGATTCTGTGGTGGGGAGGAGGAAACACCAATACATGTCCTCTGCGATTGCATAGCAATTACCCACTACAGAAGTCGTATACTTGGAGGTCACATAATCAAACCTGACCTTATTAAAGAGATGGACCCCGGAAACGTACTACGGTTTATTAAGACTGTAGGCCTGGGGGACCAGATCTAACTAAAACTGGGATGGCTACAATACATCAGGGATGGTCGCAGTGGCCTCGTAGGGATACTTGTTCCCTATGCCCAGACACCTAAATAATAATAATAATAAGTCCAACTTCGAGACAGAAGTCACTCGTAGAATCCAACTCGGATGGGCTGCATTCGGGAAATTACATCACATCTTGTCGTCCAAAATACCTCAGTGCCTGAAGTCGAAGATGTTCGAGCAGTGTGTGTTGCCAGTGATGACATACAGCTCCGAGACGTGGTGCTTTACGATTGGTCTAATCCACAAGCTCAAAGTCGCGCAGCGGGCTATGGTGAGAGCTATGCTTGGTATTTCTCTACGTGATCGAATCAGAAATGGGGAGATCCGTAGACGAACGAGGGTAACCACATAGCTCAAATAATTAGCCGGCTGAAGTGGCAATGGGCCGGCCATATAGCTGGAAGGACCGATAACCGTTGGGGAAGAAAGGTCCTCGAGTGGAGGCCTTGTCTCGGAAAAAGGTGAGTAGGACGCCCCCTGACCAGGTGGTCTGACGACCTGAAGAGGACAGCGGGCATCCGCTGGCTTCAGAAGGCGCAGGACCGGTTAGAGTGGCGCAAATTAGGGGAGGGCTATGTCCAACAGTGGACGCAAAAACGCTGATGGATGGATGGGTGGATGGATTTAGGCATATTGTTTGGCTGAACCGATTTTGATACAGTTTTCAGCATCGTGTTTATCAGACTTGGGGAAGGATTTAGGAATAACCGCGTTTAACTGAACCGATTTTTACTTTTCGGCGTTAAAGTCGGTTCTATTTTGTTAAAAGTTATGAACTATGCCTACGCGCGTCGCGAATAATAAAATGTTCGTGCAGCACGTCTCACTCCGCGCTCAGGGTGTCGGTCAAGTTGATATGGCCATGAAATTCCTGTACTTGTACTATTATTTATTCCGTGGTCAAAGTTAAATAAATGAAGAGTTGTCCATTGGTCCGTGAAGTGTGAATTTGGCCGCCCCCTGAATTTGCCGCCCGGGGCATAGGCCCCCGCTTGCCCCCCCCCCCCCCCTAGATCCGGCCCTGCTATACCCCAGAAATTCTAACTTTAATACAAAATTAAATAATAAACCTCCAAAAAAATCAAAGTTACCACAGATAAAAAAAAACTTTAAAAATAATAAAAACCGGCCAAGTGCGAGTTGGACTCGCGCACGAAGGGTTCCGTACCATTATGTATAAAAAACGCATAAAAATCTGGTCTGTTGTATGAAAGCCTCACTTAAACATTTACTTTAGTTCTTTGTAGCCACATATTAGCCACAAGCAACGCCATCTCTTGGATCGAAAGGTAACTAAACTTTCGCAGAGGCTTCGTATGGGCGCCCACTTAAATATTTATTTTATTCAGTTTTTTAGTATTTGTTGTTGTAGCGGCAACAGAAATACATCATCTGTGAAAATTTCAACTGTGTACCTATTACGGTTCATGAGATACAGCCTGGTGACAGACGGACGGACGGACAGCGAAGTCTCAGTAATAGGGTCCCGTTTTACCCTTTGGGTACGGAACCCTAAAAACGGGTGATAATAAATTTATCATTGTACCCTAACAACAAACTTTGATCTCTTTGATTCTTACTACTTCTGTGTACCAATAACTTCAAAAATAGGGAGACAGGCGTGGGTTTAGTGTCATACTTAATCTACCTATGATTTGAATTACAAACCGCCCTACCCTTGCTTCAAGAAATGTTTCCCCTAAAGATCACATTAATTGATGTGAAAACTGCCACATTTTTTGTTAAGCACTTGAAATTTAACAAAGACTAAATTGTCAAATGATCATTATAATCTTAATACTTAGTGAAAACCGCATCCAAAATGGTTTATCCGATATGGTTTTGCGATAAGCACGTAGGTATAGTAAACCCAACAATAAACGGATTGAAACGAAAGAGGCGCTGTCGGACGCATTTGACATTCATTTGACCAATCATTGCACACTAGTTAAGTAACTGACAGATGAATGACCACAACGTATGAATGACTTTTCATTAGTTCCAATTTTTGCCATTTCAGAGTTAAGTTGGGCGCACTGTACATAAGTTCTCAACAATTTTGTTTTTGCGTAAATCATTCATGTAGAGACAGCTATTATTGTTTTTGTTATTTTATAATAAAGATAAATGCGTTGTAGGTCTCAAGTTTCCCGAAACGAAGCGAGTAAGAGTGTTCTAATAATTGTAATTAATCAATACCTAATACTTCTTATTTATAAATACATTTTGTTTTCAATACCTGACTACGCATTTTTGGACAACGTAGCCTATGGCACACCTTCGTATTGACGTGTGTACTAAACATACGATTAAATTTTAATATGATCTCAATCAGTAAATTTATTCCTTGTAACACAAACACGACACGTTTAATTAGAGACGTAACGTTAATAGCTAGAGATTGTACGAGTATTTAATTCAGTTTTATACGTACAAAAGCCATTACTAGAACGCTCAGACACGTGCATAAACCGTTTAGTCAATTAAAAGCTAGCGCTAGTTCTAATTAGGAAACAGTTAAAAAGGCCTTTACCGTCAATGTATCAATCCGCGGAGGCAGATAGTCGGAGCTATCGAGCCATGCTAATGAGACCGACCGGTTGGAGGGACAATTGCAGCTCGGACTGGCAACCGCGAAGCATTTCTTCCAATTATTCAGAAACTGTACTCTAGTAAATTCTAGTTAATCTAAAGTTTTACTGCGTTTCAGAAGATTGGTTCCTACAAATAATTTGTAAAATTGCGCAATAAATTAAGAAAAATGGCAAATAGTATGCTTAGTTATTTTTAATTCATAAAAAGCCGCGCGTTTAGTTGTCCATATCGAGAAACGATTTCTTATCATTGATCTGCTCAAACCACATCATGATGTGGCCAATAGACAGTTGACCATTTCATGAAATGCGACCATTTCATGATATGGTCGATCATTTCATGATGTGAGCAAATCTACGATATGGCCACGACATATATAAGGAATAAGGCACGTTTAGAAAATACCACTCATGGGATGACTGTACGATAATGGTTAGAATAAGGGCAAAATGCAGCTTGTGTGTAATGACCTGAACTACGATACAGTTTTGAGGCGCAATCTACTTTTGAGTTTGACTAACTTTAAAAAAATACTACATAAAAATAAAGACACCAACACCAATTGCTACTTTCAAATAAAACATACAATAGTACCTACTTCAAACACACGTTACCTACTTCTACTTCACTCGTCATACTACTCGCATTCTTTCAAATAACATTACACTGTGTTCTAATTTAGAACACCATAATGCCTTCGTGGTTGCGAATTCAAGCCGAGATTCAGAAGCTATAACGGTACGTACATTGAATCTATATTTGATGTCATCTAAGTCGTACTGTAGTAGCCAAGCAAACGCGAGCAATGGTGATCAAATTCCATTTGGGACTTATCGATCTACAAACAGCAACTATAATCCGTAACGAAGGTTTGTATAATAACTGATATTTAATTTCATACGTAAGATTATAACTAGGTAGTTGCAGTACATTGTTATAATCTCATGTTTAATTAAACGAGATACGTTCAATAAAAATCCCTAAAATTGCTAACTAGAGCAGCATATCTTACAAATAGGTACATAGACACAATTCGATCTTCACAAAAAAATTCGACTCCATTCTTATAGAACTTTAAGTGGTTACATGAGAGAATAAGAATCACAGCGATTAGATAAATCTATTGGTAGCACTAGCGAAGCATAGCATACAAATACGAAATTGATTGCGTCGTGTGGCGAGTGACATTTCAGTATCCGTAAGGGGGCGAACGGGGGGCGCGGGGCGGGGACGCGGACTTCACGCTGACATTTGAATAGGGCTGTCCCGGCATGTACTGGCACCCAACGACGGCCAACGAGAGGCGACAATGTTCCCAGAACACCGAAGTACGTTCCTATTGAAAAGAAAATTTACTTTATTCAACGCACGACAATGAGGCACCTTATTTTTCAAGAGCTCAACTCGCTGCCAGTCCGCGGACCGATGCGAAACTGAATGAATCATGTGAATAATTCAGAATAGGTAAACAAGACATATGGAAAGTAACTCGTGCAATAATTTTACCATTGTAACATTTTTCAAATGCTATAGATTATTTAATTTTATTTAACAGAGAGACACAACTTACGAGAAACCTTTGTGTACCGTGAAGAAAACTGCTGATATTAATATTAAATTAATAAACTAAATTAATTAAGTAAATTGTCGGTGCCTTACGATAGTATATTATATTTCGATAACATTATTATCTTAAAGAATTCAAAATCAACAAGTCTCAAGCAGACATCTGGTCTTAATCACTCAATACGCATCGGACGCATCGCAGTATCGCAGTTTGTATAGAAAGTACGATCCGTACGATGCGGATCAGTGGACGCACTTGTATGATTTTCTATACAAAGAATACCACGATCCGTTTAATGCGATGCGTCCGATGCGTGGACGACCTGTGGACGCTTAGCCTAATAGTGTAGAGTCGTCAATTGCGATAGCGAATTACTTAAGGACACGAAGCTCATACATCTACTGATTATATTTTTTGATTAAATATAAGTTATAAGACGTTACGTTAAGTTTGTGTAGGCATGTTCGTCCCAACAAATTAATTATTATAATTGTACAGATTTTGTACTTATCGAATCGAGAAGGATTTCCATGTTGCAGTAATTTGTAAGACACTCCCAAAATAATTGTCTGGTGGTTTACTAGACTTTTATGTTACTTTAATGTTACGTTACAATACAAATCCGTAGACCCTTATTTCATACGTGACTGTAGATCAGGATATATATTTCAAACAATAAATGCGTCATAACGTTCTGCATTAGATTATCTGTGTGCGATACGTGTCCTGAAATAATGTTATAGCCGTGCGTCGGCACTTGGGAACACAACTGATAAAACTGCTGAAATGATGTTACATTGCGCAGCGTACTCAGCTTGAGCTTATGAATTTCACTCAGATAAATCTAAACTGTATAACAATAAAAGATGTCTGCGATTACAGCTAATAAACTACCGTACAATCGCGTTGTGACAGAATTCCTGGAATGGCATGTCGCTTGTATACGCAGTACTGAAATACTGCAATTCGTTAATAAAAATAATTCTGACTCGTTTACAATATCACCGTGAATACACGAGGAGTACAGTGCCTATGTAAATTCGAACAGCAAAAGCATTCATTCTACTCAGCTGAAGTTCCAGAATTCTTCGGCAGTTATGTGAGAACTTCGCCAAACAAAAGTCTGCGAATCGTTTGTATGTATTTGTATAAGAAATGAGCTGAAAGTAGGAAGTGTACACTGTTTCGCTCAAAATAAGTTTGCGAATTCACTTTAGTTTCTTCACAAAATACATTAAGTACCTATATCAGCAACGATTTGGATTATATTAAGATTTTGCGACTTTCGGCCGTGTGTTAAAGACAGGTGTTATTTAGAGTATCCTATATCACTGTTGGCGCTGAATGACAGATGTTGTGAATTAACAACGTGACTACTGCGTACATAATCGCATGCCACATGTCAACAGCACGGGGCATGAAATATTTTTTAGAAATGGTTGAAAAAATCAAAAAATGTTAGTACGTGTCGGTATGTGCGCGTCCAATATGTCGGGGGAACGATACGCAGCCATGTGTCATCAGCCCGCCCGGTCAAACACACCGTAAAACCAATACGAGTTGAATTCACATTTGTCATATACGAAGCGAGTAGAATTGTCCCAGTTAAGGAAGCGTGCCGGCAATAAATATGCAAATGAACATTTATATATAAGGTTCTGTTCCTTGTGCCCTGGAGGCCAGAGGGTTCCATTCACCAGCTACACCGCTAATTGCCGCGCCTCCTCGCTGCAAACAATCAACAGTTACTCTTCGCTCACAATAAACGTGTACGTATTTCATCGATACTGTTATGATGTTCCCGATTGTATTGGTTGTTAAAGTCAGAAAACACTTCTTAACAATATTGTAAATACACGGTTAATAGATAACAATAAAACAATAAGTACTAGAGGGTTATTCAGGTCGCGCCCACTGTGCGCTACAAATACTAATAAATCAATCGCTTAAGATCGGCAAGATTAATACCAAATCCAAAATGCGAGCCGTAATAAAATCAGATTATGCATTGAGTGCGATAAAGCAGCAGCAGCTCCATTAAAATACGTTAATTTACCATGTTATTGGAACGAGCGAATGGTCAGTTTATAAACACTAAAACGTAAAACAAATTTTAAGTGAAGTCTAATTAAAAAATTCGGTACAATCAATCTCATTCGTTGCCTCAAATATTTAAAATTAAAGAATTAACAAAATCGATTTTGTTCATATAAATTAATCATATTTCATATTATAATATATAAGTATGCGAAAAAACCCTCGTGTTATATTAATCACGATAAATAAATTCCTGTGATTGTCACGTTTCCTACATCACTACAATTCTAAATTCACATCAACTGGTTAACGCCCACGATAGCTCAATAAAAATGTATTAATAGGTCACGATAGCAACATAAGAGGTGCCAGTAACATGGTGGACAAAGTGAGCGACGCTGTAAGTGTCGTGAACGAGGGGCCATTGAAAATTAGTAGACAATACTTCCTTGGAGAAACGTGAAACGTTCCTTTGTGCGTTGCGATCACGCTACTGGTGGTAACAGAACGCGTAAAATAAAACGATATTAGTAATCACTGGTTATGAATTCGACCAACAGATATTTTTGTAACAGCAAATATGAGGATTCCCAAAACAATATCCGTAGCTTGCAGTTAATTGATTCTTCAAAATATTAGCTACCCAAACAGCAATAAGAAAAACAAAATCGAACGTTACAAATCACTTTTATATCATCGATATTTAAAAATTTTAAACTGATCCAATATTACGCGATGTTAAAAACGTTCATAGCTGCAAAATTAAAAAATAACTGGGAGAAAATAAAGTTGTAATAAAACACGCGTTATTTATTAACGCGCGTAAAGAAACCATTTTTAAAAAGCAAAGAGAGGAGCTTGTTGGAAAACAATAGCAGACTAGCCACACGTATGTTATTATTTAAATGGGACGATTAGACTGGTCGGCCAATTACCATCTGCGAGGTATTGTGCGCGATTTAGCACAGCGATGTAAGCAACAATTTCAACGTCGCCGATATTGAGTTACGACGTAGCGAGTTGATGCTTTATTATCCGGTCCATCTCTTCCGCCCTTGTTGGTCCGAGACACTGAGATCACTCGTGTCGCCCGCATAACGGTCCCAATACCGATACGTCCGTGTTATTAATCTTACCATTGTATAAGCTACGGCAACGACACGACATGTGCGCGCACTGATAACAGTAATGGAAATATTCATTCGTAATGCAATCAATTACTTCAATTACAGTTACCGAACACCTCTTATCGCATATCTGTACAGGCAAACACCTGTAAGTACTTCGTGGAAGCCATTCAAAGGTGAATACGGATTATTAACAAGGATTTAGAGATGACGTTGGCGACCTCGAAGTAACCCTTAGGTTAAGCATCTTAGTGAACAAACGTAATGTATGCTTTTGTATAAACGAATATTTTCTATATTATTGTTCAATAACATCCATATTATATCAATTTAATATGGATGTTATTGAACATGTCGAGAATTAGTTAATTAATTTAACACATTTAATGTTCGCACAGTGCAAACGGCTTACCGTGGCGACATAAAATTTTTGGCTTAAGTATGGGGTAAAAAGTCAAATACCACAGCTGCTGCTGCTATTCCGTGCCTCTACTCTGATGGTAATGATATAAGACTGATATTTTGGAGATCTGTGCGTTCCACTTTGCGAAAAAAATGCTCGAACCTACAAATTTTCTACTGAAGAAGGAATGTTTTGAACGTTTGGATGACTTTTAGGAACGCACCTTCCACAGTATAAATCGTGAATGTTAACATCACTACTAAGCGTGTGAAAATCAGGGCGTTTAAACCAGTGATGTTATTGCAATATAAAATTAAATATCATTGCAACGTAAGTGTGCAGTTTTCATTAACAATATATTTTTACGGTATTATATTAAAATAAATAAATGTTAAACGATAAAAAATTATGCATATTCCCTATTATGTATTTCACCTTCCTCTTTAAAATACTAGTGTAGATAAACTTTAAACATTAACTTCCACGCATGTTAATATTTCAATGATATATGGCCATATAAAGACAAATACAATTGTAACAAGTTGCGATGATATTATTCGTCACGTGCCTACGCCCATCTCGCTATCTTCCAGGCGGCACTGTTCACCTACCCTCTCTCCAATTATGATAATCATCACTCAAGGCGAGCGGAACGAAAGGGGGCAGGTACCGGTTAAAACGTAAAATTACACTTCAATTTTTACTCGACGGCGGGCGCACAATAAAAAACAAATATTCTCATGGTGAGTATCGATAAAACGTGACCGGCCTTCATCAAAATAGTGGACCGTTGTCTTATTGGGCGGCGCCTTACATCGTTCGGGAGAAGTGCTAAAGTGTAAAAAGCTGTAGTGAAGTATGTAAGTTCGACGTCACGATTATTGAATAACGACTTCTCAAATTAGCGTCTCGCCGCATAAAATTATCTTCTAATATGCAGTCATAAATCTCGTACAATATCGCGGATAATTTATTGCTCGTACCTTTAGTTAAGGTTTCGCGAGTATGATATTTTCTCGCGAGTGGGGTCCAATCTACAATTCTATTACATTTGCATGAGCAACGGTCGCGAAGACAGAACTAGTGAATCGGTGTATGCTAAAGTTATGATATATTACTCTCGTTATTTATACGGTGGCTCGTTAACTGAGATAGCCGAGGGGAGTGGCCATTTATATCTTGTTGTCGAACTGTGTGTTTTTACAAGGGCCGCGAGTGTTACAACAAATTCTACAAACGACCGGGCGTCATCTATCAAAAACGCTAACGAGCTCGGATGCCGCGGTAATTTACAATCACTGCGGTCCAATAATATGGGATGATGCTGATGAAATATTAAACTTACTATCTAATTTTAAGTCGGAATGGCTTAAAAACAGATTTTCTAGTGTAGTTACTAAGATGAAACATCGTGGTTATTTACGCCAAGTCATCCTAAATATGCCTGCATTAATGTACGAGTACCTAGTGATTAATTAATTAATCAAATACAGCCTAATAAGTTAAATATTTTCTTCTGTTTCTATTTAAGATTTTTAATACTAAAGAACAAAGTCCATTAAACTGGAATCTAGACAACCGAGTGTTCTATTTAGATTAAAACCGTGTACAGTACAGCGGCATAATCGTGACATTCAGAAACTATATTGTGACAAACACTGTGGCATCAAATTTCAATTTATTATAATGATCCATAAATGCCCCAGCTACACTGCTGCCACTATTACTACTGGAATTCAGTTGGTTTACAACATAAACCTGGCATTTTAATAGAGCCCTATTAAGAATGCTGGTACGCATTAAATTTTGTTCACATTGAATGTCTTATCTAATATGTTTTATTTGAAATTTTATTATTCGTAACCCTTATAGCTTAATTATCTTTTACTAGCAACCACATCAAAAAACAATGAATTGTACACAGCGGTAGAAATATAAAATAACCGCTCTCCCATAAACTGTCAGATTGGAAAGTAAGGTAATAGAAATTTATCATAGAAATTACTAATAGATTGGTATCTACAATTAGTATATTCGTACAAACAATATCATTGTACAATGTTTTAAATTTTTGATTTTTATTTCAGACCGTAAAAATGGCTCAAAACCGAATAAATAAAGTTACCGAAAAAACGGAGGTTCCGTTAAAAAAAATCGTAACAAATCTAGTTCGAATTGGAAAGTTACCGAAAAATAAGCTACATTAAAAAAAATCGTAACAAGTCTAGTTCGAATTGGAAAGTTACCGAAAAATAAGCTACATTAAAAAAATCTTACAATCGTATACATTATCGTACCAATTTCACTAAACATATTTTCGTGTAACTGCCGCCAATTAACAAGTTATTTGAAAGGAGTTTTTAACACGTTGAACGCCAGACTAAAAATCGATGTCTTGCCCAATGGGCCGCGGCGGACAATGTTGTCCGCCAACATGTCTGGTCCAGGGGGCCGCGTCGGACAACGTTGTCCGCGTGCACTCGCTCACTTTGGAAGCCTCTAATCGGGCGACGGACGGCTTTTCTTGTCTTTTTACTAAGGCAATAGACCCGCGCGGCCCCAAGGAACATCCTAGCAACTTGGCCCGAAAAAATCTGCAAAGACTTAGAACTTATGGGCTTTGAAACAAGCGGTTCATAAAAGCGTTGTAGGTATATACTTAAGTGATCAATTAAGTGATGTTTTAGGTAAATATACATAAATTTTTACTCTTTATAAGATACTAGAAAGTCGTTAGAATTATAATTGTTTTAACCAAGTACGTATTAAGTATAAAATTATGGGTTCAGTAGGTTAAAAATATAAGTAAGAAGCTACTTTACGAAAAGTTTAACGTAAAATACAAAAACAGAACTAGATAATCAAGTATTTTAAAGATATTTCTTATGGATAACAACCATAAATGATATAAATAATAAAAATAACTTCTAAATTATGATTCCAATTCATTCCTAGACCAAAAAATATTGCTGATATCCACGATGGATTTTTATTTTTAAGTATTTCTCTACATACTTTGATGCTGTGCTATAGAATTGGATATTTGAGAAAAGTAGATAATTTTTAACACTTCTACCTACTAACTACCATGCATATTTTTTGGATATTCGATAAATTACATACTTTATTTCAGTAAACTTATTTTGCTAACAAATAAGCCTTTATTGTGAAGTACCTACCTATATATTGCACAGTGACTTGGGATTCTGAATATGATTATTATATAACCCATTTATCTACTTTTAAATACCCTACAAAATTTGAATAAATTGCATAATTTTGAGACAAGAAATCTTAAAGAATCTAGCTAGACCATCAAGCAAAACCTATTACTTAAAAACAGACAGACAGACAGGGTGTTTCAGGACAAAATATGTCACAAATGATGTATACTGTCACCTCCTCCCGGGTCTAGATTGATTTAACCAGTAATCCTATATAATAATGAAAAATAAGCTTCAACAAAAATTACTTTCAGGGTCTCCGATAGGTGTCAAATTTAAAAATGTTTACAATAAACATTTGAATTAAGGTGGGCCAATCCAAAGCTGATTGAGTCAATAGAAAATTTACAAAATCGTCAATTTTGTCCTACGTGTGAAACTTATACGGAATCCTAATTTTTACAAATCACGGCATTCGTCTACGCGAGCGCAAAATCGTAAGGATGACCGACAGTGGGACCCGCGCGGCGTCTGCGGAAGGAAACACGGTTTTTCATTCTCGGAGGCCACGACGGACAATGGTGTCTGCCATTTGATATCTCGGAAAATAATGGGAACATAGCAGTTTCCATAAGTCGCCCGTTATTTTTAAGTTATTTCCTGACAAAATAAACAAAAAAACACCTCGACGTTTTTGGGCCATTTCTCGAAATATTGGTGTGGCCCCGGGGGAAAGTCTGCTGTCGGACAACATTGTCCGTCATGGCAGTCAACGTGTTAAGCTAGCAAAGTGGTCTTGTAATTGCGTAAAGCCTTCGAAACACCCATAATTTTTCCTGCAGATATAAAGCATAGTAATTTTTATTATAGAAAGACATAACACAGCCTGCCAAATAAAATAATTATCCGCACGAGGTCCATTGAAAATTGACAGGCGCCATATGCTCAAACAATTATTTCGATGAATGGCTCTTTTCATTTAAAAGGGAAATTAAATTCGGGCGTGTCTATAAAGACCGTTACCAAATTTTTTATTATATTTTTTCAAATTACTCATCCTTTTTGATGAGCGTTTTTTACATGGTGCAGTTTGTTTAACGGCACCCAGAGTACCCTTACGCTTTACGACCTTAGTTTTTTATGCATATAAAATTCATACCCAAACTTTTTATAATTAAACTCCACTTTATGTTGCCGAGAACCGTTAACGCCCACGAAATTTTTAATACAAAAGGTATTCGTTTTTACGTAATAAATAAAACATTGTGCAATTATTCACGCTTATTCTGTGTATTTTATTTATTAATTTGTACTTTGCATAATACAATGCATCTGTAAATAGACACAATCGCCCATGGATAGTTAGTAGTATCATGGTAATCAGGGATGCGTAGTCAGTCCAAAGGGACTCCCTTATTACTGGTTTGCCTACATTGCAAAAGAGGCGCAAAAAATAGTTCTCTGTTTGTTCTTGAAGGAGGGTGTAAACTACTACTTATCCCTACCACGTAACACAATGCACGAGCACCATCGGAAGTGAACCGAGTCGTTAACAGAACACGCCTTCAACAGGCGAAATCTGGCGCTATATTCTCGTCATAGACTTCGTGGTTTTCCTCACGCAATAGCTTGGCTTTAATCACAGATCGACCTCCTTACACCCTGATTCAATGACGGAATGCTTCAATCTAAACTGGTACAGACCGACTATGATTTCTGCAATATACAATATGGTCCATGAACTATAAAGTGTAAAGTTAATTACCAGGGAAGCATACGTCTACTGCAGATTTTCCTTCGCTTAGTGGTGGTCTCTCATTAGAAAGGAACCTGTCGGCGGTTGCGCGCCGGTCGGTCGCCGCTCGTTTGCCTCGACGCCGCATGCGTTGAACATTTTTCACGGTGACGTATTAAAAAACCACCAGCGCAGCTGCTTTCTCCGGATCAATGGCAGTTGCAATTAGAATGTATTAATTGCGAACCTGCAATTATGAAACATCTGCGATTTCTTCTTTGTCACATACCTCCTACACAATCTTTTATCAACTCAAATTAAGCGTCCATTACTTAAACTGCCTCTCAAATGCTTTGATTTAAATTAAAACATTTAACTGCACGAAAAACGTGTATCGAATAACTCTGAACAGCTTGTTACTTCGAGTAACTCGGAAACTGGGAAAGCGTATCAAATAGCGATTTACATAATGGCGTAAAGGCCGTATTCCGATACAAGTTAAGCACCAATACACCACACCTAAGCGATTAAGCCAATATTACGTCACTTATCTTAAATCTAGCAAATACCTCTAGTTTACATTTTCTTACCATTTTATGTCCCGTAGTAACGGGAAAATAATTATGTCACTTACATTTTTTATATTATTTAGTTATAGCTAGGGAGCCCAAGAGGGGATTCTTGGATTTACTCGAGCGCGGCAGATTAAGGTACAGGGGGTAACTTGTACCCAGTTAAGTACCTCCACCAAATATGAGCCCCATATATAAGGCCGCGCCTCAAGAATAAAGGATCAGATTAGTAAAAAAATTGATCATCAGACATTCTCGAGCGCGTCAGATTAAGGTAGGGTGAGTTAATTACATGCTAAAAAGGGGAGGGCTACAAAGTTGTTAAAAAAAAACGCCATCTTGACAGTCTCGAGCGTGGCTAATTTTTTTTTATTTTAAAGGAAATGATTCAAGGATAACGAAAAATATATAATCTGACGATTTATAAGAGCCGAAATAACAAAAATTCGTCATTAAAGTTTAATGTTCAAAATCGATAAGTAGAGATAAATCAAAAAGTAAACGTCAGATTTCGCTCAAATTTATACGAAAACATACGACGAGCTTTCGATTAAAACAAAAGGATGGAAGGATGAAAATTTAAATTCTCAGTAAAAAGTTATGAGGTAGCGACCATAAACACACATTATTAAAAATAACTCAAAAACTGTCCATTACAGGTCGCTCAAATTCATACAGTATCACAAGACAAGCATCAGCTTCCGAATAAAAAAAGAATTATAAAAATCGGAACACCCAGTCAAAAGTTATGAGGCAACTACCATAAATCCAATACACATTATTATGAATAACTCAAAAACTATCTTGAAGAATCGTCAAATTAAACGAAAGGTTAATCTCACAAGGAGGTTTTTAACCAACCTTCGGGAGAGTTTAAATAGTTTAAACTGGACTTGATCGATCATCTACGATTGATCTTAAGAAATAATTCGTGACTAAACTCTGAAGCATAGTTTAAACTATGATTGATATTACGGCCCTTATATTATGTAAATACAAGTATTCTACTTAAAAACATACACTTTTTTATTTGCTTGCTATTTCCTGAGCTTTTCTATTAATGAGGTTCAATGATTTAATTTTTTTTTTTTTGGCAGATTAGGGAAACCCTCTAGATAATCGTCAGATTAAGAGACAGCAAGTCTAGGACATAAAGATGAACCATATATATCTTAATCTGACGCGCTTGAGTATTTCAAAATGGCGATTTTTTTTTGCACATTAGTATAATGGCTGCGAGTTTGGGTCACATCGAAATCATGACAACTATTTGACGTAAATTAAAAAAAAATGACATTTATTTCAATAATTAAATCAAGTTGTATTTCATTATAATTATTAATTTGATTGTTTATTAATTTAATTCTTAATTTAATACGATTGTTAATTAATTTAATTCTTAATTTGATTACTAATTATTTTAAATGTTAATTAGGTACTTTAATTGATATGTTGCACACCTCTACTAGAGGTATATTACAGAGATTTTATTTTAATATTGTGTATTGTACCACCTAAGTTACCTGTAATAATGCAATAAATTATTATGAATTATGAATTAGATTATTGAATTAGAGCTTTTTTTGGTGCACTCCCCCTTAGAAAATCTGACGCGCTCGAGTAAATTTTTTTTAATCATTTTCAACCCTTAAGTACGATCACCCCCATCATGCAAACGGTCAGATTAACATACGTACATTATTAATAATACGTAGGCCATTGATGGTATCAATATCTGACGCGCTCGAGTATGTCCATGCGGCAGTTTTTACATATTTAAAGATCTATAGCCGCTTCCCCCACCGATGAAATGGTATACATTATATAACATTTTTTTCTTCTTATCATCTAAGCTTTGCAACCCAATAAGTATCTATGACGCTTGAGTAAATCCACATTCAGCATCATGGCCTCCCGTACTATTAATTCCAAAGTCCGTACCATAACACCTACAGATAACCCTTTATTTCTTTGGAGAAACAGTTGCTATATTTAAGAATATATTCTCAAGAAAATGCAAACTCAATATCATTTCATTTGTTACAACAATCCCAATAACATCCATTATAAATCTCAATGATACACGATCAGCTAGGGTCGATTGTCAATTGAGTGTAAGCTGAGGTAACCAACACGGCGTTGTACAAATAGGAAACTTAGAGCGAGGTAGCCTTATGAGACGTCGGTAAAGCCACAGATTATTCATGCAACACAACGGGTGGTGGTCGGACAAAATCTATGAGCACTTCGGCTCCTTATTGTAAATAATATTTGTTAGTGATATACTTTACACTTTAAAAGAGGCGAGCGATTTGCATAAATACATTCGATTCACGAGAACTCTGATAAAGAAGAAATGACAGTGACAATAGCGCTGTTCAACGTATCAACAGCAGCACGTCTCCGTCCAGTATGTTTGAAGGCTCACGGGTGGTCCCAGCGGGTGTCCCGACTCTTTACAATGCCCATAATTCAGTGATTCGCGCAAATGTTAACTCGCTTGGCTTATCTGACGCGACATCCAATACCTTATCCGCAAGAAGGAAGCACTAAAACAATCATAGTCAACTTTATCGTCGGTTTAGCAAACGTTTCACTCAAAGTGCAAATTCAGGAAATAATCATTCTCTATGGTGCTTAGAGTGCCTGGGGTAATGAGGTGGTTCAAAAGATTGCGTGACGGTGAATTAAAGGAGCTTGTGGTTACTTTCAATTTACGCGCTCAGCGCTTGTTAAGATTAAAAGCACTCTCGACAGTAAAACAATTTATAGAGTAATCTTGTACTCATCTAACATAAGGGTAATACGTAGCGTATCTACGAATAAAAATATAGGTACCCTGTAACCATTTTCGACTGTTATATAATATGCCATGTTGAGTATGAAATATTCAAATTAACGTTATTGCACCAAATAGAGAGCTTACTCATGGATTAGTACCTGTCATAATTGAGCAATAAACGTGTCCAAAAAATCTGAAAACGCAACTACTAACAACTGTCAAGAACATTATTAGTGCTCTGTGCTAAAAACAACTTAAGTAACTCCTTCTCAGTAAAGTGATATAAAGCAAGCAAACTGTAATTAATTTAAAGCGAAGCGCCCTATAAAGCAATAAAGGGCTTTAGGGTTAGTAGACAATTTAAGGCGAAGCTATTACCCACTTAATGAAGGATACAAGACAAACTAGCTCTGAAGGAAGCCATCCGAGATCCATCTCCGCGGCACGGAACCACTTTATAAGATGCAGAGCGCCTTCTTGCTTAGTACTTCGTTCCATGTTGATGTGTAGTGCTCTGTAGGTAATGCAGTTAATGTGCTTGTTCGCTTCACACGTAAATGCAGTTGTTGCATCATTTACTAAACTTCGGCTATAACGAAATGAAAATTCGTGCTCAAGGGTAGACATATTTGTGAAAAGCAGAAAAAGCAGATTTAATAATCCTGGCTTAGGCTACTTTTGGTGTATAATTTAAACTAAGTTTTCGACAAATCAAAGAGCAGGTAACGTTTAATACGTTATTTTTACTTATAATACGGGTTACTCACGATATGTATTTTGGTATGCCGATATTTCGACCCAATTGCGTGGATCGTGGTCACGGCTGAACCAGTTCTAGAGTTCAGCCGTGTATTAGGCCTCTTGTAGACACACGTTTTTTTGGCGTAAAAATCTACGGTTAATTCACCGCGTGTAGGCACGGTTGTCAGTGTTGTATGGATTACTATGAGAGCTTGTTGACAGTCGCGGCTGCGTTACGGCACGGCGCCGCCGCCGTATGCACCGTGCGTCCCCCTCGGCGTGACGCGTCTACGCACGGCGTGATTTTCATCAGTGTTGTAATGGCAGTCTTCGTGAGTGTGTCGACGACGCCGGAAGTTCTCACGTTTTAGTGACCAGCTATATACTGTTTTTAATCGACTTCTATTTATTTTTAATTTATAATAAGTACAACACAAAAGGCGGCCTTATCGCTATATAGCGATTTCTTCCAGGCAACGTAAGATTTAGGAAAGAAATACATAAACAAATAGAAGGGGTAGAGCGGTAGGGGTATACAGTATACACACCAAAAAAAAATTGGAAATCAACTAAAACTTAAACATACTATTATGAGCTTGAAAGACAAGTTACATAAAAAAGAAATAGATGCAACTAGTAGTTAAGGTAATGATTTTTGACTGAATTGATTTCTGTCTTAGTAAAATGAACATAAATAACGAATATTGTTAATTACATTAGTTCATGAAAGATCCCAAGTGAGCGGCACCTGGCCGCTGTCTTGCCCGTTAGCTTTGCCGTGCCATGTACACGCTAGAACGTTTTTTTTACGGCACGGCAAACACGCCGTACGGTCAAGAAAACGTGCAATGTACAAGAGCTCTTATAGTAAAAATGAATGTAATACGCGATGATACAAGTTTAAAATTAGTTATAATCTTATAATACGATAATTATGTGCTCGATATAAAATATGAAAGCTATTTTCAGTACCGTTCACAATGCGTAGTCCTAGAGCAAAACGATCGCGGATTAAGTCAAAGTTCAGCGAGGATGTCAATAAAAAGGGGGGTGGCACAGGGTTCTATTCTTGGTCCACTACTTTTTATTCTATATACTGCAGATATCATTCAAAATATAAAACACTGTAAATATCATCTTTACGCTGATGATCTGCAAGTGTATATATCTTTTAAGGCGTCAGAAGCTAATACAGCTGTTGAACGGCTTAATGCAGATCTGCAGCGTCTTTACAACTGGTCAGAGAGTAACGCACTTGTCCCTAACCCTAGCAAAACGAAATATATTATATTTGGGAGCAAGAATCAAATTAACAATATTTGTGCAAATTTGCCACGCATACATATTAATGGTGAGCAGATAGAACGGGTATCTCAAGCACGTAATCTAGGCATACTGATGGATGAGTCATTACGTTTCGAATCTCATGTTGCTAATATAGTCCGAAATTGTTTTTATAGATTAAAAGTTCTGTATAGGATCAGAAACTATATCGATACCACCCTGCGGATAAGGCTCTGTGACACGTTGGTGCTTTCTAAGCTCAATTATGCTGACTGTGTGATAGGCCCTAGGCTCTTAAAGCGTACGCAAAACCTAATCCAGCGAGTGCAGAATGCGTGTGCAAGGTTCTGCTATAACATTCCACCTAGAACTCACGTTACGTCATACATCAATAAAGCAAATTCACTTAAAATGAAATATCGCAGACAACTCCACTTTGCTTCGCTGCTCTTTGGAATTATTAAAAATAAGTCTCCAACTTATCTATACGATAAATTGCAATGGTCCAGAAATCCATACGTTAACCGTCTTACGTTCCCATCTTGCTGCTCTGTAGCTTTTCGCGGTAGTTACAAATTTAGTGCCACTAAGTGCTGGAATGTCCTACCTCCACCCATCCGCGACCTAAAATCAATAAGCAGTTTTAAAGTTGCGTATAAAATACATCTACTTAATTGTCAGAAAAAGGAAGCATGAAGAACGCAACGTTATATACGCACCCAAGCGCAGGCGCACATACACACACAGACACACAGACGCACTCACACGCGCACGCTCACACACCAACACACACACACACACACACACACACAGAGAGAGACACACACAGACGCATACACATAGCCACACTCACACACTAACACGCTAACACACACACACACACACACACACGCACAATTGTACACACTACAAATTATGTTTGTTACTGTTTACAGTGGTACTTAAATTTACTATACTTAATTAGAAACTTACCCGGCTATTTCACCTTTCTGTGCACATAGAGGCCTCTCTTATCTCGCAATGCAGCAATTACTTGTAAATTTTATTATTACAATATAAATATTTTTCACTCTGTTTGTAATATTGTTTCTCCTCCTGTTTATCATGTTTTAGTTTACTGTATGTATTTTGTATTATTATCGGCATCCCGCTTTATTAACTCATATCCCATCTACATATATATATTTTTTTTAACACATAAAATTGATAATTTTTACGTTGTAAATTAACTTCAACGGTGGATTGTTTTGCTTTTAAAATAATTATAACAATGTTTATGCTAGGATTAAGTATATAGGTAATATTAATAAGATAGACACCACATGTGTGACTACTCGAAAAAAACGGGACTGCACTGTAAACCAGCAGCCGTGGCTCCTAGCCGTTCCATGGCACAGGCTGAGGGTAGTCCTTTTTCGTCGGGTAACATGGTACCCACATATATATGAATGTTATTTTTCTTTTGTTTGTTTTGTCGTGTAATAATACATTGTTATTGCATATTGTTGATACTTTTACTTTTACAATCTTGTACCATGCTTATCTAAGACGAAATAAATGTTTCTTTCTTTCTTTCTTTCTTATATAACGTAAACGCATTTTACTGCTTTAAACTAGCTTTTACTCTGTGATTTTTTAAAACTACAATTTAATGAAAATCAAAATAAATTTCAGTCACAAATTTTGACCGGCCTTATCTAGATCGAACGTAATTTGTCCAAAGAACAAAATAGGAACAAAAAGTTAATCTTGTCGGCAAATACGTACTTAGCGCCTCACAACCAATACAGATAAACATGGACAAGTCTAAAATCATGTCGAATGTCTTCCGTAAGTTGTTAAATTAGAACAAGTTCGGCAAATTGCATCATATCTTGTCGTCCAAAATCAGTGCCTAAAGTCGATCGCGATGGTGTTCGCGCAATATTTGACGCCAGTGAAGAAGAGAAATAACGACCTTACCCGTTTCCATAGCCCGCTATATGGCTTTGAACTAGTGCATTAGGCCAAAAGTGAAACACCACTTCACGGAGCCGTATGTCTTCACTGAAGGACTGAAGGCTATGGAAACGGCTAAGGTCGTTATTTCTCTACGTGATCGCATTAGAAAAGATGTAATCCGCAGACGAACGAGGGTACCGACATAGCTCAGCGAATTAGAGAATTAGTCGGATGAAATGGCAATAGGCTGGCCACATAGTTCGAAGGCGGTCCTTCGAACTTTGATACTGTTATCGTTATACTTGAAAAACAAAGCTCCTCAAATGGAGAGCATGTCTTGAAAAAAAGTAGGATAGTGCGCCTCCCAACCAGGTGGACTGACGACCTTAAGAGTTACACCAACCGCTGTCGTCAACCACGGGATACAGAAGAGTGAACTTAGCGATACTGAGATCGCTAAGAATGGCGCAAATTAGGCAAGGCCTATGTTTGGCAGTGTCCCTGGGAAACAGGAATTATAAATATTTTGCAGTTACCACTTTACGTAAAAATTACTGTATCCTATTAATGTTGTATTTAAATTTAAGCACACTCTTTTACTGTCATAATGTAATGACAACACAGCTATTATTTTATCAACCTTTTACAAAGTAAAATAAACTTATTTTATTATTAATTAATATTAAATAAGGCCAATTTGATGATCACTTAAGCTCCTTGTTAGCAAACTATTAACTAATAGTGACTTTCGGCATCAACAAAGTTGGGTTAATAACAACACACTGAAATTAACAAAACTGCATGATATAAAGAGAACCCATTAACTTCGCTAACGAGATTGGATGAAAGGCGAGAGGTTGATTAACTTCTATTAAGAGTAAAGTTGGTGCAGCGACACAGACAGACTGACAGACCGCCTCCAACCACAGCATCACGCAGCGAGATAACCGCGAGAATCAAACTTCAGACACCGACAAGTGCATCTACAAATTGCCGGCTGTATTTGTTTCATATGCCACTGAAACATTATTTAAAGCAGACACTTATAAGCATAGCATAAATTTACGCGAACAGAAAGTACGAGTCTCTAGACTGGTATTGTTTTAAAAAATAACCCACGCACGCTAGCTTTTATATCCTACTAGATGACCCGGCGAACTTCATTCCGCCAAGCAGTCAATGCCAGAGCAGGTTTATAATTTAAAAAAAATCGGCCAAGTGCGAGTCGGACTCGCGCACGAAGGGTTCCGTACCATTATGTATAAAAACGCCAAAAAAATCTGGTCTGTTGTATGGGCGCCCACTTAAATATTTATTTTATTCTGTTTTTTAGTATTTGTTGTTGTAGCGGCAACAGAAATACATCTTTTGTGAAAATTTCAACTGTGTAGCTATTATGGTTCATGTGATACAGCCTGGTGACAGACGGACGGACGGACGGACGGACAGTGAAGTCTCAGTAATAGGGTCCCGTTTTACCCTTTGGGTACGGAACCCTAATAATGCAAATTGATAATGTCACAGTCCTTAATAACATATAGGAAAAAAAGCAAAATAAAATACTTTTATATGTGTTTTGATCCGTTTTATTCAATGAATATATTGACAACATCAAGCCTTATTATTTTAAAATTAATTGCAACTTCTTAATTATATTGTTGCAGAGATAAAAGTGTATTCGTTTCAGCTGGTCGATTATCCGCTCAGGTCACATTGTAGCTATCATTAGGCATGCGCTCTGAAGCAGTCTTGAATTTGTATACTTACCAATGCATGACGTTGATAATGTACTTGCTGTAGTTCTTGAAGAATTGCTCCATTCGAAGTTATGTTGACCCTTGACGTCGATCAAATTTCTTCAAATCTCTCCACTGCTGTCCACTAAAGCACCGCTCTATATTTTGGCTCACCAGCATCCCAAATCTGAGTTCGCCTCGCCGCATCTCATATCACCACCTGATTTTACTCCTCACAATTGTTGTAGAAGAGGCATAAAACTTCTCCATTAGGGTCCGTTCACATTGACCGGCTCGGAGAGTATCGGCTCGTTTTTTCTTTTCACACAGACCGGCTCGCATGCGCTTGGAATTTGCCTGTGCGGAGCCGCCAACTCTTTCACATAGATCGAGAAAGAGCGAGTAAGAGCAGGCAATCGGAGCCAGTCGGCTCCTCTCATTATTTCACACTAAACGCGTTCAGGCATTCCCAATGACAAAATAAGTGCATATACAAAAATAAACCTTAATACAATAAATCAAAACTTTGGATTCCATCGCGATAAAAATCTGCTCTCCTCTCCGAGCCGGTCTGTCTAAACGGGCTCTTAAGTTGGCCTGAAATCCAAGAATTCATTATTCAAGAAAGTCAACGCCAATCACCGGGCTATAATGATGTAGTATGGCATACATCACCCTTTTTAAGCTGAAATAAAAATGATAACTACTTATACTTTTTCCCGAAAATCCACATGTGTCATTCTAATTTATAGCGCTTTCCACATCAAGAAATATAACTTTATCAGAACTTTTTAACATTTTCTTCCGTATCATGAAATCTCTATTGTAATAATGACACATCATCTTTGGTGAATCAGTCTCGAGCGCCGTTATTAATATTCGTCTTGATTCTTCATAACCATTTCATAACATTGTTAATCCATATTCCACCCATGAACCAATAAATGATTCTACCACCGACCACCGCAATGTTGCTCGGACATCCACGTAAAATTGTTCTGACACATTATGTCATATATTATGACTATTTGAAATCTTCCTTTTAATGGAAAAAGCGTTCAGTTTCGTCCTAATTACCTCGCTTCTGCAGATCTCTTAACACCACCTCCTGCTGAACTTGCTCCTCACCCTTGTTTTAGTAAAGGCATAAAATTCCTCCATTATAACAGAGGAGAAAGTAAATAAGATATACCTAAGTTGAAATGAAATCGGGTATTTTAATGACATGCATATTTAATTTCCGTGCATGGCTTTCACTGCACTATTCAGTAAAGCACCGACACTTTTCGTCTTGTTATTAGACTTGTTATTACACGACTTTTTTCGTCTTGTTATTAGGTGCAAATACAAATGAAGCATGTGGTTTTCCGACCCGTGAACATACCACATATAATTGGCCATGAGAAAAACATGCATTTTCTAGATTCAGACCATAAAAATTCAAGGATTGGCCTTGTGATTTGTTAATCGTCATAGCGAATGCAAGTCAAATTGGAAATTGAAGTCGTTTAAACTCAAACGGCACATCGGTTGGGATCATCGGTATCATCGGAATGAGAACTTCCTCACCTTTGAATTTTCCTTTTAGAATCGTTGCATGGATCACATTGATCATCAGTTTCCTTATCACCAAACGCGTTCCATTGCATAATTTTGGTTGGTTTAGGTTTCGAACCGATGACTACCGAGCCAACCTTTAGTTGTAAATTATGGTAAGCCAGGTTCATCCAGTGAATTTAAAAAAATAGTTAAATAGTTGGTGGCTTCATCTTCATTGGTTACACTATAGATTGATTTGAATGAATGCAATGATACCAATGCAAGGGTACCAATGATTTCATTTTGAATTATGAAGTTCATCCACATTTTTATTTTTAGCTGCCAAGATTACTCGCTCACTCAACCATTCGTAATATTTGTGGTTATCAATGATGTTTGGGATATTTTTTTTTGTTTGGGATTGGTCAGAGCTAAATAACATCTCAAAAAAATGTGTAAGTTTTTAACCTATTTGATGAGTCTTCGTTTCGTTATTGCTCTTGTGGCTGTATTTTGTTTTTCATTTCAATGTGATTTTCTAATATAATCGTTAAAATATTTTTACGGATTTTTTGAGGGTTTGACAATTTTATAAGCTTAAAACTAATAAAAAAGGAACCAGTTTGATAACAGAAAACTGTAACGTCATAATGTTATACCTCACGTACCTCACGGGGCGATTTGACTTTGATTTTGATAAAGAGCGAACTTTAATTTCTGAACGCACCCGACACAACATCCAAATGACGTTGTAGTGTCATTATTTTGTGTCATGTATGTCAATATATCTATGTTATTTTGCATGTTTTAAATCTTAAATACGCGATAATTCGACAATTATGGATATATGTTGTCGATTCCAAGCTCTTATTTAATTGAGATCTACATGTATTTATCCTAAAAATACCGAACCGACGGGGCGAACATCAAATGTTTGACAGGTAAGATTTGTATGGGAAATTAAAATTTTCATTTTTAGTATTTTCCTCGAAATTTCTCCATATTTTCTCATCGCTGCAACCTTCCCTGAACTTCCACGAATATTTCAAGACTAAAATTAGCCAAATCGGTTTAGCCGTTATTGAGTTTTTCTGGCTCTAACGAACAGCAATCCATTTTTATTTATATAGATATAAGCGGTAAAATAAAAACATACAATTTTTATTATTGTAAATAAAGAAGGTAGGATATATGATATAATCCTTAAAATCTTAATAAAATAACTGTAGGAATAGAAGAAAGTCACGCAGTCGACTCACAGATGTTCCGAGCGCGGATAGCAGATCGGCGTGTACTCGTATGTAATTGTTAAATTTGCATTCATAATGGTGGCTAACAAGTACCGATTACGATCGGCCAGTTCGCGCCGCAAAGACAAGTCGTTAGAATTGATCACAACCGGCCACTTGTAGAGTTGCTAATTTATCGATATGACGGTATATCGATAAGCATGTTTTTTAACTGCTGCGTATTTTTATGAACCTACTTTCATTCATTACTACTATTCATTTGTGTCTTGTCTACACATACTGAAATCATTTAGTTTTTTGTATTTAGAATGAAAATAGTTTGCATTGTTACATTTCCTACTTTCTGTCCTAATCTTTTAAACTTAGTTATATAGATATAGTTAAAACTAACATTAATAAATAAAAATGTAAGCTTTCTGCATTCCTTCTCTATCAAGACTTCAATTGTATCAAACTTGATACTTGTCCGTTCGTGAATTTTCATAAAATAAGGGTGCAAAGGTTTTGGGTCATATTTGACTGCAGTGCAAGCCATTAATGACCCAGTCCTGAACACGGGTCTTCCCTCGTTATTGAAGGGGCCTAGGGCCTAGAGTATACTCCACCACCCGGCTCCAGCGCGGATTGGTGGAGATGAATGGATTGGATCATTTAATAATGTACTAAGTTGTATGTATAATATAATAGTATGTACTAAGTGAAATACGTAGGTATTTCAGCACATAAATACGAAATAAAATGTCCTAAATTTATCGATATATAATGCGCAAGTGTCTTGTTCCTAGATAAGGGTAGGCCGATGCTAATTATTAGTTGTTACGAGAAATTGCTAGCCCCGCGGGACCTCAAGATCAAGGGATGAAACATATGGGCTCTGATATTTATTTGCACTATATAAACTACTTCAACTAAGATTCTAACCAGTTTGGACCACTACACCCCATCATATGGGCGGACAGATGGACAAATAGACGAACACAATAAGATAATCATGCCTTATACAAATCTTGCACCAAAGTATAAATAATATACTAAAGTTATAGTAAGGATAGAGTTTTGGTATAAATGAAACAAATCGAGTGCTAAAATATGAAAAGAATGTAAGGGAACAAATTCTATAATTGTTTGTGAAGGAATTAATGTAACAAACAAATTAAAACCCCATTCATTCTTGGGCTATTCTACATTAAATTTAGGTTTATCACGGCTTACTCCTACTGCAATTAAAAGGAGATGAGTGAAAATAAATCCTTCGCTGGATAAGGATCTAAATACAAATCAAATTACTTTATACATTTCTAGTTGCGAGAGCCTATTGTTCAGGTGTCGTCGTTATTTAGTGTTGCCCCCAAATAGGAATGGAAACGAATTGCTCAAAAGCAATTTACAATGGATAAAGAGCACTACATCACAATAACACCTACGCCCGCGACTTACAAAGCAGGTCATGTTTAATATGATACGCCAAACTACACTGGAGGAACAGATGAGAGCCCCAGAATTTCTTTTGAACGTCTTTTATAAAAGGAACACACTTACATTCCTTTGTAAAATCCGCTTATATTAACTCTTTTATATTTCTACACAGAGAAACTTACTAAAATTATACAGGCATAAGCGGCGTCAACATGTGATGTTTGGTAGCAAAAACCTTTACTGAAAATATTTTTACTCGCGCCGAGAGACAAAATTACACGTGAAGCAGATGTGTTTAATTACTGACCCGACAAAATCTCGGAAAGAGTTCAGTTTCATTATGAACACAGTAGACCGCGCCGACGATAAAATAAATAAAATATCAACACGCTGCTAACACTAACGCGGAAAATGCCGAGATGCACACATTAATATTTGCTTTCATAAAGCAGAGACGTTTAAAAAAAATATGAAATCAGTACTGAAATTAATTAGTACGTTGGCCCGTTTTATAGCGCCCAGAAGGTTATATTAGCTTTACAGGATCGCCGGGGATAAAGGGTTAAAATGCTGTAACACATGGCAACATTAATTTTGCAATTAAAGAAAAAATACGGCTTGGCCCTAATGAACTGAAATAAATCGTGCAGGAGACAGACGCAAAATTAATTTCACAAATTTCCAGAAATATTACAAGCACTTATATTGTAGGACGATATTTAAAAAGGATAATAAAAAAAATTACACAACCTTCTTGAGAGATGCAAGTAAGGTGTACATAAGTGTGTAAGAAATGGATAACATGGAAGGTGGCGGATGAGAATTTTAAGAAACGTACGCGTCGATCTGCCCACGCAACGCAATCGTGGGCGAGTACGAATATTGATGCGCCCTTAACGTGCCGTTTCGTTACAACGAATTTCAATCTACGGCGGTTGTCTACACATCGCAATTGTATTATTAAACTTCTTCTCCTTCACCTGATCTCTGCTTTTCATTTTGATGTAAATTATAGATCTGAATTATAAGTAATGCTTTTAGCTTTAGGGACATGGTAGTTTATAAAAGTAAACAAAATCATGTCAATGATAGTAGAATGTTATAAAGAAGCCCTGAAATTCGTTACAATACAATAGCATCTGATATAATAGAAATTGTAAGCATGTACACATTTGATTTCTATTAGCTATAGAAATCAAATTTGTATACGCAACGAGGCGTAGAAAAACTTGATAAATTATACCTATTCAGGTAAATCCATCCTAGCACCTAACACACGATTGTTTTTTATGAATGTGAACATTTTAGGTTAATCCAAAAACACCTTAACAAGACGGCACCGGCTATTATATTATAGTATAGTATATAGTATAATAATATGAGAAAAAGGACGGATCGAGCTGCACTTCTGAAATCGCGGTCGCGCTCATTCGGGAAGATTTACGATGCGCGCGCGCACCGAACACGCAGCGCAACACAAGGCCGGCCGATCGCATGCGTGTCGCGTTATCGCATCAACGACTCGCCAAATTAACTCGCTTTATGAAGACATAAGACAACCTGCGTGCACTCGTAACAAAGATTTATTCACACTGCTATTGCTATTGAGCACCAAGTCCGGTTTTCGAGTGGATATTTTACCGGCTAAATTTCAAAGCGCGGAACGATCATTTTCGAGACGGCGTCATTAAATTGATGTATTGTCACATTAACATAGTAAGAGAGCTAAATTTAATAAGTTGGCTTCAGGCCAATCCATAAACGACCTGCTTATTTCGAAAAAAATATCATAAATTGATCGTGTGGTTTTAAGGATAATATTTTTTAGATAAAAGTGGCTGATACCCGCCCACTTCGCTCATTCGCTGGACATTTTGTGATTCGGAGTGAGAGTAGTTTAGTAGTTCTTCCGTCAAACGGTAACTAATTATTAGTTATATCCTTCCTAACTAACAAACTTTCACCTTTATAATATTAGTAACAAGTGTCAAGAACGTACAAATATTTTAACATCCCCTACGACAAGTTTTTCAAGGATGAAATTATTATTAACTAGCAAAATGCTCAGGCTTCATCCAGGCGGTCTATAGCAACCATTGATGTATATGTAGTATCTCAATGATAGCAACAGTCAGCGACACAAAAGGAGCTCGGGTGTGAGTGATCGCATCAAACAAAATCCTGTCATCGATGTAACCCGTGCCTGATTTTGGTTAAAAGGCAAATAAATATTACTCCTAACATATTTATTCGACTTTTATGGTGTATGTTTTGAGTTTATCATGAACAGACAAGACGTAACTGGGAACTTTATAATATGCTTAGATAAATAATTTTTTTAATGTAAACGAATATCACGTAAAAATTAATTATAACTGATATTTCTGAACATGTAGATATACGAGTATTAATGTACGCACGAGTGTATAACGAGAAGCATTTCCGTCGCAGATGATTTCCGCTTCACGCCGCGACATCTCAACTCGGATCGCGTGATACATTTCAACGCACAATGAATACGAAATAAGAAATCAACGCAACCGCACTTACCCTAAGCAATTTTCTTTCATAGCCTATATTTTAGCGGCTCCATGAAAGAGCCTATCCCACTGAAATATGGAGCGGCTGGTTGTTGAATTTTTGTTTGGTGTGCAATTTTGAACCCGAGTATATGTATATCACGTTTTCGCGACTGGAACGCAACCAGAATGGTGTAATAAATCTGAAAGTCCATTTTCATATAAAAGAAAACCGATTAAGGAGCTTTGCCGATAGCGATCGCTCGAATGAAGCTATATATTTTCATGATAGAGCGAATCCAAGATCACGGACGACTGACGGCCGGTGCGTGAGGAAATTGAAAAGGAAAACGTTTCTTTTAATGGTATTGTCCTTGATCGAAGGATCATTTATTTGCATTTGCTATACCCAAATCTTTCTGTACGTTGCCTAATATTGGCACTTTTGATATACAGCAATATCAAAAGAACGGTTAAGACTCGATTCAGATTTATCCGTTAAGTCACAGATCCTGCATTGAAGACACTGAAACAGAGTCTTGGAAATGTGTTCGTAGAGAATACGTATAGGAAAGAACTAGCTTTTACCCGCAGCTTCGCTTACAGTACTTTTATTTTAAAACAAAACTACCAACTGCCTACCTGTAAAAAATCTTAGTAAAGTAAATATTACGAAATACAACTTCAAAATCATATGAAAGGCTATTATGTTATTCATTTTAAGTTATATTGTAAGACTTTGTTCACTCACATCCCCTGTCCTCACATACAGTCACAAAAATTCATACAACGTCACAGGCCAACACAATACCCTCGCGTTTTGCCCTTGTAATGTCAAAGATGGATAAGTGTTAGCTTTGCTCTGTATTTTTTTGGTAAATCCTGTTTACTGGAAACCAGACCTATTATAATATAGGAGCAGCCCTACGTTTGCATATTTGTAAAATATTGTAAATAGTCAACCCTAGCATCAGTTTCCTTGGTAAAAAAATAACACCGTTGTCATTGTAATTCGTTATAGGTACTTATTTTGTTGACATTCTCATTGTGAAAATATCACATCGAATACATCGATAAAACAATATTTTCTAAAAATAAAACCTAGCTAGATCGATTTTTTGCCTCCAAAACCCCCCTTGCATACTAAATTTCATGATAATTATTGGGGCCGTCTTCGAGATTCAGAATTGATATATTACAAAATCGCTCGGTTAGGCCCGTGGTTAGGCCCGATTCCCACTATAGAGCAGGTCACAATTCTCGGTCAAATCTTGTTCCGGTAAAGTATTATTATATGAGATAAAACTATGATGGAATTCATACTATCGTTCCGAGTCATGTAATAATTATTTACTTAATACGCATGGTCAGTTACTTGCAGACTGAGAATTATCACGAAATAAGAAAAAAATCCCTACTCATTATTATTGGCGTTACTCATGAATTGTGACACGTACAATAAATTTTAGTCAAAATCTCTTAATTTTATCATATTTTGTTCAACAATTAGGGAAGACGTCATCACGAGATCCTGTCGGGAGGCATGTACTTTTAGTACCACCGGATACCAGGGTACCTTTAATTTTGGGCTCCTTTCAAATATATCTTAATGTTACATTTCCTAAATAAATTAAAGAATCGATAACAAGGCCTTATTGGTTTATTCTAAGGAATGGTTACTTTGATGTATCGATGTTTTTACTCCGTCGACAACTATAATAATGTATATGCGTACCTGTGCCTTCAGAAAATTTTCTAATGGTTCAAGAAATACACATAAGTCCAATGGAATCACATTTGATATGTAAATCTTAAAATGTTGGTTATTTTCACTATTTCTAATATTACTCTGTCAAAATGACCTTCGGCACATGTCGGTACGACAAAGAGGGAATGAACAATTAAAGTACGCGAATGTGAGACAACGCTATGTAATTTTTCATTGGAAAATAGAATTACAAAAATATAAGGTTATACAAAAGGCTCATCTATGTTTTTAAACTTCTGGAATAGATTCTAAAATGTGACTGAACCGTGACTGCAGTAAAATTGTATGTGAACATGATAAGATTTTGCCAGACCGAGATCGGGCCGCGAATAAAACGTGACCGGCACTATAGCGAGGATCGGGCCTAAGTATTAGATGAAAAAACGTCATTCTGTACTTCTCTATTGTCACTGTGATGACAAACGTCTAATCAGATCTTCTGTCTCTTTCGTGTCGATTCTAAATCTCATATCCCACGGGTACCGATTCATTTACCGGGATTATAAGTATTCTATACTTTAAGTCTAGTGAAGAACTGTGTGAACTGTGTCAAATGAGGATGGGCAGAAATGTATGGAATCTGGTAGGTACAGTCAGCGTCAAATAGTTAGAGACAATCAGGGTATTCAAATAAATAGACGCAACCAAAAAGTCGATAATATCGGTACAAGCAAAGTTTCCTTATTGTTGACAACAATATAGTCGCTCAAATGGCCGAGACGTTTCAAATGTCATATACATCGGGTCAGTCATAACACCATAAACATAGTTACAGTCATCTCGTCAATGGTATCCAAGCATTCAAAGCGTTCAAAAATATGGAACATTAGAAAAATAAACTACAATAAACTAATAAACCTAATGTTATTGGCATGTCGTTCTATTATCTATCATTGTATGTCAATATCTATAATTTAAATCAATGTCAAGTTTAATACTAAGGCAAGTTTGAAATAATATCTATTGATGCATAACTGTATCCGATGTGATCATAGAGATATTACAATAGAGGGCAGAAGCCAGGCTTCAGAGCGTCTTTTGGATTAAAAGAGACGAAATCTTTAGTAATCACCTTTCTCTTTCTGGATCATCGGGATTGGAGAGAGATAGGTAATTACCGTTATCGTTGTTTCTCTTTCTAACCGGGGGCGATTGCAATGTATGGGTATGGCTCACCCACTCTATTGTAATATCGCTATGGATGTGATGGCTTTTGTATTAAATATATCAAAGCAAGCATTGAAGCACCACTTCATTTGACATACATGACTTGCACTTGACATTGAATTAATCAATTTACTTATCGGAAGAAATGATGCACAATGAGCTTTATCGCATGTCATTTAAAGTCCATTTTTATTATGTGTTGCTATAATTTTGGCTACTTGGGTGCTACATATTTTTGAATACTTTGGTTGCTTCATACTTTTGAACACTTTGGCTGTTACCGGCTGTTAGGCAACCAGTGGCGTGGTGGTTGTCACGGTATTAATGCCGACTTGGGTGTTATCAAGTATTCGGTGTTGTGAGTGTTCCGATATATTTGTACACGGTAGATGGTCTGAACAATTTGATCGCTTTGGTTGAGCCGTTCTTAATGGTCATAATGAATGTTTCCAAGTATTTGGTAATCATGACTGCTACGTACTATATGACGCTGACTGTACCTGCACCAATCAAAGTAAATGATACCTACATCGTTGGAAAGGTATTTTTGTGTAGATTGTGAATAAACATGTCGCCAGTCCTGGTTCATTGTCCGATCGCAGTAATCCTACTTGAAAGTTATATATTTTTGGTACTAAGTAAACAAACTTTTTGCAATTACTCAGCGAACGACTGACAGTGAAAGTCATACATACGTGTATTTATGTGTTTATATTGTTTAATAGATAAATTACTCATAAAGGCTGATTTACATTGATACAGTAGCTGGCGCCAGCATCACTTGATTCCAGCGCTAGATAAGCACTGTATTAGTATAAACATGATACAATCCAGTCCAGCATCCAGCATCCAGTATCCAGCACTGGATCGAAATACATAGACCGTCTGCCTATGTTTCGATCCAGTGACCGCCCCACGCATGTCGCGCAGCCAGTGGCACTGGATCCGTGTAAACACTACGCGCCAGTGATCCCCAGTGCCAATGCAGAGCCGGAATTAAGTGATGCTGGCGCCAGCTACTGTATCAATGTAAATCGGCCCTTACTGAAAAAATTGTAAACTGATTTTATTATGTATTTATTGTAACAGATTTTTATCTGTTAATTGAATATTATATTAATAAGCTCAAAATCTGTTCAAACATCTTCAAAATCGGTCGAACTACTCCAAAGACATGATTTTTTAAATTCTAATTCGAACTAAATATTCCGTATCTTCTGAAGGCTATATTTCAAAACGGACAATTTGTATGGGTTTGTTACCATAGTAATTTTTTGTACTCTTGAAAAGACCTTTCAAACGATAGTAAAATCATTTTGATTGAACATGGGTACCAAAACGCCCATCATCCTTTGGATTAAGTCTGTTCAGCCGATTTGGCGTGATGATGTCACAAACATCCAAACTTTCACATTTATAATATTAGTAAGATATTTCGCACTGTGCCGCTAGGTAGGTTTGTGTCGGAACTGTCACTTCACCGATATATCTGAATCGATCCTAATGCTTAAAGGGTCCCACGTTTCCCACCCAATATGTTAAGCATGATGCAGACCTTTTTGTTTAAATAAGCCGATGATTTAAAAATAAAAACAACTTCAACTGGACTAAATCACAAAATGAAAATTTTAAAGGGCAAAACATATTAACAATATTAACCATTTAACAAATAAAGAAACGCCAAACTTTTTCAAGGACTATAAGTCTTTCAAAGGAACGAGTTAAGGAATTGAAGAATACTTTGATAAGGTTCTTTAAAAGGGAGCACCGAATGACTTTCGGAGAAGGGTTGGTTGTAGTTGCTAAATTTAATCAAGTGAAAATTCGACATCTTGCAGAAAAAGTAGGTTCAAACAATTTTGTCGACGGAAGCAAACTTCACTCAGTTGGTATGTAAGTTCATTTCATCTATACTTATAATAAATCTGTAGAGAGGTCAATTCTGTACATTAAATATATTTCCAAAATAACTATCAGGGGGTGATTAGGGATCGATACTGATGCCAAAAATGCAATCAGTAAAATTTTTGTCTGTCTGTCTGTCTGTCTGTCTGTCTGTCTGTCTGTCTGTCTGTCTGTCTGTCTGTCTGATGTATAACCGTTATAGAAACAAAAACTACTCGACGGATTTTAACGAAACTTGGTACAATTATTTTTCATACTCCCGCGCTGGTTATAGTATACTTTTCATCACGCTACAATCAATAGGAGCAGAGCAGTGAAGGGAAATGTTGGGGAAACGGGAGAAGTTACTCCATTTTTTAAGCTTCCGTCGCGTGTGCAACCTTAATGGTTAAAGCTACACAGAAATCATGTATGACGGAAATGTTCTCCTTAAAATTATATAAAAAATATTCCACGACAGCATATGTCTATCTTTTATGGTTGACTCACAATAACACGTGTAACTCCCGATAGCTTAGCAGTTCGAAGCTTTCTGATTAAGTATACCTATATTTTATCTACTCTTACGTTTATGACACTTAAGTGGGTGAAATAAAGGGGTGAAGTTTAAACGAAATTCACGCGGGCGAAGCCGCTGGCAAAAGCTAGTACAATTATATAGTTACAAGGTACTGCCTCGCTTCACTTCATCGCTTCAGTTAACCTATGCCTATCGGTATGTACCTGGACGCGCTCAAAACTATTGTAGTTTGAAATATTTAGATACCTTATTTTATTTAGTGGTAAATTTTTGTTGTTCCCTGAAATAATAAAAAAACCCTTTATTGCAATAGTTGCCGGGTAGGTATAAGTGCCGTCAATATATTTACTACAATATGTATTTACCTAAGCTTATACCGAGAGAATAAATCGGAGGCCTAAAAATTACAAGTATCGTCTGAAATTCAGACTCTGAATCTATTTGACTTTCTCTGTATATGGCTCGGCATGAAACTTAAACATCCAGGTAATAAAAAAATTAATCTGTATCGATAACAAAGCTACAGATATTTTAATTAAAATTTTAAAACTATCAAAATGAGATACTTTTAGTTCTAATGGCTATTTGTAGGCTACTTATTACCTAATTATTTCTTATTCGTCGAATAACAACCGTGATAAAATAAAATTATTAATAAAATTATTTTCTCTAAAACAAAGACAGCACAATGTATCAACGCAACGACCTGAAAACGCCGCATTGTATCGTCATCGTACTAAAATCGAGCATAAAAACCAAGCCTTCTGCCAAGTGATGTGAAACAAATAAATAGATAATCATCACACGGGTTTCTTGACCAGTTCCGATAAAATTCAGACCCTAAAATACATCATGACCCTTTTAATCAATTTCAAACCGTACTAAAAAAAAGTGTGTGTCAGCTACGACGCACGATTGGAGTTTACTCCTTACGAACGATAATTATGATATATATCGAATAGAAAAAAACGAAATAAAACTTTATTTAAAATTTCGAACTTGGCGAGGTGCACTACCGTGCAACAGATGAGAAATACGAAACGAAAAAACGAAATAAAACTTTATTTAAAATTTCGAACTTGGCGAGATGCACTACCGTGCAACAGAAAAACGAAAAAATAAAACTTTATTTAAAATTTCGAACTTGGCGAGGTGCACTACCGTGCAACAGATAAGAAATACGAAACGAAATAATTTAATGAACAAAACAAAACGGTATTTTTACGGAACTTGGCTCAGACACTACCGTGTCTCCGATGAAGCTAATATTCGAATATGAAATATATAAACTATACAGTGAGACTACGAAGTATCGCGCAAAGAGGAGACCCCGAGAACGAGATACGCTGTGTAATGTATTCCATCTCATTCTTTTACACGTTCAATCCTACAGATATATATGTTTGTCTCTTTCTACGTAACGCCTCAACTTTTCGTGTTACACTTGATTTTACTCCTCATAAAATTTCCGTACCGGGCCTTATAACTCAAATCGTTTCTTAAGGAGTAAACTCCAAAAATCAAATAAAGCGTTTCGTATCGGTGGTGCCGAAAACAAAACAGACAGCGAGTAAATTATGTGAATCGTCTCAAAAAGTACCGAAATTGTCGGAGAACGTACCCGGACACGCCTTTTATCTGTTTCTTTTATCAGACTGTTTCACGTTTACCAAATCGCACGTAAATAAAGCTAAACTGGCATGCCGTGACAAATAATAAGAATAAAATAGAAACTCGGATTGGTAGCGACTTAACAAGTCATTGACAGAGGCTTTGATTTTTTACTGTAGCTAATATTACATAAGCTCTGTTACTTTTCGATAAGAATTGACTTGGTTTGGCTTTAACACAATAATAGCCCAAAGCTAACCAACTAGAACTAATAACTATGCGTTGCCGATAATATTGAATTGACACTCACCGCTAAAACAAAGTTTCGTTCGATCACAGTTCAAATTACCTTGTAAGCAAAATTTATTTAAGGCGTTTTAAACTCTCGTCATCGATTTACAACGAACCCTCATCTAGGGGCGGAAAGCTGGCATTGATGTGGATTGCAATTGAAATGAATTCGATATAGGACGCGAACGAAGCATAGAAACTGACGAGGCCTAGACACAACTCCACAAGGATTCTCACGTCTTACTAGGCCAAGGTAGGTATTCTGAATCTCCACGTCTTATGATCTGTGCCCATGAATAAGCATGGAAAAATAAAACTGTATGTCTCCGAAGAATTAAGTAATTTTGTTCTATCTGTCGTTACCTAAATGGTAAAGTAAAGCGTCAGAATATGATGGCTTAGGCGAAATTAAAAAGTTCGAGATCGAAATCGACAAAATAAAGTTAATATACAAACACAGGAATAAACATAGTGGCCTAGCATGTCGAACACAGTTTTAATACGTTTTGTGACACTACGCCCACTGAGCGAATCTGAATTGAATTCTGATCTGAATTATAACCCACAACAGAAAACCCACACCACTTTTGTCATAAAAACTCTAGACAGTCCTTGTTGTCATGGATGGATTCAAACTATGGCATAAGGCGTAATAAAAACAGCATTTTGAACATTGAATTTCTAAATTACCTATCTTTATTGCGTTCCCGGACAAATACCAAATAGGTAATAGATATCTGTACCTAACTACTTCAAGGAATTTTAAGGTAATAAACGATTTATCTAATACGTATAACAAATACAATTTCGCAATATCCGTAATACTGGTCTGTCGAAACCAATCCGAGGGCGAGACTGTAGCGTAAATATGGCGAAGTCACGATATATTCACCGCAGCAAGCTCAAACGCCTTCGTTATACTGCTTTATGCGAGATACCAGTTGCAGCTATCGGCTCATAACAATATCCAGGCAACCTCGTAAATTCTTAACAATTAGACGATAAATTCTCACTTGAATTAGTATTTTTATTCGCAAGTCACGTACACTCGCAACTCCTTCTTCAATTTATGTTCAGAGGCGTCAAATTCAACATCTCCAAGAAACTGATACGTCTGAGGCATAATATGCGTTTGCTGTTGCGTCGTGAACTCCGTTTATACATAGTATTTAATATAGCTCTAATTGACTATTACTTGCCGGTTTATATTTACTCGCGTGAGATTCTGAAAACAATGAAGTACGTAAGAGTTGTTTTAATATATCTAGTGTGTGCTCCAGGCGATATAGCCAGGCGAATCTGCGCCACTACCGGTCAGTACGGATGATCAGCAGCGTGATTAAGAAAAACGAATAAGAGCGAAAGCGTGACACAAAAGCAGACCGATAACGGAGGAAAAACGAGCAGCGAATCGCCTGCGAGCAGACGGTATCTGGGCTCGCTTCGGAGTTATGAAATATTAAAATAAACTCGCATTCCAACACGAGTCCTTCGCGATACACCAGATTATGGGCACAATGAGAGCACTTGCTCCGATCGCCCCTCAGGTTTATCCCATCAAAGCACCGGCCTACGCAATTTAACTACGGACATTCTTCCTTCAAGTGATCCCCTATTATTGGCGAAAATTTAGCGTCTGAGTAAACATTGTTGCGTAGTTACCAAACCAAACGCTCGAGGAATTCCTGGGAATCGTGTTTCGTTGACCTTTATTAGTCAAAGGGCACACACACTTCACTCGCTGGCTTTATTAGCCTCTTGAATCGATTGTAAAACATTAATAACCGCACACTCACGGAGGGTATTGCTTCATCATGTCTCGAAAGTGTATCGGTCGTCACATCGCTCCGTTACCCAAGCAACGTTCCGCCCACCTACCTGAAACAATACATCATTACAATATCACTAACCGGGAAACATCGCACGTGTTAAACGATTCATCTACACTTTAAATACCAATAAAGTTCATTATTACCATAAAATATTGCTGTGTTAGGCAAATATTTAAGACATTAAGAAATATTCGAAGGCAACGTATAAATAACAATTTACCATCGGTGCGAGGAATTTCTATTTAGTTACCCAGTGATCGAAACTTAACGACCCATAAGTTCCAACAATAATTAAATCATTCGCCTATAAACGTTCTATCTAGTCTATTAGCATGGCCATTAAATTCCACTACTGTTATTATTAAGTTAGCTAGTGATTTCGCGGGAAACTTCTACGTTATTTGCACAGCATCAATGTGGCGTTAAAGCCCAATTAAGGGTCTTTCCACACACATCAATGCCGGCAGGTGACGGTCAAGGCAGTATCGTAAAATGTCAGTGAAAAATATTACTGTTTCGTACATTTCTCATGGTCTCATGCTTACATGTCCGATTCTGTGACGTGAAGTGTCATTAGGGGAGTTCCGAGTTTTTAGTGCTTTCTTGTGATATCGCTATATCTAGAAAAAAACTTAAAAGTTTTGTCTGAAATAAAAGCATATTATGCAAAATTTATTTCAGAATAATGCGTACGAGGATAGGTAGCTAGTGAATTATAGAAAATCACTAGAAGACCAAATGCCCACAATAGTTACTCTGCTATATAAGACGCAGCGCAAAGATAACATGCGCACCGCTTTGATAAGAGTTTTATTTAGGAGCATTAGCATTCGCGGTGGCTTATCAGGAAGCTCTTGGCAAGAGTGGAGCACGCACGACTGCATTTTCTGTATTCAGTAATTTAATTTAATTCCCCAGTATTTCATAACTTCCGAGCTAAAATTTAATTACAAGATATGCCGTTGTGATCTTACACTTCTGGAAGCGCTTTTACAACTCAAGGATTTTCCAATCATTTTGCTATCTCAGTTTTGTGTGCTACCTAGAATAACTAAAATATACCAAAGGTTGAGATGTGATGACATCACAATATTGTAATGAATGTTAATCAGTGCTGCGATTTCGACTCAGAAATGCTGCCAGAAGCTATCATAACTCAACAGCATAAATAACATCGGTGTATTTTACCCTCTTTACTTATTACTTTTGCTATTTTAGGCTACGTTACACACGGTTCCACATTACAATGAAGCTGCTCGCGTCATCCGAGACGAAGAATGCGAAAAAATCGCACGGGATATCTATTCGTGATACATGGCGTATTTAACGAAGGGGCGAGTTCACATGGCTATCGCTATCCTGATCTGTCGTCGTGTGCAGGCGCCAATGTTCAGGCTAATGTTGTTTAATTAACTCGTATTCATTATCGGAGAAGGGCGCGGCGCGTGCTCTGAGCCGCCACAGGTGCCTCGCACGCGGAAACACAAGACCACCTTCGCAACATCCCACACTCCCATTTCATTTATATCTCTATCAACATTCCAGTTCCAAACACCCACGCGGTCCCGTTCGTGTCTCTTTACAGTCTTTACACCCCTCCTTCAAGCTTCGCCATAGACGATACATTTATTAGACACGCAAAAGCTCCAATCTTTATTGTTATTGTTCTGTACAACGTCCACGAAATACGATTAGTATTACTGAAATGGAATCCTGTAGGTTTATGATAAAATATTATTTCTAGTTACATTGACAAAATTTACATAACATATTACGTATGTACATATGATACACATAAAAATCGTCTTTGATTTTGAAACTACGACGTATCATTTATACTTATTGACCAAATGTATCAAATATACCTCATAACGTCAGAAAAGCTAGATTGGACTAAATTTAGTACAGTATACCATTGGGAGATCCACTGCAAAGATGTCTCGAGATTTAGAGAGATTTTCTATTTTTCCCTCGTATGCTCTGTAGAGACATGTTTCAATTCTAGAATGCAGAGAAATGATTATATACGTTCACAATAGATTAAGCCGATTTACCATATCCTGGCACTAAAGGGAAGTTTTAGCATAACATATCAATCCAAGTTTCACGATGGTTTCGTGTCGTCGGATCACCGTACGCGGAGAAATATAAAGGTCATTAATACTGGATGGTGTAGAGCGGAGATAGCTGGTGCAGGGTCAGGTGACTGTTATACATTGCTCGCTCTCAACTCCTGTCACGGATTGGTTATCAACTTAAGACTTAAAAGGCACAGTTTAAACAGCGTAAATCTTTTATTTTTTTTCATACATTTCATAAAAGTACAGATAACTCAAAAACTAATCGCCATATGTGGCTATAAATTAAGGCTTAATCGTCATCTCGCCCGAAAAAAACTCGCCCGATCGGGCGACTTAGCACCTTTCGAGTTTACCTTCTACTACTACGAATTTAGATACTAAAATAGGTATATTGTCCGATATAAAATATACTAACGATTCTAAGGGACTAAGAAAAGCTTTTTTCCTTCGGTTACTCACCTACATCTAGGTACTTGTCCTTTTATAATAAGGACCGGTACAATATTCAACAAGACGGCGGCGTAGACCAATAACTAGTATCAGCGAATAAAAGCAATTCAAGTCGAGTGACATAATTTAATGGTCGTTGAGGGTGTTCTGCTAATGAATATGTAAATATTTTACAATTACAAAGCCGCGACGGAGTTACATTCCAAAAAGGTACAAGTATCAGGTTCTCAGTCGCACCGTAGCGTGCTTTATGAAAACGGAGAACAAATAAATTCTCATTATAACCTAGTGGAGATAAATATTGCAATGTAGTAATGGGTTCGCGCTTTAATGTTACGCTTCTATTGGCTATTTGTTCGAGTGTAGTGGTTTCGTTATTTATTACATATTAGGTAGCGGAAACAACAGGGTGTATTCGTTTTGGTAACAACAAAAATTTTAATCAGTTTTTCTCACACCTGCTGCAGCTGCGAACTGCACCTACGCATATAAAGATAATAAAGGTCTAAACCGTTAAATAAATGCTTAAAGAAGACATAAATTTAACCTCATTACAGGATAAAAATGATAAAATAGAAAATGATTATAAAAGGAATTGTAACGAAAGAAGAAAAATTCTTGAGTACTTAATAATTTCAATCTTCACTTTAATCTGATAGCTGTAATTTACTTAATTCAACGGCGTTTTGCAAATCGAGTTTTAATTAATCTATGTATTTAATTCCCTAACGTGACTATACACGAAAGCAGAAAGACATAGGTACCTATCTAAAATAAAATATACTTACGAAGCACTATCGAATCGAAGTCACATTAATATGTAGATGAATAGAACGATGAACTTTTATAAGTAGAAACTCAGAAGCGTTATCAAGAAATAAAAATTTAAATTAGTTTATTACGGCATAATCATTATTCAAACGTAGCGATTCCGTATAAACATTATTGACAATTTTGTTTACTGACGTTCCTACATTGGGCTCAGAGACGCTATTTAAATTCAATCGACCCTATATATTATAAAAAATAAGGTAATCGAAGCGTCAAGTCTTGTTATATTATGCAAACAACTGCTTTAAATCACTCGTGAACGGCAAAAAGGTTGATATAAAATAAGTGCGGTGACAATAATAACGCGGTTGACGCGCACTAAGCTGCTCCGAAGCGAGGGCTTATCACACCCGGAGAGATAAAGATCTCAAATGTAATTTTGAAAAGAAATTTACAAGGTTGTCCGCTAATAACCGTATACATGCCAGCGAGATGTCCGGCGACGGCGGCCGGACAACGACACTTACGACCCCAATACACAACAGATTTATGATCGTCCCCTCAAAGTAAGGGTACGGCGTTTTACAACTTCATTTAAAACGCGCCATGTTTTCATTTTTTGTTCCTTATGGTAGGGGAGCCGACGATGCTAAATGTGTACTTACTCGAGCGTCATAGAGACCTATTGGGTTGCAAAGGTTAGATGATAAGGAGAAAAAAATGTTATATAATGTATACCTTTTCATCGGTGGGGGAAGCGGCTATAGATCTTTAAATATGTAAAAAAAAACTGCCGCATGGACATACTCGAGCGCGTCAGATATTGATACCATCAATGGCCTACGTATTTTTAATAATGTATGTATGTTAATCTGACCGTTTGCATGGTGGGGGTGATCGTACGTAAGGGTTGAAAATGAAAAAAAAAAAAATTTAATCGAGCGCGTCAGATTTTCTAAGGGGGTGTTAAGTGCACCAAAAAAAGCTCTAATTCAATAATCTGACGATTTGGATGTGACCCAAACTCGCAGCCATTATACTAATATGCAAAAAAAAAATCGCCATTTTGAAATACTCAAGCGCGTCAGATTAAGATATATATGGTTCATCTTTATGTCCTAGACTTGCTGTCTCTTAATCTGACGATTATCTAGAGGGATTTCCCTAATCTGCCAAAAAAAAATTAAATCATTGAACTTCATTTATAGAAAAGCTCAGGAAATAGCATGCTAATAAAGAAGTGTATGTTTTTAAGTAGAATACTTGTATTTACATAATATAAGGGCCTTAATATCAATCATAGTTTAAACTATGCTTCAGAGTTTAGTCACGAATTATTTCTTAAGATCAACGGTAGATAATCGATCAAGTCCAGTTTAAACTATTTAAACTCTCCCGAAGATTGGTTAAAAACCTCCTTGTGAGATTAACCTTTCGTTTAATTTGACGTTTCTTGAAGATAGTCTTTGAGTTATTCATAATAATGTGTATTGGATTTATGGTAGTTGCCTCATAACTTTTGACTGGGTGTTCCGATTTTTATAATTCTTATTTTATTCGGAAGCTGGTGCGTGTCTTGTGATACAGTATAAATTTGAGCGACCTCTAATGGGCAGTTTTTGAGTTATTTTTAATAATGTGTGTTTATGGTCGCTACCTCATAACTTTTTACTGAGAATTTAAATTTTCATCCTTTCATCCTTTTTTTTAATCGAAAGCTCGTCGTATGTTTTCGTATAAATTTGAGCGAAATCTGACCGGTACTTTTTGATTTATCTCTACTTATCGATTTTGAACATTAAACTTTAATGACGAATTTTTGTTATTTCGGCTCTTATAAATCGTCAGATTATATATTTTTCGTTATCCTTGAATCATTTCCTTCAAAATAAATAAAAAATTAGCCACGCTCGAGAATGTCAAGATGGCGTTTTTTTTTAACAACTTTGTAGCCCTCCCCTTTCATTGCGTCATTCTCAAATTGTCAGATTAGTGGAATACACACTTTTTAACGTGTAATTAACTCACCGTACCTTAATCTGACGCGCTCGAGAATGTCTGATGATCAATTTTTTTTTACTAATCTGATCCTTTATTCTATAGGCGCGGCCTCATATATGGGGCTCATATTTGGTGGAGCTACTTAACTGGGTGCCAGGTACCTCCTGTACCTTAATCTGACGCGCTCGAGTGAATCCAAGAATCCCCTCTTGGGCTCCCCAGCTATTATACGTACCTGTCTACGACGGCTATCTTTACTTTGCGATTAAGAAAGGTCAACGGTGTTGAGATTTTAGATAAACAAAATTAATGTGTTCATCTGTGGTTTTCTTGGCGAAATAAAGTCATTAAGTTTAAATTGAAGTTTTACATAAAAGTAATAACCTGTCGTCGTTTTTATCTTGGTAAACCTGTGGCTATAAAACATAGGGGCAGCAATATTTTATTTCCATTAACAAATTTGTATCCTATGTGTGACCAATTTCAAAGAAGCGTTCCACTATAGTACTTTCCTATACCTACTTACATAATTATATTGAAAAGGTCTAATAAAGTATTGTTACGGATATTTATTCACGCAATACTTGGTGTTAAACAATGAAAAAAATGTTTTATGAGTAAAAAATGACGACAACATTTTCCACAAATTACTTTACCTAGAAGCTAAAATACTTAACAGTTTTGTATTCACACTGAAAAATTGGGTAGATTTGCAGAAACGATGAAAAGAGGAAACACTACCTACTCGTAGTTAAACATAAAATGTTATTTCAAAACCAATATATTTACAGCGAGATTTAATCAAATAAAAGCTGCTTAGTCTGAATAGGCAATTAATAGGTTTACTTCAAAGCCTTACACTATTTCCGGTTGCCGGTTAACCGAAACGAAACTGTAGATATAGATTAAAAGCTTGTGAAAAGTACGTACTTAAGATTAAATCGTAATATACGAGTTGAACTCGTTTTACTGAAAATGGCGAATCTAGATAACAAACCTAAGAAACTTGTGTTACATAAGGCGGAAGGGTCCAACTGCCAATACGTTTTTGGTTGATTGGTAACCAACCAACTATTAACTTATTACACCCATACTCCATAGTAATATTATAAATGCAAAAGTCTGTCTGTCTGTCTGTGACATTTTCACGGCTACCAACCAGATTTGGATGAAATTCGTAATGAAAATAGATGAAGACCCCAGCTCACACATGCTACTTTGTTAACCCCTAAAGGCTCCAATGGTCTAAGATCCCATAACACTTTTGCTTCACCCATCGAGTATTTAATTAAAATCATTTTTTTTATGTACAATTAGGCAACGAACAATATGTTTTTCCTGGTGTGCCTGTCGAAAAATGGCCGCTAGTATGTTTAATTAACGAAAGAAAAATGACTTTCTGGGGCGAATTTACATGCATCTGTTATTTATATAAAATATACTCCAAGGTCAAGATATACACCTAGAGGTCCTGAAAAGTCGGGTGTGCCATTAGGCACATGGCCGCAACCTGTTGGCAGCCAGGCATAAAGAGGTGCTATTCTGGTGAAAGTTTACACCCATCTGTTATTTGGATCATTTATAGCTCAAATTAAAGCTATTTTTTTTCTGTACATGATAAACTATGTGTGCCTACGCAAAAATGGCCGCAACTTAGGTGTGCCAGCAGTTGAAGTCTGTTATAAAACTTATATTTATATTTGTGAAATTTATACTCCTTGACGTATTTTCTTCATTTATAGATCAAATTAAAGCTATTTTTTTTCTGCACACGATAATCTATCACCATACCCCATTAAGTACCACCGCTCGCCAGGGTACTAAGTACCATTCCTACCGTGTAATAATTGTTTTAAGAACAATTGAGATCCGGATAGGAAAGGAGCCGGTTACATATTTTAGACGCGACCATTTCATTCCTCAAGGGTAGCAGCACTTCTGTGACCGAATTATAAAAAGACTCTTACTAACAATTACTAACCGGACTAACAAGGACTGGCAGGACTATTTTTATCACTATCAGTCGCTATCCAAGTTCTCATGCTTATTAACAAACTAAGCAACTAATGTTCCAACATCGTCTACTAACTGGACTAATCAACTTAGTCCCTATTTGAATCTTTTTCTGACTCGGTCACAGTTGTCATGGGCGGCAGCTACTCTATTTCTATTTTTCGTTTTTTTTTATGACCAGTAAACCCGCCCTCGCTTCGCTTCGGGAAACCAGTCCTTAAGTAGCTACATTCGGAAATTGTTAGACATGATTCTTTAAACTGCAATAAGTTTTTATGTATGAACGGCTAGAAATAGAACACTATTCATTAAGTAAAGCTTACTGCAATACCTATGGATATTAGTGAAAACCGCAAACAACCCAATTCTGAGATTAGCTTCAACGAAACAGGGATAGAGAAACAGAGAAAAGTACTAAAACTCATTTTTGTTAATCTTTTGCGTTAATACTAACCCGCCGTAATAGTTTTCTCATATATCTGCCATGTAGGTACAGACAGCAAACAGTAACATATTCTTTATAAAAAAAATATCTACCTAATACAATAAATGTGTTTGACAATACAATAATTGATGATCGATAAATGTATGAAAAACATAATACAATAAATATGACTGACGTTGGAGATTAAAGAATATATGGATATAATTATGCATTAAAATTTTTAGGTATATACATCGCCCTATGGCTTACGTCAACTTCATCGACAGTATTAGTAAGCCTTATTTGCTTTGCCTTATTTTAACAGCAGCAATGGTAATTTAACTAGGTAATAATTATTAAATAGTGATTTATTACTCGATCGTTAATTATCATTTATTTATTACATTATATTAGCATGCAGCACCACCAACCGTTGCCGCCCATGACAATTGTGACCGAGTCAGAAAAAGACTCAAATAGGGACTAAGGTGATTGGTCCAGGTAGTAGACGATGTTGGAACATTAGTTGCTTAGTTTGTTAATAAGCATGAGAACTTGGATAGCGACTGATAGTGATAAAAATAGTCCTGCCAGTCCTTGTTAGTCCGGTTAGTAATTGTTAGTATGAGTCTTTTTTTAATTCGGTCACAGAAGTGCTGCTATCCTTGAGGAATGAGATGGTCGCGTCAAAAATATGTAACCGGCTCCTTTCCTATCCGGATCTCAATTGTTCTTAAAACAATTATTACACGGTAGGAATGGTACTTAGTACCCTGGCGAGCGGTGGTACTTAATGGGGTATGGTGATAGATTATCATGTGCAGAAAAAAAATAGCTTTAATTTGATCTATAAATGAAGAAAATACGTCAAGGAGTATAAATTTCACAAATATAAATATAAGTTTTATAACAGACTTCAACTGCTGGCACACCTAAGTTGCGGCCATTTTTGCGTAGGCACACATAGTTTATCATGTACAGAAAAAAAATAGCTTTAATTTGAGCTATAAATGATCCAAATAACAGATGGGTGTAAACTTTCACCAGAATAGCACCTCTTTATGCCTGGCTGCCAACAGGTTGCGGCCATGTGCCTAATGGCACACCCGACTTTTCAGGACCTCTAGGTGTATATCTTGACCTTGGAGTATATTTTATATAAATAACCGATGCATGTAAATTCGCCCCAGAAAGTCATTTTTCTTTCGTTAATTAAACATACTAGCGGCCATTTTTCGACAGGCACACCAGGAAAAACATATTGTTCGTTGCCTAATTGTACATAAAAAAATGATTTTTTCATCACCCCTATTCGAAAAAGACGACTTGGTTCGGACATAAGGGGTTCCAAAGTTGCTGTTTTCTATTCAGCGGGCCGGAATGAATTTTCATACAACTTTTCCTGCCGGCTTTTTCTTTTCCGTCCTATTTTGAATTTAGAACATTTTAGTATTTTGCGCTTAAGAAATCGAACACAAATATTGTTTGAATAAAGAATGTCTGGTTCGACGCGAGGGCCCCGCCAGCTGAATAATAAAAAAAGAAATCAAATTAAGATCGCTCGAACTATTTCCCGCGTTTTCGTGCATTTTTACGTATTGTTAGAAATTTTGTTTTGTTTTGAAAAAATGAGTTCTTCCAACGATAGTGAAAGTATCCTCCTGATAGTATAAAAACTGAAGCGAGTAACGTGATGAATAGTTTATTACCTGCGAAATCCCGGGAAAAATATTTGAAAGCCTATGATAATTTTTTGGAATGGAGAAATGCAAGAGGCGCCAAGAATTTTTCAGAAACTGTGTTTTTGGCGTACTTCCAGAACTTAGCCAAAACTAAAAAACCTTCCACCCTTTGGAGTATCTACTCAATGCTTAAATCAACAGTCAGTTCTAATAACGATATAAAACTGGACACATATTCGGAATTAATAGCATATCTGAAGAGGATGTCTGATGGATTTAAACCTAAAAAATCCAAAGTGTTCACAGTCAAAAATGTGGAGACTTTTCTTAATGAGGCACCCGACGAAATCTTTCTTGCCGTAAAAGTAAGTAACTATGTATATGGTGGAGTGGACTATTATAGTAAAATATAGCCATAGTGTTTTAAATAGCTGAATAATAAAAAAAGAAATCAAATTAAGATTTCGTTTTCAAATTAAAATTAAGTTTTCGTGCATTTTTACGTATTATTTTCTATTATATATATAGTATATTATTTTCTCATAGTGGGTGATGAAAAGTAGAGTGTATCACTCGGGTGCAAGTATATTTTTGGCTCGGGCGACGTACTTTGAATCCCTCGCTACGTTCGGGATTCTACTAAAGAATTACTCACTTCGCTCTGGATTCAAAAAACGCCCTCGCCGAAAAAATATTACTTTGCACCCTTGTCATACAATCTACTATAATCAAATACTCGATGGGTGAAGCAAAAGTGTTATGGGATCTTGGTATACAAGTGGGGGTTAAAAATTTGTATGAAAAATGTAAACAGCTTGACCGATTTCAATGAATTTTCACAGGAAGATACTTGATTACGGAAGATCAAACACAGGCTAGTTATTTTTTCAAAAGCCAACCCCTAAAGGGCTGAAATAGGAGATTAAAATAAAAAAAAACTAATTCCACGCGGGTGAAACTGCTCGTGGTTACATATAAATATAATTTAAGTGTACATCTGTGATTTCCAAATAACCGTTTTATAGTTATTTACTAGATACATTCTTTGGATTGGCTGAATTGCTTCTAATGGGATGTCCACTGAAAGATAGAGTCAACATAATATGGATTACCTCAATATTGTTACATTCGTGTTGCAATCGCGTGATCTTTTAACAAGGAAAGGTTCTATTGAAACGGTTGATAGGGTACTATTACCGGAGCAACGCGTCAATCAGTAGGTTACATAAGAACGAAAGTTGAGCTTGCAATACTGTGCGACATTATGGCAACTAGGTGATAGATATCTATTTTCAACACAAAGTATAAGCTAACGCGACTTGATTTCCATGTAGTTCCGGGTATTTTTTTATAACGCTTAGCGTCCTCATTTAGGTGTTTACCCCATGTGTACCTACATACACACGAACCATTGCCATTCAATTAAAAAAAAAAGAAAATTGACCTCTACATCGACAACAAATCCACTTAAAATTATTATGACCCGTGCAGTTAGTTCCTACATTAGTTAATATAGATAAAGGAGATTTCAGATTAGTAAGCTCATAACATTAAACATAATGAGATGTCATAAAAAACAAATCTTCTACCATGCTACGGAAGTCCAAAAATGTAACATTTACATATTTAGAAGGAGAAAATTAATTAGAGATGTTGAAAGAACAAAGACTTAGGTATTACAATCGATGCATGTTATCTTTACTAATACACGATGACGAATTAGGTCACGTTATACTGTTACATACATTAGATCAGTCGGTAGGCAATGGTATCATAATGTCGCGTTGTAAATATTCATTGGACGAGATTGTCGCTGCGTAGGCATTCCCGCACCAGGGCGCGGTCGGGACACGCATTAGAGACAATGAGATTTGCATACCAGGGCGTTCCTAACTGTCATCCGGAACATTCACATTAACTAATCCGAAGAGCTCGATGCAAAATAGTTTCATTACTCCCTCGACTCTCCGTTCACTAATGAATTCATTAAATTACCGTAACGACACCCAAATGGCCGCATCTTTTTGCCGCCTTAAATCTGTTACAATTGTTATGGGCGTGCCGACTTTATTATTCGCACTTCTTAGTCAGCCTCATTTTCATTGTCGACTCTGGATATGAATTTATAACGACTCATTGTTTCGTGCTTTAAAAGCTTAATGAATTTATTAGTGGCTATCACAGGTGTGAAAGCAATATTTATTATTCATTATCAAAAAGTTACAAATGTATAAACCTTTTAAAACTTCATAAAGTTTTGAAAGTTATTGTTTTGAAATTAGTCGACAAATGAGCAGATTAATCACAACTTCATAACACAAATCACGCACTCAGTAAAACCAACAGTATTGAACACTCAGTATGTATAGATACACAATAGATACACAATTTAGCAACTAAAGCAGTTTATGAACTAGAAGTAGTTTTTTAAAAAGTCGAAGCAGATTCAAAGTCAAACACAGCAAGAATCGTAACCATAAAGATAAACCCCGTAATCTAAATCAGTAAAAGAATGGAAACACGATTTTCATTATTCTCGCGTACGAGGAAAACCATAGACTTTCCTCTTACCGGAATCAGTCCAAAAGGTAGTTTTCATTTTAGCCAGCGGAGCACTTTGCGTGAATACGGCTTACCGCCCATTGTACATTCGAGGAGCGTCCGTGCCTCCGGCGCGGCGCTTCTCAATAATGCGCTTACCGCACTCAGTAGCTGCCCACCCTTACAATACCACTTTTTGGTATACTGCGACTCGTTCCTAAGCCGATACGCGTTACTGCTCGCTCCAAATCCAATTCAGTAACATACAGTTATGGAACTAAAAAGCTCAGACATCATTTCGCGTTTTTGATGTTTTTTGCTGTCATTATCGTCGTATTCAGTTTATTCAAAAATCAGATTCGTAGCAATTTCTTTACATAATTACATACTTTAATCTTTAATACAGTAAATCTATGTAAATAACTCATAATTTAAAGAAACCCAAAAAGTAACACAAACAAGAGTCTGTTGAAGCGAATGAAGTGCAATTCATTCTGTTCGAGAAGATTAAAACCAATCACGTTTTAAGTCGGTCAAACCCTAAATGAGTACGTAACTCATTTGACGGTTATACTTAAGAGCTGGACAAAAAGCGAACAAATCTATTAAGTGCTCTACGGCCTCTGTAAATCACTCGGCGGCGCGGATAGTTTAGCAATTAAAGGAGGAATCTAACTGACGCTATCTTTTCCACCAACTAATGAGAGGAGTCGGCCGGGAACGACGCGCCGCATACACGGACACTTATCTCCCCGATAAACAAGTACAAATGGGTTACACGTTCTACCAACCCCTACGCCCCACTATTTCTCCTTTAACGTCTTAAGTAAGCCTGTAAAAGTTTTATCAGCAAACGGAGAATTCCCTGCCCAACTCGTTAACTAAATGCGATGCCGAATAAGCGAAGCATTAGAAATTTGTTCTAACGCTACGTACATTATTAATGTGTCGCTGTGACCTATCGACCGAGATTTTATTGTACGTAATTGTCTAAGAGACGATAGATTCCGAGACTGTTTACGATGACCCGTGGCGCAAGCAACGGTGATTTGTTACCATCGGACTCAACACGTGGGCCCGGACAATAAACGAATCCTAACACATCCGGACGTCGTCCGTTGCACTTTATTGCTAGATATTTTACGGGCGGGTGGAAGTGCCGCCACACGAAGGTGTGTTTACGACACAAAGGAAAACAGTTTTAACATCGATACTGACCGTTGATTTACGTTTATTTTTAAACTTTATTTTAGTAGCGTGAATTTGATAAAGATATTGAATGGGGTAACGTCCTCCTTTTTACAGCCGATTAAAAATTAAAAGCAGCACGGTACTTACTATATTTCACGGCACCTCATTATCGGAGCTGTAAAAACGCTGAACGTCGACCGCCTCGGGCGATCGACGGAGGTGGCGCGGTGGGCCACGCCGGAACAGCCGCCAATGCATGCGAAATGAAAACGGCCCTAACGAGACCGCTCATTAGATTTGCTCTAATTCTTCTTCGAGTGGTGCCGTTTAAATTATTCTTCAGCACATAAAGATTATCATATGGAAAACAGCTAACCGTCTTGTAATTCAGTTTACTTTATCTATAGAATCGTATTGTGGACGCGCGTGGATATGGGCGACCACACCCGTATTTATGCGTGTCTGTATAGGTCCTATAGCGGAGACGCGGAGACGACTCGATTATTTGAGCACGTCCAGAGATCGACCGACAGAGTTTTGGAGCAGTACCCTTCGGCGGAGTTGATGATTTTGGGGGACTTTAACGCCCACCACACCGACTGGTTGGGGTCCAGGATCACCGACTTCGCCGGGAGAACTGCTTTCGACTTCTCCCTGGCCTACGGTCTCACTCAGGTTGTTACTGGCTTCACCAGAGTCCCTGACGTTGAGACCCATACTGCTTCTTTGCTAGACCTTCTGCTGACTTCACACCCGGCGGACTATCGAGTGGGCTCCTTTTGGATCTTCTGACCACTGCTTGGTAAGGACATCTGTGCCCTTGACGCGTCGGGAGGGTTCTCGGCCCACTGGAACGCGTCAAGTCTGGCACTATAAGTCAGCAGATTGGGATGGACTTAGGGAGTTCCTGGGTTCATACCCATGGAGGCAGCTCTGCTTCGCTTCTGGGGACCCGAATGTGGTCGCTGATTTAGTAGCCGATGTGATCCGACAGGGTATGGAATGTTTTATTCCTAACTCTGTCGTATCCATTGGTGGTAAAAACCGGCCCTAGTACAATGGTTCGTGTACTGCGGCATCAAACCGCAAGCGTGCCGCATACCAGGCCTGGGCATCAGCGTACTCTTCGAGGAATCCATCTGCCCCTGAGCTTAAGAAAAAGCTCAATGCTGCCTCCTGGTCGGCTAAGAAGCAGATGTCCAGGGCGAAGGCCCAATTCGTCGGCAAAATTGGCGAGCGACTTGTCGGCTACCCCTCTGGGAGTCGAGAATTTTGGTCGCTGGCTAAGGCTGTCGAGGGCAACTTCTGTCGGTCTTCTCTTCCGCCACTGCGATTATCAGATAATTCCGTTGTCCATACGGCAAAGGGGAAAGCCGAACTTCTTGGTACCCTCTTTGCCGCCAACTCGACCTTGGACGATGGAGGGACCTCACCGCCTAACATCCCGCGGTGTGAGAGCTCGTTAAACGATATACTTTTTACTCAAAAATCGTTCAGACCAGCTCTACTGTCCCTCGATACCAAGAAGTCGAGTGGACCGGATGGCATTCCCGCAGTGGTTCTTAAGGCGTGTGCTCCCGAATTGACTCCCGTCTTAACTTTACCACTGGAATAGTACCGTCTTCGTGGAAAATAGCCCTAGTTCATCCTATCCCCAAAACGGGCGATCTTAGTGACCCGGCCAATTATAGGCCTATAGCGATAACTTCCCTGCTTGCTAAGGTGATGGAGCGTATTATTAATGCCCAGCTCCTAGGATATCTGGAGGATCGCCAGCTGATCAGTGACCGTCAGTACGGGTTTCGTCACGGCCGTTCAGCTGGCGATCTTTTAGCATATCTTACTCACCGATGGGCTCAGGCCCTTGATAGCAACGGGGAAGCATTGGCGGTCAGCCTGGATATCGCTAAGGTCTTCGACCGGGTCTGGCACAGGGCTCTTCTCGCGAAGCTTCCATCTTACGGTCTCCCTGAGAGGTTATGCAGTTGGGTAGCCAGCTTTCTATCTGAGCGACATATAAAGGTCGTAGTCGACGGTTGTTGCTCAGATATGAAACCTATAAACGCTGGTGTTCCCCAAGGGTCTGTACTATCTCCTACTCTGTTCATTCTGCATATTAATGATATGCTGGAGCGTGCAAACGGCATTCATTGCTATGCAGATGACAGCACGGGAGATGCGTGTTACACAGGCCCTGCAAACTCCTCTCAGTCTCATGTGGAGGATAGCAGAATCAAACTTGTGTCTGAAGTCGAGAACTCTCTGGAGCAAGTCTCGGAATGGGGACGACTCAATTTAGCTGAGTTCAACCCCACGAAGACACAAGTTTGCGCGTTTTCCGCTAAGAAAACCCCATTCGTCAAAGCGCCTCAATTCCAGGGTACCGCGCTCACCGTTAGTGAAAGTGTTGGGATTCTGGGTGTTGACATTTCGAGCGACGTGCAGTATCGGTGTCATCTGGAAGCTAAGGCCAAACTGGCCTCCAAAAAGCTTGGCGTCCTGAACCGGGCGAAGCAGTACTTCACTGCGAGGGACCTTCTGATGCTTTATAAAGCTCAGGTCAGGCCTCACATGGAGTACTGTTCTCACCTTTGGGCAGGGGCGCCACAATACCAGCTTAGTCCATTTGACGCCGTGCAAAAGCGCGCAGTTCGAGTTGTCAACGACCCACGAGTCACTAACAGGCTAGAAAACCTAGGTTTCAGGAGAGAAATGGGATCTCTCTGCGTGTTCTACCGACTTTACAACGGTGAGTGCTCCGAGGAATTGTTCGATTTGGTGCCAACTTCACCCTTCCATCATCGCACCACTCGCCAAAGATTGAAGTATCATCCACATCGCTTGGATTCGTGGCGGACGAGAACGGTCCGTTTTTCACGATCGTTTCTACCACGAACTTGCAAGCTGTGGAATGAGCTTCCCTCTGAGGTATTCCCGGAGCGCTTTGACATGGGGTTCTTCAAGAAAGGTGTAAAAAGAACTCTCCTTCAGGGCCGGCGTTCCACTGGTGACTCCCCTGGTGTTGCTCGTGTCCATAGGCGACGATGACCACTTACCATCAGGTGGCTCGTCTGCTTTTGCGTCAGCCCTTCAGGCTATAAAAAAAAAAAAAAAAAAAAAAAGAATTCTGCGTTCCCATGCCATGAGATGTCCAATGAGATGGTTTATCCTAAATGGTAGAAGCAAATTGACGCTAAAGCGTAAATCGTAATTAATCAAGATTTGGTTATAAACTTACGTCGCGTCAATTTCTTATCGTTGATTTTAAATTATTCACATAACACACTCATCAACGTTATTACTTACTAACGTCTTGACACTTGATAAAAAACATAAAAAGATGATAAAAAAACCTTTCATTGATGCGAAAATAATGTGCGTAATGGTACTTCCAAACGACGGCAACTTTGAGAATATTATACTAAACCGTGCGTTTCATTAACCGCCAATCGAGTTAATGATCGTCGAAGTTTCGCTTAAATAAACATTAACCCATTACTTCCCAAGCATCGAAATCTTTCGATTTTTGATATGATATTTTGAAACTAAGTTCTTAATAGGCTAAGAAAAAATTATATGAACAAAAAAATAAAAAAAAATAATATCTTTAATGCTGAGTCAGCGTGTCCTATAAATATGACAGTGGGAACAAGTGATTAAAAATAACACAACGTAATAACTATAAGAAAATTTGCTTTATTTGAAAACTTGAACTTATACAGTTTTAAACAATAACTTTAATGAACTTATTTGGTATGGTAAGGTATAAAACAATCACTGCAGAGTGTTTTTTCGCATTTAGCGCAAAAAGTAAGAGGTTTTTTTTACAATCTTGTCCCTGGCAACGCCTCTGTTTGTCCCTTTGTGTCATATAGTGACCAATATTGTCAAACCGAACAGGTTGTAAAAGCCGTTCTGATGTACCTGGTGTAGGTTTGCTTGCCTTGCCTTCCGATTTCTTCATCCAAGAAAAGCAAACCCTCCGCCTGAAATCTAGCAGAGGGATGGTCTCATTTTTATTTACCTCGTTGTAAATAATCCATGCATTCACTAGGGACATGTCTAACATACGAATGATTAGAGGCCAATACCACTTTTTGCCTCTGAAGCGGATCGGATATTTAGAAATCAACCAATCATGTTTATCCACTCCTCCCATGTTTTTGTTATAATTATGTATGAGTTTTGGCTGATTCACGGCTATTTTTGCTTTTTCTGTCTTCGAGTACCTACTAGTTTTTACAAAAGGTTCTACAGTATCAAAATTGGTCAAAATACATTGTTGTCATGCCATTTCACGCATAATATTTCGTTACTTTTATCGAAACGATGATCAGAATATCCTCGGTCTTTCTTTTTCATTTCTTGTTTACTTATGACAGGACATTTTTTAGTCCTATTATCTCTGACTGTCCCTGTAGCTCTGAAGCCTTGAGATTTCAAATCGATTAACAATTGCATGCTACTGAAAAAAATATCGAAGTAGACTACATGTGCGCTCGGATCTGTACACACTGCAAGCAACTTTTTGACCACCCTGGAACCCAAACCATCACCAGTACTATCGGACATTTGAGCTTCCTTGCCTGTATTCCTGTATAAAGTGAAAAGTTATAACAATATCCGCTGACTCCACACAGTGCCCAAAGCTTGTAGCCAAACCTCACCGGTTTGCCTTTTATAAATTGTTTGATCCCATGGTGACCAAAGTATTTGACGACCAACCTATGACATATAGTCGTTGTATTCAATGCAGATCAAAGTTGGATTTTACAGTATATCAATCAGATGGATAGTTTTTGAGATATTGTCGTTAGAAGTAATTAGCAGCGCGGGCGAATATTTAAGAATATCTTGCAGAACGACGTCTGCCGGGTCAGCTAGTCTATAGTTATATACATACCAAATCTATGGTCTACAGCAATAAAAATGTACTTACTCTGTGGTCTACATGCGCCATTCGTCTGTCATTCCGAACGGAAAAAACTTATGTGTGTGGTGCATTTACGGAATTCCGAATCTAAATTTCGATTCGGGATTCCGTTTCGGAATTCCGAATGTATGTGGGGGCCCTTAGATTCGTTAGATAGATAGATAGTTCGGCAGAGACCTTTTGACTAATGTAAAAACAAAACCAACATGAAACAAACAATTGACACGTTTGAACTAGTGCTTTCGCGGCAAATTGTAAAGGCATGTTCCCAGTGTCATATTTATAGTACGGCTTATTTTGAAAGATAACCACATGTTTATATAATATGTTTTGTTTATGTTTTTATTTTTATATGAGTGGTAGAGGTCTAAGAATTAGTTTTATGTAAAATTAAAGAGGGCAAGTATTTCATATTAATGTATATAAAATCAAAATGTGATGCTTCTTTTTAGGGACTTAAAGTTATCAATTTGATAAATTTACAATAAAATTACGGATACACTTTCTGCAGCAGAAAAAATATATTTTATCAGAAAAACAGTGCAAAAATACTATAAATGACAGAAACAATAAAAATAAATGACCTAAAATGTAAAAAAAAATGTTGAATATGGTGTCCTAAAATTAGGACAGTGGGGAGGAATGGGTTAAGAAAGAATGGATGGCGCGTCCGACGAACCTTTTACCGGAATTACACCGTGGCTAAGTGCTCACTTTCAGGGACAACAGAATGACATTCCAAATACAAAAACATTATCGTAATGTAGCCGAGAATCAACATAGAATTCAGGAAATGCAAATCGCATCCCATCTATTTAGATAAACTCCGTCAAAAGTTTCAATGGGTAAGATTTAAAAAGTTTAAGCAAACGTTATTTGTACCGCAGTCCGCGGCACATACAAAACGCGCAGCCGTTGTCCACGGAAGAGATTAAAACTTTCCTACAGAGAGCCTGGGTGAAGCAAATTTTACTGTGAGCAAAAGTAAATAAAAGCGAATTTGTCCTATGGCAGGATTACCGGACTTCCTATGCGACTTGAAGTTTCAGCTTCAGCTAACTAGCGTTTCAAAACAGCAAGTGTGTTTGCTCTTCGCTCGATCCGACGTAGACTCATTTTTACCGAGATTTCCAAAGCGATAATACTCGTACCGTCGTGCGGGTATCGAACTCGGTTCAACGCATTTTTCCACATATTTAAATGAGATCTAATTAATGTTTTAAGTGAAATTAATTGTCCTTTCGCAGTATAAGCCCTGGTTATCTCCACATTTAAAGTAACGCGTTAAAAATTCTGAATTTTAATTAAAGTTCCTCCGCAAGGCTTTTTTCTTTGCTTATCAGATGCGCGTTCCGACAAGCATCAGATGTAATTGCATTGACCCACACTTAAATGTGCCGCCAAACGGACGCCTAACTCATTCACTGGCGATCGAATGCAATTATGCAAATAAAATCTCACTGCAAATCTTTAACGGTAAAACGTGGCCCAAAACCACTGGATTGAGATTTAATCGATTCAAATTCCGTTCAAATCCATCAGTGATGTTTGTCCATTAATTGATTGAAAGGTGTCCATTAAAATGCTCAATCAATTTAAAGTTTATCGACTTTCATCTTATTAATTAATTTCATCTAAAACACCTTTCGGAGAACGGAATGAACGTTATAATTTTTAGGTAGGTACCTTTATAAGTAACACCTAATAACGGCTTCGAGCCGAGAGATAAAGAGGTAGGTAGCAGTTTAAACTTTGTTAATAAACCTAAGAGGTCCTCTTCATATACCTCCATACTCGTAATATTAAAGTTAGCGTAAAGATGCAGTGAAAGCAGTGGTTTGAAAGTTCATTTTCATCAGGAGAGGTCCTGATTTATTACGAGCATCACTGCAACGAGCAACTGCTAATTTTTAAAAGTTCATCGATCGGCCCTATACCGATTCAGTCAACAAGTACCTACATCTAATACCTACCGATATGAGCCGAAACCGACCGTGATTCCCTTCAATCAATTAATCCATTTATTGACCAGGGTCTGTATTTCTTTAGAAACCCCTAAAACACTCTTTAAGCACTAGACATATAATCAAAACCAATACAATTCAAACAAGCATTAAGTGAAGTTAATAAAAACATACTAATCAAACCATATAAATAAAAAAAACTGTAGGTACCAACACCAACACACCTATTGCTTCAGAGCCCTGTAATCTGTAATATAGCGAAGTTTAGTTTAAAATTCAGTGAGAAGCTTACTCTAGTAGTTCTCGCGTAAACAGCAAAAGCTGTGCTTTGCAAATGAGGTCGGAGATAGCTCCGCTCGGAAGTTAGAGCGAGCATAAATTAAAACAAGTGTTTCTATAAAAAGTTGATAAATGGCACTTGCCCAGGCGGCCCGACAAAAAAGGGAACTGACGTCAGCCGAAGCGTTAACGTGTTTCATTTTGCACTCACCGACATCTGGCCGTTTCAGTAAAGAGCAAACTATGGACCTAACGATCTGTGCCTAGATTTAGCTAGGGAACTGGAATTTTTGGAACAGTAGGTGGTATAATCGATTTTAATACATTTTATTTCACTAGCTTAACGATGGTATGCCAATTAAAGTCGCTGTAGTTTATTATTCAACATATCTTGCTTTATCAACCACATAGGCAGACTACGATAGTGCCAGATTGTGTAGACGTACTAAAACAGGAACCTTAAAAAAAGGTTATGGTTTCCAGAAATAGAATTTATATCGATAGGTATATGCGTAGCGGGTTACCCTTGTTTCGTATAACAACTTTTGATATAATTTTAATAAATCGAACAACTTTTAAGATAATAATCAGTTTGTATAATATCATTTGACATAATTTTCATTTGATCGAATATTCATTTTGTGTAATATTGATTGACATAATGTTCATTTGATCGAATATTATTTTATACAATGTTCATTTAATTTTCATGAAATGTTCAGGTTATAAACGCCCTAAAGTCGGTTCTGGCACTCGCCGGCCGCTGCCGCGGCACGCTCGCTTCGCTCGCTCGGCTCGTGCGATGGTTCCTGTTAACCTAACACGCTCGTCGCTTCGCTCCTCGCTAACCTAATTACTTTAAATAAAATTAGCGCATTTGAACATTCGATAAAAATATATTATTCGAAACAAATGATGATAAGAAATAAAATTATGGCAATCAAATATTCGATCAAATGAATAATTATGTGAAATGACTTTATTCCAACTAAAATTAGTCGAAGCGATTTTCGACGAAAAGTTGTTATACCAAACAAGAGGCACCCTATGCGTAGCAACTAATGACACCCCTATGAGGAGGATTATCCTGGATTGTAGCGACCTCGAACAGAAAGACCCATTGCATTAGCCCCGCCTTTTGTTAAACAAACTGAACGATGAGCAGGAAAAATCTACTTGGACCTAAGATGAACGGAACATCCTACAATAACAACTTCCTTAGATAAGTCAAATATCTATAGATTTTACAAAACAACGTTATACGACATGAATTGAATTGAACGACTTATTAGGTATACACTAAACGTTATTATTTAATTATAATGGTTTCGACCCATGAATGGCATGCTTGCTACTAAGCACGGGTCTATCCTTATCATTAAGGTATTCCGCTACGCTGCGCTGCCCCAGAGCGGAGGGCCAATGGAGCCAATCCAAAAATTGGATGTTTATATTTATATAGGTAAAGCCATATTACAGATTTAATAAAATTATACATATTTGCTCAACAAAAAAGACCAAACTGACAACTGCCAAGTGAGAGTGTGCAACGGACGACCACAGTTCACGCCGCACTGAGTTTTCCAAAACTTCCCTCAAGCGCATCAAGCACAACATGTGACGCGGTGCAGTGAATACTCTCTCCACAAACAACTGAGTATAACAAATACTATTACGAACGAAATATACCTTCAGTTTGTACTTTCTGATACTTTTGTCAATATACTTTACTATGACTGAAACATATAGATTATGTACACAATTTGTAGACCTACCAGAACCGGTCAATTACTAAACTAATAAAGTGATGTTGATTTGGCCGCCAAACTTTGGCATGGAAAGAGGGGCATCTTTGGAATTCGTTATAAGAGTTAACTTTAAACTAAACTCTGGATAATAATCCGACGTTTACGGCGTGCCTCTGGAATCTAAAATAGAAGTACCTACCTACCTAACGATATCTTGCTATTACGAAATGCCACATAGAGCATTTCAAGTTCCGAGAACAGTCTAGAAATTTCCTAATTAAACCTTCTAACAATATTCAACTGCAAACGGAAACACAAAGCTACCTTATTCCTGGAACCTAAATATCACCATAAGCTTCAGTAACTTGTACATAGCATCGTATTATCCGTAACATATGTACATATTAATGAAATAATTAATTTGCCGTGGCCCTACCAGTAGGACTTCGCAATAGGACCACTGGCAACAAACAGACATTACGATACAAAGTAATGAACGTTACCATACAAAATTGCCCGCAATCAAGGACAATAGTAGGAAGACCAAACATTGTCCGTTGAAATTTACGCCGCATCGATTTCGCTACACGGGACCGTATAAAATTGCGATGCCCTGCGGCAGTTTCACCAAAAACATGAGTGCACTTTCCGTATGCATGACAAGAGTACTATTGAACGAATTAAATAGTTTTAAAATGCAAACAATATCCTACATTCCACCATTTAACCGTCTAACGAAGTGTACTAGTCTACTCTAGTAGAATTTTAGCTGCAATAGTGGTTGATCAAATCCTTTTTATCCACAAGTCACACTATCGTAGGATTGTTGACAGCAAAAGTGGACGATCCAATCCAACCAAACAAGTCAAGCAAGGATCTTAAAAACTGAGAAAGCGTTTTATTCAATACTAGCTTTTGCCCGCGGCTTCGCCCGCGTGGAATTCGTTTATATCGCGAACCGGGGAAGTGGGGGAGAAAGTACGTCATCAACTATCTTCCTGGGAAAATTCATCAAAATCGTTGTTTTCATACAAACTTTCATCCCCTATTTCAAGCCTTTAGGGGTTGATTTTTAAAAAAAAATTAGCCTACGTGTGACTCTGGGTCTTCAAATATTTTCATTCCGAATTTCATCCAAATCGGACTGGTGGTTTAGTCGTGAAAACGTCACCGACAGACTTTCGCATTTATAATACTATGTGTGTGCCCGCTACTTCGTACGCGCAGGAGTTTATTCCGCGTAACTCCAGATCCCGCGGGATTTCCAGGAAGACAGACTTGTTAGTTTTATATTAATGTTTGTTTAGAAGCTATTTATACCCCATACGCGAAGAAGGTTTTCCCGCGTAAATTCCGATCCCGCGGGATTTCTGAAAATATCCTATATGTTAATCTAAGTTGCCCTCTTTGTGTGTGCCCGCTACTTCGTACGCGCAGGAGTTTATTCCGCGTAACTCCAGATCCCGCGGGATTTCCGGGAAGACAGACTTGTTAGTTTTATATTAATGTTTGTTAGTTTTATATTAATGTTTGTTTAGAAGCTATTTATACCCCATACGCGAAGAAGGTTTTCCCGCGTAAATTCCGATCCCGCGGGATTTCTGGGATAAAAAATATCCTATATGTTAATCTAAGTTGCCCTCTATGTGTGTGCCAAATTTCATGAAAATCGGTTCAGTAGTTTTTGCGTGAAGGAGTAACAAAGCTATTTATACCCCATACGTGAAGAAGGTTTTCCCGCGTAAATTCCGATCCCGCGGGATTTCTGGGATAAAAAATATCCTATATGTTAATCTAAGTTGCCCTCTATGTGTGTGCCAAATTTCATGAAAATCGGTTCAGTAGTTTTTGCGTGAAGGAGTAACAAACAAACAAACAAACAAATACACAAACTTTCACATTTATAATATTAATAGGATCGGCTTCTGCATACATATCGAGTTCATCGTTTTGTTATATGAAAGTACTTGTCGGATAAATAAAACCATTTATGATGACACCGACACCCACAGACACCACTAACTCCAAGAGCATCAACGACGCATTGCCAGAAAATAAATATTGCATTAACTCTACGAAGAACTTTAAAACCAACTAATACATGCATGACATAAAACTAGACTTAATTCTATACCTACATATAAACTTCCAGGACCAACGAATGAAAAAATCAGGCATTCCGTTATTCGAATTTCGACGCCATATTATTTGACGCTTAGTTGTTGAACATTCATAACTAAGCAAGTTCCAGTTACGTAAAAAGAAACACCCTTTTCAATATACTGATTTAACAGTAGAAAACGTACCGCATATAAATAGAGTACCTATAAATATTTCCAAACGCAAACTCAAAGAGAACGAAATTATACTTCAACACATGTCTTGTATCCGAATATATTTGAAATTTGTTCCCTTTTAAATATATTGTAGGAGACATGAGTACAATATGTTTCCGGAATGTAATACAGGTCAGGGCAACGTTTATAAAATCGCAGTACTATACTAGCAGCGACGGCGGAGCGGGCGGAGTCTGCAGTTGGAATGTTAAGCTCCCTGAAATGCGCAATAAGCGACATGTACTGTACAATGTACATTGTACACCGCCCCACGAAAACGTCTGCAGACACTCGGCACCCAGCTAGCTCCACGAAATTCGCATATTAAATCCTATATTTCAAACCGACCGAACACATGCTCACCAGCATAAGCTCATGGACCGAAGAACGGATAAAATGTTATCATAAAGGATTAAATAAACGTCTCGACCGAACAGACCCACTCGCTATCCGTTCACCAAAAGTTGAGTAATCCACAAACACTCCCTTTAATTGGTTTACCACAGACCTCTATTAACGAAATAAGATGGGAAATCAGAGTATTAGCATAACAGTGAATTCAATTAGGGTTCACAAAGAGGATTACAACTTTAACAATGAGCGGAAAGTTAAAGCGGAGACCCAATGAACTAACGTGGAATAATCAAAATTTTACGAGTGATAAGTAAAATATTCAATCTGAAATTAAATTCGTATTCAGCCATGATTACTATTGTAATGCAAAGGAATTAATGATTAAACATTCAGGGCATGGTACAATTTCCCAAATCTTTATAAATGTAATCAAAACTTACAATTATAATAATCTCATATCTGATGATTTTTAAAATTTAACTTTAACCTTAACTTAACCCTGATATCTGGTAAAGAATGCTTTTAATAGCATTGCTTCTGGTATAATAAAATTTAAATAAATAAAATAAGGCGGAATATCTCAAAATTGCTTACGTCTCCTTCTTACTAATCAAGTGCCCCAAAATTCATACCTATCCTTAGGCAGTTTTGAAATTTCATGCTTAATCAGTAAGTTAATAAGTATCCCTTTGCTTTTATATTATGTTTAATAGGTACTAATTAGAAACATACGTAAGCTACGGAGGTTCTTTTACATTTCCTCCTGTAGCAAAAACGCTCTCTGAAGATCTGAAACATTAGGTAGAGCAAAATTCCTTGGCTTTAAAAAACAAAAAGTATACTTAATACAAATAAGCTACGAGAATCTACGACGTTCCGCCTACCGTATTTCAAACAAGTAGATTGGTAACTGATCGTGCAATCTCGTTCTTATAACAGCTATTATAAGCAATAAAACTAACGCCGCGTACTACAGAAATTATATTACATACCCTGGCTGGTATCGCCCGAAGGACTTGGTCCGGATTTGTATACTAAGCTCTGTTATTGCTACGTGCTAATAAGATAATAAGTAATAAAATTGTCAGTCGACAAATAAAACCACAGGCTTATAAACTGTTACGAGACACGCTGATAAAATAATAGACTAACAGCAATTCACTTCAGGGGCTTGTTCATTTTATATTTTAATTGATTTACAATTTACCATTTCTGTGTTAGCGTAATCAATTGCGTCCTAACTTATTTCGTTAGTGAAATTCCTTAACAGAACAACCCCGAAGTGTACGTGTAGAACAAACCAAGAGCATTTCGGTCCGAGTCTAGTTTTACACACTAATTGCTGCTAGCTGAAGTGGGCGATGTGATGCGCTATCGCTTCCGAACACTTGTCAATTAGAAGCACAAAGTGCCGCCCCGAAGCTGCATCGCACCACATAAATCTCCGCTGGTCGTTTAGAGCGGCAAACCGTACCTCGACCGATCGCGATGGACTACATACTTCCCAGACTATTTTCCTCGCTAACAACTGTCTCTTTGAGCAATACAAAGATTGCTGCGAACAATACCGATAAATTACTCAGTCTCGGAAGGTACTACTAGGTATACGAGATAAAGATCTCCAATTTCCGTCGTACAAAACAGACTAGAGTTGGCGATTTGCCACCGTTTGTTTACGGATCAGGTTTAAGGCTGGATGAACGCAAATTATGTTAGAGCTAACACCGCGAGCATTTGGGTCGTAGGCTCCGTGACGTCAGCGTGCCGCAGTGAAAGTAACGAGACGCGAACAGCGAACAATGCGTGTCGCTTGCGCAACGCTCGCGATCGCCCTGAACAATGGCGGGTTAATAGAGCCATTCGTCGGCTCATCGCGTATTCATCCACGCCCCCGACGCCTCCGCAACCGACGCCACCGTCGCGATTGATGCCCTCGTAACTCTTGCGGGACAAGGTAGAACCTGCCCTATTGCGGAGCTCCATTTCGGCGCATACATTACTTTGTATATTTTTTGTATGCTTCAACCCAAGCATTGGTAAAGGCAACACTATTAAAAGTGCTCATTTTGGATCAATTAAATTAAAATTAGTCTTCACTTATGGAAAGCTCAAGCTTCTACGACTTGCTCTTGCGACTGCACACTGAAAATTAAATTGCTTTCAAAATATCTGTGTTTCGGTATGTAGAGTACACTGCAAATGAAAGAAACGTACCGAACTAACTATTTACTCATAACGTCCATAAAACAGTGTTATTACAAATCTACTACAAATTATTTCTATCTACTACCAACTCCTTTAGGTATCTACTGGAATTAAAACGGACCCTATGCGATTCTTAACATAAATTATATTCAAGTTAATTCTATATAGAGTATATTTTGTTGTCCTTATCTTCTACGAAACTGTAAGTAACAGGTACAAATTCCTTAGGAAGTCCAACCATTGGTAAGATAGATGCCAGGCTCAGATGGCGATCGGCAAGCGCTAAGCGGCCGAGCGAGTCCAGACGAGAGAGCCGCTAGGACATTTTATTCATAGAGCGCGTGATAAATGAGGAAGGCTTCAGCTGTATCACATTCATTATTGCCCCGCGCCACGCATGGTGTTATCAAAAACTTGTTGCAGTCGCGCGTTACCTACTATAAAACTATCGTTTGGCTCCGGGACTAGCTCCAAACACCATTTGTCGTTCGTAAATAGCAACAAAACTTATAATTCATGTTGACTAGAGCTTTGTTACTTTCTTATGATATATGATGGTATAAAGAAGCGGTAGCCGGCTAACTCTGCCGTACGGTATCGCTGAATTGAATTCAAAGGGTTTATCGCAGTCCTAAGCATTTTATCAATAATATATGAAGTCCTAAGACACTCAATCAATGTGATAAGCTTCTCTGTGTGCATGGAACCAGCAATACTTATAGTCTAGATATTATGTAACATTAGCAGGAGTATGTATATAAACATGATAATTAATTGCTAATTTTTTTTAGCCTGAAAGGCAGACGTAAGAGCAGACGAGCCACCTGATGGTAAGTGGTCATCGTTGCCCATCAACACGAGCAACACCAGGGAATCACCAGTGCAACGCCGTCCCTGAAGAAGAACTCTTTTTACACCTTTCTTGAAGAGCCCCATGTCAAAGCGCTTTGGGAATACCTCAGACGGAAGCTCATTCCACAGCTTGCATGTTCGCGGCAAAAACGATCGAGAAAAACGGAGCGTAATCGTTCGCCACGAATCCAAGCGATGTGGATGAAACTTCAATCTTCGGCGAGTGGTGCGATGATGGAAGGGGGAAGTTGGCACCAAATCGAACAATTCCTCGGAGCACTCACCATTGTTAAGTCAGTAGAACACGCAGAGACATCCAAATGTCTCTCCTAAGACTCAGGTGTTCTAACCTGTGAGTAATTCGTGGGTTGTTGACAACTCGGACTGCGCGCTTTTGTATGGCGTCAAATGGGCTAAGCTGGTATTGTGGCGCCCCTGCCCACAGGTGAGAACAGTACTCCATGTGAGGCCTGACTTAAGCTTTTAAAGCATCAACAAGTGCCCCGCAGTGAAGTACTGCTTCGCCCGGTTTAGGACGCCAAGCTTTTTGGAGGCCAACTTGGCCCTAGTTTCCAAGTGACACCGATACTGCATGTCGCTCGAAATGTCAACACCCAGGATCCCCACACTTTTACTAACGGTGAGCGCGGTACCCTGGAATTGAGGCGCCTTGACAAATGGGGTTTTCTTAGCGGAAAACGCGCAAACACTTCGTGAGGTTGAACTCGACTAGATTAAGTCGACCCCATTCCGAGACTTGCTCCAGAGAGTTCTCGACTTCAGACACAAGTTTGATTCTGCTATCCTCCACATGTGACCGAGAGGCATTTGCAGGGTCTGTATAATAGGCATCTCCCGTGCTGTCATCTGTATAGCAATGAATGCCGGTTGCACGCTCCAGCATGTCATTGATATGCAGAATGAACAGGGTAGGAGACAGCACAGACCCTTGGGATACACCAGCGTTTATAGGTTTCATATCTGAGCAACAACCGTCGACGACAACCTTAATATGTCGCTCAGATAGAAAGCTGGCTACCCAACTGCACAACCTCTCGGGGAGACCGTATGATGGTAACTTCGCGAGAAGAGCCCTGTGCCAGACCCGGTCGAAGGCCTTAGCGATATCTAAGCTGACTGCCAGTGCTTCCCCGTTGCTGTCTAGGGCCTGAGCCCACCGGTGCGTGAGATAAACTAAAAGATCGCCAGCTGAACGACCGTGACGGAAACCGTACTGTCGATCATTGATCAGCTGGCGATCTACGAGATATCCTGGGAGCTGTGTGTTTATTACACGCTCCATCACCTTCGCAAGCAGGGAGGTTATCGCCCTTTTTGGGGATAGGGTGAACTAGGGCTACTTTCCACGAAGACGGTACTATACCAGTGGTGTAGGATAGCGAGAATAAGCGCGTTAAGACGGGAGTCAACTCGGGAGCACACGTCTTTAGCACCACTGCGGAAATACCATCCGGCCCACTCGACTTCTTGGTGTCGAGGGACAGTAGAGCTCGCCTGACAGCCTTTTGAGTAAAAAGTATGTCATTCAGCGAGCTCTCACACCGCAGGATGTTAGGCAGTGTGGCCCCTCCATCGTCAAGAATCGAGTTGGCGGCAAAAAAGGTGCCCAGAAGATCGGCTTTCGCCTTTGCCGTATGGACAACGGATTTATCCGGTAATCGCAGTGGTGGAAGAGATGACCGACAGAAGTTGCCTTCGACAGCCTTAGCTAGCGACCAGAATTCACGACTCCCGGAGGGGTAGCCGACTAGCCGCTCGCCAATCCTGCCGATAAATTTGGCCTTCGCCCTGGACATTTGCTTCTTAGCTGACCGGGAGGCAGCATTGAGCTTCTTCTTGAGTTCTGGGGCAGATGGACAATCCGAAGCGTACGCTGATGCCCAAGCCTGGTAAGCGGCATGCTTGCGGTTTGATGCCGCAATACATGTACCGCCATACCAGGGCTGGATTTTACCACCGATGGATATGACAGAGTTAGGGATAAAGCATTCCATACCCTGCCGTATGACATCAGTTACCAAATCAGCGCACACATTCGGATCCCCCGAAGAGAAACAGAGACATAAACATACACACCCCGGCATGCCGCCTAAATGCGTGCTCCAGCCTATAGCCGGGTTAACACAAGTAAGATATTTCGGACGGTGATGATATCTGTGTCTCCGTCAAAAAGAGTAAGGCCGGCTTTACTGTCCCTAAATGGTGGTGGACAGCATTGAGGTTGGTGTGAATTCCCCTGATGTTGCACATGCCCACGTTCAAAGTGGTAATGGTTTTAGGGGCTGCCGCTGATTTAACCTTTTTCTTTTAATAAAATGCCTTGTACGTAATAAATTCCACACTCAATAACTATATCAATCTTTTTATGTCGTGTAAGCTAACTCAATTACCTTAAAATACGACAAAAACCTATACGAACATTGCATAACATTATTAATAATATAGATGAAGGCAATAGACATCCACTTAATACATCAAGCGTCTCATCATAAAATACAATATCTCTGTAAATATAATAATCCCGTGACAAGTCACGATATCAGCAGTTTCATGGAGCGGTTAACAATCGTTCAATTTGTAGTGCCGGTGACCGCGAGTTTCAACAATGGCTGTGCACGCGACGCTTAGAACCCTACTCGACATTCTCGTACGTAGGATAACGCACAACAATCAAGATGTCATTTTTCAACTACCCACGCTAGGGCCAGCGAACAGTGAGAAATATGGCCGACAACGCACGCACCGTCACACAAAAGAGGCGTCTCGCGGTTGTCGCGATACATATCTACTGGGTGAATAACAAGAAACAGATTCAATTCATCCCTCCTCATGCTTTATAAGTATATTGATCCAAGATATGTCCATGTAAGAACAATGAACAACGTTAAAATACACGACGCGGAGGCAGTTAAAACAAAACGACTACTATTCAGATATTCAAAAATGTCTGTGAAACAAACGTATTCCAAGACTCAATAACCAAATATACTTAATGTGGATAACGAGTTTGACTAAATTGACAGCGGTACATGTGCGTCAAGTAGCTGAACACAAGGAGCGCGTTTACGTGTTTCGGTATTCTCTGCCACGCTCATTACGACAATTCACAGAAGTCGATGGATAATTTATCGCCGGTGGAAGATGGAAACTCGCTGCGAGAAATGATAGTAATTATTGACACGAACCACCGCTTGGAGCATAAATCCGCCATCCGCTCAAAAGATCACAACCGGCCACTAACTCGAAAATTCCACATTCATAACGGAGCGAGCCCTTGGGGCACGGCGCGGCGGCCCGCCAACCCGTTCGGAAATCGCAATAGGTATTCGACGCGAAATTACACGGATAACGTGCCCGATAAACTTATACACAAATAACGGGAACTTTCCTACACTCATATGAAAAGTCCTCCCAGTTCTAATTACCGCCTGATAACCTGATTGATTTATAGCTCAACATTTAGTAACGTCTCACGAGTGTTTAAATATGAAATCAAATTGGGAAGAAATCGAATTGATTCTTGATCCCACTTGAGACCGAATAATTGTCGACAAATGATAAAATATTGAAGCCTTGATTATTATTTATGGCGAAAATAAGAAGGATTATGTAATAAAACCGACTTACTGTGAATAGAAACGCATAAACATTTGACTTAAGTGTAATCTGGTGATTTTTATGGGTATAATAAAGATACTACTTTTTACTCAGGATCTGAGTAGGTGTCAATTTTATTACACGTGATACTTGTAAAGGCTATAAGAGCGATCAGTTTCATACAATTCAAAGTAGAAGTAGAAACAAATGGGAGAGCTTAGTCCGATCCTTAAAGGAAGTAATTTCTATTCGGCGCCATCTTTTGTGTGACACAATGGCACATCGATCGCTAACGTTGCACGGAAACGTTCGGAAAACACTAACGAGTGGCGAGCGCAGCTAATTGAAGTTATAGCTGGGCGTCGTCCGCGTCGCTGTGATTAGTGAAGCAAACTAATGGCGTGTTTCGACACCAACACTCCGCCGCTCCATCGATCAAACGACGTCGTCGCTGATCAGATGGTGATTTATGCCTTTAATTTAATGTTATTTACCCAGCTTTGCTAAAATGATAGACACTGACCATTAACTTTCATAGGTTTTGAAATAGAATGGGTACAAAGATAACTTTTTACAAAAAAATAACCGACGAAAAAAAACCACTCGTCAGATGTCGCTCAAATACGGATCATACGACAAGCACTATCTTTCGAAAAAAAAAAACATCAAAATCGGAGCACCCAGTCAAAAGTTACGAGGTAACGAGCATATCTTAAATTCCCATTATTGAGAATAACTCAAAAACTTACCGCCAGACGGCGCTAATCTATTCAATTTGTGATTAAACACGCACTACAAAATCAATTCACTGTGCATCATTTATTACTGTCACATTATTCGAAAAGGTCATAGAGTTGACGGCTAATTACCTCGCTAGTGACGGTTGTATTGGATCCCAGGTGAGTATTGCACAATGTCAGATAACCGAACCGTTCGACATTTCAAAAGTGCTCTATTTAGAGCTTGTTACATCTATATTGCGGTTGCATGACAAGTACTCGTAGAACTAAATCGTTATGGTTTTTAGGGTTCCGTACCCAAAGGGTAAAACGGGACCCTATTACTGAGACTTCGCTGTCCGTCCGTCCGTCCGTCCGTCCGTCTGTCACCAGGCTGTATCTCATGAACCGTAATAGTTACACAGTTGAAATTTTCACAGATGATGTATTTCTGTTGCCGCTACAACAACAAATACTAAAACACTGAATAAAATAAATATTTAAGTCGAAATATGGCTTCGACGCTTCAGCGATAAATTAGTTACCTTTCGGCCCAAGAGATAGCGTTGCTTGTGGCTACAAAAAACTAAAGTAAATATTTAAGTGAGGCTTTCATACAACAGACCAGATTTTTTTGGCGTTTTTATACTTAATGGTACCCTTCGTGCGCGAGTCCAACTCGCACTTGGCCGATTTTTAATAATGCTTAGACGAGCACAAAAATCATTGTTTTTATGGTTTACTACTACTAGTGAACAGCCCTCACTTCGCGTCGGGACCCGTAGGTATCAGCCGCGTAGGTCCCGCTCCCGTAGGAATCTCGGGATAAAAAGAAGCCAATGTGTTATTCTGGAACTTAAGCTATAGCACTGCCAAGTTTCATCCAAATCCGTCTAGTAGTTTTTTTGTGTAAGAGTAACAAACATCTCACAAACTTTCGCATTTATAATATTAGTAGGACAATTTATAATACGACGAAGGAAAATGTAGGCTTTTTACGCTGCATTTACGTACTCGGTCGAAAGTTCAGATTATAATGACAATTTATAAGTGTAAAATTGCACAATTTCTTGTTTGTATTAGGGCGATTGCTGCCGGGTTAGCTAGTCAGTTATAATTGACAATATAAGTTAATTAAATGCCTGTCACCAACTACCTTGTCTACAGGTTTATCAATACAATAATAAAAAAGGCAGTAACGACATAAATACCTGTGAGATGGTTCCCGGTGAACTCGAAGTCGTCGTCCTGGTCCCAGTGCTTCAGCGACAGGTTGCCCAGCGGCGTGGCGTTCGCGAACTCCAGGTTCGCGAAGTGCCAGTCCAGGATCTGTCTGTCTCGCACCGACAGATACACCGAGCTGCGAATTTGTTTGTTTATTAGATAAAAATATCGATTTGACACTGGCCGCAATAATAAATGTTGCAGAATCTAATTTTTTTTACAATCGATATAGGAAATATATTTGTATTTTCCGACCGACGTTTTACGAAAATATGCCTTCTACTCTCCTTTGCATCCTGTTACGTGAAGTGTTTTTTTTTATTTTCTGAGATATTAGTAGGGAATAGAGAAAAGTAAGTAATAGGGAATAGAAAGAAATAGGGAAGCAGGGATGAATCTGTTCGCGTTAAATAAAATATAATTATGAATGTGAATCGTAACTATTTAGTAACCGTTTAGTAACCGTGGAGCCGGTTACACTTTTTTAGAGGCGACCATCTCAGTCCTCAGGGGTAGCAACGCATTTGTGACCGAATTAGAACGAGACTCATTGAGCCTAGTTCTGGGTCAGTCACAATTGTCATGGGTGGCAGCGGAAGGTGGTGCTGCATGCTCGTTTGCTATCTTAATTCCATAAAAAAAGAAAAAAAACCATACAAATATTTGTAATTAAATAAAAGATAAGCTTTATTAACACTGGAGCTTGCATTTTCAAATGTATATTACAAACTAGAGTTCTAATACGGTCAGAATTTCAGTAAGCTTACTAAGAAATTCCTTCCTTCGTTAAAAATACTTTACCTCGGCGGATTAGCCTCTAACTGAGTCAATTTTTCCTCAATGGTGGCGTTTTGTGTGGACAACGTCTCGTATTCATTGCACAGTTGCCTCATTTCTCGGTTGAGACGGCGAAAATTGAACTCTTGCAAGATGCCTGCGTCTCCCGTTGCACCTTTCTTTCTCTCTACGACCAAGGCGTCTTTTTCGTTCTTCATTGACTTCAAAAGTTCTTGGATATCGGCCATTCTAAAAAATACCGCGTGTGTATACTTTTGTATGCAATTTAATTAGTGTAAATAGATATTTGTTTGGGGTTAGAAAGTTGTTGTATTCTCGTTTTTTGGATTCAAATTAAACTTATCGAACAATTTTTTGTCAATTATTTACATGGGCGTAGCCACGGTGGGGCAGGGTGGGGCACTTGCCCCACCCTGGCTCCTATTTGAGGTACCTTATGGGGCACTTGCCACACCCTGGCTCTGACCTGAGGTACCTTACAGGCACCTAACCTAAAAAATTAAATTATCCAGGCACAAACTATACATAATATCCGTAAGAAAGTTAACACTTAACACGTTAACACGTTCAGTGCCTCTATTATGAGTTGTTGTAGTAAACGTAAAGGACGTTACTATTGCAGTTAACGTTTAGAATTTGTATGAGAATCCGTACAGCGCCTCTAGCGGTTACGATCGAATAGTCTAATACTGTAGTTACATTATGAGCTATTATGAGTTTTGGAAATGAAACTACAGCGGGTATCGTAAAGACGTGAGACGGTACAGTTTCCGTTACGTTATGTTGGCATCCATGAGTAATACCTCTCTCATTCTTTTATTATGATGTCAACAAGGATAGAACGAGACCCTGGCCAGCGAGCCAACATTTGTGAAATTAAAAAAACAAGTCTATGGATGCTCTATAACCCGACTAAATTAGGAAATGTGAAAGAAGAGTGGAATTAATGGCGGTTTGGTACCTTTTCAATTTAATTACATTAGCGTTCTGCGTCAGTCGCATTCAGTGTCAAACTGTGGTGTCAAAGTGTTGCTAACTTTGATGTTTTAAATATCTAGATGGGACATCGAATCCGCGAAAACGTGTCAAAAAATTGTGGCTAACTGTTAGCCACAATTTTTATATTTTTAGCAACTAGAAGTGAACGCAAAATAAAAATCACATTTAACAATTAATTACACGCAAATTTAAATGACAGGATATTTAGTTTAACCATTCAAACGAGCAGTGGTTCCCCTTGCCAAGTGAACTCGACGTGAATTGCCCGCAGACTGAGCTCGCCAACGTTTATATAGACTTCATAGCTTCATACTGACAGGAAATACGTCACTCTTCTCCTAACAATATCATTACGCACACATTACGCACACATAGACAATAGACGAACGGGTAAAACATCGTCTGCACGCACACATGCTTGATAATGTTGCCTTGTTTTTTTTTTGTTTTCATTGTAGGGCGACGCTCAATCTAGACATTTAAAACATCAAAGGTTGCTAAATATTTTGTTGATCTCGCAAGTTCAAAATTTCATTATTTTCATCTCTGCGTTCGGTTGCGTGAATCATTTGCCAAGCAAAATAGTGCCTAGCCATGATTTTGTTGCGTGAGTGCCGTAACTACTACGGGTAACGTAATTTACTATAGCATCTGTCAAATTTGTGACTCGTAATACCAAATTGTAAGTAAAACATGACCGCAAGTACTGTATTTAATAGAGTTATGCGCATTTACTATTAAAGCAGCGTTTTCACGATAGCATCAATAGTAACGTCCTTTGCGTTTACTACAACAACTCATAATAGGGGTACTGGGGTTAATTTTTTCACCTAACCGCAAGCGTGTCCCATAGCATCCATCTGCCCCATGGCGAAGGCCAAATTCATTGGCAAAATTGGCGAGCAGCTAGTCGGCTACCCGACTACCCGGAAGTCGAGAATTCTAAGGCTAAGGCTGTCGAGGGTAACTTCTGACAGTCTTCTTTTCCACCACTGCGATTACCAGATAAATCAGTTGTCCACACGGCAAAGGGGAAATCCGAACTTCTTGGCACCAGCTTTGTCGCCAATAGGTTCGTCATGTCTGTCTGTCTGTCCGTTAGTCCGTATGTCACAGCTACTTTTTTCCGAAACTATAAGAACTATATTGTTGAAACTTGGTAAGGAGATGTATTCTGTGAACCGCTTTAAAATTTCCATGCAAAAATAGAAAAAAGCAATAATTTTTGAGGGTTCCCCTTACTTAGAACTGAAACTCAAATTTTTGTTTTCATCAAACCCATACGTCGTATATATGGATAGGTCTTCAAAACTGCTATTAAGGTTTCTAATATCTTTTTTTTTTCTTAACTGAATAGTTTGTGCGAGAGACACTTCCAAAGTGGTAAAATGAAATAAGAGCATTATAAAACTAAAGAAAAGTATAATGTACCTTACCATGTAAACTTCCACCCAAAATTGGTTTGAACGAGATCTAGTAAGTAGTTTTTGTTAATACATCTTAAATCCTAAGCGGCAATTTACCTTTCATTTTTCATTCAATCAACTCAAATATACTCATAAGTCTGTCAGACGAGCACTACTCAGTAGTGACTACTGTCCCTTGATACCACGAAGTCGAGTGAACTAGATGGTGTTTCCGCAGTGGTGCTTAAGACGTGTGCTGCCGAGTTTACTCCCCTTTCAAAGACATTGATAATACGCGAAAATAGGCTTTCGCGTATTATCAATGTACAGCCCCTAGGATATCTGGAGGATCGCCAGCTAATCAGTGATCGGCAGTACGTGTTTCTTCACAGACGTTCAGCTGGGGATCTTTTAACATATCATACTCATCGATGGGCTCAGGCCCTTGATAGCAACGAGGATGGCGATCATCCTGGATATCGCTAAGGCCTTCGACCGGGTCTGGCAGGGCTCTTCTCGCGAAGCTTCCATCTTACGGTCTCCCTGAGAGGTTATGCAGTTGGGTAGCCAGCTTTCTATCTGAGCGACATATAAAGGTCGTAGTCGACGGTTGTTGCTCAGATATGAAACCTATAAACGCTGGTGTTCCCCAAGGGTCTGTGCTGTCTCCTACTCTGTTCATTCTGCATATTAATGATATGCTGGAGCGTGCAACCGGTATTCATTGCTATGAAGATGACAACACGGAAGGAAACTTGTGTCTGAAGTTGAGAACTCTCTGGAGAAAGTAATGGGGACGACTCAATTTAGTTGAGTTCAACCCCGACAAGGTTGCGCATTTTTCGCTTAGGAAACCCCATTTGTCATGACGCCTCCATTCCAGGGTACCGCGTACACTGTTAGTAAATGTGTCGGTGTGTCGATATCATCTGGAAGCTAAGGCCAAATTGGCCTCCGAAATGCTCATGAACCGGGCGAAGCAGTAATTCAATGCGAAGGACCTACTGATGCTTTATAAAGCTCAGAACAGCTCTCACATGGAGTACTGTTCTCATCTCTGGGCTGGGGCGCCACAATATCAGCTTAGTCTTTGACGCCGTGCAAATGCGCGCAGTTCGAGTTGTCAACGATCCACGAGTCACTAACAGGTGAGAACACCTAGGTTTTAGGAGAGAAATAGGATGTCTCTGCGTGTTCCAACGACTTTACAACGGTGAGTGCTCCGAGAAATTGTGCGATTAGGTGCCAACTTCACCCTTCCATCATCACACCACTCGCTAAAGATTGAAGTATCATTCTCATCCCTTGGATTCGTGACGAACAAGGACGCTCCGATTTTCACGATCATTTTGCCGCGAACTTGCAGGCTGTGGAATGAGCTTCCTTCTGAGGTACGCCCGGAGCGCTTTAATATGGGGTTCTTCAAGAAAGGTGTAAAAAGAGTTCTCCTTCAGAACCGGCGTTGCACTGGTGACTCCCCTGGTGTTGCTCATGTCCGTGGGTGACGATGACCACTTACCATCAGATGGCTCGTCCGCTTTCACGTCAGCTCTTTAGGCTATAAAAAAAGACCGTGGATATAGTTTGCTAGTTAAGGCCATAGGTACCTATTATTTCAGAAAGTTGCCCCACCCTGAACCCAGGGCTGGCTACGCCCATGATTATTTATAACTTGGAGTATAATCCCACTTGAAGATAAGTAAGTGGTGATGAGGATTTGGGTGCTTTAGGGTCCGTTCAGACAGACCGGCTCGGAGAGGAGAGCAGATTTTTATCACGATGGAAACAGAGTTTATTTTTGTATTTGCACATATTTTGTCATTAGGAATGCCCGAACGCGTTCAGTGTGAAATAATAAAAGAAGCCGACTGGCTCCGATTGCGTATTCTTTCTCGCTCTTTCTCGGCAGCATTTAGATCGATCACTTAGAAACTCAGAATCGACGCTAGCCGCTGGGCTATGACTGCTTCCATATGAGCGATTCAATACTTGGAACTTTATGCATTGCATTATCGTACGGGTAATGTTTGGAATTACTTACTTATTTATGTTTGTCTTAAGTTTCTCTTGAAGAGTTGTTACTGCTTTTAGATGTTGTATCTGCAATGAATAAGAAATAATTAGACATTATTAAACAATTGTGTATTTGACGATTTGTTTTTCATCACAGATGTAACTGCATTTTACATAAATCATTCTAAATTAATAAATAATTATGCATAGATATTTATGTAAATAAATAAAACGCCTACACACTCATTTCTGTGTCGTGGGCAGGTCGTGGGTATAAAACACATGAAACTTTTTTTTCAGTAATGGTGGTAACAAGATGTCTTTAGCCATTAAGTATACAATCTCACAACTAGCACCAGTTAGTCATGGAAATCAGTCGAAAGTTTTTATCTTACCTGTTTGTGTTTAACATTCTTCTGCTGCAGCTTGATGACCCACTCGAGCGCCTGGCCGAGCGACACGGGCGTGTCGTTGTAATAGTTAAAGTCCACCTGGTGCGACAGGTACGACGTCGCGTCCAGCAGACGGTTGAATTCTCGCTCCACCTGGGAAGGAAATGGACGTACGAAATCATTTTGTATCGGTACTAGCGATAAGTTGCTTTCTAAATTGTGGAAGAGGTTATTTCTTCGAAAGGGTTCAACAACAAACCTGACGTTCATTTACATAAAATAAATTTTCTAGATATCGACGCTTGAAAGGCTATAATTACCAAGCGACATGTTGACAACTTTACACTAGAGCAATTTAAAGTTTTTTTCTCGGAAAAAATCGTAAATAATCGTCTATTAGTCAAAACTTCTCCATTCAAACGAATTTTAAATGCATTTTAGAGGCTAAGTAAACCCTTATTTAACGATTATGAATTCTCTCATTATTTTGAGAAATAGTGTCGCTTAGTAAAAATTTCAATCAACATCACAAACAGTTAAAAGTTACTTACCGACCACAACATTTTATTTTAGAAGAGGTAAAATTGTCTAAATATCAGTTGTACAATTTTGTTTGAAGCAAAATGTCTCATTCAAGAAGAATGCATGTTTGACGTACAGGTAAAATGATCTAAATCGAAATCTCAACACTTTTCTGCCGGGCAATTTTATCCTAGTACAAAGTACAAATTACATAAGGCTAGTGTATGATTCTTTTGAACAAGCGACAATGAATTAATTAAATAACGTGATTAAGATCAATTTCTCTTGTTTAAAACTTTAGTATTATTTAAAGTAGTAATTTTACAAGTAAATTTGGTGTATTAGGTGAACTTATCAATAACATTTTAACAAGGCGTTATGTAAAAATTTTAGAAAAAAATCTACTAAGTATATTACTTTTTCAACTCCATTTTATTACGGAAAATAATTGCTTTTTACAAAAAAAATAACCGACTTCAACCTTCATAAGCAGAGATAACTCAAAAACTACTAGCCAGATGGCGCTCAATTCCACATATAAGTGTAAAGTTCTCGTCACTACAAATTAATCCAGCCCAAACACTAGATAACTGCAGTAAATCGTTGAGGAGTTCCCTCGACTGTCTTTCGGCTTCATCAGATCGACTCCAGACCTTCATGAAATGGTAGTGCTTTAATGAACTTATGATAACATGAAGAAACACACTAGTCTTCCATACAATTTTCGAAAGTTCCCCTCGATTTCTCTGAGATGCCATCATCAGATCCTGGTGTCCTTATCAGGGGACCCCACTGCGCATATCTACTTTACAACAAAAAAAGAATTATCAAAATCGGCCCATAAACGACGAAAAAATCGCTGAACACCCATAAAAAAAAAGCATATATACGGTGGAATTGAGAACCTCCTTCTTTTTTGAAGTCGGTTAAAAACTACTAAATGAAAATAAGTACAAATTTCCGGGAGGTAAAAAGTCTTAAATGACGAGACCAAAAAGAATTTATTTGGCTAAAATATCTTATGTAATACTCATACCGTGGATAATGTAAGGTAAAAAGTACTTTATGATTTTACACATAAATTCAAGTCAAGACAAAAATTACTAAATGTATAAATTTGAAATCTAATACTTCCTAAAAGAAAATTATTCATTTCACGGTAAAATTTTAGTCGCTTGGTTGCCGAAAACTGTGAAAATTATTATTTTTTCGTATTACCAAGCGACAACAAAACTCTTCCTATTGTTACGAAAGTGGGACCATTCAACGCAGAAATTTTTTCTGATTTCAATGATATAATTATATAACTCAATATCGTCCACAGTGTCGCTTGGTAATTTTTGCCTTTCAAGCGTCGATATTCACTTAATCCTTCTCATGTTATTATTATTATTATTTTAAGATCATATACATATTTCCTTTTATTAACATAAAACAGGCAGTAAGTGCCAATGACATTGGCCGGAACTACAGCGACCTATTATAATTTCGCACTGAAAATCAGTGACCGTTGGTTCGCTTTCGCGTCACCACGGTATAGGCTGAGTGCGGCCTTTTTCATCAGTTTTCGCTGCGGTAGCTTTACGTCATTATTGTGGTCACGAAGTTTTTGTGTAAACATAATCTCGGTCTTATGAAGTTAAGTAGTTACTGCAGCGATTGTCTATGAAATAAATTTCTTTCTTTCTTTCTTTCTTTTTCTTTCTTATACTCAGAATTTATGTAATATGTAAAAATCACACTCTAATATATTGTATTTTATTATTAGCTACGCGACTCCAACGCAATCTACAATTCGTCGACACACACTGTTCACTGACAGGACAAGCATCGTAAACGCATCGCCTCGTGTGCGGAACTTGGTAAATATAATTATATTATAAGGCGTCGACTCACGAGCGACGCATAGAATACCTAGATAAGATCCTATGCGCATGTAAATAGCGCAGTGTAAGAACGGCCTAAGCATTACCCAAGAGTATGAAGACCTTTCATTTTAAAAAGCATGTTATATATTTACCATTTCATCTTTATGTTTCGGCACCTGATTCCCAGTAGCTTCATAAAGCGGGCATTTTTGCTTAATTTTGTGAAGTTCCATGTTCATTTGGACCGACAATGTGGTGACGGGATTTCCGCCTAATCCGGTGACCACCATAGCACCTGCAATTAATCCATTCTTGATGAGTAAATATGTACAATTGTACAGGCACCTATTTACTGGAAAACCTGAACCCCTATATGTTTGTACACTACACACATGTATGTACACTATGCTGGTGGAAATTGGTAGAGAATTTAGTAACCAATCTCAGTGTAAATAAAAAATCGGACATAACATAACCAAAACCCACAAACAAGGATTTATCTGTCAAAGTCTGCTGCAGTTTAAAATTTAAACCTGCCTGCAGGTCACTATACCAGATCAATATTATTATTTACTTATCTTCAAGTTGTTCAGAAATAGAAAACTTCATCAATATTTAGAACTCATATATTTAAAGGCATTAAAAATGCTTTATATGAGTTGTATCTGACATGTCCTGATGATAATTTTTATGAATTATTTCTAAAGACTATCAAACACTAAAAACATAGCCATACCTAAATCAGCAACATAAGGACCTTTCCTGTAGGTAACAACACGCCCGCCGACGCGATCTCGTCCTTCCAAGATGACAACCTCACAACCAAATGACTGCAACTGTCTTGCTGCAGCCAAGCCTGATACTCCTGCAAAAGTATTACATAGTGTTATAAATCATGATAATGTTTTTGTTTTTTATTAAATGTACTCTTCTTCTTTATCACAATTTAAACCACAATTTAAAGACTAACTACTACTACTTAAAGACTGTGTTCCGTCAAATATTTATGATGATGCTAATGTATACAAGGTAATAATACTTTGAGTTATAAGACTCATTTATAGTGGGATTTTATTGACTTACCGGCTCCAATTATAATGACTTTAGGTCTTTGTTTGCCCTTCGGTGGGTTTGGAATAGGTGTGACTCGCTCATAGATGCCATAGTTAATAAACCCGTGCCTCTCTAAGAATGTGTGAGCCCGCAATATTAATGCTGGATCTCCATTATATGGTGGCTGTAAAAGAGAAATTTACACGCCATTAAAAAAACTCGTCGTGCCACCAGTCGTACCACCAGTGGAACGACGAGGAATTTGACATTCCTCCTCGTACCACCGACTGTTTGCTCTACTTTAAAATAATGTTTGCTCTACTTTAGATAAATGTTTGCTCTACTTCAGATGTAATAATAATAATAATAATAAACGCTAACACACTCATACCCCCCCAGTAGGTTACTAGGTACCTGTGTCGCGGGTGGCATGGACTACACATTATAACACATTACAATTACACCCATGACCCGAGTACAAATATTTATCTGCCACATAAATAATTATTTTTAAAATAATAATAATAATTATTATTATTTAAAAATATTGTCTGCCCGGGTTAATTTCCGGAACGAGAACAGAACGGAAGTTTTTGTAATTCAACTGCCAATTAAATTACAAAAACTATTATTTGTCTAATACCCATAATTATTCATAAAGAAGGCTAAATCCCGGAAAATGAATCGGTTTCTGGGGTATAAAAGATTTTAACTGGACATTATATTCTATACAATATAGGATTATTTATACTTTAATATTTTACATTTTTGTTGATAATCTCTATACCTAATGTTAATTTCAACGAGGTAATAATTAATTTTCAATCAAATTGTTTAATTGAAAATTAATTATTACCTCGTGTATGGACTTGAGTACAGTAGAACCAAATTAATAATGCGCATAGCGATCTTCGCCATTGTTCGGCATCGGTCGTATTTCCGAAGCGTTGGGAGATGATATCTACATATATAGAGTGGAAAGTACATTTACTTCATGCATAATTTAATATATATTTTTTTTTTGTGGTAAAAGAGATAAATTAATATTGATTTATCAGTAACGAGATTTCACGCATGACCCACATAGGAAAGCGACGACGACGATTTAACGATGGAAAAAAGAAGGTTTAAATGAAAAGAAGATTTAGGTATAAGTATTAGGAAAAAAAAGTTTTATTTAATCAGAATCGTATAACAGAACATAGGTTAATATTTAATCAGAATCAGGGAGATTCTCTATTCCTGACATCATAGAGTCATCGGAATTTTCATCAAGGTCTCCAATTTCACTTATATCACTGCTATCTCCTGTGTAAATAATCATTTCATCTGAATAACTATCGATTCTTGACTCATATTTCCTATACTCATCTTCGCATTTAAGGGCATGATCACGAACTTTTTTCCATTCTTCCGAACCTATATTGTTGATTTTTTCTAAAATAGCTTCTTTAACTGACGTAACGTTCATTGCAATATTTCTTTTGGCAACGTGTTGTTTTATTTGCGCCCAAATGTTTTCGATGGGGTTGAAATCTGGATGATATGGTGGCAATCGTACAATTTTATGCCCATGCTCCTCCATTATACGGTCTATGGCAAATTCTGTGTATTGTTCTTTGTGTCTTTTTATAATTTCGTACAATTCAGGTTTGAGTTTATTTGGGTCATGAAAACATTGTGTTGTTGTAACCACGCAATCATTTGTGGTTTGGGTGTATTTGAGTTTGGTGGTTTTACAGACAGCTTATTATGATATGGGGCATTATCAATTACCAACACACTATTAGGAGGCAAGTTGGGAATCAACTGATTGCGTAGCCAAGTTTGATAACGTTCGGCGTTTATTTCTTTATGATAGTCACCTTCTGAGTCGACACATTTATGTAACATTAAAACCCCTGAGACGAAGCCTTTTTCATTGCCTGCATGTACAATAATAATTCGCTCTCCTTTAGAAATGGGTTGTTTAATACCTTTTTTGCTGCTGTCTTGCCAAGTTTTACCTTTAGTATGCGATGTATGCACGTATGACTCGTCCATAAATACTATGTTTCTACCAGCATTTCTCAGCTGTTGTATTTCTCGGAGATATTTGATCCTTTTTAAACGTATATCTGGCTTTTCCATAAGTAACCGTCGGTTGGTATCAGTTTTCAGAAACCTAAACCCCATGTCTTTCAAGATGAGCCTTAAAGTCTCTACACAGCCTTTGAAATTAATAGCTTCGATTAACTTTTTTCTCAAATTATTTACAGTTGGGAGTTCTTTGAGCGTCAACTGAAAATTGTATATCATATTTCGAATTACACAATAGTCGAAATCATCAAGTCCCATCCGAAACCTACTTTTAGGTTTTCCTTTTTTAGGTGTGGAAAATTTCATTGATTGATTTTGCCTTTTTTCGTTCAATATATTAGTCAAAGTTCAGCGTGAAATTCCTGTAGATTTTGTCACACGCTCCTGAACTTTTTTAAAATAACCGTCATGGTCGTTTTTGAATACATTAGCTTCATTTAAGAAATAAAGGTACACATTAAATACCATTTGCCGTGCTTGTGAGTTAAGCGGCTTCCCACGTTTAAATTTATCCACTATGGAAGGATTCGATCTGAAAGAAGATGAAATGGGCGGAGTTGTAACATTCTATCAAATTTATGTAAGCTTTTTATGTGTTTTATTTTTTATGTGTATTCTATTTGAATTTTATTAAAATGACGAGTTAAAAATATATTATATGTACCCTGTATGTATGTATGTTTAAACTTACCTCTGAAAACAAAACCAATAAGGGTGTGTAATATCAGCTCTATATATTCTCTATATATGACAAATTGACAACTGACTGACGTTCAACTCACCGGCGGCGCCCGTCGACCGCCGCCGACCGTTCGAACTTGTTATCGATTGATATTGACTCCTATTTCTATCGCACAAGATGCTAAATGCAAGAGCATTGGTTAGGGCTCTTACGATTCAATAATTCGGTTGTTTCCGGAAACGCGACCACTGGCGAAGATTTGTATGCGCATTATCAATTTGGTTCTACTGTAATGTGTAGTGACGAGAACTTTACCTAGATGGGTCGAATTGAGTGCCATCGTTCATTTTGCATTACTCGACATTATTTCGACACAAATCCAGCAAGAAAACCTACAGTAACTACTGATTTTGAGATCGCGTTAAGTAATGCAATTTGTAAATTTTATCCTAACCTTACAATAAAAGAATGTTATTTCCATCAACATCAAAGTCACTGGCACTCTACTATTACCTATGGGAAAAGAGATATCAATTTATTTACTAGAACAAAATTATTAGTACATAACAATAATAATAATAAATGTATACAATTATAACTCTAAACTAACTAAAAATTTACTCCGTTGTATCAGCGACCCAAAGAGGGTCTTGGTCTCCGACACGAGAGATCGCCATTTGACACGATCCCCGGATATCTCTTGCCAATTATTGACTTGTAGTTCCCGGAGATCCGCCTCGACACTTATCGATCCAGCGATATCTGGCCCTATACACCATCTTAAGAAATTTTCAAATCCCAAAGAAATTAGTGGATATGATGGAAGTGGCCACTAAAGATAGTAGAATGAAGGTCCGAGTTCTAAAAGACTTCACGGAAGAGTTTGCGGTAGTCACTAGACTTTAACAAGGAGATGCCCTGTCGCCTATGCTTTTTAATTTAGTATTGGAGCATGTCCTCAGATCAGTGTTAACTTTAGACGGAGGAGTACAATTGAATGGAAAGCACAAGGTGATAGGATATGCGGATGACCTGGCTTTGCTCGGAAAATCCTGTGATGAAGTGCAAGAATCTGCAAAAGTCCTTGAAACTGAAACTCGGTAGGGCCTAGAGCTCACCCGGGGAAGTACCACCGCCCGCCACGGTACTTAGTACCATTCCTACCGTGTAATAATTGTTTTAAGAACAATTGTGTTCCGGATAGGAAGGTGTGGAGCCGGTTACACTTTTTTAGAGGCGACCATCTCAGTCCTCAGGGGTAGCAACGTATCTGTGACCGAATTAGAACGAGACTCATTGAGTCTAGTTCTGGGTCGGTCACAGTTGTCATGGGCGGCAGCGGAAGGTGGTGCTGCATGCTCGTTTGCTATCTTAATTCCATAAAAAAAAAACTCGGAAGGTGGGTCTGAATATTAGCCACGAGAAAACAGAATATCTCCACATGAAAAGATACCGAAGAGGAGATTGCCATTCGAGTTCAAAACACTTTGTGCTGCAGTGCGGGTCTGCACAAGGTTTTAGTATCCAGGCTTCTCAGCAGAAACACCAAGATAAGAATATACAATACGGTCATAAGACCTACATATAATGATGTATGTGTGCGAGGCCTGGACATTGACACAAAAAAAAGAAAATAAACTTCTTATCACAGAAAGAAAGGTCCTACGCAAGATCTTGGGCCTGTGCAAGGACCCGACGAAGGTTGGCGAATCCGAAAAAATGCCGAAGTATAACAACTCATAGCCCAACCCAATATCATGGGAGAGATAAAGGCACACAGACTCCGCTGGCTCGGTCATGTTGAAAGAATCGGAGAAGATCGGGGGGTGTATACAATTGTATAGAAAAATATGTAAGTGACATGTAAAGTAGAGCAAACATTGAGTGGTACGACGAGGAGTTACAATTCTTCGTCGTACCACTGGTGGTACAAGGAGGAATGTCAAATTCCTCGTCGTTCCACTGGTGGTACGACTGGTGGAACGACGAGGAATACACCATGCAAATTACACCAAATACTTCTTCAGGATCAACTGGACATATCAAAATTACATTAGAAATTTTAGCATGGATAGATAAATAGATTACATTTATTTATAAACAGGCAATTCCTTACATTATGAAATCTAAAGAAATGTAAATGCTGTGATACTAACTATTCACCCAAACGAAAATGTACACTTACTTCCATTTTGAGAACAGCATATTCTGCAGTGAGTTGTTTCTTAGGGTCTTCAAACCATAATTTTAGGATGCGATTACGAATTTGAACAAAAGCGAGACTGGATGGCCCTTGTAAATCAGAAAAGCACTCTGCTTCCAGGGAAGTCATTTTGTCAAATGGTAGACGGGACTGAAAAGCTGCTCCTTCCAAGCTGAAGAATAACATTATCATTTTATAATTTTAAAAACATGTTAGCATTATCAATATACTAGGCTAACCCAGCAGACATCGACCTGTAACATATATTATTATTTATTGTATTATCTTAGTTTGTAATGTAGCCTTCCTCAATAGATGGAATATTCCACACAAAAAGAATTTTTCAATTCAATACAGTAGTTCCTTAGATAAGCATTCAAACAAACTCTTCCGCTTTATATAATTTGTAGAAGTATAGATATAAAACTTCTATTACAGAGTGATTAAGTAACTGACTGATTCGTCAACCTAAAAGTACTTAACGCACGAAGCTGCTATACAAGTTTAGAATTTTTTTGAGAATGCTTTTGAAATGTGAAAAGCTTTTTTGATCAAAAGAGATGGAAAAGAAGAATACTTTACCTATTTAACATTTCTTTGTAATTTATTTCTTCGATATCATCTCTATTGGGTTCCTCAATGATGACCGGCTTATCTTCTTTTTTCGCTTCTTTATTATCATTTGTACGGCTGGAAGACGACTCACGCCGGCCGGCAACAGACGCAGGGCTGGTTGATGTAATCTTACTCTTCTCAGACTGATCAGACTCAGAATCATCTTGTTTTAACTTCTCATCGAATTCCCGGTTCTCAACCTGAAATCGATAAACATAACCTCTTTACACTCAAGTTCCACAATAACACGTCCAAGTCACAAAAATACAAATTGAAATTACTTTTGCGCGCTTTCTGCGACTCATTTTTAATACGAGTTTTATTGATAATGAGAGTTAAGTTATAAAATACTGAAAATTATCAGTGGAAAATAGACAAACAATACAACACTCGGAATCAAATCAAAATAAACTAAACAATAGGGATGCCAACTTCTAAAATGAATTGTCAAAAAAAAAACGTCAAGTCACATGTCAAAATCACCAAAATTATTTATTTCAATGTATCGATGTAGATGTCGATAACATGTAGTACAATTATTTGAGAACTATTTCTACAACATTACTGCCCCAAATTGAAAGCATCTTTAACCCCCGCAAAAGGGAGGTGTTATAAGGTTGACCTATCTGTCTGTAGCATCGTAGCACAAAATATTATCTAATTTGTGACCGTAGCTTCTGAACGAATGAATCGATTTGAGTGCGGTTTGAAATTAAATTGGCGAAAAATATAATTACTATTATTTATTAACTTAATTATTATAAATATTTGTTGGAGTGTTTTATACCCTTTGAATTCCAGCGAAGTGAACGTACTATGAAATCATGACAGCATAAATGCTGTCGTTGGAAGTTAATAGAATAATCATTAGCACATTAGAGGATTTTCTTAGTTGGGGAATTATTAAGTTCCTACTGTCCCCAAGCACCGATACGCACCAGAAAATACAATCAAGAATAAAAACTAAAATCAATTGCACGTCTTTTGTTGCTATGATTTTACAAATTCGGTACAAATCAGTGTAAAAATTTCGATTATAGTAATGTATCGATTATGGTTGATTCATCAGATGGTTTTAATTAACCGACTTCAAAAAAGAAGGTTCTCAATTCGACCGTATATATGCTTTTTTTTTATGTACGTTCAGCGATTATTTCGTCGTTTATGGGCCGATTTTGATAATTCTTTTTTTGTTGTAAAGTAGATATGCGAAGTGGGGTCCCCTGATAAGGAAACCAGGATCTGATGATGGCATCTCAGAGAAATCGAGGGGAACTTTCGAAAATTGTATGGACAACTAGTGTGTTTGTTCATGTTATCATAAGTACATTAAGCGCTACCATTTCATGAAGATCTGGAGTCGATCTGATGAAGCCGAAAGACAGTCGAGGGAACTCCTCAACGATTTACTGCAGTTATCTAGTGTTTGGGCTTCATTAATTTGTAGTGACGAGAACTTTACAATTACATGTTGAATTGAGCGCCATCTGGCTAGTAGTTTTTGAGTTATCTCTACTTATCAAGATTGAAGTCGGTTATTTTTTTTGTAAAAAGCAATTATACTTAGAAGATGTAGAATTTTAACAAATAATAAATAACATGGTTTTTAACTTTTAATTTAGGGTACATCTCTATGAGCACAGACCTCCTGGCGCGCGTTCCAATGTGGTTCCAGTTACAATTTACAACGCTCAAACCATTTCATTTGCGTTCTTGTTGCTTCTTCTGTGATGAGGTCATTGGTGACGCTAGATAAATAATCTTGTTTATATTTTAAAAAATCATATAGGTACTATTGTATAAAAAATAAATATTGAATATTTTTTCGCACTGAAGATAACACATACTTATTTAGGCTTATCGTTAGGACCACAGACTTATAAAAAAAATAACCAGACCTAACATAATTATGGGAGAAAAAAGCGTGCCAGTTACAACTACATAGACATGCTGCACACATTGACATTCTCCATACAAAACGTTCATGGTCTACTGTTCATGGTCTAATGACTGTTGTCTATGGTTCTGATACAAAAAGTGAGCTTCTTGTAGCTTAACAAAATGGTGGGAGTGCTTCAACCCCATTTTGTCTATGAGTGCGTGAGTGTAGCAACAAGAAAAATAAAACGAGATAGACTACAAAGTGTCGTGTCATGGGAGAGAAAGAGATGAAACTATTACTTACGTCTTTGTAGTGGTGAAAATTATGTTAAGTGAGTTAGGTCTGGTTGTTTCTAAGTCTGTGGTTAGGACACATAAATTGTAAGCTAATCTTTTTATGTTTTCAGTTTATTATTTCAGCCTGTCATATTTTGTAACGATTACGTCAGTGCTGAACTGCTGAAATCCCTCCCCCATGAGTATAGTAAACCCAACTTAAGACTGAAACGAAAGAGGCGCTGTCGGACGCATTTGACATTCATTTGACCAATCATTGCACACTAGTAACTGACAGATGAATGAACACAACGTACTTATGAATGACTTTTCGTTAGTTCCAATTTTTGCCATTTCAGAGTTAAGTTGGGCGGACTGTACAAGATAGTAACGTTTAAAATTTGATGTTTTAAATATCTAGATTGAGCGTCGCCCTACAATGAAAACAAAAAAATAAGGCAACATTATCAAGCATGTCTGCGTGCAGGCGATGTTTTTCACGTCGTGTTCATTTATTGTCTATGTGTGCGTAATGATATAAAAATTGTGGCCAACAGTTGGCCACAATTTTTTGACACGTTTTCGCGGATTCGATGTTCCATCTTACTTACGTACTTACTTACTCCGTTGGCGCAGGGACCCAAAGTGGGTCTTGGCCTCCGACACGAGAGCTCTCCATTTCCCGCGGTCCTGTGTGGCTTCTTGCCAGTTGTCGGCACGGATCTCGCGCATGTCTGCCTCCACTCTATCCTTCCAGCGATATTTGGGGCGGCCGACAGGTCGCCGGCCGTTCGGTTGACATAAATACGCTCTCTTTACCGCTCTATCTTCTCCCATGCGCTCCACGTGACCAAGCCACCGAAGGCGTTGAGCTTTGATTTCGCCTATGATGTTTGGCTGGGCCACTAGGTCTTCTATTTCAGCGTTTTTGCGGACCCTCCAGCTGCCATCCTCCGTTTTCGCGGGACCCAGGATTTTCCGGAAGACCTTCCTCTCTGCTACTAGCAGCTTCTCCTCTTCCTTTACCGTTAGTGTCCAGGCTTCGCACCCATACATTAGGATAGGTCTAATCACTGTATTGTAAATGCGTAGCTTAGTTCTCCTGCTTAAGAGCCTAGACACTAAGACTTTATGCAAGGCGGCACTGCAACGTAGCGCATTTTGGACTCGGATGTCAATCTCCTCCTCTCGGGTGTTGCCATCAGTGACCGTACAGCCCAGGTATTTAAATTTGCGTACTTCCTTGTAAGTGGCATCTCCCACGGTTAGGTCCTGACCTCGAGCGCGAGTGTTTTTAAACCTTTTCATAAGAAGATATTCGGTTTTATCTTCGCTTATCTTGAGTCCCACTTTGGCTGCTTCATTCCCAAGAACTCTAGCGGCTTCAGCAACTTCTTCACGGGTTTTCCCTATAAGGGCCAAGTCATCAGCGTACCCTATCACTTTATGTTTTCCGTTCAGGTCTACTCCTGAGTCCAGTGCAATCACTTTTTTCAGGGTATGCTCCAGTACTAAGTTGAAAAGCATGGGTGATAGGGCGTCTCCTTGTTTTAGGCCGGTAATTACCGCAAAGTCATCTGTGAGCTCACTCCCCACCCGAACTCTCATTTTCGCTGACCCTTCACGGCGTATGGGGAGCGTCCCCCGGGTGGCGGATGGGGGGACGGTCGGTAGCACAGCTTAGCTACGCTTCCGGCCAAGTCCGATGGACTCGCTGACCAACGAAGGGTGTGGTCCTCCAGCATTATGGGGGTTGTGCGAAGGGCTGACGACCCGACCACGGAAAAAGACATATTGTCACGAAACCGACAAAGAGAGAAATACGATGTTCCATCTAGAAATATAAAACATCTTTTCGTTTAAACCTAGTGGAACACGAAAAATAGCGAAGGGGCGTGACTGTTCTGAACGTTTAGTGGAACTCACTAAACGTATTGAACAAAAAAAATAATTAATTAATTATCATTAATTATTTATCCCAACCCAAGACTATGTGGGTTCCATACGCCACATCGAATAATAATTAAATTAAACAACTATGACCTATAAAGTAATCCGGACAATAAATACATACAAAATTCAAATAACAAATTGTTAAAAACTCACGAAAAAGGTGATACATGTTATTAAAATAAAAGAAATAAATGTCATTCCTATTATTTATAACTGCTTGAATTGCAGTTTATTTACTTTAGGAGGGAAGCATGAGGGAAGTGATACATTATTTTATTCAACCGTGAAGTTTTCACATCTCCTATAGCTTCAGGTTTCAAAATAATAATACTTACTTACCTACCTATTAAATTATGGCGAGGTAAACCACACATTTATTTTCATTCCCACCATATTCCCACTTATAGAACTGTAGTTAATTACTTCTCGGATAGACATTAATTTGACCGGATAATAATTATGTATGTATACATGATACATGTATGCAGAGAACTTAACAAGCTGGTACATTTAGTTGGTACAGTGTCACAAACTTATCTGGCCCGGTGGCATAAATTGGAACTAATGCAAATATTATACTGTTGTCAGACAAAGGAAAAGATAGTAGCGCCCCTCTTACCGGGTCAGATAGGCACTGTAGGTGGGACCTATGGGCTGAGTTCGAGTTTTAAGTGACAAAACGCGCTCGCTACGTAACTGCGAGTTACCTAAAGGAGATGTTTCAAATCCGGCCCACAATATGTACAGTACCTCGAAAAATCGAGAAAAATTCATGGAATTTGGGAAAAATAAAGATAAATTGCTTAAATGCATACTTTTCTGGTACAAATTTTGTATTTATAATTCATTTTTATCAATTTTCAACATGGCGTCTTGCCAAGTTGTCATTGATCATAGATCGCGAACTGTCTACTGTCACTTTAAATGACAGAATTGTAGGTACATATGTCAAACTTCAATCAAATTAACCAACATGACGTGTGATGACAGCTTACCGCCATGACAGACTTTTGTTTTTGTGTTGCAATTTTAAGTGTACATTTTTGTGTTATACCACAAAACTAAAGCAATTTAAAGGTATTGGATGATTGAAAACTGTTTTAATTGTGTTTCTCCATTTTTGAGTATGGTGTACAAAGTGGTGGCCGGGGCTCCATACATTTTGAAACATCTCCTTTGTATGGAATCGGAGCAGAGCCACCTAGCGGGACGTAAATGGCTCAGCTTGGATCCCATACAAATTTTAGCTAACTCGCAGTTACGTAGCGAGCGCGTTTTGTCACTTAAAACTCGCACTCAGCCCTCTATTTACCTTTCTTTTTTTTTATAGTCTGACGTAAAAGCAGAAGAGCCAACTGCGGTGCGTTCCATTATGTGATCAAAACGCGTTTGAGCGTTTTGGTTGCTTCTTACTGGAACGCGCCGTGGTGGTAAGCGGTTATCGTCGCTTATGGACATGGAAACGGCAGGGGAGTCACCCAGTGCACAAATTAGGGATATTTTGTGCCCAGTGGGTGACTGTTCTCTTCTTCATCCTTCAATTTTTTTAGGCAAAACTCTGCAATTTGTGACGTCAATGATTTAACATCACAAGCCATCGGAGATTTTGGATGGTGGCAGCTACGAATAAGTGTTTTAATGGCTTTATTGAAACTACCGTTAGCTTGGTATCAGTTAAATATAATATTTATGGCACCACCTCAGGATTTTTGGTGCAAGAAACCGGAAAGTTATAAAAAGTTTACTACCGAGGAGTGGCGCGAAATTTGTGCACCGGTAAGAATATAAAAGTTTTTACAATCACAAATCTAACTTTTTCACAGTAACGTCTACTCACGGTTTTCATATTCCCAACTATTCAAGCCAAGAATTCCGAATTACCCAAGCCCAAGAATTCGAAATATCGTAATTTGCATACATCGTGAGTACCCTTTACAATTAAAAAGAACATTTTAAATAATGTGAAAATAAAACTTGCACCATCTCCGTTGGTACATTGTATGGCACTTTCTATGAGTACCTACCTAGACTAGGTACCTACATGATTTCCTGTGCAGTTTTTTGTTGCCTAATCGTAAATGTTTAAAATTGAAATATGTGTTTTCGAACTTACAGCAGATCCAAGAACATCCCTGCTTGATCTTTGACCCGGATGTGCTTCTTGTTGTTCCTACGCTTGAACGATCATTTATCACACTTGTTCCCTGTCCAGAGTTCGTTTACGATACACGATTATTCAAAAGAACTATCACGTCTGACTGGAATTTAGTATGCTCCAAGCATTGGCTTACACATGTAAGAACTAAGACATTCTATACAACTTTAATACCTAGTTGTGATCTCTAAATACTTAGGTAGGTATTTGGCATAATACTTACAATCGCTAAATCTTATGAACTATTGACTCCAACCCATTTATAATGATCCACTACTGAGCACGGGTCACTCTCTCTCCTCATATTTAGGAGTCCTACAGCATACTCCACCACGCTGCTACAGCGCGGATAGGTGGAGGGCTTTTGAATTATTATTGTACTGTTATTTTAGAAGTCAACTTAGTGAAGCATAAATAACTAATATTTTAACTAAGTATTAAACGTAGATTTATGTTCCAGTTTACCCAATGCGTCATGATGAGCGGGGTCCTCCTTGGGGGTATAATATTTGGAATCATCGCGGATAAGTATGGACGTCGAACCCCCCTAATGGCTTCAATAATACTTCAAGCCATAGCCAGCTATGCGGTTAGCCTTATGCCTTGGTTTTGGGGATTTATGACCAGCTGGTTTATACTTGCATTGGCATCGGGCGGTTTAGGGATTATGTCGTTTGTCATATGTATGGAGGTAAAGAAAGAAATGTTCTCAAATTCCTTGAAAGCAATTTTAAAAGGAGTTTTTGTAGGTACCTACCGACTTACTTTTATTTTAGGTGGTTGGCGGTAAATGGCGTACTACAATACCTATATTGTATCATTTGCCTTTCGGCTTAGGAAATACGGTAATGGCCGGCTTAGCCTATTGGCTTAGGGACTGGAGATTGCTAGAATTTGCTTTGGCTGTTATATCATCAATTTTCATTTTTTACTGGTTTGCAATTCCTGAATCTCCACGATGGTTATTAGCAACTGGACAAACGGATAAAGCTATAGGTAGGTGTCAAATAAAAAATAATAGAGAGAACTTACATAATACAAGAATCAGAAGGTGCAATGGTTAACACGCCAGATCGCTGTTCCAAGGGTCCTCGGTTCGATTTCTAGCGAAGGAGACATTTGAATGACGAGTTTCCGTTCTGGGTGTGGGTGTGGTCCTTGTCTTGTGTGTTGTCCATGGCAATCAAGACACAGGAAATCCTCGTGTGTCGGTAGCTCGGTAGTAATCAAATACTTACTATAGTACCTTTTCTCCAAATAAAAATCAGGCAGTTTTTTACTTACGATATTAATGTGGTTCTTAGAAGTAGCAGAGATGCCTAAATACACTTTCAGAGGTAATGGAAAATGCTGCGAAAACCAATCAAATATACGAAGAATTTCTAAAGGTAAAAAACGATTTGTTGAAATGTAAGCAACCCAAAGTGAATGCGCCCGGTTTTATGGCTTTTATAAAATCGAAAGATATGCGTTTAAAAACTCTATTCCTGTCTATTAACTGGTAAATGTTGTTTCATTTTTATTAATTTCACGTTTAAGAAAATGACGTCAGTAGTGTCATTAAGTATAGTTCCTTCATCGCTGGTAAGCAATCAAGCCCAATAGCCTTGTAGAATCAATCGTGAAATAGTTTATACTATATAAAGCGTGCGTGCAAGGCGTAGGTACACCGATGTCAGCGACGACTAGGGGAGAGAAAGAGATGCTGCAAAATGATACATTGCATGTCTGAACTAAGACGTATCTTTACGACCTATTTCTTTTGTATGTAGGTGTTAGGCAATCGCATTGAACCGCCAAGCGATAACATAAAGTGTGACTAATTGCCTGTTGATTAGCCGTTGAAGGTAGGTAGGTACCTAACGTCGCCACGCGAACCTACTATGACATAGGTAGGCAATTAAATATTCTTGTTCTTACAGGTTTTGCACAGGTTTAGAATTTTATACATTTTCTCAATATCTTGGCGCTATTGGTGAAAATATATTCCTAACGGTAGCTCTGACTGGCCTCATTTCCCTCCCTGGGGGTATAATATGCGTGTACATCGTAACGAAGTTTGGTCGCAAAAGCACAATTTGGATTTTCCAAGTAGCCACGACTTTGTGTTTTTTATTGATTTTATTTGTACCAAAAAATATTTTTGGAAATGACTGGCCAAGGCTTTTGATTGCTGGAATTGGATTTGCGGGAATGGCGGTAAGTGCAATTGAATCTTTAGATGCAAGCAGCTTAGATAGGAGGATAGCAGTTGATTTATTTTGTTTAGATACTATACAAAAAGTCTCGTTGGTCAAACCAGTCTATCAATATGACCACTGGGAATAACCCACTTAATCATTTTACAGTAGAACCAAAGATAGAATGCGCGTACAAATCTTCGCCAGTGGTCGCGTTTCCGGAAACAACCGAATTATTGAATCGTAAGAGCCCTAACCAATGCTCTTGCATTTAGCATCTTGTGCGATAGAAATAGGAGTCAATATCAATCGATAACAAGTTCAAACGGTCGGCGGCGGTCGACGCGCGCCGCCGGTGAGTTGAACGTCAGTCAGTTGTCATAATATATAGAGAATATATAGAGCTGATATTACACACCCTCCTTGGTTTTGTTTTCAGAGGTAAGTTTAAACATACATACATACATACAGGGTACATATAATATATTTTTAACTCGTCATTTTAATAAAATTCAAATAGAATACACATAAAAAATAAAACACATAAAAAGCTTACATAAATTTGATAGAATGTTACAACTCCGCCCATTTCATCTTCTTTCAGATCGAATCCTTCCAGAATGGATAAATTTAAACGTGGGAAGCCGCTTAACTCACAAGCACGGCAAATGGTATTTAATGTGTACCTTTATTTCTTAAATGAAGCTAATGTATTCAAAAACGACCATGACGGTTATTTTAAAAAAGTTCAGGAGCGTGTGACAAAATCTACAGGAATTTCACGCCGAACTTTGACTAATATATATTGAATATATTGAACGAAAAAAGGCAAAATCAATCAATGAAATTTTCCACACCGAAAAAAGGAAAACCTAAAAGTAGGTTTCGGATGGGACTTGATGATTTCGACTATTGTGTAATTCGAAATATGATATACAATTTTCAGTTGACGCTCAAAGAACTCCCAACTGTAAATAATTTGAGAAAAAAGTTAATCGAAGCTATTAATTTCAAAGGCTGTGTAGAGACTTTAAGGCTCATCTTGAAAGACATGGGGTTTAGGTTTCTGAAAACTGATACCAACCGACGGTTACTTATGGAAAAGCCAGATATACGTTTAAAAAGGATCAAATATCTCCGAGAAATACAACAGCTGAGAAATGCTGGTAGAAACATAGTATTTATGGACGAGTCATACGTGCATACATCGCATACTAAAGGTAAAACTTGGCAAGACAGCAGCAAAAAAGGTATTAAACAACCCATTTCTAGAGGAGAGCGAAATTATAAAAAGACACAAAGAACAATACACAGAATTTGCCATTGACCGTATAATGGAGGAGCATGGGCATAAAATTGTACGATTGCCACCATATCATTTGGGCGCAAATAAAACAACACGTTGCCAAAAGAAATATTGCAATGAACGTTACGTCAGTTAAAGAAGCTATTTTAGAAAAAATCAACAATATAGGTTCGGAAGAATGGAAAAAAGTTCGTGATCATGCCCTTAAATGCGAAGATGAGTATAGGAAATATGAGTCAAGAATCGTTAGTTATTCAGATGAAATGATTATTTACACAGGAGATAGCAGTGATATAAGTGAAATTGGAGACCTTGATGAAAATTCCGATGACTCTATGATGTCAGGAATAGAGAATCTCCCTGATTCTGATTAAATATTAACCTATGTTCTGTTATACGATTCTGATTAAATAAAACTTTTTTTCCCTAATACTTATACCTAAATCTTCTTTTCATTTAAACCTTCTTTTTTCCATCGTTAAATCGTCGTCGTCGCTTTCCTATGTGGGTCATGCGTGAAATCTCGTTACTGATAAATCAATATTAATTTATCTCTTTTACCACAAAAAAAATATATATTAAATTATGCATGAAGTAAATGTACTTTCCACTCTATATAGATATCATCTGACAACGCTTCGGAAATACGACCGATCCCGAACAATTGCGAAGAATGCTACGCGCATTATTATTTTGGTTCTACTGTACTTACATAGTTATTTAGCTACGTACCTACTTAGTATTTTTTGCTATAGGGTCAAGTGGGGTAAGAGAAACATACTTTACTGGTATTTTCATATTTTGGCCTTCAGCTATCAAAATTATACATTTACTTTGATAATAATAGAAACAAATCTTCTGTTTTGAAATATACTTACATTTTTTTTGACACAGAACTAAATTCTTCGTGTAATTACGGCACAATTTAGCAACAAACATAGGTCTTATAAATGTTCCTCTTTCCCGAGATTTGGAGTAAGAGGAACACTCGATATTTTTAAGTAATAACTTATGTTTTTAAGTGTATAACATAGCATGTTTTAAACATTTTTTTGAGTAAAAGGAATTAAACCTCGCCTCGTTTTAAATAAGGTCTTCTTTAGGATGACAGCAAACAAAAACGAAATTTGGGGTAAGAGGAACATATAAGTAAGGTCAGAGGTACTAAACTCTTTGTGCTATTAAATGATTGTATTAATAAAAAGAAGAACCGCCATTTTTTTAAGTCGGTAAAGCTACCAAAAACCTTTTCCTAATTCTAAAAATTACTGTACTGAAATCCACTTTAAGATCGGTTCAGCCAAATGCGAACTTATGGCGGACAATACGTAAAACACGTTTTAAAGTGCAAAACTCCATTTTTTAAGTCGTCTAATATACCTAAAACCTTCTCCTAAGTCTGAAAAATACTATGCTGAAAACTGCATCAAAATCATACACATACATACATACAGATCAAACTCAGAACCTCCTTTTTTTTGAAGTCGGTTAAAAATAGAAATGAATGGCGCCACTTTTAACGGCCCTAACTGCTTCTAATAGTTTTTCTTTCGGGTAAGAACTTCTATCGGTCTTTCTTACGTAAGCTCGAGGCATTTTGCTTTTTTTCTGTAACAAATAAATAGTAAAGCAAATCATGGCTATTTTCGGAACGTGTTATATTTTAGCGGATTTTAAATATGTTTGTTACCCCTGAAATAGGAAAAGAGGAACATATGTTTCTCTTAACCTGGTATAGCCGTTCCTCTTTCCCAGCTTGCCATTTTGAAGGTTATGTTATTATTGACATCGAAAAAGCACTAAAAACACACGTTACAAACAATGTAATACGTAGAAAATAAAGATTAAACGTAATATATACACTTGCCATAGCAATAAACCGCAACACTGATGTTTTTAATACTAAAATTAACTTAAACAAGGAACGCCGCTAGGTCTTGTTTTTTTAGCTTGACATCTGATATTTTTTTTTCTCTTTTGCTCGCTTACTTGCTGTGTTCCAGCGCAATCTATCCAAGAATATTTGAACTACGCCTAATATTGTTTTATCCACGTAGTCACCATAGAGCTGGGCATTATAGTTTTCTTTTTACGAGTTACTGTTACTCTTCCCCCAGCGTCCCTCTTACCCCACCTGACCCTACCTAAGTACTTAGTACTTATACAATTTAAGTAGAAATTTCGATGCTAATCCTTTTCTAATTAATTTAATTTGAATTAAAAAATATTTTTAGGGCACCGTACCAGCCTTATACTTATTCTCGGGTGAACTGTTTCCAACTTTGGGACGAAACGCTGGCGTAGGAGGAGTGACAATTTTTGCGCGGATAGCTTCAATGATAGCTCCAATCGTAGTGAGCTTAGACGATGTTGTCCCCGATTTGCCACTGATTATTCTTAGTGTTGTGTCGTTTGGTCAATTATTTTTGTTAGTGCCATTACCGGAAACAAAGGATAGACCATTACCTGATACTTTAGAACAAGCAGAACAGTTCACACGGTAATGAGTAATGAACCATTGAGCACCTTGACATAATATTTAGGTAGATAATGTACTTAGGTATCTTCATTTATTTAAGCAATAGGTATTAATGTAAACATATGATAATAAATTAGGTATGTAGGTACTTCTTTATCTCGAGAAACGCATCTGTTCGGGAAAAATAATGAATAAAATCTAATCAAAGTTTTTAACCTTTCATACTTGGTTTATAGTCTTGTTATAATGTTATTTATTATATCCAATATAAATGTATAATGTCGGGCATAGATGACATGTAGCTATTTGTTTATATTTATGTGGTAGGTTTTATAAAATGTCAGGTATTTCTTAGTTACTGTAAAAAAATAATGGTTTTCTAAGTTATAAGTACCTACTTACATAAGTGTCGAATTTCTTGAGTTTACCAAACGTAATTAGTGCTACTATGTTATATTATAGTAAACGTAAATTCAAAATTACAAATATCTTTTAAGTTAATCACATGTTTTATTAAATGCGTAAGTATCACTGAAAATATAATAAGCACCTAATATATTATAAGGTACCTATCGCACACTTATTAGAATTTAAATAAGAAATTCGTTATACTCAAAACATTTATTACGAAAAAACTGTAGGCATCAAAAGTACATACTGATAGTAATTGCACACTTATCCTTAAATGGATTCATTTGGTCTTGTTACCAGTTTTCCAATCATACTCTGGAATGTTCATTGACAATCAATTTAGGCGAAAAGTCAGAATAAAATGATAGATTAATTCTCTATTATCGATATTAAAACTTATTTTAATATCGATACTAACTTACCGCACATACGAAACCCATTACAGAATCACGATGGATAATATTTGGTATGTTAGATATCGTATGGATAGATTGGACAAGCTGGTAATAAGACCAGAAAGACCATAAGTCTTGTAATACCTCCATGCACACAGGCAATAACGGCACAACCGTCCTCGTATCCTATACAGTAGAAAGATATTGTGTTAAATACTTACGGGCCATTTATACAAAGCGTTTGATGAGTCATATCATAAAATTCAAGTCTCCTTATTCATTTACATGTTTTAATTTAAACTGTCCTAATATGCCTAAAATACTTATAATTTGTTACCTGTTTATAAATTATTACAGATAGGTATCCATAACTTTATGACTATGAAGGACAGAATTTGACTTTTCAAATTACCTTTATGTAAATGGTAGAGATAAGAATAAAATTTGAGCATCTTAGTAGCTGAGAATAAATAGTAGGTATTTAGCCTACTTACATATTTTGAATGAAAATTGTTAATAATATAAAAAATATTTACTTATTAGGAATTACATAAGGTACTTATTGTTATACCTAAACCGAAAATTGAGTCAGTATGAAGAAATCCAATGAAAGTTGTTACATTTTTTGATATGCATAAAATTAAAAAAAAAATTGCTACCAAATGACACTGTTCCATGTTTTAGATGAACCTACTTACATACCGGTTTTTAAATCAATTTGCTACTTCCATTACTGATTCCTTATGCTGACTCTCTCGGCTCTTACATTTTATCAATTTTAATGCATGAGACCAACAATTCCTAAACTTACATTTCTTACTTAATTATCACCCTCAATACATCGGATGTACCTTTACAAATACCTACTTACTAACAAAATAATGTATGCATTATGCATGTATGTAAAACATGCTCTTAGTGGGTAACTTCTTATTAATTGTTTTGGTATACTTCTTTTTTAAGAGATTTTCTATAAGTACTTACAATTATGCTTGTTATTAGTACTACCGTTATAATTGTTTAATAAATATAGAGTTACAAAATGTCTTCTTTTTGTCTTAACAGTTGGATGGTTAAAAATGTCACAACAATCTTACAAATCGAAACATGACTTTAATACTATTGTGTACTCACAAGATTTCACTTGTTAAAAATTTGCTAAAAAAATATTAAAATTTATAATTAACCCAGATAGTAGTGAATATAAACAAAGAGGAAAACTTTGAGCAGATGTTGCTATTTGAGTTTGAGATTGATATACTTTGTAAAGTCATATCCTACAAATACCAATCTCTAGTGCCACTTAGCAGCAAATTTGGCAGCCACCTTGCATATTCCTCAGATAAATACTATATAATAAATGCCCCAATTAAATATTTCATCCTTAATTAATTTTTTTTATAGTGATAATTTAGTTCAGTACCAAGTACTTTCTGTGAATAGGCACATTAGCCAGCTAAATAATATAAATAAACTAGCAAAACCTCCTTTACTTAGCTTTGAGAAATCTGTCCCATAATACCCACACTCAGAAATTGTTAAACATTTTAAACTTTAAACTGTCAATTTTGAAACAAAGTTCCATAATTTATTTATGCCTTGAAATATTTTATTATTGATTGAAATAAATCAAACACTGTATGTTAAGTGAAGTTTATCACAATATGTTTGTGAAAACTACACATACATAAAATAAGTATTCTTTGAACAAACAGCGATCAGTTATTATATTTTGTAGACTTCCTTTCAACTACAGTTACTGTATACATAAGTACTAATATCTTATCAAAATTCCCAACTCACTAAATTTTTTTGACTGGAAATTTACTATAATATATTTACCACTTAAGAATGTAACATATTATCTAGTGACACAGAAAATGTGTGAAATGTGGTTTTGTACAGTTTATTACTAGTTGGAATATGAGCATGACTTTTTTATGGAAAATACAAAATGCAGCATAATAAATATGTATGAACTGGAATATAAGATACGGAAGTTGTACTATTAAAAATGCACTTTGATGTTACAAACTTGCAAACAGTTAGGCCTACTGTCCACGTAAACCGCACGTCATACGCATGCTATCGTCAATTGCCGATTGCTTGCATCTTGCGTAGAAATAATCAAATCTGTGTCCACGGTTCCACACAACAAATATGCAAAATATGCCTGCATTCATTTGCATGCAGGTTGCATGCATTCGTCATTTGACGCGTCTGTGGACAATAGGCCTTAGTTGTTTTTACTCTGACTTCTTCAGCTCTTTCGCTTTAGTTTTAATAAACTCAATCCTCTGTAAAAGGGTGGGGTGGGAATGATTCCAGGTGGAATAAAGTTCATCATATACAGGAAAATCTAAATTATCTTTACTTAACTTTATGAGAGAGGATTGTAATTCATTATGGTAATTCAGTGAGATTGCAAAATTGTCTGCTTCAAATTCAAATTTACGTGACAGAACCGTAGAGAAGAATCCCAAGAGATAATTGTATGGTGCTAGGACCATTTGCAAAACAACTACCAACCCAATGATTATAGGCTCTTCTCCGGCTGGGAATCCAAGAGATGTATATAGCAAACTATACTTGAAAAGTAAGCCAAATGCACTGATAACAAGGAATAAGTTAACTTCAGCAAGAACTATAGATTTTTTGATATGATTGCATTTCCAGTGACCAAGTTCATGAGCTAAAACACCTAAAATCTCAGCATTTGTACATCCAATTGTAGTCTTTTTATCTTCATCATACTTTTCAATGAGAGTATCAAATAATACAATTCTTTTACCACCAAAAAGACCGCTGAAGTATGCATTACTATGTGCTGATCGCTTAGAGCCTTCTACAATGTATATTTGTGACAGTGGGAAATTTAACTGTGAAGCCAAATTTTGTATCCCAACCCTAAGAGGGCCTTCAGGTAGTGGAACAAACTTATCAAACAAGGGTGCTATGACTGATGGATAGATTGTCAAGAATAGTAATGTTACAATGGTTGAGAATAACCATAACCAAATTGTGAACATTGATCCTCCAAGCTGTACTATATACACAGTTATAGCTGCTACAGGGAGAGTTATTACAAGATTCAGGGCGATTGATTTCAATTGATCTTTTATAAAGAATTTTACAGTTTGTTTATTAAACCCATGTTGCTCTTCAATTACAAATGTTTTGTAAATAGTAAACGGTAGATATACTACATAGGTAAATAATGATGCAATTGTAACAAAGACACAAGTAATCAAAATTTCTTGATCTGGATTGATATTAAAGAAAGCAGCTGCTTTTTCACTCATACGCCAAGCTTCAAAAATCCAACATTTGTATAGAAGTACAGTTGATATGATCATACTCACGAAATCTCTACATATACCATATTGAGATTTATCCATCCCATATGTCCGTGCTTTAGCAAAAGATTCCTCATTTAAGATTTCTTTAACTTCATCAGGAATGGTCTTAGTGGTCTTGTATACTTTTAGCTGTAAAAGAAATTGTTGGTTAATTCAAGCTGAACTAAAAAATATGTAGGATATTTAAATAATTTATCAATGAGATCACATCATATTGTTTAGGTATGTTTATAGAATAAAGGATATTTAATTACCTGGCGCAAACACAAGTAGGTATCCCAGCCATACTCGATCCATGAAAATAGTAATATTAAAAACAACATACAGTTTTCGTTAAATTCCATGTCGGTTTTACTTCTTTTATAGTATTTTGCTGATTATTCTACGTTTTTTGTGGTCCATATAATATTTCAGTAGGCAACCTAACCACACCACATGAGGCACCGAAACCTACTTATGGTAATAATCTTCAAGCGCCAAAACAATATAATTAGAATAGTCTCATTAAATTGGTCGTAAGCTAAAATCTCACATCATCTCCAATGGTCTCCAATCCAATAAAAAATCATATTAAATCCATATCGATTGAATGAAACAATACAAAAGTCAAAAATCCACAGATGAATGTAAATGTAAATTGTAAAAGTGTCAAAGTAAAACAGATATTGTAACCTGGAGGTTACAGACTAAATAAATAGCGATGATGCATTGATCTATAAGGAATAAGTATATTCCTATCTCTATGCGATGATGGAGATCTCTCCATATAATCATCACTGTCATCACATTCAGATAGCAGATACTATAATTATATAATGACTACAAAAAGTAGGTACCTAAGTTAGTTAAAGTAAGCTAGCAAATATTTAAAGTAAATAAGTACATACTTACTTGTACTTCTTTTTAATGATATAGATATAGGGTTGGCACACACCCATGTAAATATCAATCGGCTCAATATCACTAAATATCTCTTAATGCTGAAATGCTGCGAGTTTCACGAGGCTTCGTGTTTTTTTTTCATGTCAATGAAGTTGACAAATAAGTGATCAATTCAAAGATTGCCCATATTTTCCATAGAAATAAGAATATAATATTTTCCATTGGGTATCATTGACTTACGCACGTCATTTTCGTTTCGGGACAGTGTTATAAAAGTCATTGAAGTGGAGGAGAAGAAACGGCGTCGGCAAAAAATACTCTTGTTCTTTTAAAAAAAAAATACAAACTTATACAACAACCTTAGCGAAACTGGTTGTAAAGTTGGTTGATTATTTCCACTTTCTTTGTTTCATCAACGCAGCCTTTGCTAACGAGGCAGTTGAAACGACTTTACTATAGAATATTGTACATCAAGCCGCATAAAAGAGCACTGTAGTTAACATAATAAAGCTGGTACGAACACATAATCAGAAATGATGTTCTTATCCTATGAATAGTACAAATGAATACCAATAACATAGAATGTCACCGAACTAACTATATTATTAGTTTCTGCCCCAATCACTTAATAATTATGTCTACCTACTAAGTAAACTGTGAAATTCGATCTTGGTTGAATATTAAAGTAGATAAAAGTTTTATGAAGGTATCTAATCGATTTTTAGTAGGTTTATAACTTACAAGAAACTGAACATGACAATTTACTCCTTTTGCTATGTTACGCATGCTCTCCCGCTGTTACGAGTGGTCCTTGTTTCTTACTATTATTATTATGGCATATTTATTTGTTAGTATAAAAACGAGCCATGTTTTGTTAAGTAGCACACAACCGGATTTCTTCTAGAGGGAGACGGACGTTAAATTCTTATTACAATGATTACCAAAAATACTATTATTTGTTTTGTACATATATTATTTATATTAATAGCAAAATGTTGGACAGATGAAAATTGCGAAAGTGTTCCTACAGAAATCCATGTTACTAAAGGTAGATTTGTGAATACGTTCAATCATTTCTCAATAATTAGTAAATAATTAATTAAAAAAAATGTTGATTACAGAGGAATATGATGATATGGGAAGCCTTGTGAGATCTTGTAGTGGTGAAGTAAGTGTAAATAAATGCGAAGGTATTTGTACCAGCCAAGTTCAGCCATCCGTTGTTACTCCTACAGGGTTTCTTAAGGTATTGTATTTGTTTCTGAGATGAGATCGTGCCTTACAATGACTATAATTTATATGTAATAACTTGATATATTTTTTTTTATCTTACAGGAATGCTTCTGCTGCAGGGAAAACTATCTTCGGGAACGATTTGTAACTCTCACGCATTGCTTCGATCCTGATGGCTTGAGACTGGAAGATGAGGACCGTGCTATTATGGAGGTCCGTTTACGGGAGCCAGCAGAATGTAAATGTTATAAATGTGGAGATTTTAGTCGATAAAAATATGAAGTCATATAAAAATTTGAAGGTGTGGCACCATTTCAAATGGAACGAATATTTATAGGATGGTCCTTGGGTGATTTAGAATCAAAATTAAATATGGTTTGGTCAAGACCTTAGAATATTGTTTGTTTATAAATAAATGAATAAAAACCTAACTTTAATGCTCTTTTTTATTTTATTTATTGCAATACATACTTAGTTCAGCACTTCAATGAAAGTTATTCAATATTTTAGACAGCATCCTAAATGAAATACTTAGGTAGAATACTCAGATTATAGAACCAAACTATAATCTGAGGGTAGAATAATACTCTTTATTGTACACCATATAAAGAAACATAAAGAGACATAATATAACAAAATGAAATACAATAGGCGGTCTTATCGCTAAAGAGCGATTTCTTCCAGACAACCTTAGGGTAAGAAGGAAAAGGTAAAGATACAGATTAAGGGCGGGGTGTACTAATAATAAATTTTAGCAAGAACTGAAATATGTGACAGATGTGAAAGGAGCTATTATGAAATTCTCGAATTTAAGGCAAACAGAAAAAGGTAACTTATAATGATAGCAATAAGAGGATTGTGAGGATAAGGTTAACATTATTGAACCTGTAGGTAATGTTCTTTAACTAGCTTTTTGAAGGAGTTTAGGGAGCCAGCGAGACGAATAGATTGGGGTAGGGAGTTCCAGAGGTGGACGGCAGTGACTGAGAAGGAATTTTGATAGAAGGAAGTAGAATGTGAAGGAGTGCTAAGGATGAGGTTTTCAGAGGAGCGCAGGGATCGATCGTGGGTTGCATGGAGAAATTTAAAGTTATCTTTAAGGTATGGAGGATATTTTGGATCAAAATATCCCCCATACTACTAGTAGGTACTAATAATTAAAGTAGTAATGCATAGATAACCTATAGAATAATTTAAACACTTACATAGGCACATCATACGGTAGATTTAAGATTTTTTTGTAGGTAGTGTAATAAATAGATAACTTTTAATAAGAGCAATTATAAATTATTAATGATGCGGATTTAAAGATGTGAAGCCGATCGCACTTTTTTTGAGGCGACCATCTTAGATGTCAAGGGTGGCAACGCTTTAAGACCGTTTTTTCCCCTAAAATAAGTTAATGTTTGATAAAGATCTCATTTGATAGTAGGTATGTGGCGATGAAGTCCAAGATGATGTACGCACTAACCTATAGAACCCTATTCACTCACCTTTTGAATTGACGGCAATGGGACATCCTGTCTGTCCTGGAAATGTTTTTAGAAGTAATGTTATAAATCGCAAGAAGAGTGTTGCACTGCTGTTATTGTTATTTAAAGATATGAAAAATGAAGAAGATTGTGGGTTCATCCACTTATTATATACGATTATGAACCCTGATAACAATAGATGAAGATTTTTTTTGAAAATAACGATAGCTCACAGGCTGTCTCAGAACGAACCAAAATGTTGTGTCCAAGTGTGACGTAACGCCGCAGAAATGTACGACACAAGTCTTGCTGCAAGTTTTTACAGTATGCTGTGCATTCCTGCGTCACTACTCGATGTCGCAGTTATGTATGGGAGCCATAAACAGGGCCTGATTTACCCTATAGGCTAATTAGGCTGCAGCCTAGGGCGCGAGGATCGGGGGGGGGGCGCCGAAATCGAGTCTTCGCTTGCACTACTAATCTACTAGCATCATTGCACCCTACATATTTCAACTAGATCGAGACCAAAATACAAAAACTAAATGCGGTGTGAACTAAAAAAGCTTGAGAATCCCTGAATTTTGCGCGCGTAAAACCATGGAGCAAATATAGAGAGGAGATGCGATGTAGGCGTGGCCCGCGTGCCACTAGTATGGGTTGTGTTCCATACTTGCCTTCAGTCATCGCTGTCATCCGGTTCAAGAACGGACGTCTCGTGTCACTTTTGTTTTACGGTATTTCAAAGAAATTATGGTTTGTTGTTCCGTTTTGCAGTGTAAAAATAATAGTAAAACAAGAAATGTTAAGAATGGAGGTGTTTCATATCACCGGTAAGTGAAGTTTTTGCAATAAATCTTATTATCGTAATTTAATTTCAATTACTTAAAACCCAATAGATATTTTAATCTGAAATCAACCATAAGGAATGGGCAATAAAGCTTGCTTTAGCTTAGCTTAGCTTACACGTGTCATCTACATGGTTCATTCACCTCTAGAGGTACCTATTCACGTCTCCGTAGGTGATGCGAAAAAAGTTTATCGACATCGACATTTTATTAGTTATTATTACAATAGTGAGCAATTGTAATGTAACATCTTTAAAATTTTAACCTGCTTAGGTAAATTATATAAATAAAGATATGTTATGCGCTAACAAACAGGGGCGTGTTAATGAATAAACAATATAATAAATTAAGTTAAATAATAATAAATAACACCTATAAATAATAACACCTATTTGCAAACTCAGAAACGCCTGACGTTGCGATATATAATATAACTGCAAGTTTGTTAGATTGTCCGTCTGAAGAAATGGTTTTCCGGTTATGCGCACTTAACACTACACCCTATATAACAAAAGCTGGAGCCACCCCAATTATAAACACCAGGAATCGCCACTGACGCATAACCAATTTTATTCCAATAAAAATTTAATTACGAATTCTTGTATAGCTGACTGTCGTATTGATATTATTAGGTAAAATAATAAAATAAACAAATAATAAATTATGAAAATCAGTCGGATCAATATCGCGAATCCTCTAACATTTTAAATTGCATTTAAAATAGGTCCAACCAATTTATCGATAAAATCACGCTTGTGTCAAATCACTAAACGATAACGGGAATTATGGTTGACAAATCATTGAAAATTTAACCTTACTGCTTACAAATAAAGATCAAATTATATTTTTCACAAATATCACTTGCCACCTGGTCAATACAAAATGTCGCAAATACGTTACTTTCTTTATAGAAAAGCCAACTCTATTGCTCAGAGTCAAGATGTGTTTTTGCATTAAAGTTTGTACAATTTAGGGTATTTAAGCTTTACATATATGCGACCAATTAAAACTACTCTTCACTATTTGTAGAGCAAAATGGGAGTAACCTATATTTCGTGGGAGTAACTGACCACCGTTTGTTTGTGTGCGTTTGGCGACACCGGTTTCAGTAATAATTTTGACGTATCACACTTCCACTATATGTATGTTTCGTGCGTAAAACAAACACTGCCTTATCACTCGAATCGGTCGGTGATGAGCGAGTGCGAGCTGGCAACATCGCAGCTCGCTAAAGGTACCTACAGTACGCGACAGGTCCGCATGGCAATCGGCATATGAGGTGAGGCGCGGGGGAAGGGACACCCCGCATACCGCACGTCACCCTTAGTAATAGTAATGCGCGACACTATATCGACCGCGTTTATCGATTTTAATCTCACTCACATTTTTGTTTGTTGTTGTGTTTTAAAATGACTTCGGTAGCTTTAGATTTTATCATAGAAGTTGAAAATACTAGTGATGAAGAGTCACTAAGTGCTTGTAGGTTGTAGGGATGTTAGTATGAGCTGATATGATATTTATTGTGATGAATAAAATATTCTAAATGTATAACAACATAATTGTAAATGTTTTTACTAGCTCATTCCTTGTCTACATTAAAATTATTTAAATATTTACTTGTCTGTCTATCAACAATATTAATTTTAATGAAGTCTTATGTGCTAGTACCACAATAGCCTAAACTGAATAAACCAGATTCATTTTCACTTGACTTAGGTATAACAAACGTTATTTAATTAATGTTCCTCTTATTTTTTTCCGTGGAAAAAATATCGATATAAACATAGTACGTGCCACATCACTAGAAAAGTGTCATGTCTACCTTTCGCGTACTAAAGGTAACTCTGTGAATGAAACAACGACGCGCGGGGCTCCCCGTATTTAATAGAAAAGTGACTTTAGACACTGCAGTCTGCAGTTAGTACAGTTTGTCGCACTTCATTTGTTTGTCTTTTTTTTTGTTAATTGTCGTTCGTCCGTCATATCAACCCCATAGGACCCTCGGCTTAGCGGTCCGGCATGTTAACCATTGCGCCATCCAGGTCCAACCATGAATCATACCATGAATCATGTTATAAACATTAATATACTACTTTTTAGCCCGAACGCGCGACTATAACACGCTTATATTATGGACATTAATCTGTATGAAATTCGTATTGAACCCGGGGGGGGGGGGGGGGTGCAAATCGGTTTTGCACGCGGGCGCCAACACACCTTACGGCGCCCCTGTGGGGCCCGGGGGGGCGCGTCCTGATAATTAGCCTAGGGCGGTCAGAACTCTTAATCAGGCCCTGGCCATAAACTAACTAATTATTGTTCTAACTACATCTACTAACTAGATTGACAATCTTAGTTCCTATTTCAGTCTAGTTGAGTTCTAGGTCAGTCACAGTTGTCACGAGCGGCAGCGAAAGGGTTAGTGCTACATACTCGTTTGCTGCCTTCATTCTATAAAAAACCAGCCAAGTGCGAGTCGGACTCCCGCACGAAGGGTTCCGTATCATTATGTATAAAAACGCCATAAAAATCTGGTCTGTATGGTCGCTTTCCCAATGACCACTGTTTTATTGTAGCCACATATTAGCCACAACGCCATCTCTTGGACCGTAACTAAACTATCGCTGTGGCGTCGAAAGACATGTATTACACACTTGACATTGACACTTAAATATTTATTTTATTCTGTTTTTTAGTATTTGTTGTTGTAGCGGCAACAAAAATACATCATCTGTGAAAATTTCAACTGTGTAAACGGTTCATGAGATACCATGAGATACAGCCTGGTGACAGACGGACGGACGGACGGACAGCAAAGTCTCAGTGATAGGGTTCCGTTTTACCCTTTGGGTACGAAACCCTAAAAAGTAAGGTACTCTAATCTAAGTAATAAAAGCTACAGGCAAGAGTTATTTCCTGTTCCTGTTTGTTTCCTAACGCTTGCCCTCCTCAAGTTCCGAGTAGAAGATGCGCTTCGCCACTCGCTCCTCTTGCATTCGTGAGACGTGACCGCACCACCGAAGCTGTTGTCGCATGAGATGTGCCTCAACGCCACCTACTTGGGCTCTTCGCAACACTTCGGTGTTTCGTACACAGTCAGACCATCGGATGTTTAATATTTTGCGAAGGCATCTAAGGTGGAAACGGTCTAACATGCGAATGTGTCGTCGGTTCACAGTCCACGATTCAGCAGAGTATAGCAGGCTTGACAAAACTACCGCCATGTAGACCGAGATTTTGGTAGCCAACTTCAGGTCATGCGAGCAGAATACCTTAACATCCAGCCTGCCGAAGGCCGCTGCTGCGGCACTTATTCTGCTGTTGACTTCTGCGTCAAGGTCGCACTTAGATGTTATTGTGCTGCCCAAATACCGAAATTTTTCAACCTGCTTCAACTCTTCCTCACCGAGCTTGGTGTTTATTGTCTGGCGACCGTGGGTGTCTAAGGACATCACCTCAGTCTTCTTGACACTGATTTTCAAGCCAAACTTAACGCAAGACTCGTGAAAGTCGGACATGAGCTGCTGCAGGCCTTCTGGGGATTCTGCCACATAGCACAGATCGTCGGCATACATTATCTCAGTGACTACTGCATGAGAAACTTTAGTGCGAGCTTTGAACCTCGCCAAGTTGAAGATGCCGCCATTGGTTCGGAAACGTATATGAATACCTTCAGAAGAAGTTTGTAAGACCTCACGGACCACAACAGCAAAGTATAATGCAAAGAGAGTGGGTGCCAAGACACAGCCCTGCTTCACCCCACAGGTGACGGGGAAAAAGCCAGACTGTTCGTCATCAACTGCGACACAACACTCCATTCCGTCATGCATAAGTCTTAAAAGTCTTACAAACTTTTCTGTACAACCTATCTTTCCGAGTACCACCCAGAGAGCTTGTCGAGGCACGCTGTCAAAAGCTTTCTCAAGTTCGACAAAGCAGAGATACATAATTATTACGACCTTGTTCCCTGCTCTTTTCTTGTAGTTGTCGCAATGAGAAAATCGCCTCGCAGGTGCCTCGGTCCGGTCGAAAGCCAAACTGGGTTTCAGGCAGCAACCTTTCGGAAAGTTTCATGAGGCGGTTGAGCAGTACACGGGCAAAAACCTTTCCAGGGGCTGATAGAAGCGAAATACCACGGTAAGAATTGCAGTCGGAACGGTCACCTTTGTTCTTATATAGAGGCTTAATGCAAGACACCTTGAATACAGTCGGGACTTCCTCTTTCTCCACATAAGATCAAATAGTTTCCGTACAACCAATTCCAATTCCTCACCACCGTATTTGATCAGCTCTCCTGGAATGGAGTCTATTCCCACTGCACGGTCATTATGCTGCTTTTTTATGGCAAGAGCCACTTCGCTGCGTGACAGTGGCTGATCCAGCTCTACGGCTGTAGCAAGTTGAGGTAGCGCTTGAATATGTTCCAGATTAGCTGAGCGGTCCACGTTCAGCAAGGTGTCAAAGTGCTCTGCCCATCGGTGTAGTGCGTCTTCCTTGCTTTTAAGAAAGCCATCACCGCTAACCGGTTTAAGAGGCACTTTTGCAGTTGAGGTCGTACCAACCAATTTCGTAACCTCGCTATAAAACTCCACGAGCTGGTTAGTGTCAGCCAACTACTGCATATGGCGAGCCTTATCTTGCCACCATCTGTTTTTGGTTTCCCGAGTTACTTTTCGAAGCTCCAGGTCACTGCGTCTTACCTCCGCATTAATGCCACGTTGGTTTTTAGCACGGCGAAGAAGAGACCGATGTTTGTCGATGGCTTCGGTTAATGCTCTGTCATTCTCACCAAACCAGTCCTCGTTCTTTTGGACTTTTTTGCCTAAAGTCACTGTAGCCGTATTCAGTATGTGAGAAGACAGAGCCATCCACTCACCCTCGACATCCTCATCTTCTTTTTCCATAGGCAGCGATAGTGCCGCAGCCAACGTTTCTGCATATGCGTTTTCTGCATATCAGTCAGCCTCTTCACGTTAATGGACGCAGGCTTTTTAGTTTGGGACCTTCGAGGATGTCGGAGACGGAGGTTCAGCTTGGTGACAACAAGCCTGTGATCGGTCCAGCAATGTGCACCACGCATCACTCTGGTGATTTGGACCTGGGAAACATCTCTTTGGCGTACGATAGCATAGTCTATCAGATGCCAATGCTTAGACCTAGGGTGCATCCATGTATTTTTGTGTTTGGCGGGTAGTCTGAATAAAGTATTCGTTACCTTACCGCAAGTTGGAATTGTGTACAAAAACTAAGCAGTAGCTGACCATTAGGATTCATGCTACAGCGCCTTAGAGGGAAGGCAAACTGTAAGGCGCTGTCTCTGTCACCCTCACGTCAGTCATTCGCCAAATGATCCTTGTAGGTCTATAATGATAACTTTCACCAACGTTGAAAGGTTGAAACCATTTGCTGGCCAAGAAAGAAATAAAAACTACATTTCAGGCTTTTTGTGACCAGTAACTACCTAATTATAATTAGTTAATTTAAGTTAAATTTAATCGATCATGCTTTAATTTTTAGATAAAGGTAAACATACGAGAAGACATGTCTTATGAGCGCATGACGATGATGGTGACGATTACGACGTTGAGTTGAATAGTATTTTAATTAATTTGTATGAAACCAGCTTACCAATTAACATTAAATCTGTTTGATACTCTAATGGGTGCTGTGTTTTGTAGTAGTCGAACTGTTTGAAATATCCAACATATCCATACAATCCATTCTAATATTACAAAAGCGAAAGTCTGTCTATCTGTCTATGATGCTTTTACGGGTAAACCACCGGGCCAATTTGGATGAAATTTGGAATAAAAATAGTTGAAAACCCAGGATCACACAAAGACTACTTTTTTTTCAAAAATCAACTCCTAAATGGTTGAAACAGGTGATGAAAGTTTGAATGAATTTAAACCACTTGATTGATGTCGATGAATTTTCTCTGAAAGATTGTTGATGACACAAGGTCAAACATAGGCTACTAATTTTTCAACCGTTAAGGGGCTAAAATAGGGGATAAAAATGAAAAAAAATACTAATTCCACACGGTCGAAGCCGCGAATGGATAGCTTTTTTTATTAGGGTTCCGTACCCAAAGGGTAAAACGGGACCCTATTGCTGAGACTTCGCTGTCCGTCCGTCCGTCCGTCCGTCTGTCACCAGGCTGTATCTCATGAACCGTAATAGTTACACAGTTGAAATTTTCACAGATGATGTATTTCTGTTGCCGCTACAACAACAAATACTAAAACACTGAATAAAATAAATATTTAAGTCGAAATATGGCTTCGACGCTTGAGCGATAAATTAGTTACCTTTCGCTCCAAGAGATGGCGTTGCTTGTGGCTAATATGTAGTCCGATGCTTTTAGTTACCTGTCGGTCCAAGAGATGGCGTTGCTTGTGGCTAATATGTAGTACGATGCTTTTAGTTACCTGTCGGTCCAAGAGATGGCGTTGCTTGTGGCTAATATGTGGCTACAAAAAACTGAAGTAAATATTTAAGTGAGGCTTTCATACAACGGGCCAGATTTTTTTGGCGTTTTATACATAATGGTACGGAACCCTTCGTGCGCGAGTCCAACTCGCACTTGGCCGGTTTTTTTTTATAAGTATTTAAGGTAACTTGTCAATTCGATTTGGTTGGCGTAAATATTTCAAAGAGTACTAAAAGGATACTTTTCTGATTTAGTGAAACTTCTCTACAATTCTTCATTTAGTTTCGTTTTATTTATAGCCTCATTTTCTTTAAACAAAATTTGACTCCGACTCCGTTTCTCCATTTTTTCTGCAACTTCCAACTCTACTTCGTGATGTTTAAAAATAAGAAGACGGTTACACAACATAAGTGAGTGTAAAGAAAATGTATTGCACACTTCTGTGACGATATTTTCTTCAACACCCTAAATTATTCTTTTAGGATGTATAGTATAATGTTATAGAAGTTTCACTTCAATATTACGTTTTCTCCTGCATTTTATAAAATAGTTGATGTTAATGTAATACTTTCAGTAAGTAGGCATGGGTAAAAACAACATTATATTGATCTGCGCAGCTAGTATCAATATGCGTCACTGTCCTGCGGGATACGTGTAAGTAAAAATGTTTATAATGTCGAACATGACCGACAGGAGTTTGATCTTTACATTAAGCCTACTTGCTTTCTTTAAAAGCCTCGGCTTCTGCGTCTCTGGCAGCATACCAATATTAACTGCTGGTCCCATCACATCTGAGCAGTACTCAAAATATGTTCAAAGATAATTTGTTATTGCTTCTTTTCGTTTTATCAGCATGCTACATACAAGATAGTCCAGTAAAAGCCCAGGAAGTACAGCTACCACCAGGTATAGTAAATATGTACAATATTTTTCGCCTTTCAAACCCAAAATAGTCATGATTGTAAAATGTCACTGACCATATTCAAATTTAAGAAATCTTTTATATTTATGAAATAAAATGCGATAAAAGTACTTAAAATCTCGAGCGTGTAATTCAAAAAATTCGTTATATTCTAACAACTTGTGTAAAAAGTTACACAAATGCCGGTAGGTAGTGCATAAATTTTGTATCTGATAGGTATTCGATACCTATAAGTTCATAAAGAATGGAATGTTGCGTTTTAATTTAATGATTAATGTATGAATTACATAATATTTTAGGACGAGAATGTCAAATGACTCCCGTAATTCATGTGCTCCAACACCCTGGATGCGTGCCCAAACCCATACCATCGTATGCTTGTATCGGAAAGTGTACTAGTTATGTACAGGTAAGACGTAAGCAACTGTGAAAAATAAAAATTAAGCTACAATTAGTAATTATACATTTTAAAAGAGGGTCTGTAAATAATTACAATGTTTGTAAGCAGTTATTTTTTGTTTTCATTTAATTATTCTTACATTCCATAATTTTCAGGTGTCTGGAAACAAAATCTGGCAAATGGAGCGATCTTGTAATTGTTGTCAGGAATCAGGAGAACGGGAAGCGAGTGTAGTATTATTTTGTCCGAAGGCAAAAAGTGAAGAAAAAAGATTTCGAAAGGTACGAAGAACAGATAAGTATTTTACACCATTAAGTAGTTTTCAAATTGACTTATAGGGTGGAATAAAAATTTCAACCTATTTTAACACTCTTGACGACAAGTTGCTACAACCTTTGCAAAGGTTTCCTTTTTTTATGAAATTAAGATAGCAAACGAGCATGCAGCACCACCCTTCCGCTTCCGCCCATATCAACTGTGATCGATCTAGAACTAGACTCAAAGGGACTAGGATGGTTAGTCCAGTTAGTAGATGGTATTAGAATATTAGTTGGTTAGTTTGTTAATAAGTGTGAGGACAGGGACTGTTAGTGATAGTGTTCTTGTTAGTTAATGTTAGTAATAGTCCAGTTAGTTATTGTTACTATGAGTCTCGTTCTAATTCGGTCACAGATACGATGCTACCCCTGACGCTATCCGGAACACAATTGTTCTTAAAACAATTATTACACGGTAGGAATGGTACTAAGTACCGTGGCGGGCGGTGGTACTTCCCCAGGTGAGCTCTAGGCCCTTACCACCTGTTGTTTCTCAAGCTCAACTTGACTGTTGATCGATGCATGAGGATTAGATCTCGGCGCGATCTATTATACCTCTCAATAGGTCAAAAAGATCATCTCCAACCTTATCAGTTAGCAGGGGAGCCGTATCAGCAAATGTACCACAGCGGAACGACATAAAATTAAACCTGTATAACATTAGTATTAAATAACGAGGGGTTGTTAATCAATTAATTTAGAGAAGGAGTACCACTACGCCTTGTTTAATTTTTTTTACAATATTTTATCATAATTTATGGTGTATTTGTTGATTTACTTTCAGGTTACAACGAAGGCTCCACTAGAATGTATGTGTCGTCCATGTGGTACTATTGAAGAAAGCGCAATCATTCCACAAGAAATAGCTGGTTACTCGGATGAAGGACTCCATAGCCATTTTAGAAAAAGTTTGTAGATAATAATTATTAATTGACAATGGAACTCGTACAATAACAAATAAATTAATGACTTGCAAACAAATTATAAAATAAAAGGACTTGACCAACATTACTACTGTCTGTATTTAATTTACCTACCTCTTCAATCATAATTTACCTTTCGAATTAATGGTATCTAAGTTTTATTACAAATTAATTGAGATCTGCGCTGAGTAGGTACATAATACCTATTAAGGCGTATATTTTAGTACCCGTCTTTAAAAATTTAGCTATTTTTAAATTTATCATACACAGGTAACTACTCTCACGTTGCTACGAGAAATCCTACACCTCATTTTGTGCTCTACTTAAAACTACTACATTTCTCTTAAGTTGAATTTTATGAATTAACAGAACAGGTCAAACCTATATAAATTAAATCTAAATATTCCTATGATTAATCACGAGGTAATAATTTTAACAGGTGGTAGGGCCTAGAGCTCACCCGGGGAAGTACCACCGCCCGCCACGGTACTTAGTACCATTCCTACCGTGTAATAATTGTTTTAAGAACAATTGTGTTCCGGATAGGAAGGTCTGGTGTGGAGCCGGTCACACTTTTTTAGAGGCGACCATCTCAGTCCTCAGGGGTAGCATCTGTGACCGAATTAGAACGAGACTCATTGAGTCTAGTTCTAGGTCGGTCACAGTTGTCATGGGTGGCAACTGGCAGCGGAAGGTGGTGCTGCATGCTCGTTTGCTATCTTAATTCCATAAAAAAAAATAAGGCCACACCATTTTTAATTTATACAATGTGTTAATTTTACACTTAATCAAAAAAATGTACGGATACTAAATAAAAAATTATCGATAAAAAATGGGAGGATTTTTTTATGTCAGCTATTTCGAAAATAGAGGCACCTTAATATATTTTTTTAGGAAAATTCTCATCTTTCGGTTTTATTTATTTTTTCTCTTAAAGCAAACGGTGTATGTTTTTCAGAATGATCTTATTCGAAAGCTAAAAAGTGTAATTTGCCAAAAAAATAAAAAACACCTACGATTTCAAGCACGAAATTAGTTAAAAAAAAGAGATAGAACCCATGTTATTTTGGAGAACTTGTAGAGTTAATCATGTAATTAATTAAAACATGCTAAAAAGTTATCTCAATGTGCTAGTTTTGGAGTTGCAGATCAAAAATTAAAAATAAACGCTTTTTTATAACAAACAAAATAACGAGTTAATTTTTTTAACTAATTTCGTGCTTGAAATCGGAGGTGTTTTTTTATTTTTTGGCAAGTTAGACTATTTAGCTTTCAAATAAGACCAATCTGAAAAATATGCACCGTTTACTATAAGAGAAAAAAATTAAAACCGAAAGATGAGAAATTTCCTAAAAAAGATATTATAATAGGCCACATTTGACAGTTCGTCAAAATTTTACAATGTTACCTTGTAAGGGAGGCACTCCATATTACTTATTTATAGTCGGCACAATCATAAGATTCCGATATGAAGGCTGTCATCACAGTGACAATAGTGAAGTACAACAAAAATCGATGCATTAAATAAACCGATTTATAAATTTAACCGATTATAAGTAATAAGACTTTCTAATCGTTTCGTTAATTAAGTTCGGAACGATAATTTATAAACCGACCTCTGATTGTTTTCTTAAAATCAGGTAAAAACAGATGTAGCGTTGAGATTAACACCGAAAGGGATAATAAGACAATTTGACTAGTAAGTTAAGGTGAGGAAATTATATTACTTATTAAAATGGAAATTTCATTAATCTAGTGAAAACGAAGAAACTATTAAACGGTTAATAATTATCCGATTTGAGTGGAAAAGGCATAAAAACGTATGTATCGGGAATTTATAATAGCTACGAAAAATCGCAATGCTTTAGACATATTAAGGAATCTATAACTATTTGTATTTTGGGTGTGACATGGTAGCACATACTTTCGATTATAGTAATGTATCGATTATGGTCGATTCATAAATTGTTTCAAGAGGTCACATAACTATAAATCCAGCCTCCTTATAAAACATTGTAGTGACGTCTTAAATATTTGTTCAATTTTACACAATTTATGATGTAAACTGATTAAAATAAAATAAAATTATTTTAATAATTTATAAATAACACAAATAAAAAACAAGCAGGGATGGTTTACATATTTCGCCAGAATTTCTAGTATTTACCTATGTAAGTACGTATAAGTAAGTAAGTACCTATCTAAATACTCGTAGTAAGTAAACAATATTACTCCAATTCGTTTAACCCGCTAGTAACTTGCGTTTAATATTACGGACTAATGCCTAATTAAAATATTTAACAAACTGTGGGCAATTTTATAACATCATGCTACGAGCAATAGAAGCGATGTACCAATAAAATATGTTGCAAAAATGGGAAGAAGTGTTTATTATCTGTAAACATAAAAACAATTTTCCAAAGCGAAGAGGAGATGGATTCACAAGTACATTATGTACCTACTTAAAAAGCTTCATTGATAATAAATATAAACTGTGTACTGTATATGCACAGTAAATAGTATATTGCATAATTTAACCAAAGTGACCTATCATTCACTACGAAATATCTTCACTTCATAGTATCATTACCAGCGGTTCAAATTAAAAAAATATATTTCCGTAATAAGTAAATTGAAGACGTCCATACAAGGTTAGTTTGTGTTCATACATGACAGACGTCATATCGGAATCTTATGATTGTGCCGACTATAATATTCCCTACTAGATATTGTTAAAATTTTTACACTTTTAAGTAAAGAACTGACGTCGTTACAAAGTTACGTCAGTCAACTCTTTTTCTTTTTAAACATGAGTGATGGTACCAAAAGAAACAGATCAGTAGATAAGTTGAATTTGAGAAGTCGAACTAATCGTCAAAAAGTATTTCACGATTACAAAATAAAATATATTTTAATGGGAACAGAATTAATTTTCTTACATTTTAGGCCAAAAAATATGTAATCATTCATTTCAATATATTTATAACGTCTGGCTCAAAAGCCAGTATCCAGAAACGTGAAATGTTACAAAAAAGTCATGATTTCATTTCGCGCCATTATTAGACGCATTATTTTTGTCGTTTTTTTAGTCATTGTTTGAACTGTGCGGTCATTAAAATAGTTTTTATAACAATCACATTCAATTTATAGATGTTTGAAGTCCTCATCGATTAATTAAATTAATCGATGTTTTTCAGCAGGTTACCCTCACTATAAAGCAAAGACAAACAGTTGTCAAATGTGGCCTATTAAAATGGCCTTATAATAAGGTGCCTCTATTTTCGAAATAGCTGACATAAAAAAATCTTCCCATTTTTTATCGATAATTTTTTTTTATCTAGTATCCGTACATTTTTTTTGATCAAGTGTAAAATTTGTCAGTCAACCAGTAATGTGACATTTTCTCTTACTTTATTTCTGTTTTAGACATGGACTTATTATGCTTAATTTAGTATATAGGTCCATGGTTTTAAATGATTACATTATAAAAAATATTAACTCACTGAACTCACGTATGTATTATTTATAAGAAATTTTTGTTTTTTTTTTGTTTCGAATTATTTACCTTTATGCTTAATCACAAAAGCATTCAGTAAATTAATGGCACCTCTATATTCCTATCTCTATGCCTCTATGATTGCTAACTCTATAAAATGTACGTTATAATTTGTTGACACTTGACTTATAGTACTCTGTAGATAGTTTTGTTATATTCTATGGATATTTCACCTCTTCCAAATTTGTTTTATCTGTACGACTACGACTTTATTTCAACTTCACTTTCATGGAGGATAGAACTAAGGAGAGTCATCATAAATGGGAGAAAAGTTGAAAAAGTGTCCAGTTGTATGCGCTAAATAACAGTTCCAAAATCCTCCACTGGTGGCGCTGGTGGATTCACAGGGTATGGTATGAATGTAGCAATCGTAGATGAATTGATTGAATTGAAGTATGCCGAGTTCAACGATTGCTACATTCATACCATACCCTGTGAATCCACCAGCGCCACCAGTGGAGGATTTTGGAACTGTTATTTAGCGCATACAACTGGACACTTTTCATATACACAGATGACCCTCCTTAGTTCTATCCTCCATGTTCACTTTATTATGAATGACGGACCGATGGCTGATTTAAAGATCACAGTAGGGATGGGCAAATGGGAAAAAAGTATCGATATTTATCGTATCGATATTTTTCAAATGTATCGATATATTATATCACCCAAGAAATATCGATATTTCGATATATCGATATTTTTTACCAATATGCAATTATTTATAAAAATTGCCAAAATAATCGAAATTTTAAGGCAAATACACATCTGGCTTTTTTTGACATCAGTTTTATTATTAAATAAACAGGTTTATGTACCTGTAGCCAAGAAAAAATCAACATACCAACCAAACCAATAACCAGTGTGATTGCCATAGACAAGCAGGTCATAGACTGTAATTTTTGTTTGTGTTTGAAGCAAAGAAACTAAACCCATACAACCTACTGTATACCTACTCATTTTCTAAATTTAAGAAATTGGATTGGTCAAATACATGATGTGACACATGAGTAGACAGCAGAGCTTTAAAAATATATCGATTTTGATATCTGAAAATAAATATCGAAAATCGATATATCGAGGGAAAAAATATCGCTGATTTATATCGATATTTTTTGCCCAAGCCTAGATCACAGCCTCGTCTGTGGATCACAGAGTAGAGTAGAGTAGTACATTTACGTTAATATAGGTATATAAAAGTAAAGTTAAAATAAGTGTTGTTGAAATATAATGTGTTGGTTTTTTAGTTAAATTTATAGATTTAATGAGAATTCTCATTTTCTGCTGAATGATTTTATTTGAAAGGTAAAAGCTATGCCTCTGGCCAACACCTCGGATCCTTGGCGAATGCAGAATGTCGGAGATAACACGGTATTTTTCCTGCATTTGTTTGCAAACCATTACACAGTTACAATGTTTTCCTCTTTCATTAGTCACTTCTTATTTGAGTATTGTACTGCGTTCGTAGATTAAATTAAACGAATAAATAAAGCTGTTATTAACACCCTATTATCATAAATTTTTAGTAAGTAATGTAACTTGCTGATTTCTTTACATTTCAATATTATTTGGAAATGATTATGGAGTAGGTGTTCGCATTAGATTTACGCTTAAAGATTATAATTTACACCCAGTTGCAATAACTCAAATAATATTTCATACTTATTAACATACTATTTTATCCTTGAGGCTGAAGATCAAACATCATAACAAAACATTTAATAGTCAAAGTAAACAAATAGTAATTATTAATTTACATTTAACAGCGTGGCATATCTGCACAGCCGGCAAGCAGTCTTCCAATGGTTGTGGAAAATTCCGCAGAGTCCCGTCAGGCCTCATCTGGGGAGAGCCTGGATTCCTCAGTTGACTTGAACTATGAGCGGGAAGTGGAACTGCAAGATGTTGTTAAGGAAGGACATGAGAAAGCAGATCCTTCCCAGTTTGAATTGCTCAAAGTGCTTGGGGAAGGTTCCTTTGGTAAAGTATTTTTAGTGAGGAAAGTTGTTGGAGCTGATGCAGGCACTCTATATGCAATGAAGGTAAGGAATATTATTATTATTTATACACACATACTGCAATACCTTCTAGAGTAATGGCACATCTTAATGTAACATCATCATTTAAAAGTTACTTAAACTGTAGTCAAATAATGGTAGTAATATTGGTAGGTCATCCACCTTGTCTTAGCTTCTGTTATGACTCATTTATTCAATTGTTCTGTTTATATTATCCAATAGTTTTGGTAGATGCCAAAACTGTTGTGCTCATTACCATTGTTTAGCATATTTAAATTTTATAATTTGCTAATTACATGATAATGAAATTATAACACTGTGGTGTATAAATAAGCTTCCTCTCTTACTATTATTAGTATTTTTCGTTGTAACATATATGACAGGTTTTAAAGTGCTTCATAGGGTTTGAAACTGTAAAAAGTATATAAGTATGTTTTCATTTTATTAAAAATAGACAGTGAAATAGAAAATTGGTGTGAAATTTGTCAATATTTTGTCTTTTTTTTTCTCATTATTTATCTTTAATTACGTCTATAATATCCAGAAATTATTTTTATGAATGTTTGTATTTCATGTAAGACTGTAATTTATAGGTACTTAAGAAAGCAACACTAAAAGTGAGAGATAGGGAACGAACGAAAATGGAGAGAAATATATTAGTTGAAATGGGCCATCCTTTTATTGTTAAACTACACTATGCCTTCCAAACTGCTGGTAAATTATATTTAATATTGGACTTCCTGCGTGGTGGAGACTTGTTCTCTCGACTGAGTAAAGAGGTAAAGAACATTATAACATTTATACTTCAACAACTGTACTTATGATTAATGCTACATTCTAATATTTTGACAACCTGTAGTGCCACTGTGCAATTACCACACTAGACTGTATTTCAAAGGGTCCTGGAATCAATTCCCAGTGAGGCAGAAATGGGAATTGTGTTGTAGCCTTTATGTGTTGTTAATGACAGTCCACATCATGGGGAATTTTAGTGTGGGGGTGAGTATGTTGTGTTATTATTTATTCAATGTTTCAGGTAATGTTTACAGAAGAGGATGTCAAATTTTATCTAGCAGAGTTAGCTTTAGCTTTAGAACATGTGCATAAACTGGGAATAATATACAGGGATCTTAAACCAGAGAATATTTTACTAGATGCAGATGGCCACATAGCTCTTACTGATTTTGGTTTGTCTAAACTACCTCCGACTAGTGATAAAGCTTATAGCTTCTGTGGGACTGTGGAATATATGGCTCCAGAAGTAGTTAATAGGAAAGGGCATACTTTTGCTGCTGATTGGTGGTCTTTTGGAGTACTTATGGTAAGACTTTGCATTAGACTCAGTCTTGTGTTATTCTTGACTTTGGTGTCTTTTAAACTTACCCAAAATGGAAATTTAATCATTATGACTTTTATTTTAGTTTGAGATGCTCACTGGAAATCTTCCATTTCATGGCGCTACTAGGCATGATACAATGACTCAGATATTGAAAGCAAAGCTTGGAATGCCTTCAAACTTAAGTGAAGAAGCACAATCATTACTAAGAGCTTTATTTAAAAGAAATCCCTTAAATAGGTATGATAACTTTATACAACTTATAATTACAAATAACATAATTAATTAATGTTCTATTTTTTTATTATGTTGTTGAGGTTTAAAATGTTTTTTATTTTTTTTTAGACTGGGGGCAGGACCTAATGGCATAGAAGATATTAAAGCTCACGATTTTTTTGCAAATATAGACTGGGATGCATTGGAGAGGAAAGAGGTAATTGAGTTCTGCCTAATTTTTAAATTAGTACAACATTTTTTAGGGTTCCGTACCCAAAGGGTAAAACAGGACCCTATTACTGAGACTTCGCTGTCCGTCCGTCCGTCCGTCTGTCACCAGGCTGTATCTCATGAACCGTAATAGTTACACAGTTGAAATTTTCACAGATGATGCATTTCTGTTGCCGCTACAACAACAAATACTAAAAAACAGAATAAAATAAATATTTAAGTGGGTGCCCATACATTCGACGTAAGTTTAGTTACCATTCGGTCCAAGAGATGGCGTTGGGCGTAATATGTGGCTACAATAAAACATTAAATATTTAAGTGAGCCTTTTATAAAACAGACCAGATTTTTTTGGCGTTTTTATACATAATGGTACGGAACCCTTCGTACGCGAGTCCGACTCGCATTTGGCCGGTTTTATAACATTAGTGTAAGTTCCTTATTATAAAAAAATAATTCGTTGAAACCATTGATCAATTCTAACAATATTTTGATGTGCAACCAATGACTCAATAAGGTCAGATAATGGTGAGCAACAGTCAACAGCACTTTTCTTTGTATTGTATTTTGATTACTCATTAGTTCATGTCGTAGGCCCACATAATAATTTTAATTAGACTTTCTGTATATGAAATAAATAATGTATAATTAATCAATTAAGTTTTATGAGTTTAATTATTATCTATTTCTTCATATTAATTTTACCCTCAAATATGTAGCAGTTAGTATGTGTTTACGAGTAACAGGGGAAAATAATTAATTTTTTGTGCAGATCACTAAAGTTCCATCGCATTATTAATTATTAATCAATCAACATTATTTACTAACTAGCTGACCCGGTAGACGTCGTCCTGAAACATATATTATTAAGTAGACGCCCTCGATTCGTTTCGGGAAACTGTTCCTCCACTCCTGTTGATCCTACCATGATGTTATATAGCCTTTTATAGCCATTGTAGCTTAATGCACTATCAAATACAAATTTTTTTTTAATTCGAATCAGTACAGTAGGTCCTGAGTTTACCGCAATCAAACAAATAAATAGATAATCAAACATTCAACATCACGTTACGAGCATTAGGTGCGGAGCAACAAATTTCCCGAAGCGAAGCGAGCGCGTCTACTTAATATATAGTTCATGTTGCATGGAGACAGGGTAGCGTCACATTAAGATATTTGGAAATGTCCCAAAAGTAAAATCACCAAGTAAACTTGAACCCTTTGGTTTCGTACGTACTGCTTTATGAAATAGGTAAATTGACGAGCGACATTCAATTTACATCGAGAATAATAACAAAGCGGTTAAACAACCTAATAATAGTTTTTTATTCAAATGACACATACTTAATTATGTACCAACTATCATTAAATTAGATAAGTACATACATAATACAAGTTATCGGACCTATAAAATTACAAACTGTTATATAAATGACGGTTTTGTCGCTTATGATATAACTGTACATACACGAACAGAACGTAATTTAAAACGAAAGATAACGATAACAGGTAAAATGACCCGGAATGTGAGATAATAAGCACGCACAGTAAACATCATGGTATATTGTCACTCGCACTGCAGAAGTACCGCCATGCCGCACCCATGACGTACATATATACAATATATATAATATGTACTCCTACTAGCCCTTACTCGCGGCTTAGCCCGTGTGGTCAATGGGAATAAACAACTTACGTGTCTTGCACACATTCTTGGCGCAGGGACAAATAAGTAACAGTTCCACAGTTATAAGATATAAGATGACGCCGAGATAATGCTGAACGCAGTCAAATATTAGTATAGAATTATAGATGGTACGTTTATGCATCGTAATGGACCTTCTCATGGAAATGAAATGTTTTACAGCGCTAAATATTTTGTTGTACATATCGACCACTACACTGGGAATCTTAGTACCTACGACTCCTATGAGGGTATGAGAGTGTTAAAAAAATACAATATGAGCTCAGGAGTTTCTTTCGCTGTTTCTTCACACTGATACAGTAGGTTTCCTAAACAGCGATAAAATAGTAAAATTTAAACAAGAATGACGTGCATAATGGTAGCCATTGACGATACGTCCATTTGGGCGCATTCGAAAAGAACGCTGGTTACCGGCGCCGATCTGCCAGTAGGTTTGGGTAAAAAATATCGATATATCAAAATATCGATATTTTTTCAGAAAAATATCTATAAAATAAAAATAAACTAATCTGACCCGGTAAGAGGGGCGCTACTGTCTTGGTCTTTGTCTGACAACAGTATAACATTTGCATTAGTTGCAATTTTGGCAACCGGACCAGATAAGTTTGTGGCACTGTATGTTGATTTTTTCTTGGCTACAGGTACATAAACATGTTTTTTAATAATAAAACTGATGTCATAACAGCCAGATGTGTATTTAGGTACTTTAAAATTTCGAATATTTTGACAATATTTATAAATAATTGCACATTGGGCAAAACATACCGATATATCGAAATATCAATATTAGATTTCTTGGGTGGTATATATCGATACATTTGGAAAATATCGATACGATAAATGTCGATATGTTTTTCCCATTTGCCCATCCCTGTCCCTATCTGTCAGCACGTATCGGTATAGTCTAAGATCCGAATCTAAATCGACATTCATCGGGTTGAAAAGAGAATCAAAATTATAAAATAATAAATTTCGTATATATTAGAAAATATATTAAAAATGGGTAGACAACAAAAATCCTGGACAGAATATTAATTATTAGTTTATACCACTCTTTAGTATTAAACAAATATTTCTTAGTATTTAAAATGATTTTTTTGTGTTTAATAAATCTGATATTCATTTATTACATATTAATAAACCTTTTTAAATACTAAGAAATATTTATTAAGCACTAAAAAGTGGTCTCTAATAAATTATTTGTTAAATATTAACAAATATTTTTAACTATCAAAAAAAGTTTCTATTAGTGTGTTTGATTCTCTTATCAACCCGATGAATGTCGATTTAGATTCGGATCTTAGACTATACCGATAAGCGCTGGCAGATCAGCGCCGGTAACCAGCGTTCTACATGAATGCGCCCTTAGGAATGCTTCTAAATGGAAGATTTCCATAAGGAAGTAAGTACCTTCATAAGGAAAACTTTCATTTAGAAGCATTCCAAATAGACGTATGGCTTCCGAAATTTCAAAGATTTCCTTATGGAGGTAGTTCCTTATGGAAATCTTCCATTTAGGCACTTCTCACACAACGCTATTTATGAGCTAAGCGACTGCAACGCAATCCAAAATTTGTATGCATCTGACCCTTTTGAGTGACAGGAGGCGCGTCTACGATTCCTTCAGTCAAAAGTGTCAGATACATAGAATTTTGGGATTGCGTTGCAGTCGCGTAGCTCATAAATAGCGTAATGTGAGAAGTGCCTTAGAAGCATTCCAAATGGATGTTTCGTCAATGGCTACCTTAAGTGTGTTGACAAAATGTCGAAATGATTTTCAGTTTGAATTTGGAAATATTTAACATTCTTGGAAATTGCAGGTAGTACCGCCATTTCGGCCAGCCGTCTCTAGAGCGGACGACGCCTTTTACTTTGACTCTGAATTCACGTGCCGCACGCCAAGAGATTCCCCGGGCGTGCCCGCGTCGGCGAATGCTCACGAACTGTTTAGGTAAGTCAGATTTTCTTTGAAAATTATATTCTATGTGCTCTTTTGTTGTGACTACAGCGAATCACGCTAATGAATGTATTAAGTAGGTATACGTACTTAATTTGTAGCCCTCTAGCGCTTATATAAAAGCAAGTAAAAAAGCAAGCATAGCCCGCGTGGGAGTTGAAAAAATACCGTTTAAATTATCCCACGCGAACGTATTTTCGGTATAAAACTATCTAAGGATCTTTCCACGATCTCAAACTATGGTAGGTAATAACATTTTTTAAGAACGTGAATTAGTACCTATCAGACATAACCCGTGCCTATTTCGCATTTATAATATTACTATGGATTTTATGGAGGAGGCTATGGCAACAAATAGTTTCTACTGCATGTAATCAGAGTCTGTCTGTATCTCCAAATATATTGTCACCTAAAAGAATAACATTACTACATGGAATCATTAATACGTGTTATGGTTGCAAATAAGCATATTCCTCCGTTTCTTTGCCCTAAATTCGTCACCTCACCATCGTCGGTTCTCACTAATTTATCGTCATCAGACTATTTCGAAAATGTTTACAATAAAATTGTAAAACATTTTGTTCTCATTTGTTGCATAACTATTTTATGTAATTCCTAGTGTCCATTTTCTAACGCCATGACAGGCTGACAGCTAAGATATCGGTTATCTAGAGATCTCGTAGGCGGTCGACCTTCGCACTGTGCAAATAAGATTGTCAATAAGTTAAAGGCTGTTTTGTTTAGGATTAAGAAACCTATATAGTTTATAAGCTTGTTCTATTTTCAGAGGTTTCAGTTTCGTCGCACCGTGCTTGCTCAATGAGGACAACAATAAAACCATAACCAACCAAAACCAAAACCATGTTGCGCAAACCAAGACCTCTACCGAAGAGTTTTGGGCTGGCTTTGTCAATAAAAATAACTTCTTTGACGAATACAGGTTTGTTTGATACGATTTTATTAAGATGTTCAATCGTCTAATTGGCTTAAACTTATGTAAATAACTTTATACTTAGACTATGTTTCGTTTGCAAACTGGTCAGTTTGAATATAAATTGCGTTACATATTGAGTATTGACACATAATATAGAACTTAATTGTATAGGTCCAATACTCATAGAACTGGTTACATACCTAATTATTTAAACGTTTTAAATTAAATGTATCATACGTGTTTGTGTGTAACTGTGTAAACATATAGATGTGTGCTAAGGATATACGCTATTGATAGTGTTAACATTCAACAGAGCAATATTTTGTATTTCAATAATCACTGATCGTTCTGGTCATCGCTAAATCTTTTACACGAACCTAATTTTGCATATCTAAAATTCGGCCATTTGAACACTACCTATATTTTGTTTTATAAGGGATTTTATTTCAAATGTGGAAGAAGGTTAAAAAGTTGCAAGTTAAAATGGACAATTTGTCAAAACTTTCGATGCGAAATTCATGTTTTTATTTTGACTACATAGTTTTGATGAATATCCAAATAATTGAATTTGTTTTATTTATATAGATAAAAATGAAATAACAATAACACCTAGATAGGGGCCGGGTTAATAAATTTTCTATTCAATCAGCTAGCATTCACTATAGATAAAATCAAACGTCACTCATACTTATTATCCAATATAAAATAAAGATCATTCAGCTAACTAATTAACGAGTACTAACCTAATCCAGGCTAATAGTTTCTTAGTAAAGCAGGAAAGAAGCTCAGAAAAACAGAAAAATGAATTTTTTATTAATTAGTTATTAAATCGCCTATGATATTTTTTTCTCAAATGTCTTAGTCTTGAAATGTGTATGACTAATGAGATGTTTATGTTAATTTACAGATTAATGGGTGAATTAGGCACGGGTTCATTTTCTGTGGTTCGGCTGTGCGAGCACAAGACGTCGAGGGTGCAGTATGCTGTTAAGATCATGGATAAGTTGCAGTATGATCCCCGTGAAGAAATAGAAATTCTTTTACGGTAAGTAACGTACGTAAGTACGGCATGGAAGAGTTTTGAAATGTGTGTGCAGTCTGCTAATTCACATTTCGTCAGCCTTGCGGACTAACACCTGTAAAGAGACCTAAACTGAATGACACATTTTTTAAACAATAAATAAATAACTGTACAATGAATCAATTGACCCACACTAGGATTACTTGGGTGTCATAGACATTGACAAAAAGAGGACAAAAACACAAGACAATGTAAGTACAGAACAAGACTTAAGTTCAACCCATTGTTTTATTTTGTATACAATGTGGGTAAGAATACTTAGTCATAAAGTATGATATTTATAGTGACGGTATATATCTATAGTTTTTAAATTTTGTAAGTTAGTAAATATATATATCGCAAAGAATTTGGTATCTTTATCAAAATTTTGACATGAATGACGGTTGAAAAATTCTTCAGAAACGACGTCCAATATTATTTAAAATAACACGGACCTCGACCAAAGGCACAAATTAAAATTCGTATAAAATATCCGCCGCGCTGGCAATTTAGCAGCTGGTCATATTGGTAACCATGGTAACCGTGTTGTAACATTCCAAAGGTACAGCCAACACCCGCACATAATAACCCTGCGCGGGGTGTACGAGGAGAGCGGGCGCATCCTGGCCGTGACGGAGCTGTGCCGCGGCGGCGAGCTGCTCGAGCACATCACGCAGCGCCGCCGGCTGCCCGAGCACGAGGCGGCGCCGCTGCTGCGCAACGTGCTGCTCGCCGTCAACTACCTGCACCGCCACACCGTCGTGCACAGGTGACGCCACACACACACACACACACAGAGCTCGAGCACATCACGCAGCGCCGCCGGCTGCCCGAGCACGAGGCGGCGCCGCTGCTGCGCAACGTGCTGCTCGCCGTCAACTACCTGCACCGCCACACCGTCGTGCACAGGTGACTCCACACACACACACACACACACACACACAGAGCTCGAGCACATCACGCAGCGCCGCCGGCTGCCCGAGCACGAGGCGGCGCCGCTGCTGCGCAACGTGCTGCTCGCCGTCAACTACCTGCACCGCCACACCGTCGTGCACAGGTGACTCCACACACACACACACACACACACACACACACACACACAGAGCTCGAGCACATCACGCAGCGCCGCCGGCTGCCCGAGCACGAGGCGGCGCCGCTGCTGCGCAACGTGCTGCTCGCCGTCAACTACCTGCACCGCCACACCGTCGTGCACAGGTGACGCCACACACACACACACACACAGAGCTCGAGCACATCACGCAGCGCCGCCGGCTGCCCGAGCACGAGGCGGCGCCGCTGCTGCGCAACGTGCTGCTCGCCGTCAACTACCTGCACCGCCACACCGTCGTGCACAGGTGACGCCACACACACACACACACACACAGCTCGAGCACATCACGCAGCGCCGCCGGCTGCCCGAGCACGAGGCGGCGCCGCTGCTGCGCAACGTGCTGCTCGCCGTCAACTACCTGCACCGCCACACCGTCGTGCACAGGTGACGCCACACACACACACACACACACAGAGCTCGAGCACATCACGCAGCGCCGCCGGCTGCCCGAGCACGAGGCGGCGCCGCTGCTGCGCTACGTGCTGCTCGCCGTCAACTACCTGCACCGCCACACCGTCGTGCACAGGTGACTCCACACACACACACACACACACACACACAGAGCTCGAGCACATCACGCAGCGCCGCCGGCTGCCCGAGCACGAGGCGGCGCCGCTGCTGCGCAACGTGCTGCTCGCCGTCAACTACCTGCACCGCCACACCGTCGTGCACAGGTGACTCCACACACACACACACACACACACACACACACACACACACACACACATACACACACACACACACACACACACAGAGCTCGAGCACATCACGCAGCGCCGCCGGCTGCCCGAGCACGAGGCGGCGCCGCTGCTGCGCAACGTGCTGCTCGCCGTCAACTACCTGCACCGCCACACCGTCGTGCACAGGTGACGCCACACACACACACACACACACACACACACACACACACACACACACACGCACGCACGCACACACACAGACAGACAGACAGATACACACATACTACACACTCGTTCATCCGCCGCGCAAAGGAAGGGGAGCGGAGGTCTGTCCGAAATAATAATAGTGGGTTACTGGTTAGAGTGACAGAGGAGGAGCCTTCAAAAATATTTGTTCCATTTCAATTTACAGGAATTTGACCCTCCAATTTGTCGTTGATCAATCTTTACATTGGTTTGTTATCATATAATATGACTGTTAAATATTTCTACAATAACAACCAACTACAACGTTATAACAAAAATAGTGTATCCGTCACCAGGGACATAAAACCGTCGAACATTTTGTTTGCGACGGCGGACAAGCGGCCGGAGGATATCCGGCTGGTGGACTTCGGGCTCGCGAAGCAGCTGCGCGCCGAGAACGGGCTGTTGATGACGCCGTGCTACACCGCCAACTTCGTCGCGCCAGAGGTGCTCAAGCGCGCCGGCTATGACGCCGCTTGTGATATATGGAGCTTGGGTAATGGAGTTTTGTAGGTTATAACGCACTAGGCGTAACTATGACGCTATACTATAAATAATATAAATAAAAAAGTTATTTCAGATTACATCTATTCTAAAAGTTGTAATGGATTTGTTTCCCGATACGAAGTGGTTTTACTAGTTATTTTATTAAGTAACGGTCAACAATGATTATAACACTTCGATTTCAGCAGTCCACAATTTGATTACCACTATTATATATTTATAACATCTGAACGTATGTACCTTACAGGCGTTCTTGCTTACATAATGCTGTCTGGGCGGACACCATTTGCATCAACTGGCGATGATACTCCAGAAGCTATCTTAGCAAGAATTGAGTCGGGCAAGGTAAGCACGGTGACGTCACTTCCGTATTGATATTTTAAACTGTAAATTTACTACGTTTTATTATTTAATATTGTTATATCTGGAGAATATTAGTAGGTTAACTCATTTTTTATTTTTATTATTTGAAATACCTCAACGACACCATTGTTATTAATTATTATTATAATTTTTTCTGTTGTTGTTCATACTTTTACTCATTTTATAGTATAATACCTAGTTATAAATAGTGGTAAGTCATGCTGATTGGGCTGCACACCCCAAAGGAAAAATGGATGGCACAGAATATCAGTGCTGTGGCTGCCACAGCAATCGCTGAGTGCCATCCACTTCCTTAGTGCTTACTATGGAATAATATTTTACTTACTCTGTTTTATTTTACACTTGTAACTTTAATTCTGCCTGTTATCATTCCATTGTAAACATTTTTTTGGAATAAAGGATTTTTCTTTCTTTCTTTCTTTCTTTCTTTATTATAAAGTGCTCTCCCAAGAAAACAATTTAAATAAAAATGTTATTTTTTTATTTAAATTGTTTCGTATTCCGTATTTATAGCTTACAAGCCAAATTGAACTGTGAGCGACCGTAACAAATTAGTTTTCAGTGTGTGCGACCCAATAGCGTTACTTACATAATAATCATCAGATGGACTTGACGAGCGGCGCGTAGTGCAACGTGCCGGCGGAATTTCTTATACTACACCATTGAAAATTCAAGTGACCAATTACACGTCAGTTTCCCATAACAATCGCTAGGTGGAGTTGACGAGCGGCGCGTGGCGCAACGTATCATCGGAGGCGCGCGCGTGCGTGCGGCGCATGCTGCAGCTGGAGCCGGCGCAGCGGCCGCGCGCCGCCGACCTGCTGCGCGAGCCGTGGCTGTGCCGCGCCGCGCCCGACCCGCCCGCGCCGCCCGCGCCCGCCAGCCTGGCTGGTGATGAAGCGCCGCCGCCCGCTGATCTGAGACGCGCTGTTGATCTTACGTTCCAGGTTTGAATTTTTGTTGTAAGATATTTTGAATTAGGAACGGCGAGGACGTTCTCCCGCCCGCGGACCTGCTGCGCGAGCCGTGGCTGTGCCGCGCCGCGCCGAGCCAACCTCGCCGGGGACGACGCGCCGCCGCCCGCTGTTCTGCGGCGCGCTGTTGATCTTACGTTCCAGGTTTGAATTTTTGCTGTGTGTATATTAGGAATTTTGAAATTGGAACGGGGATGAGGTGTTACCGCTTGCTGAGTTGCGGCGCGCTGTTGATCTTACGTTCCAGGTTAGAATTTTTGCTTATGTTTGCATGTTACAATTTTTGAAGTAGGAACGGCGAGGACGTTCTCCCGCTCGGAGAGCTGCGGCGCACTGTTGATCTTACGTGCCAGGTTTGAATTTTTATATTTTTTGTTGATGTTTTTATGAATTTTGAAATTGGAACGGCGAGGACGTTCGCCCGCTTGCTGACCGGTGACGTCACATTCTTACAAAAAAAGCAAACCATACATATGGGAGAAAAAAGCGTGCCAGTTACAACTACATACTGCACACATTGACATACAAAATCACCATACAAAAGATCAATACAATACCTATGTCGTTTATGGTCCTCATTCTAAAAATAGGCTTCTTGCAGCTTATGAAAATGGCGGGAATGCTTTAACCCCCTTTTGTCTATGTGTGCGTGAGTGTTCCAACCAAAGAGTTCAAAAGTAGAGTGGGCGAGGCATACGGCTGCCCACACATTGCAATCGCCCCCGGTTAGAAAGAGAAACAAACGATAACGATAATTACCTATCTCTCTCCGATCCCGACGAGCCAGAAAGAGAAAGGTGATTACTAAAGATTTCGTCTCTTTTTATCCGAGGTACGCTCTGAAGCCTGGCTTCTGCCCTCTACTTTTGAACTCTTTGTTTCCAACAACAAAAATAAAACGAGATAGACTTAGTAAATTATGCTTGGTATGCTTATAAGTCTGTGGGCTCAGACCAATAAACTATAGACGGCGTGCCGTGAACAAAAGCGTGAAGCCGGCAAAAGTGTGCCTAAAACACACATCGGAACCAATAGAATGCCCTTTGACAGTTTGACTTGCCGTTGACAGTTTGAAGTAGAACAAATTTAAACTTTATTTTTTGGAACACAAAGTTTCATTCATTTTTTATTATTTAGAACACAAAAGTCGTTTTGGTGTGAGTGCCGCCGTGTGTATTACAAGGCAAGGCGTACTTTTTGCCGGCTTCACGCTTTTGGTCACGGCACGCCGTCTATAGTTTATTGGTCTGAGTCTGTGGGTTGCAGCGCGCTGTCGATTTTGCATTCCAGGTTTGAATTTACGGATTATTGATCTTAGATTCCGGGTTGAATTTTTTTTGCTGTTTTGTGTACAGTGCGCCCAGCTCATCTCTGTCATTCATAAGTACGTTGTGGTCTTCTGTCAGTTACAAGATACATATACATGATGTTATAAAAAAAAGGATTAAAGTAAGTTATTTTGAAATTTTTTGTAGGCGATGACGTCAGCCCCATTGGCCCCACAAGTGCTGGGCCCAGTGTCCCAGTCAACGTTGGCGCAGCGCCGTAGCAAACCCCAACGACGGTTCCCGCCCACGCAACTTTGAATCCTAATGAGTACCAGATAAAACTCAATTTAAATTTGATTGAAAATCACGGCTGCATATCGCACATCTACATCAAAACTAAGATTAGTCAAAATTCGAGAAAATTGAGCGAAGGCAATATTAGAATGATTTATCGCTAATCGCAAATTTCTACAAAGACAAAGAAAGTCTCACGGTAGTTTCATTTGGCGAGCTACAAGTTTTAATGTTTTTGACTTTATAGAAATTGTGCATAGTTGCATATTTCGATAAAGCAGAGTTGATATTGCATAAGGTCCAAATCTTCGATTTTGATTATATTTTGAACTGGCTTAATTTTTAACGTATATGCAATATACAAATTTCATTATAGTATCCATATCATCGGAAACATGGTTGCAATTTTATCAATGTCAAATCGTTTTACCTATACTGTTTCATTAAGTATATTGAGTACTATAATTACCCATCTAAAAGAATTTAGGAGTATTGAGCATAATAATAAAAAAGAACAAATAACAGCATTATCAGCCGCCATTTTCAATACAAATTAAGGAAACTTGCCAATATTCACAACTCCCCAATTTTAAATACGTTTAATTAAATACTGATTATTGAGATTTCGATTAAATTAGGTTGTGCGTAAAATGCACGATATTTAACAAAATATATTTTTGTGTTAATTATATAGTTCAGTGGAACTTACGGCATTATTATTTTAATGCTTATTATGAGATTCGTTTATTAATTGTGAAATATTTGTTTTTTTAATCTTAGGCGTTAAATGTTCTATCGCCATGATTTTTTAAATTCAAAACACAAACATAAGTCATTAAAAAGGTCTCAAAATTGTATCACTAATTGACTGGCGTTCCCGCCATCAGTCTTATATTATAATAATGTTCTTGAGAAGAATTTAAATGTAACAACGGGTGGTCTTCCTTGTTTATTGTTTATTATATTTAAGAAGAAAAATTTCACCATATTTTTTTACCTTTATTTTTACCCACCTTTTATTTTTATACTCCTTTGGTGCCATTTTTATATCTTTTTTTATAAGGACCAATCATAAAAAGTTTTATTTATGTGCAATAAATACTTGTGCGTTAAAAGTATGCTATTTGCAGTGAGATACATTTTGTACAGTATTACCATATTATTTGTGGGCATAATATTTTTGCCTCTATTCCATTCCTAATTTATATTTTGTAACACTTTTTATCTTTATTAATTTATGTCGATTGTAAGCTAACTCTACAACTTAAGGTACCCTCTGCGAAGAATACAATAATTTTTTAAGGCATTTATATTTGTAGCATAATATAATATCGAATGTACGTACTACGTACTCAGCATTGAACATAATATTTTTTTAAGTATGCATGTATTGTGATTTATTCAATAAGATTGTCAGGCCTAAAGTGCTCAGGAAATGTTAGGAACTAAACAATGTTCAAATAACAACAATATCGACATAATATTATATTCTTGAATTAAATTACACTTTGTCTTTCAAGGAATATTTTTTTATTAGTGATAATGTAACCGTAGTAATGAGTCTCCTGTCGTGCACGATATTTTTATTATTATACAGCTATTCCCAATATTATACCCATCCATATTTTATTCTAAAAATAAACAACAAGGAACACTAATGTGTGCGTTTTTGACGTACTTGCTTACGATTATGGATAGATGCAATATTGAGATGTGCCATCAGTGGGTATCTTATTCATTGTTTACTTATCTGGATTAAGATTACAACTCCGACCTATGTTGAACTGCGATATCACCTTTCTATGTGATTGATAACCTCTTACAGTATTTCTAGATGTGTGTGTGTGAAGTCAATATATTACAGAAAATACCTCTACTTATAGGTACCTCTAAATGTAATGTGGTGGTGGTGATAAGAATGTTACGGTGATATTCAATGTATATTTTTGTATTCCTTCGTAACTACCTAAATTTAAACATTTACATTACGATTGTATAGAAATAAAAATGTCATGTTTACCAAAGAATATATTGGTAGTCAAATTTATCTATTTGGAAAGTGAGCACAGACTTGGACGCGTTTGTATTGAAAATATTCAACTCATAATTGTACTAAGAGTACCTTGAAAAATATAAAAAAAAACTTGACACAGCTCCTTGAGTGTGTATAATTATGAACATTTTATTATATAACACTTCTTATTGGTTTATTATTGTATTATGTTTTATTTAAAAAAAAAACTTGTCACTTCTGTGCTTGCTTTTATAGTTGTAATGCGTAAAATTAAATAAAAATACGGCATTTTTATTATGAAGTAGCATAATTATAGGTTGTTAGGTACTAACTAAATTACAACTTTTGAGTTTTGTATGAAACTGTCGGCCAATTTACTTCCTACAGAATAAACGCCCCAACTTTTCTAGCCAATATGCTATTAGAGCTATTTTACACCACATGTTGATCCCTGTTGTATTTACTATGTCAAACAGCCAATGTTATTCGGGAACAACTTGTGACGGAGTTACATTTACCGAATTCTTTAACTTGTGTCAATTTTGTACATTATCATTCAACTCAACTGTTATTACTATTACCAATTTTTAATGTAATAATACTATTTTATTACTTTATATAAGCAAATGGTTCATTGATATTTTTTATAATGGAAATGCTGGATATATTTGTAGACATATTTTGATTCCAATTGTTATTCCTACTAAGAAAGTGGTTATTACTCGGACGCCTGAACTCCATGTTGATTTTAATACTAACTTATTTTTATTGTTTCCAAAATCAAACAGTGCAGTTAAAAGTCAAAGACAAGTCACAGACGAAGAGCATTCCAAATTATTGTTATTCAAGCTCATTTGTAACTAATGATGGTACTATATAAAAATGTATCATCTAACTCATTAAGAACATTTATGTTACTAACCATTTTAGCTGTTGTATTTTCGTATTATAATGTAATTTTAACCTACTTTAAGCATCAAAGAAGGAATTGAATTGATATACTTGTGGTATTAGATTCTTTAAATCTTCGAGATAATGGTCATTTACAAAATCATAGGATATTAAAATCAGCCTATAGATATAATCACTAAACATATCTGGTGGATGACAACCTGGTATTGAAGCCATATCGTAAAGATCAGATCAACGGACAAATTACGAACTTATTATGGTACGGAGCTGTAAATATCATGGTATTTTCGTGTTGAGAGCTGTTGAGATTCTGTTTGTATGTTAAAGAGTGTTGTTAACTAATATGAAATTTAAAGTTTTGTAGCACACAAACTAAATAAGAATTTGTGCTCAAAGTATGGCTAAATCCAGATTGTCAGGTACTGTTATTGGATAGGGAGTAAGAGCACTTCTTATTAAATCAATAGTGTGCTAAAATAGTTATAGATCTATTTATAAAACTATGTAAGAATAACCTTCTAATAGGTCTCAGACATCAATGTTTTAAAAACAAAATGTCCTTCAAGTATGTAATGTCAGACTATAAAAAAATATATCTACTTCAAGAGATAACTGTCCTATTGAAAATTTGATGCTATTGTTAAAGTAGATGAACAACATGGATTATTGCCAAAGTTAACTGTGGTTTTGCTTGCACACATTAGTAATTAATAAAAAAAATATTTTCCTACTGTATCACATGTAGTTTTTACTAAAACACTATTTTAATCTGACTGTAATCACAATGTTCTTAGCACATAATACAAATTGTAAACAGGACCACAGAATTAAATTCAGATAAGCTAAAAGCAACTACCTAGTGATGCGGTGTTAATGTTACATGTCACATCTATTTTTCTATATTTGTCATAGATCCAATTACTTACAGTTGTTAAAGTAGGAATTCATATTCGGTTACAGAAGTAATAAATATTATATTGTTGACATTGCTTATTTCATTGTTTTATTTCCTTCTTACTCTTTGTTACCTCTTGTTTATATCAAAAGAAATAAATAATGTTTTCACGTCAATAAAGAAACATATTGCTAATTGCTAAGTAACAGTCAAATGGACAAAATTAAGTTGCAGTGCGCCCAACTTATCTCTGAAATGGCAAAAATTGGAACTAACGTCGCCATGTTAAAAATTCATTAGTACGTTGTGGTCATTCATCTGTCAGTCAGTAGTGTGCAATGATTGGTCAAATGAATGTCAAATGCGTCTGACAGCGCCTCTTTCATTTCAATCTTATTGGGTTTACTATACAGAAATAGCAGAGAAATTATTCATTTAACAGTTGATGACACTAGTTGCAAGACTTAAATATGGTGGTACAAATATTGCCAGTTTTTATTTACCAACACTAGAAACACCTAATGATTGACAGGCCAAAATCACCAAATTTTTCAAACATTTGTTTTTATGGTGGGAAAAGTGTTATTTCAGATTAGCAAATATTATTCATATTTTTTCAATAAATACCCAAGGCTATGAACTTCTTAGGTGCCCCATGGGAAATATCATGCAAATACTTAGAACATTGTAAATTAGATTTATAACTTACAATAATAAAAAATCTGAATTGTTTCTATAAAGATTTATTAAAAGACTAGCAATTGATAGATTTAATAAAACATCTAGAATAGATTACAAAAAGTGTAAATCTATTTGACGCTTACACCCTTTAGGGTTGCTGCAACAACTGGGCCTTTCCCAGGCACTATCAGAGGGCTACCTTTATAACAAGCAACCTTCTCATCGTTTGTTTTCAAATCTACAGCACAAGTTTCAAAGATCTTTTTCTTAGGGTTCAGCTGAGCTTCTGGTTCTCGGGGATATTCAGTACAGTGAACCAAGTCCCCAGGGACTGCCCCATTTGGTGGGATAAGGACTTCTACTTTCTCAGGGGATGATGCACACATTACCATTGCTTCTGATGTTACTCCACGCATCTGAAATTTTAAAATAAATATTTGTTTATCTATGGACTTATATGTTGTTTAATTGAGGTTTAAAGACCAGATTTCATTAAATAAGATCAGGCAAAATGCACAGAGAACAGGTGAACTTGTTTCTAGCTGATATCACTTTCAATATCTTTAAAGCAGAGATGCCCATACTTTATGCTGTGAACATCGACTTGAGAAAAAGTTAAGGGTTTAAGATTGACAGCTTTATTTTTATGTAATTTTTTTATTATCTATTAGTAATAATAACACGTTTTATATTTATAATATTATCATGTATTTTTATGTTGTAATGCCTCAGTAGGTAATTTATAAATTTTCGAAAACAAAATCTTGTGCTTGCATAACCTCTAAGATCGACCGTGAAACCTCTCGCGATCGACCGTTTGGGCACCACTGCTTTAAAGTATGGTTTAGTAATTAAGGGCACTGAAAAAAAATGTTAAATAGGTTTAATTAAACTAAACAACTTTTATTTTAACCAACCTTCACTGGTTTTAAATTACACAAAACCATGACAATTCTGTCTTGCATTTCATTGATAGGGACATGGTTAACGAGTCCTGAAACAACAGTACGAGGTTTCTCTTCCCCACAGTCTATTTGCTCAACATATAAACTGTCTGCATCAGGGTGTTTGTTGATGTCTATAATTTTACCAATTCTGAAGTCTAATTTTCGAACATCTACAACATCATTAGTCACAGTGGGCTGTTTTTCTTTCTTCTTTGCTCCTTCCTTATCTTTTTTCTCCTTTTTGGGAGCAGGCTGATCAGTGTCTTGAACCACTGACTCTCCTTTATTGGGTATTGTTTCGGGGTTTGGTTTTGTCTCGATTTTCTGGCTAACAGTATTGTTAGTCAATGATTTACCGGGAACCTTATACTGTTTTTTACCATGAAGAGTTTCTAATCTTATTAATTCATTTTTAGCTTCTTCAACCTTCTTACTGAGAGCTGCATTCTCTTGAGTAAGTTCTTTTATTTTTTCCTCAATTTTAAATTTCCTTATTTCTATTAACTAAAACAAAAAACTATGTTAATGTAACCATTTTTAAACCACTATATACAGAGCATTTTACAAAGAAAACATTGAAATAGTTGTATTGTACCTTAGTTTTTAATTCCGTTAAACGTTTTTCTGCTATTTCTGCATTGTTCAACATATTCACAGAAATTTTATGCGACATACTTCTCGTAAAAACTCGACAATACATCCAATAAGTTTTTTAAAAGTAAGCTCCGGAGATAAAATTAAACAGGTGGCAATAATTATTGTAGGTAGTGTAGTTTTAGCAACATAACCTAATTTATTTGTCATCACACATCACTTATTTTGACCTAGATTTGACATTGACATTTGTATTGTAGTTGAGGATCGTTCCACGTTCCACCACTCAATCACAACGCTCATAACCACTCATAACATTCCGATTTCGCTCTACTTGGCAACCGTTGCTGCGATGCATAATCTGCATAAACAATGCAAAACAATATGAAACTCATTGATCTATAGGACTATGGATTAGACACTAGAGCAAAAATAGCGTGCCTGAACGGTGCCTGTCAAAATTTTAGTGAAAGAAAACATGGCTGCTTCTACTAGTGTTGTGCGCACTACGTGTACGGAAACAGTATCGATATTTAGTTTAATTACAACAGCAAAAATACATGTCGTTCGTCTTTTTTTAATTCCTTTAAAAACTGACTCTGAATGTTGGATGTAACAATTTGGGTTTTGTAGGAATGTCTTTAGGAAGAATTAAAAATTAAATTGTTACAAACACAATAACTTCTGCTGTGTGCTCTCTAAACAAAATGGCTGCCATTTTATCGTGGAGGGGGTAAGAGAAAATTTGGATAGTGATTTGTCGATAAAAAATACCATATTTTATCACCCTTTAGTCTACGACACCGGTGACCAGACACATTGTTTATTAATGATATACAAACTTTTAATTCGTTCTTACTTATCATGACTACAAAAAGGTATTCATGCGATTCGCAATAATCAACCATATTTTTATCGATACTAAATAAACATATTTCATGTCACTACTGTAATGTTTGACCACGAAACATAGATTAAGCGGAAGTGTGATACGTCAAAATTATTACTGAAACCGGTGTCGCCAAACGCACACAAACAAACGGTGGTCAGTTACTCCCACGAAATATAGGTTACTCCCATTTTGCTCAAGAGTAGTTTTAATTGGTCGCATATATGTAAAGCTTAAATACCCTAAATTGTACAAACTTTAATGCAAAAACACATCTTGACTCTGAGCAATAGAGTTGGCTTTTCTATAAAGAAAGTAACGTATTTGCGACATTTTGTATTGACCAGGTGGCAAGTGATATTTGTGAAAAATATAATTTGATCTTTATTTGTAAGCAGTAAGGTTAAATTTTCAATGATTTGTCAACCATAATTCCCGTTATCGTTTAGTGATTTGACACAAGCGTGATTTTATCGATAAATTGGTTGGACCTATTTTAAATGCAATTTGCGATTCCTGGTGTTTATAATTGGGGTGGCTCCAGCTTTTGTTATATAGGGTGTAGTATTAAGTGCGCATAACCGGAAAACCATTTCTTCAGACGGACAATCTAACAAACTTGCAGTCTTTCATTAAGAAACCTACTTTGAAATCGCAAATAATAATTGCTTTTTACAAAAAAAAAATAACCGACTTCAATCTTGATAAGTAGAGATAACTCAAAAACTACTCGCCATATGGCGCTCAATTCAACATGTAAGTGTAAAGTTCTCGTCGCTACAAATTAATCAAGCCCAAACACTAAATAACTGCAGTAAATCGTTGAGGAGTTCCCTCGACTGTCTTTCGGCTTCATCAGATCGACTCCAGATCTTCATGAAATAGTAGCGCTTTAATGTACTTATGATAACATGAACAAACACACTAGTTGTCCATACAATTTTCAAAAGTTCCCCTCGATTTCCCTGAGATGCCATCATCAGATCCTGGTTTCCTTATCAGGGGACCCCACTGCGCATATCTACTTTACAACAAAAAAAGAATTATCAAAATCGGCCCATAAACGACGAAATAATCGCTGAACGTACATAAAAAAAGCATATACCTATACGGTCGAATTGAGAACCTCCTTCTTTTTTGAAGTCGGTTAATGATCACATTTGTTTGCATATGTAGTAACGCGACGGCATTACTTGTTATATTATATATCGCAACGTCAGGCGTTTCTGAGTTTGCAAATAGGTGTTATTTATTATTATTTAACTTAATTTATTATATTGTTTATTCATTAACACGCCCCTGTTTGTTAGCGCATAACATATCTTTATTTATATAATTTATCTAAGCAGGTTAAAATTTTAAAGATGTTACATTACAATTGCTCACTATTGTAACAATAACTAATAAAATGTCGATGTCGATAAACTTTTTTCGCATCACCTACGGAGACGTGAATAGGTACCTCTAGAGGTAAATGAACCATGTAGATGACACGTGTAAGCTAAGCTAAGCTAAAGCAAGCTTTATTGCCCATTCCTTAAGGTTGATTTCAGATTAAAATATCTATTGGGTTTTAAGTAATTGAAATTAAATTACGATAATAAGATTTATTGCAAAAACTTCACTTACCGGTGATATGAAACACCTCCATTCTTAACATTTCTTGTTTTACTATTATTTTTACACTGCAAAACGGAACAACAAACCATAATTTCTTTGAAATACCGTAAAACAAATAGTCATTCATAAGTACGTTGTGGTCATTCATCTGTGAGTTACTAGTGTGCAATGATTGGCCAAATGAATGTCAAATGCGTCCGACAGCCGACAGCGCCTCTTTCGTTCAGTCTTAAGTTGGGTTTACTATAACTATATAATACTATACTTTAGGTGGTAGAGCCTAGAGTTCGCCCGGGGTAGGACCACCGCCCGCCAAGGTACTCAGTACCATTCCTACCGTCATAATAATTGTTTTTAAGAGCAATTGTGTTCCGGATAGGAAGGTTTGTGGAGCCGGTTTCACTTTTTTAGAGGCGACCATCTCAGACCTCAGGGGTAGCAACGCATCTGTGACCGAATTGGAACAAGACTCATACTAACAATAACTAATTGGACTATTACTAACATTAACTAACAGGACTAATTATCACTAACATACCCTGTCCTCGCACTTATTAACAAACTAACCAACTAATATTCTAACACCATCTACTAACTGGACTAACCATCCTAGTCCCTTTGAGTCTAGTTCTAGGTCGGTCACAGTTGTTATGGGCGGCAGGGGAAGGGTGGTACTGCATGCTCGTTTGCTATCTTAATTCCATAAAAAAAAAAAAAAAAAAAAAAGTACCTATATTCCTATCTCTATGATCAAACTAGACTGTTGAAGTAAAAGACAATTTAAAAATTAAAATGTTAAATAAGTAGATAGGTCGATGAGCAAACTCACTTGTAATTTATTCGTACCTAGTTAATGCAACCTAAAGCAACAATAGTGTAACAATAGGTAAACATTTTGTGGTTGACAATTTACATTATCTTTTTCATGTGTAATATTTTAAATTAATCTGTGGTTCTATGAAGCTGGCAGCACTGAAATACGCTAAGAAAAATAAGTAAAAAAATAAATAAAACTAATATGGCCGTTGGAATGGCGTCATAAATAGTTACCTACTGACGTTGTTTATGATTGAGTAAAGATAAATCATAATTTTTTCCTACTTACCGCATTACGGAGTGTGTTTTAAATACAATGTAACTGTTATAAAAAGTGTTGAATTAGTCGGTTCACAATAATGTGTTAGACGTCACGGGAAAAACAATGTCAAACAACACTGTCGGCTCGTCTGGGCATGCTCCCGGCAAAATACGTGGACCTGGTAGACCACCGAAACGTACCTGTACATGGTGCGGTGAAAGCAAAACTCCATTGAAATATGTGTTACCGACAGAAAATGGTAAAAAGGAGTTCTGTTCTGAAACGTGTCTTTCAGAATTCAGACAGGCGTACAGCAAAGGCGCTTGTCTCAATTGCGACAATGTTATTCGTGGTAATGCGCCTTCGAATAGCAAGAATTTCTGTTCTACGTATTGTTTGAATAAATATCAGAAGAAAAATGAAAAACGAACTTCGTCTCCGCAGTCAGGTAACGGAGCAAACGGTTCAGAAAATCATTCGAATAATAATTCAACTGGTTCCTACTATGATATATATCAGTCTTTCGACTGGAATGACTACATGAAGGAAACAAATAGCGTCGCAGCACCTCAAGAGTGCTTCAAACAAGCGCCTGCGCCACCTGTCAATGACTTTAAAGTGAATATGAAATTGGAGGCGTTGGATCCTCGTAATCTTACTTCGACATGCATAGCAACTGTTGTTGGGGTGTTGGGACCGAGGCTTCGGTTGAGGCTTGATGGTAGTGATAATAAAAATGATTTTTGGAGGCTTGTCGATGCGGGAGATATCCACACTATTGGTCATTGTGAGAAAAACGATGGTATGTTGCAGCCACCACTGGGATTCCGTATGAATGCCAGCAGCTGGCCTATGTTTTTACTCAAGACCTTAAACGGGGCTGAAATGGCACCCGCGAAGGTATTCCAGCCAGAACCACCTACCCCTAAATCTAATTTATTTGTTGTCGGCCAAAAATTAGAAGCTGTTGATAAAAAGAACCCTCAACTTATTTGTTGTGCAACTGTAGGAGCTGTTAAAAATGAACAGATACATGTGACATTTGATGGATGGAGAGGAGCTTTTGATTACTGGTGTCGATATGACTCTAGAGATATATTTCCGGTTGGATGGTGTGCCAGAGCTGGTCATCCTTTGCAGCCACCTGGTCAAAAAAGCGCTACAGCACCTTCTAGGTAAGTTATATACTAACATAAATCTGTAGTGTTGTCTACAACAGTGTTTTTCAAACTGTGGGTCGCGACCCCTTGGGAGGTCGCGAAGCTTCTGTAGGGGGGTCGGCAGAAATCAAGAGTAGGTAATTCAGTAGAAAAACAATAAGGATTGAAAAGATTGATTTATTAAAAGAGTATTTTACAAAAGGAACTCATAAACATTTCTATGTTTCAATACAAACAAATGAACAAAAATAAAATCCTAAGATATAATAACATTTTAACATGAGTTAATGCGAAGTTTGTGCTCGTTTTTTAATACCAGTTTCATCCATCGTGGACCTGTCGATATCGATACTAATCGATACTAATATTATCAAGAGGAAAGGTTTGTTTTATTGCATTGAATAGGCTCCGAAATTACTGAACAGATTTAAAAAATAAAGCTACAATATTCCCGGGTGACATAGGCTATATTATATTCTCAAAAAAAATCGGGATCCTTAATAAAACTGCGATAATGTAGTAAGTGTAAAAAAACTGAAGAGTTTGTTTGAATGCGCCAATCTCAGGAACTACTGGTCCAATTTGAAAAATTCTTTCAAGGTTAGATAGCACATTTATCGAGGAAGACTATAGGCTGCTTTTTATCTGTAGTACGCGAATTAGTTCCCACGGGACGCAGGTGAAACCGCTGGCAGAGCGATGGAGCTAGTATGTGATAAAAAAGTGAAGGGTCGGGGGCCGGGGGTCGCGAAATATTTTCTTATGCCAGGGGGGTCGCATCATGAAAAAGATTGTAAAACACTGGTCTACAATCTACAACATACTTTAAGCAAATTTAAATAAATATAGGTACCTTTTATTTATTTATTATTTATTTATTTATTAATAGTATTGCCTTCACCTGCTGCTAGGTTCTTACTAAGGAATTCTAGTAGTAGGTATTATTTTTACAACAAGGTGGGAATGTTGCGACCCAATATTAAATTGTGATGGCCCGGTGCCAGGTCACGACCTGGCTAGTGAGAAAAGCTGAACTGGACTAATTGTTGTCATGATGCATGCATATAATTGAAAATCTGGAAAATGAATGAATTGTATTGTATAATCTTTAAATCAATGAAATTGAGTGATCGACAGATTTAGGCACCAGCAAATATTATACTGTCAGTAGCTGGATGGCTGACTGTTAGTGGTAAAAATTTCTTGTTAGTGGTAAAAATCTAGCTTTGAAGACACATTATGCAGTCTGTCTCAGTTCTTACATCGAGTATGCTTTACGCCTAGTAATGAGACACTTGCTCTTAATTTGTTTGACTGTAAAGGCAATTTATGTGCATGCAAATGGAAATTGCAATAAATTAAAAATATTTTTCACCACACAATCAAGATTAGTTGTTGTTTACTCAATGCACCTTTAACCCCTGGAATCATTTAAATAACTAAATATGACAATCCTCAATATCAAGGTGCAATCTAAATATTGTTACAATTTACAGATTTAAATTACGTCCCAGTGGGATACCCAATCCTACTCTACCGGAGTGTGGGTCAACAGGATCCAGTAGTTTGAACAATCCGTCAACCCCAACGCCTGCTGTAAATGTCCGCTTGCGTATACGCAGCAGTTGTTCAGGAGGCAGTACCTCATTGCCCAGTAGCGTCACTGGGTTGGGGCCAGCCGGAGCAGCAGAGGCACTCACTAAGGAATTATTGAGTGTCCACCCAGATCCTCCGAGACTCACGCGAGCAATACTTACGGCGTCTAGTAGCTATTCAAATATAAACAATGTACAGGTAATTTTTATTTGCTAACTTTTTATTTTAGTTTATAATAAGTAAATCCCCTGTGTAAATGTAAGGCATCCTTTCTTTAAATAGAAATATTTATTGGTATTTATGAATAAATTCATATTAAAACTGCTCAATAAAAAGCAATGCAATTGTAGCCAATTGATTTAAATTTAGGTTTCAATCTAGCTGCTAGATTGAAACCTAAATTTAAATCAATGCTAGATTCTAGCATGTTTAAAAAAAATGTGTCTGAGAATTTATTATCACTAACTTTGGTGAACAAAAGTGTTGTGAGAAAACCTGGGTTTGCAACTTACGCTATGTTGTAGTCTTTTCTCTTATTATTTTATTGATTTAAACATTAGGTTTCAATCTAGCATGTTTAAAAAAATTGTGTCTGAGAATTTATTATCACTAACTTTGGTGAACAAAAGTGTTGTGAGAAAACCTGGGTTTGCAACTTACGCTATGTTGTTGTCTTTTCTCTTGTTATTATTTTATACAAAATGACTAACCAGTTTGCTGTTAATAGATTTCCACAGGTAGCAAAAATTACTCAGTAAAAGTGCCATCTGAGTTGACAATGGATGAACTGAAAAATTGGCTGAAGTTAGTCTGTGTGGGAGTGGGGTGCTGTGTGGGGATGATAGAGATAGACTCTGGCGAGGCTGCGGGTCGGCCTTGCACCCTCTGCGGGGAGTCCACCTCTAACTCCGTTACTTCAGCGGCAGCTGTTAAAAGACCAAAGAGTGTGAGTATTATTTGTGCGAACTACCCGTATTGTATTTATAATGTCATGAAGTCACTTATACTGAAATTCAATCATAATGTTAGTGCACTTATCACTTATAGATTGAGCCTATACTGGAGAAGATAAACACTTGTATGTAACACCATGCTTGAGCTAGGCCATGGTATACATATAGGCGTAATTTACAGCATAGCTAGGGGGGAGCGGTCTGCCCCAGAGGACATCGTTTGGTGGATGTTACATCCAAGCGAAAAATAATTTGAATACATTATTTATTTACATTTTAATAAACATTACGAGTATTGTTTCACGTTTGACATGACCTGCTTGAGGTGACACCATGACAACCGCCGCCTATCTATGCTACTGTAACACTTGAGGCCCTTCTCACACTGCGCTATTTATTAGCTACGCGACTCCGATACAATCTGCAATAATTCACCGACACTGACAGGTCACGCGTCGTAGACGCGTCGCCTGCGTACTTTGACAATATCCTAGTCGTTTGCAAATAGCGTTGGGTGAGAACGGCCTCAATTGTACTCAGAGTGTTAACCCATCATCAATGTATAGGAGTCGTGTATCGAGAGCGCGCCGGGCGACACACCAGGCGCGGCGGGCGCGGGCGGCAAGGTGGCGCGCGTGTCGCCGGAGCGCGCGGAGCCCGCGTCCTCCACCACGGGGGCGGTGCGCGCCGCGCCCGCCGACTGGTCCGTCGAGGACGTCATCGGGTTCATCGCTGCGGCGGACCACGCGCTCGCCGCGCACGCTGATCTCTTCCGGAAGCATGTTAGTATGGATGGTCCCTGTTTATGACGTTTGCTGATGGGCCTATGTTTTTTGGTCGCGCCCGCCGACTGGTCCGTCGAGGACGTCATCGGGTTCATCGCTGCGGTGGACCACGCGCTCGCCGCGCACGTTGATCTCTTCCGGAAGCATGTTAGTATGGATGGTCCCTGTTTAAGACGTTTGCTGATGGGCCTATGTTTTTTGGTCGCGCCCGCCGACTGGTCCGTCGAGGACGTCATCGGGTTCATCGCTGCGGCGGACCACGCGCTCGCCGCGCGCGCTGATCTCTTCCGGAAGCATGTTAGTATGGATGGTCCCTGTTTATGACGTTTGCTGATGGGCCTATGTTTTTTGGTCGCGCCCGCCGACTGGTCCGTCGAGGACGTCATCGGGTTCATCGCTGCGGCGGACCACGCGCTCGCCGCGCACGCTGATCTCTTCCGGAAGCATGTTAGTATGGATGGTCCCTGTTTATGACGTTTGCTGATGGGCCTATGTTTTTTGGTCGCGCCCGCCGACTGGTCCGTCGAGGACGTCATCGGGTTCATCGCTGCGGCGGACCACGCGCTCGCCGCGCACGCTGATCTCTTCCGGAAGCATGTTAGTATGGATGAACCGATCTCTATTATACACTATACAGAGAACCTTAGTGGCTTAGGATATGAAATCGAGTAGCTGATAACTTTTTACGAAGAAATAACAGACTTCCATCGACGAGCAGAGATAACAACTGCAACATGCCTATTCAATTAGCTGATATTTGTGTGCGATTAAGGCGACGCGATGCAGTGTAATTGCAGGCTAGACAATTCACATTGTTGATGACTTGCAGTAAATTAATAGCAATGGATGTGACCAGGTGGGATGATCAGGTGGTTCATCATCCTTTTTGTAAGCCTTAAAAAAAGGAGAGGTTTTAGTCGTCTGGAATTACAAATCTGGAATACACATCTGTAATGCCAGTATTAGAAAGATTTAGTGTGAATCAATTTCCCATCCATTAACATTTTCTTATTTTTATGTTATATTCAAGGTGTGTATGTGTGGTATTCAAGGTACTAAGTATCCCTAGTAAGGACTCAAACCTATCGAAAGAAGCAAAACACCAACCAATAATAGTAATCTCCTGTTTGTTCTTTCATATTGAATTTAATTTAAGTTTAATTTAATATTACTTTGTTTTTGTTTCAGGAAATTGACGGCAAGGCGCTGCTATTGTTGAATTCCGACATGATGATGAAATACATGGGCCTCAAGCTTGGTCCAGCTTTGAAAATATGTAATTTGGTAATGAAGCTAAAAAGTCGTCGGAATTGTAGCTCATAAATATTTTAATATTATTAATTATAGCTTACTCTTGGAGTTTTGAAACTATAAGTTTCGTTTTTTGTAGGATATCGCATACGATTTAGTATTCTATTGCATTTTGAAAATATATCGCGTTGATTTAAGATAGGACTTGTGATTGATTGCATCTGCGTGAATCTCTAGGACTCTTGAAGAAAATATGTATTTATTTATTGAACAACTTTAGGCAGTTTAGTTTATGAAAATGTTGAACTTTTTTAAGTTTTGTCAGTCTTCTCGATTTTCATTAGAAGTTTTTTGTTAACTTTTAATTATTTTGTTCAGTCATGTTCCATCGCTCGTAAAGATAAACCTGTATACTTCCATATCACGTTACGTTTCCTTCGGCCGAGTCGTCAACGTGTCGAACACCTATTCGTACGTGATATCTTTTGTACTAAATGCTAATGAACTGGTGTATCTAAATTTATTAATCTTTAAGTCATGTGTATATATATTTTGAATGAGTGAAGACGCATTTAATGTAGTTAGTACTCAACATACATATTTTGGCTTATCTTTTAGGTATTGAATATATTTGTATATAAATTTTAAATTGGCTAGTCGTAGATCGAAACTATTGCGTAGTAGAAAGTCATTCATTTTGATTGAAGTACAATCTTCCAAACAGTTTCTGCAACTCGCTTTACGATATTGGATCTTCCGTGGAAACTGTGTGTCGCGTGTACATTAATAAAAACATCCAGTCTCATGTACAGAAATTCTATAGTAGATTAGGGTCTTAGTGCCTTTAAATATTTAGGAGTACTTAAAATAAACACCTTCATTCAAATCATATTACCTAGTACTAAATGCTTGTTTTAGAGTTTATAAATGTTGCTCCAAATTTTTACTCTGGAAATCTCTCAACAATAAACACATTTTGAATTAAAAACTTATCTTTCAAACAATTGTATTTCAAAGCCTCGTTCGTATATATTTATATTACAGTTTATTGAGTTAATACGAAACCTAATTTCTACCTCGCTTGGTGTCTTCAACCCAGAGGAAGATAGGTAGCATTTTAGTTTGTAAGTGCTGAATGGTTTTTATTTCCTAATTTGATTTTAGTAACAATTTGATGGTAAAGTTTGCCAACTACAGTTTAACAATATGTGTACAATAATATTTGTATTATATCTTTATTATATTATATGCATATAAAATATATGCATAATATACAATAACATGCACATTGTCTAATGCTGGCTCCAGACATGAAGTTTTAACCTGGGGTTATTTTTCGTTATGGCTTCAATGAACAAAAGGTTGACTTTTGCTGCGTCAATACTGAATTTTGATCATCAATGTTCAATTTGAATTGCTGTATTTATATATATTGAAGATATTTTATTTTCCAGATAAACTACAGTTTTCAGTTTTGCTTACGTAAAAGTTTAGTTTTCTGTACAGTCACAAATCACTCAGTTTATATTCAATTCGGGAGCCCGAATTAGATTTTGGAAGTAACGCTATGTTTTTACTTTTTATACAACCCAATTCACAAGTAAATTAATAAAAAGATACTCGCTATGATCGATGTGACGTGATCCGATTTGTGTATGACTGAGAAAAGGATTGTATTAATAATGTTCCTCTAATGTATATTGTATGTACATGCAGACAAACAAAAGTCTGACCACCATATAAGTGTGGTCATACTTTTCTTTGTACGATTGCGTATTATTTGATTTATTGAATGATGTATGTTCTTTTATTATTATGATTTGCCATTTTCAACAATTTGTAATGTTTAAACATTTCATAATGTGATATTTCAATGTTATAGTATGTTATGGTGATAAAATATTAAAATTATGTTGATTTAATAATTAAGGTAATATTTTAAGTTTATTCATGACACTACTATGTGTAGAAGGTTTACAACATTGTGGATTTGTTGCTGTACATATTAATTTGTAATTGGTTTTAGTTTCTATAATTTCGCTTTCATACTTCCCAGGCCTAAGTTTTATTGCTATTTTATTTTGTTTCAAGTATGGACTACTTGGTTTTGCAAGTCTCAATAATAGTCGTATTCTGGTGTTATAACTTCTGCGATTCACTTTAATTGATTAATATTAAATGAATATTCAAAGGGTTATTATAAAACATAGATATAAAAATACGGTTATGTAATGTATTTAATAACGCATTTTGAATTTGAAAGTTGTTTTTCATAGAGTACATATTTACGTGCGATAATGTATATAATATAGATAACAATAGATAAAAAATCACATTACAAAATTTATTATTTTATTACGGTAGAATTTTTAATAATTTTATGTACATAGGCAAACAATTGGAAGCAAATGTGTATAATTTAATAAAATCGAATATAGCAATCTCGTTTTTTATTTAAATCTGAACCTAGTTTGTTAAGAAATAAAATAAGTGCCTATAAAATTCTCTGGTATGTTGTAATTTGCAATTTGCTAATAGTAATTTTGTAATAAAATGGCTATGTTATTTAGATAATTCTCGAAGTTCTACCAAGCTATTTTCAGCTCTATTGGAAGTAGAGATGATCTTGAGCGTCTATGATGTGCAATACAGCTTGTCACACCCCCGGATTTGCCGCCCGCGTGTCGTGCACACCTTGGACGCCTGCGTATGGTGGGCTTTTGTTTTGCAGATATTATTTGCCTCTATTACAAACGTCATTATTTAGACAATATGCGTATTCCGAGCGTGTTTTTTATTATTTCTTAATTGAAATTCTTCGATACCACCATAAGTACCTACATGTACTTAGTAGTAATAACGCACTACATAGGGTCTACATAACAAGTAAGTATGTAGTTAAACATAAATTTTATAATAGTTCATTGTCTGTTGCTGTTTCGTTAATACGGAGCGAACCTACAAGTCGTACATAATTATGTACTATACATTTATACCAGTACCAAGACATGTTATAAAATATGACTCGTGTTATAAATTCAGATCCATTTCATTCAATGATGAATGTATTGCCAACAACAAATCTTCCTTTGCTGTCGTCGTTCCATTTTCAAATACGTACTGGCCAGGTCGCTGGCCTATTAGGTAACCAGTGGCGGCCTTAGGGGGTGGCGAACGGGGCAATCGCCCGGGGCCTCGCGCAACAACTCAAGCAAATAAAAACAAAAATAGTTTCTTTGTATAAAAAAAATTCTTGCTATTCTGTCGATCGAAAATGACGTAGCTCATTCGTTAAATTATTGCGATTTATCTAAAGTTATCAGTTTTATAATGTACAATTTCTGTGTTTGATAATTTCGTACATCCTTTAATGTAAAATATTATAAATACCTACCAAATTTTATTTAAGTATTTGTATAACTTTACCATTTCTAACCATGTTTGGCAAACAGACCTAATTTTGCACATTGAGATATATACCTACTAAAATTTTCACAAAGGACAAAGGGCCTCGCAAAGACCTGCCCGCCCGGGGCCTCGCAAAGACCTTCCCGCCCGGGGCCTCGCAATGGGTAAGGCCGCCACTGCCTGTAACATTTTAATTAAATAGAAAACCTGAAAAGACTCTTTTCTCTCCTCTCCACTAAAGCACCCTTCCTCTCCTCAAAAGCACCGCTCCTCTCTATAGCACCTCTCCACTCCACATACCTATTATCGATGACAGTACGAAACGTTGGTTACCGCCGTGGGAGTCCATCTTAGCGAACCTGAACCCCCGTATATTATAAAGTACTCTGTGCTGAACCCTGAAGCGAAGAGACTTTCAAATGGGGGAGCTTGGGTCCAGATTGGGCCTCCGCTCGTGAGGGGGAAGGGCCAGCAACGGCCAAGGGCGTCGTAAGCGGACGTGCGTGGCGTGCACCGCGCGCGGGTGCCGCGCATGGGGGGCGGCAAATGGACTTACGGCATGGCGGCATAAAAATAAACTTGTATGACGTGGGAGGAGGGGGGAGGACGTAAATCGAGTTGTGTACGCGTTCGCTGATACAGCTTACGGCGCCCCTGGTATCGGTCAAGCTACCTTGCTATGAAATAAGTTAACACTGTTGTGACGCGTAACAGTGAAGCGAGAGTAGCACAACGTCCCGGCCCCGCTACTATGCGGCAAACTTCAGGTTTTAGTGGGTAGTTCCCCGTTAGGTATAATGTGGCACAATTTATAGTGAAAAACTTTCAGTGATTTGGAGTTTAAAATAACGGCCGGCACATATACGAAAGATAACCTATGCATAATATTCCTATATGTGATTAAGTATGCAGCACAATTATCTACTTATTTAGAGTGAATGGTAGATAGTACTTGCTTGCTATTTTCAATCGGTAGGTTCAAAGTTCTAAAGCTAAATTCATCATCAATCATCATTCTTGACCTACCTACCCACATTTTACTTTTTTTGTTAAAAAGTTGGTACTTACTTTACTATTTCATAAATACCTACCCTACATTACTTATGTACCTAAGTACCAATTAGGAATCTTAAGCCGCTAAAGAACTAAACAATCCGGCATGAAATTTTTGTTCAAATAATGGCGTTATTAGAATTGTTAGTTTTTTAAAGAGAGTATCCGCCACTGGCGAGGTTTGCTAGCGTCGTTTTAGTGTCACTTCATCACGTTTAGTGAATGACTATTGTAGTACCTATTATTACAGTATCGAGAGAGCGGCGCGGCGCAGAGGCGCGGGCGCAGAACGATTCATGCGGCCTGACGTATAGTATAGGCCACAGCTGAGGGATCACAATCTCTCGGTCGTTAGCAAGAGCCAGTCGGGGGGCTCGCTATCTGCAACTACATGTCAACAAATAAATAAGTGCAAGTGGTGTTATCTCAGTGCCTTATATAAGTACAAAAATACATAATGGAATTGCAGGACAACAAAAATGCCAATGGTAAGTAAACAGTGAAAGTGCTTGCAACTTGTCGAGTTTAATGGCCTCGATATTGTAAATATTCAGGTTGTGTACCTTGGTATGCAGTGACACTGGTGAAGGATATAGGTATAAAAAAAATCTTATTTTATTTCTCTAACCACAGTGCGATTACAACTATTAAAATCGGGCATCGGTCGTAGGTCGTAGTCCATCTGTTTGTATTTTGTCAAATCAAATCAAATCATTTTTATTGCCACAAAATTATTATTATATTATTGTAACAACATGTAAAGTAGGTACCTAGGTAATATTATGTCGCTGCTCCGGCATGCATGTTGGTGGAGACGAATTGATTTAGTTGCTATTGTTATGTAACGTGAAAAATTCGTCTAATTTTGTAATTTAAATAAGGGCGTACCTGTGGACCTTATGAATGTTTAACAATAGAATTTTGCCTTAAGCGAAAAATTAAGAAACTACTGAGACCACTGATCATCTATGTTTATTCATGATTATTGTAGAAAGATAGGTACTTAAACTTATTTGCAATTGCATAGAAGACAGCTATGCTACATTATACTTAGTGGGTACCTAACAGATATACCTAGTACCTAATTATTTCAATGCGACAGTAAATAAGTTTCAAGTTATGTACCTACTTATGTACCTATTGCTAAGTAACAACTTGTCAAATCTACTAATCTAACGGATAGCCTCGGAAAACAATAAATTTTAATTCAGTTACAAAATAACAAGTTTATTTTTTCATGGCCGTTTCTGCGGTTAAAACTAAAAACTTGCTCCAATTGTTTAAACCTATCTAATACAAAAATGGTATGTGGAAACGCATTTTGTTCCGTTATGCCGCCTCTAATGTTGGCGAATGTTATGGCCAATACGTAATGGCCATCGTGTAGAGCGGGGCCCGTTTGTGATTACTTTGGTAGGTATTGGACCGTTGGCCCACAAATCGGCGCAAGATCCGTGAGGTGTCGGTTTTTCAACGCAGATCAAAGGGTTGTGGCGTGATTGTGGCACACTAGTTATCGGCGCAGCGTCCACACGTTGGCCACGATTTCAGTTAGAAAAGAGCACCCACGCTGAGCGCACGCACTTTATTCACAAACGATATCTAAATTATGTCTACCATATGGCAACTATGAGTAATACAGTGTGTAGGTATAATATGTATAATAATGTGTATAATGAAATAAATGTGTATAATAATACTTATACACATTTGTGTAGTAGTGGTATGCTGAGAATAAATAAACCGTAGCAGCCGTTAGAACCTCAATATTCATTTTAAGAAAATATTAATATCGTCCGCATATTGGCCCATGATTGGCCCGAACCGACGCAAACTGATCCACCTTCCAACGTGTGGACGCTATCACAATCTCTTGGCAAACATCTTCGCCACAACATTCGCCAACATGTTGGCTATCGTGTAGAGGCGCCATTAGACGTTATCAACTAGTAGATATTAAATTATGTTTATAATATGTGTATAGGTAGGTAACTATATACTTACATAAATACATTAAGATGTCTTGATTGTAAAAGTTTCCTCCTTGAGATTCACGGACTCGAACTCCTTATTTAAGGTCGACGTACACTTTATGTATACCACAAAATGCTCAGATTATAGAATTTTGGTTCTATATATAATCTGAGCCACAATGGTTCTCAGAACTTATTTTACAAACTTCGACGAAAGTTCAAATAAACTGAGGTAAGATCAGCAAAACATGGAAGAATTTTTCTTTCGTTGTTCAGTCATCTTTTACTTCAATAGCTATTATTTCTAAAATCTTATATTTAGTGGGTAGGTGGTACTGTTTATAACAGGTAAGTAACTCTGCCATTTAAAGAAAAGTAAATTATACAGGATACGATAAAGTTTAAAATGTAGGGTTTCCGATAATATCGATAGGTGCAAATATAAGATTATGTTATGATCTTCGATTGTAGATAATATTTGCACGTTTTTTTAAACATCATTCTATTGAAACGAAAGTTCATTCACAACATTCACGTGATCAGCATTATAGGTGAAGGTAGGAGGTATAAAATGACTATATAACCGCAGTTAATTATTATTAGAATGCAAAAGGCTTTTCATAGATTGATACTCGATATCTCGATACGCACAATCGAACATAAGTACGTAACATTGTATTGATTTGCTGGCGGTATTGCGACCGGCAAAGATTTCGTAACAATTACTGTCCAAGTTGTTATGTAATAAATGAATATATTTAAGTGATTTTATAACACGGTAATATTAGCGTGCCGTGAGCATCCGTTACCGTTTAAATATGTCCTTGTCTTGTGTGTTGTCCATGGCACGGAGAATCCTAGTGTAGGGTTAATAATTTTCGACCAACATTATTATTAGATATATTTAGGATACACATAAATGAGATTAATGATAGGAGGGAACGTATGAAATGTCATATTTACACAATGTTTTAATATTGTGAAGAAAGTAGGTAATTAATAGAAAGAGTGTAAAAGTATTATTAACAAAAACAGCTTCGTTTTTGTATAAGTTTGTTTTCATTACCTAACACACTCATTTCTTCGCACTGATATTCCATGCGCTGCTAATGGACAACACAAAGAACAATATCCCTGTCACTGAATGACCGTAGAACCACGTAAAACAAACATTTACCTTTCACATAAATATCTGCCTATTCTGGGAATCAAATCCGAGAACAGTTAGGTATTACATAGACAGTATATGTGTGTGTGTGTTTATATTTGTATAAGTTATTTTATTATAGTTAAGCATTTAGCCTCCTATACGCGGTGGTCAGGGTTCGAAAGAGAGCACGCACTTATGACTTTTCGGAGTAAGGTACCTACTTACGTGCGTTTTAAGAATTTAAATGTCACTTGCTATTATCTAAACCTGCTTGTTGTGACCTTCTTATTCCGAGACTTTTATCAGACTCTTCTCACTATAGAGGTCTCTATGCGTGCTGGTAGAGATGATTACCTAACCAACCGCCCCGCGGTCTGTGACAATAAAAACGTGTTTTTGTTTAAACGATTAAAGTACCAAAAGAAGAACGTCATTTTAGTATTTACACAATAATACACAAACCTATGACATCAACACTTACATATATTGAGGACAACGCAGCTCAATAAATATTATGAAATATTATGAATGTTTGATACAGTTCAATATCAGTCCACTGAACTTAGGGTCAACGGATATTTGGAAATGGTGAAATGGTGATAGGGACTCGCATACCGAACACGCGTCCTGCAACCATTGTTAATATTGGGATTGGTGCATGTTTAGATACTTATATTTATATCGATATCGCCATTGTAGGTCAGAGATAAAATTATCAATCGTTGTTTGTGCATTTTACTATTGTCTAAAACTGAATTTCAAAGCGCGTGAACATTCTTTTCAAAAGAATCTGTTTGCATCTAATCTTAAAACATATCTCCTTACAAAAAATAATTTAATAACAATAGGTTCTAATCAAGAATCTAAAAAAAAGTTTGTGCATCGCTTTGACTGTTTATCTGTTTGTACACGCTAATTTTTGGAACAACTGGACGGATTTGAATGAAACTTTGAATGAAACTACCTAACTATTAGGTAAACCTGGGCAACATACAATTATATGTACCTTGCAAACTGAAACATCTGATGCAAAACCACCAAAGACCAGCTGAACTACATTTATACGTATAAGTTATAAAAACGGCGCCCTAGCAAAAATGATTGTGCCTGATAGTGATAGATACCTACTGAGCCGTTTCTGCTGTTATAATATTATCGAAGATCTATGTATAATGAGTGAAACTATGCGAACGTAAGTAGTTAGTCGCGGGCACTAGTTAGTTATAAATTAGAGCGAAACAAAATTATTTCTTAGGTATTAAACTAATTAAACACATGCTTAATTAAGTCCAATTATGTCGCTTCGTCATTTTCTACGATCCATGCAGTAGATTTTCACGACACGACGTCGCTTGGCGACACGATATTGAGACGAGTCACGATGCGACGTCGAAATGTTTTACTTATGCCTTCACTCAGCACAAAGAGTTTGTTTGCTTGAAGGCCCTAATCTCAGGAACGCGCCTATTCCAGCTCTCCTATTCTGCCGACATCGTGCCGTCTTCTTGTCCACCTATTCCCAAAAAGGGCGACTGGTCAAACCCATCTAACTACAGACCAATTGCAATAACCTCTTTGTTCTCCAAACTATTGGAGCGAATAATCAACACCCAATTGCTCCGGTACCTGGAGGATCACCAGTTGATCAGTGACCGTCAATACGGTTTCCGCCACGGCAAATCTGCTGGTGGTGGATCTTCTTGTGTACCTTACTCATTGTTGGGCGGAAGCAATTGAGAGCAAAGGTGAAGCATTGGCTGTAAGTTTGGATGTCGCGAAGGTCTTCGACAGGGTGTGGCACAAGGCATTATTGTCTAAGCTGCCTTCTTATGGAGTACCCGAGTCTTTATGCAAATGGGTCGCCAGCTTTTTATCGGAGCGGAGCATCAGGGTAGTTGTCGACGGTACCTGCTCGGACACTAAGCCCATAAACGCTGGCGTCCCACAAGGCTCTGTGCTGTCGCCCACACTGTTCATCATGCATATCAATGATTTGCTCGACATCGAGAATATCCATTGCTATGCTGATGACAGTACGGGTGATGCCTGGTACACAGGCCGTACAAATATGTCTCGGGTGCAGATTGAGGAGAGGAGGATAAAACTTGTGTCGGAAGTCGAGACATCTCTGGAGCGGGTCTCGGAATGGGGCAGACTGAATTTAGACCAATTCAACCCCGAGAAGACACTAGTTTGCGCGTTAACCGCTAAAAAAACCCCATTTGTCATAGCACCACAGTTTCAGAACATTCCCCTTAACATCTCTACGAGCATTGGGATCCTAGGTGTCGACATTTCGAATGATGTTCAGTTACGGTTACGGGACCACTTGGTGGGTAAGGCTAAACTGGTTTCAAAGAAGTTAGGGGTGCTCTACAGAGCTAAGCGGTACTTCATGCCTGAGCATAGGATGTTGCTTTATAAAGCACAAGTCCGACCTCATATGGAGTACTGCTCCCACCTTTGGGCTGGGGCCCCGGCTTGCCAAGTGGACCCTTTTAACCGTATCCAACGGCGAGCTGTTTGCCTTGTCGACGATCCCAAGCTCACAGACGGTTTAGATCCATTCGAACTGCGGAGAGATGTGGGCTCTCTCTGTGTCTTCTACCGTCTGTATAACGGGGAATGTTCTGAGGAACTGTTTAACTTAATACCTGCGGTTAACTTCCGCCACCGCACTTCACGGGATTAAGCCAGGTTCCACCAACACCACCTGGATACCTGGCGTTCGTCCACAGTTCGGTTTTCACGTCATTTTCTGCCGCGTACGTGTAAACTGTGGAACGAACTTCATCCCTCAGTATTCCCACAGTGCTATGACATGGGGTACTTCAAGAAGCGGGTCTATCGCTTCCTTCGAGGCCGGCAACGCGTTGGTGGCGCCCCTGGTGTTGCCAATGTCCATGGGCGACGGTGATCACTTACCATCAGGTGACCCATCTGCTCGTTTATAGGCTATATAAAAAAAAACTACTGGTTCGAATTGAAAAATTCTTTTTGTGTTGAATAGTCCATTTATTGAGGAAGCCTAGGCTTTATTTAACATCACGCTACCATCAATAGGAGTAGGACAAAAAGTTTCCCGAAACGAAGCAAGGGCGTCTACTTAATAATACCTAAGTATATGTATGTTGCAGGAAGAAGTCTGCTGGGTCAGCTAGTTGTAGATAAAACAAATCTCACTCATGTGAAAACCATACGTCCTTAAAATGTCACGCTACGTAGATAAGGGTTTTTCAGACGTGATAGATAAAAATGCTCTACTTATCTAAATACGGTACTCGCTCACTGAATGTCAGACTAGAAAATAGCAAAAAAATAATGGCAATAAATAATTCATTAATATAATTGTTTCCTTTAAAAAGAATTCTCATAAAGACAGCAAACGTCACTTACTAGTACATACAAAACATTTATAAAGGTCGTCGTCGTCACACTGGCAAAGTTACTGTCTGTTGAACTTATTTTTAGGAATTCACTGGCATTGTCTTTATTGTAGATTCTTAATAATGTATTGAGCAAGTTCACTTTTTTTTAAAAAGAATTCTTTGAAATCAATTAAATAATAAGTATTCCGATTATTTAAAGTTTTAATTTGTTGCTTGCCAGCGTAATTGTAAACTTGCATCCGCCCGCGGCTTCACCCGCGTGGAAAAGATTTTTCATTTTCATCCCCTATTTCAGCCACTTAGGGGTTGGATTTTTAACAAATAGGTAGTTTAATATTTGACCTTGCATTATCAACTATTTTCTTGGGAAAATTCATCGGTCAAATGGTTTAGATTTTTCATACAAACTTTCATCCCCTATTTCAAGCCTTATCTAAGGCATTTAAATCACAGTGGGGAAAAACTGGCATTTGTGTTGGCTGGTAATGCTGACTGACATACACTTAGATACAATTATGGATTCTTAGTCCATGATACAACAAATGGGTTATGACATTTCTGCAATAAGCGGAAACAAATGCATACACAAACAGAATATAACCAATTTAAAATCAACGGTAGGTATGGGATTGATTCTGATCTATTACGCTAGTAAATCCATGTACAGATCTTGTGATACCGTCATCGATCGATAATCTATACTAACTATCTATACTTCTAACTAATAATATAAAGCGGAAGAGTTTGTTTGTTTGTTCGTTTGAACGCGCTAATCTCAGGAACTACTGGTGAGATTTGATAAATTATTTTTGTTTTGAATAGTCCATTTATTAAGGAAGGCTATAGACTGTATAACATCACGCTACGACCAATACGACCAATAGGAGCGAAGCAAGAAGTCTCGGAAAGCGAAGCGAAGGCGTATACTTAATAATAAGTATTACATTGCACGACGACGTCTGCCGGGTACACAAAACACTGTAAATAATGTTATACTCCGTAGGTAACTACGATTATAATAGATACTTAAGTACCTACTGTGTACATTGTGTCTAAACTTGTGAATAAAGTGTAAATTATCAACTAAATACTTATCTATTAGGTAACTATTGTTTATTTCAACAATATAATATTTGTATCACTAAAATTCAACAATATTGATTCATAAATAATCATTAATTAATAACATGTTAGTTGGTTACTAGGAACTAATTAATAATTCATAGATATCGTAGATCATAAAGATCATTCACACAAAAAACAACACATGAAATGTTACGTATGAAACTAAGATGTATTGTATTAATATTAAGATTTATTTATTATATCTTCCAATTTCCGCACAATATTGTAAAATGAGGGCACAAAGTCTAGGTCTCAAGGGGGTACGGTTTTCACCTGTTTTCACTTCAAGTTTTCGTTTACTGGTGACTACCAAATCATCTGTTGTAACATGTGGGGTCGCGAGTGTCGCGACTCGCGCGATATCATGCAGGTCGCAGGAGTAACGGGGACGAAGGATAAGCTTGGAGGATAGATGTGGGTAGTAATTGTTCACCAACTTCATCACCACACCTCGTTTATGTCACTTAGCACCCGTAGTCGGAGACTTTTAGTATTTTCAACTGGACACCTCTAGAAATAGCTGTAAGTAGGTACCTACGAATCACAGCTTCGCCCGCGTTGAGTTTTTAGGGTTCCGTACCCAAAGGGTAAAACGGGACCCTATTACTGAGACTTCGCTGTCCGTCCGTCCGTCCGTCCGTCTGTTACCAGACTGTATCTCATGAACCGTAATAGTTACACAGCTGAAATTTTCACAGATGATGTATTTCTATTGCCGCTACAACAACAAATACTAAAAAACAGAATAAAATAAATATTTAAGTTAATAAATAATATTTTCGACGCCTCAGCGATATTAGTTACCTTTCGGTCCAAGAGATGGCGTTGTGCGTAATATGTGGCTACAATAAAACAATTAAATATTTAATTGAGGCTTTCATACAACAGACCAGATTTTTTTGGCGTTTTTATACATAATGGTACGGAACCCTTCGTGCGCGAGTCCGACTCGCACTTGGCCGGTTTTTTTCAGTTATTCCCTTGTATCATTTTAAGGGGAACTTTCAAAAATCCTATTTTAGTGCTCCCCACCGCTCCTTAATGTATACGTCTCAGCTTTTTACGTTTAGTACTTAGTTTCGGCCGTACGACTGCGTTGTATATGTATTCATAAGTTGACTTGACATAATATAGTTATGCTCTTCTACCCGCGTTAAACCGGGGTGGAGCCCGAGTTGTACCTATACTTACATACAAATTAGTCACGCGATGGAAATCGGAAATTTTTTCTGTCAAAGAATCCTATGGCTGGTGTAGATATTATTGTTAGAGTTAGAGATTATATTTTAAACTACACATAATATATTAATCTACTTTGCAACAATCCGCGAGCACACTCGTATGATAGGTATTTATTTGTAGTAGGTTGTTTATTTACCTCGTTGTCGTTGATGTTGATGTGTTTGATAAAGATTTGTTGAAAATTATATTAATTTTTTGTTTGTAATAATACAGTTCAGTAACGCTTGATATAGTACAAGATCCGAATCTATATCGTCATTCACCGGGTTGATAATAGAATCAAACTTATTTTATAATAAATTTCGTATATTAGAAAATATATTAAAAATGGGTTGACAACAAAAATCCTGGACAGAATATTTTTAATTATTTAAAAAAAAAACATTTGTTGCATGATGAAGATAATAATAAAATTTTATACTGGACTTAAAGTATAGAACATATAGAATGTGCAGACGTAGGGTAGACTATTATTTACCTGGACGAACTACTGGGTAGACAGGTATAAACAGGTATGTCAATACTAGTTACTTTTCACTCGATTTGATAATAGTCTGCACATTCTATATGTTCTATACTTTAAGTCCAGTATAAAATTTTATTATTATCTTCATCATGCAATATTTTTGAAAAATTATTTTTTAAAAAATAATTAAAAATATTCTGTCCAGGATTTTTGTTGTCAACCCATTTTTAATATATTTTCTAAGATACGAAATTTATTATAAAATAAGTTTGATACTATATATTATCAAGCCGGTGAATGTCGACTTAGATTCGGATCTTAGACCAATACAATCAAATGAGTTTTTAATTATCTGTATCCTTCTTTTCAGATACAAAACTACCGGAGCCCGAAGCGACCCAAAATCAAGATTTGATTCAAAAAGTAATCGGAGCATTCGGTCGATATCAATTATGTTTGTGTCTCCTAATTTTTTTAAGCAAATTTCCCGTTGCATTTCATCAAATGGCCATAATATTTTTAAATCCAAAAATAGAATACACATGTCCCGGCTCAGAAAAGTTATGTCCATGCCCCAACCCACAGTACAATACATCCACATTTACGTCAACAATAGTCACAGAATGGGACTTAATATGTGATAGGAAATGGTTAACAAGTCTCACACAAACATTGTTTCAATTGGGCACGCTAGTTGGTAGCGTTATATTTGGAATGGCCTCGGACAGGTAAATTCTTTTCATTATTAGTATTTACATATATACGTTAATATTTATAATAATAGGCAACTTCTCTTTTATGGACAAGAACCTCGCATTTTTTTCTATTACCCTGGATTGGCTGTAAGAGAATCATGGGAGTGGGAGTAAGAGACCCATGTCCATGGCTTTATTAGTAGGTAGTGCTTTTGTTAGTATCCCGAAAACTCAAGGTATCTAGTATTTATCCAGTACTTTTTGGTGGCAATTATTTTGTAAGAAATTGAATAGTAGCCTTATCTACGAGAAAGCCTTTATCTGTGTCATAATTTGCCGAATGCTATCTAAAGATCTTTCGTTGTGAAGACGAAAGGAAATTATTCCACTAGCGTTTCCACTAAAATGTCCTACTTGAAGTGGCTTATCTCGGTCGTCTACTAATAATACTAGCTGAATTTAAAATCTGCTCATGTTTGTTACTTTTAATGTTAATTTCATTTACAGATACGGAAGAAAAAAGCCTTTGCTTGCAGCTGTGGTCTTGCAAGTTACCATGGGAATAGCTGCCGCACATATGCCAGATTATTGGTCATTTACATTTATTCGACTCCTGATTGGGATGTCTGTAGGAGGCACTATGGTTATTGGATTTGTAATCGTCATGGAGTTCGTTGGAAGTCAATACAGACATATCATATCAGCATTATATCAAACTCCATTCAACTTAGGGCATATGCTTCTTCCTGTTTTTGGATATTTCTTTAGAAATTTCTCGCAATTTCAACTCTCCATTTCAATACCACCGATTCTGTTGCTATCATATATCTTCCTCGTACCTGAAACCCCTAGATGGTTAATCGCTATGAAGCGGACGGATGAAGCCATTCACGTATTAGAACGTGTTGCTAAAGTGTGAGTTTTCTTTTATACCTACCTAAATTTATAATTGCTAATATGAAATCCGTTGTGAAACTATATTTTATCAGCGATTTTTAATGAAAAATGCATCTTAAATTAATTTTATTTTCAGAAACAAACGACCCACTGAGAACATAAGATCATCAGTCGAGAGCTACCAGGAGTCGATAGAGAAACACCATTTAAAGAAAGGAAGCATTTTGGATCTGTTCCGGACACCAAATTTGCGGAAAAACATATTGGCCATGTCATTCAATTGGCTTACGTGTAGCTACTGCTTCTATGGCGTCTCGCAATACGTGGGTCAGCTGAGCGGTAATGTATTCGCTAATGTAGCAGCCAGTGCCAGTGTCACCTTGTTGGGGACACTGCTGTCCATACCTCTGATGAAGATAATCGGCAGGAGGTCCATTGTGATTATATTTAACTTTATTTGTGCCGTGTGTTTACTGATTTTGTGCATAATACCTGCCGGTATAGGATCTGTTATTTTTGCGAGTATCGGCGTAGTTGCTAGTTTTATCGTGTTTGTTGTCGTTTACTTATATTGTTCGGAACTATTTCCGACGGTTGTTCGTAATGCTGCATTGGGATTCTCATCCATGATGGCGCGGGTGGGGTCGATGATTGCACCGTTTGTAATAGAAATGGGAGATATCGCCACATGGTTGCCTCCGTTAGCATTTGCCATAATACCTCTCATCGCTTCTGGTATAACATTTGTCTTGCCAGAAACAAAAGGCTGTGAACTTATGACCACTATTGAGGAAGGTGAACAATTCGGTCGAAAAAAAGTACAAGATGTTAAAAAATAGGCAATTTGATAATAATTTCGTCTAGATAGGTAGTTCGTGTACTTATCAAAATTTATTGGATTATTTTACCAGTGATGACATAATATTATTTCAATAATTAAAACGATCTCTTTCGTGTAAATAGAATAAGTACCTACAGCCAGATATTTAATTTCACGCTAAGAAATTTTAACTTTTTAAATGTCGGTTATTTATATAAATATCGGATCGAAGTTGATTTCGGTTTCATATTTTATATTCTACAAATATTCCGTTATTTATTTCGACGTTTTAAAGTCGGACGTTTTGATTGGCATGGTAATACTTATAACGTAAAACTGTCTAATATCTGTCTGTCATCTGTGATATTCATGAAATATTACTTATCTGATTTCTTAAAATATCTTCTCAAACGTCCATCGATGATCGGTTTATTGAAATGAAAACGTTTATTTATCACTTTACTATAAAAATACCGCTATCGTTTCAATATCCTAAGGAAAGGTTGAGAGATATTGTTTTTTTAAAGTGCCGAAATGTAAGATGTAACGCACATAGCGAAAGGTTGTCTTTATATAGGATTGTAATAACATATACCTATACCTAATTGTACCTAATTTTCACAAGATTTTATTTATATACAGATCAATTTAATTTAATAGGAAAAAAAGATAAATGACAATGTTAATGCTATTTAAAAGAAAATGATTCCTATAGAAGATAAATAATGTGTCTGTCAAAATAATTACTGTGAAGAAATGCATTTTCAAACACATATACGCTGCATTAATTAAACACCAATTTGCAAATAAATGTTACCTGTGATTAGTACATTTAAATATTCGCTGTAGGTCAAGATCTACAGCAAATATTTTAAGTGTTAGGTAAGTAATAGAAATGTTGCTCTGTGTAATTAAAATTCTTAAATCGTTAATTAAAAAAATATGTCGTCTCTTGGTTTTAATCAATTAAAGAACAAAGCTCTTGATTAAGGCTTTTTTCAATAGAGGTTAGGTGGTGTAGAGACTTTAGAGTATACTGACTCTATCATACTGCTCCATTCAGGGCCCGATCCAGCTGTTTCGCCGCTCCGGGCAAAACAATATTTGCCGCCCTTACGTTATTCCATAGATGGTGTAATTTTAACCTATAAAATACAAATTTTCCGTACCTATATTATTGGTAGAGCCTAGAGTTCGCCCGGGGTAGTACCACCGCCCGCCAAGGTACTCAGTACCATTCCTACCGTCATAATAATTGTTTTTAAGAGCAATTGTGTTCCGGACAGGAAGGTTTGTGGAGCCGGTTTCACTTTTTTAGAGGCGACCATCTCAGACCTCAGGGTTAGCAACGCATCTGTGACCGAATTGAAACAAGACTCATACTAACAATAACTAACTGGACTATTACTAACATTAACTAACAGGACTAATTATCACTAACATACCCTGTCCTCGCACTTATTAACAAACTAACCAACTAATATTCTAACACCATCTACTAACTGGACTAACCATCCTAGTCCCTTTGAGTCTAGTTCTAGGTCGGTCACAGCTGTTATGGGCGGCAGGGGAAGGGTGGTACTGCATGCTCGTTTGCTATCTTAATTCCATAAAAAAAAAGAAACAAAATAAGTTGTGTTTTAAGATATTTATCTATACAATAGGTAATATGTTAATTTGACACTTGATAAAAAATGTACGGATACTAGATGAAAAAATATCGATAAAAAATGGAGATTTTTTTTATGTCAGCTATTTCGAAAATAGAGGCACCTTAATATTTGTTTTAGGAAAATTCTCATGTTTCGGTTTTAATTTTTTTTCTCTTAAAGTAAACGATGTTTGTAAATTTTTCAGAGTGGTCTCATTTGAAAGTTACAAAGTATAACTTGCCAAAAAAATAAGAAATACCTACGATTTCAAGCACGAAATTTGTTAAAAAAAATTAAGATTTTTTTTGTAATAATATTAGGTTTATTTTTAATTTTTGATCTGCTACTCCAAAACTAGCACATTGAGATAACTTTTTTAGGATCTTTTATTAAACTACATGATTAACTCTACAAGTTCTCCAAAATAATATGGGTTCTATCTCTTTTCGTTATTAAATAATTACTGTTTAAATAAGTTGGGTAATCTCAATATGAAAGTCAAAAGTGATCTAATAATGATTTAATTGACATAAATTATGGAGTATAACAAATTAAAGTTATGGAGTGAAACAAAAAAAAAACAGTAGGAAAGTAAAATGATTTAATTTATTACATTTACAAATAGACCACCATTCTCATCCATACAAACAGTTGCACGTAATTGAACACTACGTACTGTTTGATGCTGATTATTTTAAAAACGAAAAGAAATAGAACCCATGTTATTATGACGAACTTGAAGAGTTAGTCATGTAGTTTAATAAAACATGCTAAAAAGTTATCTCATTGTGCTAGTTTTGAAGTTGCAGATAAAAATTTAAAATAACCTTAATTTTATTACAAAAAAAATATCGACTTAATTTTTTTTACCTAATTTCGTGCTTGAAATCGTAGGTGTTTTTTTATTTTTTTGGCAAGTTACACTTTTTAGCTTTCAAATAAGACCACTGAAAAATATACATCGTTTTCTATGGGAGAAAAAAATTTAAACCGAAAGATGAGAATTTTCCTAATAAAAAATATTAAGGTGCCTCTATTTTCGAAATAGCTGACATAAAAAAAATCTTCCCATTTTTTAACGATAATTTTTTATCTAGTATCCGTACATTTTTTTGATCAAGTGTAAAATAACACATTGTCTATAAGCGAAAGGTCACTGACTCACTCATCACGAAATCTCAGAAACCGCTGAACATATTAAGATGAAATTTAGCAGGGAGGTAGTTTATAGTTAGAAGGTATCCGCTAAGAACGGATTTTTTGATATTCCACTCCTAAGGGGGTCTAATAGGGGTTCAAAGTTTGTATGCAAATCCGTCAATTGTAGACCAGATATTATGAAAATTGGTATTTAGAATTATAAAAAGCAATAATGAAAAACCCATAAGTATCAAAGTTTTTAAAAATCAACCCCTAAATAGGTAAAATAAGGGTTGAAAGGTTATTTACTTAATCGAAAACAGCTTGATGTATAAAGATGAATTTTAACTCTACGGATTATTACGGGACTTTCACTGGGAGATAGAGGAGATTGTGGACCATTATATAGGCTACTTTTTATCCCGGAATTCCCGCGTGAAATACTCCAACGCGCGAAGTTGCGGGCTTAGAATTTTATGGGACTATCACTGTGAGATAGAGGAGGTTATGGAGCAACATATATTTTTATTCCGCAATTCCCGCGGGATCGGGATTCACGCGAGAAAAGCTTCGCGAACGTAGTTGCGGGCTCAGATTTTTGATGGACTTTCACTGGGAGATAGAGAAGGTTCTGGAACAACACATTGGCTACTTTTTAAACCGGAATTCCCGCGGGATCGGGATTCACGCGGAAAAAACTCCTATACGCGAAGTTGCGGGCTTAGATTTTTACGGGACTTTCACTGGGAGATAGAGGAAGTTGTGGAGCAATGTACCTACAAGCTACTTTTTATCCCCGGAATTTTCGCAGGATCAGGATTAACACGCGAAAAACTCAAGTGCGGGAACGAGGTCGCGGGTGCAGATATTTATGTCACTTTCAGTGGAAGGTAGAGGAGGCTATGGAGCATCATATAGGCTACTTTTGTTCCTGACTTCTCGCGAGATCGGGATTTACGCGGGAAAAACTCCTATGCGCGAAGTTGCGGGCTTAGATTTTTATGGGACTTTCACTGGGAGTTAGAGGAGGTTCTGAAGCAACACATAGGTTACTTAATTATCCCGAAATTCCGGCGGGATCCAGGATTCACGCGGGGAAATCTCCTATGCACGAAGGCGGGGGTTAAACTTTTATGGGACTTTCATTGGGAGATAGAGGAGGTTCTGGAGCACCATATAGGCTACTTTTTATCCCGGAATTCCCGTAGGATCAGAGTTAACGTGGGAAAAACTCCTACGCGCCAAGTCGCGAGCTTAGATTTTTATGGGACTTACACTTAGAGATAGAGGAAGTTGTGGAGCAATGTACAGGCTACGTTTTATCGCGGAATTTCCGCAGGATCAGGATTCACACGGGAAAAACTCATATGCGGGAACAAGTATACTTAAATCAAATCAGCTAATTAAATCAGCTGTTCCATAGTAAAATGACTATCCGGTCGACCAAAATGTATGGAACAGCTGATTTTTTTCTCGCGATTTCGAATTTGGTCGCGTTAAATTCAATTAATAGAATAGAAAACAACAGAGGAATAAAGAAACTGCAACTGACTAGCGTAGCGCGAGTGAAAGTAATGTATTTGTATCTTTGAAACCCCAAACCCCACGAAACTAAAGGCCTGTACGCACACTGTGCACCATCCATCTTGCTGTCCGTCCGCGCAAACGCGTACGGCCGTCATGCCCAATCGTGCTGTGTGCACCATCGTGCAAAACATGCACAGATTGAAGGACGCAGTGTGACCGCGTTTTATTTTTGTAATCTACTAAAATATGATGTGAAATTTCAGTCATGTCAATAGTAATAAATTATGCTCTAACAACTTTTGTGTAGGGGTGGGTTTTTTTTTGTTTAACCATCTTTCAAATTTTTGCCGCCGACGCGCCGCGCGCCCCCAATTTTGCCGCCCCTCAATTTCGCCGCTCCGGGCAATTGCCCGGGTTGCCCCCCCCCCCTAAATCGGGCCCTGGCTCCATTACGAACGGCAGAGGTTATGTTATTAAAATCATCTACAAATAAATATTTAGTAGTAATTTGTAAGTTTCTTTACAGTTTACTCTTTGTTAATCCCGATCTCTTCTGAATACTTATGAGTAACAATCACATATCCATACATAATAAACGTAGGATTACAAGGTTTGTTTTAAAGGTACCTTATAAGAATTATAAGAATTAACAATAAGAAAAAAGGACTAAATATTTTTTTCAATAAAATGAACCGAAAACCATGTTGATATGGGAATTGTTAAGCAATGAAATAGGACTGAGTAAAACAATCTTGTGAATTTTGGCCACATTTTTGCGCTCAACGCATGCAATAAATTAATATAGATAATGAGCGGAAATACAGAGATGCAAATTAAACGCTGTTGGTTAATTGAATGAATACAGGTCACGTTTTAATCTTGTCTTGTTGAACGCACTTTAGGTGCCTATTTTAAAAGTTCAACCTTTTATTTTGTAATTTTATCATCGCCGTAGACCTACCGAAAGAGATGGTTAGACTAGGTAGAGATCTGGTTGAGAGGTGTACCTTAATCAAAATAAACAATTTCATTTATTTACTGTACATTCCAATTTGCATTCCAAGTAGGTACCTAATCGTATGGTACCTATCCTATAAAAATTTTGGTATTACAAATGTGACTAAATACAAAACTCGACATTCCACTGTAAATATTAACTATACACCGCGGAGCACACAAAGCCATGATATAAAATTCATTTATTTTGGCCTCTGATAATTTTTATCAGTCTCATGATTTTCAAAAAAATATTTACGAAAACGGCCCCATACCAGTTAAAATAACAACAACAACAACAACAAAACTCTTTATTGTACACCAGTAAAGAATAGTACAAACATATTGTCTTATATTTAATGTACAAACGGCGGCCTTATCGCTTAAGAAGCGATTTCTTCCAGGCAACCATTGGGTAGAGGACAACTTTGTTGTAGAGAAAAAAGTAGGGGTGTATTGGGTAGAGGACAACTTTGTTGTAGAGAAAAAAGTATAATCATTGACAACCAGCTACTAGCTGGTTGTCAATGATTATAACTATATACATATTATAAAAGTGTCGTGAAGTGATTGAAAAAAAGATATATAATAATTTATGAAAGTGAGAAAATTAATAATTATAGTGAAGTGTGGTCTAAGAAGTTACAGTGAAAGAAAATATGATTTAATTAATATAGTTACCCACAACACAGGGTACCCTAGTGTGGGGACTATATCATTACCGTATGTAAACCATTTACTTATACCAATAAAAATTATTATTATTATTATTATTATAATTAATCTTTTGAAGGCAACCACAGTCTGAGCGCGACGAATATATAATGGCAGAGCATTCCATAGTTGAACAGCCCTAGCTGAGAAAGATTTTGCAAAGAAGGAAGATGTACATGTCGGAAAACTTAAGGTGAGATTGGTGGAAGATCGAAGAAAACGATCGTGAGTAAGATGTCGATACTGAAAAAATGACTTTAAGTAATCGGGTGTACTAGGATTGAACAGCACGGAGTAAAGCACCAGTTAAAATATTAGTAAAGTCAGATAAGATATCAAGATTTACACATTAATGAAACTTATTTGTAATGTAGTTAACTCAGAGAATAATAGTATTATCGTTCTAAGATTAAATCAAATGAAAATATATTGTTTTAAATATAGTGTACTTATATTATTGACGTCTCTCGTCAACCTTCGCACTTGTGGAAAACAAAGGAGTACCGTACCTACGTAAAATTATAAATAAACAAAATTACGATGACGTCTCTCTGTGACACTCATATCACTGAGATAATTATAACTATACCTACTTCGTTACTTTTATCAAAGTAGATACAGCCCGTGCTAAAAAAAATAATACATAATTATACTACCTACCTACTTACCGAAAATCACCAAAAACAGCAATGTCGAGTAAGTAGTCGTCGTGTTTACTTTATCTTTGAAATAAATTGAGGATAAGGTGTCTTGGCCTCTAAACCTGTCCACTGACTTGATCAGAACAGGTACAAAATGCAAATTGAAATTATATCCAATCCAAATATGCATCTACATTTTTTCTTTATGTCAATAATTCTTTGATAATTTGATAGTAACTTTTATTTATTTGTCCTCACATAAAATTGTTTATCAAATTCATGAAAATGGGCCAGTACTACAGATTCCCATTTCTACACATTCCCAGTGCTACAGATTTCCATTTCTAATTATGTATCTAACATATTATTTTTCTTACCAATATTTTTCACAATTTCTCTTTTATGAGGAGATTATTTTACTGCAACAGTTTTTTTGAGTTTCATCTTTGCAGTATTATTTATTAAGATAATTTTAGAAACGGAAAATTGTTCGTTACAGTAATTTCCCAACATCTTATTTACCTTATCCTTCATATCCGTCATTTTACTAATGTTTCGTGTTAGACTGATACCTATTGTTATTTTGGTTTAGCCAATGAAATTCATGTATCATTTTTAAGACCTTGAAACTCTTTTCAAGAAACTGTTTAATCACTCGTAAAAATATAGTTAAGTAGGTAAATATATCAAGTAGGCTTCGGCAAATCAAAAGTGACTTTTGTAATTTAACATGATCACAAACACAGTATACCTAACTTTAATTAAAAGATGCCCGGTATAAACAATATAATGGGAAATTTCGGGAGATATCATTTATGGTTATGTTTTTTAATATTTATGAGTAAGTTCGGAGTTGCTTTTCATCAAATGGCTATAATTTTCTTGGCTCCTCCGGTATCATACAAATGTCCTGATAATGCTACATGCTGTGATGACCCTGAATACAATAAAACGAAATTTAGCAAGACTATTGTTACCGAATGGAATCTTATATGCGGACGTTCATGGTTAAAGGAATTGACTCAAGCGCTTTTCCAATTTGGAGTGCTGTGTGGGAGTTTATTTTTTGGCATAGCTTCTGATAGGTATGAACTAGATTTTTTATATTTTGAGACTAACATTTAACGGATCTCTACCCGGATACCCTAGGATTATAATACCTGGACAAATAAAGGTAAATCTGTGCTTTATTTGCAGATATGGGAGAAGGCCTACCCTAATAACCGCTGTAGTAATGGAAGTATTTTTAGGAGTGATGTCTTCTTTCCTGCCAGATTATTGGAGTTTCACTATTGTCCGAATGGTATTAGGTACAGCGGTGGGTGGAATAGTGGTTATTGGTTTTGTCATAATCATGGAGTATGTTGGCAGTACATACAGAGACATATTGTCTTCTTTGTTCCATGTTCCATTTGCATTAGGTCATATCCTGTTGGGATTCTTCGGATATTTGATAAGAGACTATACTTATTTTCTATTGGGAATCTCCTTAGCTACTGTCTTGCTACTTGTGTATATTTGCTTATTGCCTGAATCGCCAAGATGGCTTCTCGCAGCAAATAAGACTGTTCAAGCAACAAAACTACTTGAATACGTAGCAAAAATGTAAGTAGGATTAGTTATTTATTAGATTAATAAGATTAATACTCTTGTTATTATTAATTGCACATCTCTTTTCAACAGTGATTCACATTTTTTGGCATATTAGATAATAATTCGTGTTAAGAGTATGCATACCTATATTACCTATCTAACATTTTTCTTTAAAACCACTGGTTTTTCTTCATTTTAGAAATAAACTCTCTACTGCGAATATTCAAAATCAAATTGAATCATATCAATTCGAACGCACGAAAGGGACCAGAAGAAAGAAATTCAGTATCGTGGATATATTTCGATCATCTAAACTACGGAGGAACATGTTGGTGATGTCTTTTATTTGGTTCGTCGGCAGCTATTGTTTCTACGGCGTTGCGCACTATATTAGCCATGTCACAGGTGATGTTTTTGTTAATGTGGTTGCAGGTGGCAGTGTTTGTTTGTTTGCATGCTTTGTTGGTATCCCACTTCTGAAACTTTTGCCCCGTCGAACACTAACGATTACCTCTAATATTCTAAGCGGTATAAGCCTATTTTTGATCGCTATTATTCCTGAAGGTATTGGATCTGTTATTTTAGGATGCATTAGTATATTCTTTAGCTTCATGGTGTTTATAGTAGCATATCTATATTGTTCGGAAATGTTTCCAACAGTAGTAAGAAATGCCGCGGTAGGATTTTCGTCGATGATGGCTAGGCTAGGTGCTATGATATCACCTTTTGTAGTGAGTTTAGGGGTGTATGGAAGTTGGTGCGCTCCTGTCACATTCGGTATCTTCCCACTCATAGCTGCGTCACTATGTTTATTATTACCAGAAACTAAGAATTGTGAACTCTTGATGACTATAGAAGAAGGAGAAGCTCTTGGTAATACATCAAATACGAATAGACAAGAAAACAAAATTTGTTAGATTCGACCATAAATACTTACTGCTGTGAGATACAGACCTAGTAGAATAATTACAGACCTAACTCAATGGTCGACTATACGAGCTTACTTTAATACTATTATGTGATAGGTATAACATTGCGTTAGATAATTTCATTCTCTTTGTACATTATATTTCTTTTAATAAAGTGAAGTAAAGCAAACATTCTTTACAATACTTATTTCATTGTCTTTCCAACTATCTTTCTTTTTCAGTTTTAAACAAAGTGGAATATTAGATAATTTCAAAGTGATGTATTGGACTTTAAGTTACTTAGTCGATTTTCCCTTTCGTAGGAGTTAATTTAGGGAAAATTTTATTTTCCGTCTGCACGTCGTGTTTTTTCTCAACCCCAGGGGTTTACTGAAATAGCATGTTGTCAGGTGTTCAATTAGGTTAAAATTTTCAATGCTTCATCAATTATAACATTAATTAATATTATAACTGTTGTTGTCCAAAATTTCTGAGTAGTGATGAATGAAAATGCCTGATTTATGATGATTGAGTATTAATAACACTTGATGTTGAGATGAAATACCAATAAAAAAGAAAACAAAATCCAGAAAATCTGTAAAAGTACTTAATATTCCAAACAGCGTATCACTAATTACAATGTAAAATATAATCTCAATATTCTTCGGTCACTTCGTCGGAGGCTAAGTTTTCGTGAAACTGATGATTTAATTAGGGGAGGTAGGAGGTATGCGTGAAGTATTACGTGTCGAGTGTTACCTAACGTGACAGGCGGGTGTTGTATGTCGTAAGGGTTCCTAATGCACCAGCAAGGCTTCCCAGTGGCGGCATCAGTTCAAGTGAGCCGCCATGGCGGCGGGGCCCCTGATATGTGCTGCCTGGTACTATACCATCGTTTCTGGTAAGATTTTTTAATTACCTATGCACCTTATTCCTAATTACTTACAAACCTTACAATTACACGGTATTGTTTTCTTCACTTACCCGGTTCTCACAAACGAACGCTAGTAGAGGTGCAAAAATGTAAAGTTTTTGTTTTCGTAGTAGCCCATCATTAGGTTTACAAAGATGATTTTAATGGTTACGCTATTATCACTTAGTATTTTTCGAAGGTTGGCAATAATAGTAGAAGTAGATATTAATGTTGAAATACGTTTAAACTTTATGTGAGAATAAATCCGGTGGAGAAGTATAGCCAAGGCCTACCAAAAGTAGTTTTGAGGTAGTAATTTAAAAAGCAGACACATCCGTTAACATTTCCTCAGGTTAAGTTTAAAATATCTTGAATAAAATGATCTAACTAGCGAAAAATCGACGTAGTTATTTATATTTGCCTTTTTTATTTTGCTGCGTCTGTCTTAATTAATTTAAATGATTGGTTTCTCTTCAACTTTGTCACACAGTAGCATATTTTAATTACCTGTAATTTGTCAGAACAATTACACTTTTAACCATATTCAATTGTTATTTTCTACACTGTTATAGAGGTACCTACTACTACCTACGAGTTTATATTATGTTGGTAATGCTATTAGTAATTAATAATATTTTGATATTTAAAACCATTCCTTAAATGGTTCGAGACAGTGACAACGGTAGTGACGGATTCGATTTCTCACAAACTACCCATAAACCATAAACTAAAATCATTTGATTTAAAATAAACGTAGGTATGTAGGTTCATGTAATTCGTGTGTTTCAGGTTTCTTCGTTCTCTACTGTCCGGTTTTATATTTAATGTTCTTCAACCACTTAGTGTACAGAAGAGTTGTTGATGCATTATTTGCATTGTGGGAACTTTATCCAGTGGTAATATTATTATTACATACATTACTAACAAAGCACTTGAAGAATGAATATTGCTCATATTAACATGAACAATTTATTCGCTATTTACAGGCTCTTTTTCAATTTTGTTGCGGAACACAATTGCACCATTATGGGGATTATGTGGATCCAAATGAAACAGCAATCATTGTAATGAATCATCGCACGCGAGTGGATTGGAATTATGTGTGGATTGGATTGTACCATGCGACTCAGAAACCCTATGTAGAAGAAACATGCTATTGTAAACAGAAATTGGAAGATATCGAAGCATCTAAACGAACAGTATTTGACAGAATAGTTGGTGGAAAGTCTCGGATTAAATTTGTACTAAAAGATGAAATTAAAATGATTCCTGCACTAGGTAGGTTTTTCTCATGTGAATTTCAGACTGACACAGACAACGACATGTACAGACTGCGACAGACAACGATCACACTTAGGTATAATATGTTAAAAAGTAGATGAAGACTGAATTAATGATGACTCACTAAATTATTTTTAATAGGTTGGATAATGCAGCTGAATTATTTCCTGTACGTGAAGAGAAATTGGCAGGAAGATCAAATGAACCTTGCACAGTTCGTCGACTATTACAAGCGGCTTCGTTATCAGCACAGATTAGTCCTATTTCCTGAGGGTACCGACTTGAGTGATGAAAACAAACGGCGAAGCGACAAATTTGCAATTGCAAAAAATTTGCCGGTACGTAACCGCAATGTTTTATTCTAAGACTCGTACCTACTCATTTGCGCTACGACGAAACATTTTAAAGGAGTTATTATTTTAATGTCACAAGGTTATGTTTAAACAATGTACATTTTATAATGTAAGGTTATTTAAATACAAATACTTCTTCTGTATGATTCATTTTCATAATTTTTATCCACTTGTTCAAATTATTTGCAGTAGGTAAACAGGCTCATTTTATTAATTTATTTAAACGCAGTAGATAAAATAGGGTGTATATTAAATAATAAGTTGGTGCTTATAAAGGCACGCCATTTTACAAAATGTGTACCTAATGCTTTAAGGCGTAGGTAAATTAAAAGACTCTACCCTTTTTAAGCCAACCTGCTCTGCTCATGATGCACCCTGTTGAAAAACAGAGAAGGAGGTGAAAGATCCTCCTTCTTGTCGGTGGCTGAAGAGTGTAGGTACCACTTAGTTTCACATTCAGGTAGTCATTTAAGATTGTAGTTTTTGAGCATTTTTCTAAAATCTTTTCATCTGTATCGGTCGTAATACTCGTAATGTGGGACAGCCAGAAATAATGGTAGTCCTGCGCATTCTTCGTTGGTTACGCATCAGTGTTCATTACTGAAATGTTTACCAGCTTAAATGAGATCATGAATTAATTTGGCATAGGGCATTTAGGGAATACAACGGAAATACCAATTGTTTGGGGAAAAAAGGACGTTGTTTAATGAGAGACATCATAAAGTTATGACAAATCGTCACATTTAATAGCACCGATTAGATACATGAGAGTACCAGACTACCAACTACCTTAAGTTCAATATTTTGTTTAAATGTTATAAACATGGTATTGGCTATTGGCTAGAGACAAAATTGTTAGAGCTTTCGTCCTTTGAGAACTTTTTTGACCCAAAAAGGCATTTGCCCAGTCTCACTTCTTTGAAATGCGGTTCTGATAATCAATGATTTACAATGATAGAACATAATTGTGTAGTTTAGTTAGTCATAATTACTCATTCCAGCATTTCGATTATGTGCTTCACCCACGGACCACTGGATGGGCGGTATTGTGTTCCCGATTGCGAGGTTCTGGACTTGCCTCAGTGTATGACGTCACTGTGGCCTACGACCGGCCGGCGCAAACTGAAGCCGATTTGTTCCACGGAAGGATACCCACGCACGTCTACTTTCATTTTAAACGGTAAATTGACCAGTGTTTTCGAAGATTACAATACCTTTATTATACACAGAGAAGTCACTTTATGGTAAGGTACCTTATGTAGAGACCAAAAGTACTTTGTGTAGTGCCCAGATGCACTCTGAAGTTTGTTATGTTTCTTTTGTTTTTAGATAGTTAATTGATTCAGGCGTTACTTTGCGGAACTCCATTAATACAGATTAGATGTTAATCTACTTTGCAACAATCCGCGAGCAAACTCGTATGTATGATGGTGTATACTTTCATGCAAGTAGCACCTCCCTCCCTCCCACATAGGAACATGCAACGAACAAAGAATGTATACAATGTGGTGTGTATGTTGGTGTATACATTCTTTGTTCGTTGCATGTTCCTATGTGGGAGGGAGGGAGGTGCTACTTGCATGAAAGTATACACCATCATACATACGAGTTTGCTCGCGGATTGTTGCAAAGTAGATTAACATCTAATCTGTCTTTTGTTTTTGTTGTTTTGTCGAAACATCTCTTACTGATTTATTGTCTTGTGCATCTACTAGCTTTCCCCCAGCGGCTTTGCCCGCGTTTACTATGGCTATGCTATGGCTAGGGTTAATTTAAAAAAACCCTTTCTTCTAAGTTCGTAAATCCATTCGTATTTCAGTTTATCTCCAGTTATCAAAACAGTCATCATCTTCTTATATAACTATACATATAATGAAACTGTAACTGATCGCTGTTCGTGCACGCTAATCTCAGAAACGGCTAAACGGATTTTTATGGGTATTTCACTTGGAGATAGAGGAGGTTGTAGAGCAACCCATAGGCTACTTTTTATTCCAGAGTTCCCGCGGTATCGGGATTCACGAGAGAAAAACTCCTATGCACGAACGAAGTCGCGGGCACAGCTAGTCATAAATACTTTACTTGTTACTTTGTAACCTCTAGATAAGTATAAGTTTGTGACTTTCCAATTTATAATAATAAGTATTTACAATAATCTAAATATTCTACATGAATGTAATAAAACATCAAACCACAACACTTTACTGTAAGTGTACAATATAAAACGTAAGCATCTATTGTTTTGTCATTCAACAGACATCTGCCATAAATACTAAAATCGTAGTAGGTATTGTAGGTAGGTCCTACGCCTACCTACCTATTTCATACGTTACTACGTTTCTCTTTACAGGTACGCCATTGAAGATCTTCCTTCCGATGAGTCTGCGCTGAGAGAATGGATAAAAAACCGATGGAGAGATAAGGAAGATAGTCTAAAGAAATTTCATAAGGATGGTAATTTCTTTTTTGCGTAACTACCTACCTATCTTTATTACAAAAATAATAATAAAGCTGTTATTGGAGAAAACGTATGCAGTAACTTACTTTGATTTATCCGAAACCAAGCGAGGGTAGGCCAGTGGCCCAGTGGTACCTACCAATCATTCAGGATGTTCAAGTTTTACAGCTTACTTTTGAATTTGAATATAATAATAAAAAATGTGTGCGTGTAGGTGTACTAGTGTACACACACGTATGAAGTGAAACTTCTTTACGGCAATATACATATATAATAATATCATAATATAAATATATTGTTATAATTATAAATAAATTTAATTGTATTGTATTGTTCATCATCGTCATTGTTCGCAACTCAGTGCATCAATCGCTAATTATGCATTTCTTTTCTCCCACTCTGTTTTCATCTGTGAGGTGAGGAGACTGCACATGTATTTCTGAACGGTAAAGTCTGGTGGTGGGACTTGGGAGTAGCTCCACTTAAGCGACATGCTATCCCTACTCCACCGGAAAAATCACTATAATAGTCATCCTAAACAATCTTTGAATACTTAGTTATAATTTATTTACTGTTATACATATTGCAGTTAAAAACCTTTATTAAATATTTTACCAAAAAGACTAGTCGTTGAGTCGTTGTACCGTATAACGAAACATTAATCTTTAGCTAGTCTGTGCATATTATGTCATGTCAATGTGCCACAAACAAGTCAAAACAAACCTGGCTGGTTATAAATAAATAATTACGATAAAAAGCAAAACTAAAGAGACGTCAGAGTTACATTGACAAATAATGTCATCAAAGTAAACAAACATGAAATCGTATTTAAAGTTACAGAAATTTATCAATAAAAATAAAGAAGGAATACAGGAAACATTAAAAAAGGTAACATTTAAAATTTATAAATAGTCCCAGAAGTCAATAACAAAGTAATAATTGGATACATTACCAAAATATCTACCTCCAAAGTAATCAACATAATCTTAAATAAATTTTACATCAAAGTTCAAATTTGACAATGATTTAAAATAAAGATGGCGCGTAACAGAAAAATACGCGTCAAAGCGTAACGCGTCAAAGCCATGTCAAAGCGTAACGCGTCAAAGCCATGTCAAAGCGTAACCGAAAAATGTGACGAAAAATTTTTTCCAACGCCGATAAAGAAGTTTCACTTCAATAACAATAATAATAATAATAATCTTTATTTAATTCCAGGATATTCAGTACAAGTAGTATCTTATACTAAGCTTATTTTATATTACCAATTTCTCTTACGTGATGTAGCAGCTAATGTCTATGCTAGGATAAATCCTGAATGGATTATAAATGTATAAGGATTCATATTCGTGCCTAATACGTTGATGTTTGCTACCAACCCAAGTTATGTACTTACATGACGTTTAGCAAACGGTAGGTATTGTTAAAAAAATATGGTTTTGTATTGATACGCGCGATGAAATTTATTCGCAACGCATAAAACTGCGACATGAATTGCTGCGATGCGATCGATTCGATTGCATAGACCCATGATGAGTAAAATAATTACCTACTAGCTGACCCGGCAGACGTCGTTCTGCAACATATTGTTAAACGCACACAGGGTTCCGTACCAGAGCGATATTCAAGGATCAGTACTTCTCCTGTCCAGTAGTAGTTTTTTGTAACTTTGAATGAACTGTAACTTAACAAATGACAGCTAGTTAGATAAATGAACCGTTGTAATAATAGAATGCGCTGTAAGGCAATAAAAAGAGGGAATCTGAGAATGTTTTGTAAAATACGTTTAGAAATATACATAAAAGTATAATAAATTATACAACCTAAACCTGCCCAAGGAATCACTATTTCTATTGTTGAAAACCATATAAAAATCAGTTTCGTAGTTTTCGAGTTTATCGCGTCCAGACAGACAGACAGAAAACATGACTTCTTTTTATAATATGTATAGATATAAAAAAAAGTATTTTATTTTTAAAGTTTTAACTTATAATTCTTAACTAATAATATAATATCACAGATTCTTTTTCTTTCAGGTACATTTATCGATCCTGCGTCAAACAAATCGCCAATAAAACGGCATCCGGGATCTCTCCTAGTTGCCAAGTTCGGGTTCCTGTTCTGGACAGTTATAGATGTATTTTTCGCATATGCATTGTATAGTAGTGTTCTATTTCAATATTGGGTGCTGTATCACAGTCTACTGTTCGTACTCGTTACAAAGTATTTTGGAGGATTTCACCATATTCAGCATCGATTATCGGAAAAAAATAATATACCTACTTGACCATCGACCACGAAGAATATTATCGATTTACTTGACTAAATAAATCCCTTTTTACTAGTATCTAATATAAAAATGTACGTCTACTTAGGTATCTAGATTAAGTTGTGAATTTGATCTCTGTGAATTCTCACTAATGCCAAAGATGTAAAGATTTGTTTGTCTTTAGTAACTTATTAAAGTGTATTTATGAAGAGTGGTTAAAGTACCTAATTATGTCGTATTTTAACAATTAATAAATTTATTTTAATCTCAGGACATATTTTACCGAGATACTTTTTATATTTTTATCAACGTTAATATGGTATTATAGGTTATGTGCTTGTTCTTAAATACAAAATAACAACCTATAATATATCTTGGCTTCTCAACTTAATATTGAGCGCGGGTCTCTCCTCATTATCATTACGGCAATGCCCAGTGCGGGTTAGTGACCAATCCAAGTAGATCTCCAAGGCACGGAAGCGCTCTATAAATTTTTGCCACTAGCGGTCGCCCATACATCCAACTAACCACGCCCGCAGTTGCATAATATAATCATACAAATAGATATGTACCTAAAGATATAAAATGCGGTTGTGGAAACAACATTTTATTTTCCATCAAATGTTATTTATGTAATAAAAAAAACAAACACGCATGGAGCAAGGTGTTCTCTACCCTGTGAGGCTGTGACTCATACTTATTGACTTGAAAATTTATTGCAAAACAATAGAAGACACAGCTAAAGGTGCGATTTATTTTAATTATATTCAGTAGGTGCACACGGTCACACGGTTAAAAATATATGCTATATTGATAAAAATAAAATATATTAATGCACCTACACACATCAAAAGTGTCTAGGGATCAACATATATTTTTGCAATAACTTTTCTCCTGATTGATATTAATTAAAATTTTCTTTAAGGATTCATCAAATAAAGTGTTTTCGTTTGTCACAGTAACGATAAACCAAGTCACCTTTGCATTAATAAAGAAATTTGCCATTTTCCTAATAAAGGGATTTTTGACATTTGAACCACTAACATTAAAGTTCGAAAAAAAGACTGAAATAACAGTTTTCTTTAAAATTTTATTGGGTAACTTAAACAATTAATAATCGGTTTGGCATACTCAAAATGAGTTCATCCAAATCACGCTGTGGAATGGCCGCCCATGTTCGTTGCAACAACAAAAAAAGGTCTTCTTGCCACTGGATACCCTCCATATTCGGCAGAGCTCTTCTCTGTAGCATATCCCATGCATGCTCAATCGGGTTCAAGTCTGGCGACTGAGCAGGCTGATGATGATGATGTTAGCTGCGGCGAGAGTCTGTCTTACAACTCTTGCGGTGTGCGGTCGTGCATTATCATGCATTAACTGAAATAAGGGACCGATTTGCACTTGTAGAGGAACGATGACGTCTGATACAATCGTCTCAGCATAAATTTGAGCGTTGAGGTTGCCTCTGATCCAAATCAACTCAGTTCTTCCGCCGATCCAAATACCCGCCCATACCATGATGGTTCCACCACTATAAGGATGGACTTCCTGGCAGGATTTTAATCGCTGTTGGCGTCCAGGGGTTCTCCAGTGTCGTATACGTCTTGTATCCGGTCTCATACCAAAACGAGACTCATCAGAAAAGCACACGAAACGCCATTGTTCTTCTGCCGAAATCCGCATAAAAATGCTTGATCCCTAGACACTTTTGATGTGTGTATTTGAGTTTCTTAACAAAGTAACTACGTATATTGTATACGAGATAAACGTCCAGAAAAATTTAGTAAAGAACACTAAAATTGTTCATAATTGCTGTTTTAGAAATAAGTAGGTACTACAAACTAATCAAACATAGTCCTTAACTTTAAAAACATGACCAAACTATACTTAAAAAAATACAATACATTTAGGAATGAGATAAAAATACGTTTTTATTTTGTTTCAATTTTGTTTACTTTTTCTGCTTCAGTTACAGTATTTAATAAAACAATATCCTTAGTTTCTGGCAAGAATAAACATAAAAATGCAGCAAAAAACGCGAGGCCGCTAAATATTGTTAAAGTAACCCATTCCACTCCTATGTTCACCACAAAAGGTGCAATAAATCCTCCAAATCGAGCAAAAACTGAAGCGAATCCCATCGCCGAATTCCTTATTATAGTAGGGAATATTTCTGAACAATACAAATATATTAAAACAAAAGACGTATAAATGCCTATTTGGCCAATTATGGCAAAAGTTAACATAACGCTAACCATATTATTGGGTACTACAATGAAAATTAATAATGATATTGCTGCTACTGAGAAAGTTATAATACAGGACATTTTTCGTTTTAAATACAAAGTTGCTATTGTCACTACAATTAATCCAGGTACAAGGCAAATGGCGGATAAAAGGACATTGAGGTAAAGGTCGCCTTGCAGACGTCCGATGTATTGGTTGACACCAAAGAATGTGTGTGCGCAGCACATCCACACTAAGGCCATCAAAAACGTATATAACCGAATTTTCGACGTTTTGAATAAGTCTAGGTAACTACCATAGCATTGTTCGTTCTCTTTTAATGTTTGTGCTTCAATTTTGATGACCAGAGATTCGATATTTTCCGTTGGACGATTATTTCTGAAATAATTTAATGATAACATTTTAATATTATAAAACTATTATTTTTTAAGTTATGTTTCTATCTTAAAGATAAAAATTAAAAAGTTTATAAATGTAGCTACATTCATCATATACCTAGTACTTACCAAATTACTAAAATCCCCATTACTAATGTGTAAATCACTATTCTCACAAAAACTCTAGGATCATCGACCGAAACAAAGCATGGCTGGTCTTGTCAACAGTAGTCATTCTTAGTTTATTGTCTATTTGCCAGTGTTAATGGTAGACGAATGGTGCCACAGTTTACTACGATTAGTGAGGAATCGTGCGGCACCGCGAAGGCAGTAAGTACCTACTTACGTAATAATTTTGTGTATTTGTATAATTCATGCGAATTAGCTTTAGCCGACTCCGCGACGATAAGTATGGGGACACCCATAATCAATTAATCATAGTCGTTCAGAGATTAAAATTATGCTTTTCCGGTTCCGGAGATTAAATTGAATGACATCTCTGTTATTGTATCACCATGCGTCGATATTGTACCTATCAAATGGATTATCCATAGGCGTAATCAAAGATTTCGATATAAATTGATAGCACCTTAACTTATCGCGTTTATTGTTTCAAGATCTTAGTGATTTTATACGTACTTTTTGGCTATGTAGGTCAGGATATCCACAGCTTCTTTTCTCTTTCCCGTCGTTATCAACCATCTTGGAGATTCAGGTATGAGCCAGTAGCAGAAGAGAAGAAATAAAAAAGGTAATGATGTTGTTAGCTGGAGATATCTCCAATCTCTTATAAAATATGCTACAAGTGGAAGAATTAAGTAAGAAATGATATATATGGACTCGGATAATCCGGACATATATGGTCTGAATGATTTTCCGCTAATTTCGATCATTATGACGAAGCAGCACAACATAGATCCTCCAAGGGCGGTGCCAATCAGAAAGCGAAACACCATAAACATCCAAAAGTCTGGTACTACTGCTGATAGTGCGACAAAAACAACTTCACTTAGCAATGATGAGAACACCGCTTTTTTACGCCCGTACCTGAAATAAATAAAAAATTTGAAAAGTAATTCGCTTCGATTGAGGAAACTACTTACCTGTGCCTTGGTATCTAGTTACCCACACTCGATTATTTTATCAAAATCATACTTTATTTTTTTTATAATTGAACTGATTTAAATAAAACACACTTATTTTACTCCAAGGTACTGAAATAAGTTCAGCTATTTCGGAGATTTTAGGATACCAACTATCCGGCAACCAATAAACAGATAAAAAAAATTAGACACCATTTCTTCCTATTGTAAATGTATTCCTATTGAATGGTAAAAACTTATTTTAATAGTTTTAATGTGGGTTTGTGTTGAGTCGAGTAATTAAAATCGGGTAAGTGAACGACCGAGTTAAGCAACAGCAAGTGCTGTCTCCCATCCACCTATGGGCCCAGTGCAAGGGGGTACACTTGCTCCCCCGTAAAGAAAGAAAATAGATACCTACATAATTTTCTCCCTGATTTACCGATTGTCGAGATAAGGACCCTTGTACCTCTCTATGTCAAGAGTTGAGTATGCCCATGAATGAGTTGATAAAAGCACCCCTTGAAAAAAAATCCAAACGGCGCTCATGGTCCACCGCTATATTAGTTTGTAAACATTTCTTAAGCAATGCCATCTTTTTGAAGGTTGATCTCAGGTGGCAACGTTAATGGCAGTCTCTAATCCACGCGGGTTGGCCACTAACCTCTTCACCAATGAAACAGTGCCAGTGGTGGCGTGTGGTCTAGGTCTCCTCAATCGTGAGGCAGGTACGACAATTTTCACCGCAGGTAGATAGAATTATTATCAGGTAGACGTGTAAGTAGATGGAATATTATTCGTGGTAATTATGTCTAAATTATTATCATTTTAATTAATGACTCAAGTTATAATTCGTATTTGATGAATTCTGTGGCTCTAGTGAAAAAGGGTATAAGTCTAAAACCGCAGCTTTACAGGAGACGCAAAAAACGCCCCGCGCGCACCGAATTACTTGTTTAAGTACGTGTGGCCTTTAAACAGCTGTCAATCTAAATACTTGTGATGTGTTCTATAGGTAAAAAATGTATGCACTTTCTTATTCTGGTATTAATTTTTACATAAACTGAATAATTTTCAAAATAGCGACTTATATACTTGCCACAAAACGAACGACACAAGGGTATAAAAGAAGTTAGACCCCTTTTCTCATACAAAAAAAGTTAATTCACATAAGTGAAAAAGGATACGCATTTGGAATTATTTGTATGATAATATTAAGAAACAAAATCAGATAAGTATTTATTATTGGGGTAATTCAAAACAATGAATTGAATGTGTACTTTTCATCGACACGATAAAATTAAAAAAAAAATCCAAAAAAAATAACGTGTCCTTTTTCACATAGTTATTAGACGTGCCATAAAGGCGCATGTAGACTTACGCGAACCTTTTGTGTAAGTTATATCCATTTTATGTAGTTTTATTATGTTTGTTTTTTTTAGGTAAAAAGTATTTTAAGAGGTGCCTTTGAAACAGTTTATTTTTAAATCAGGAAAACAATTCGAAAACAAACAAAAAAAACAAATCAAGTCCAACAGAACCTTGAAAATAATCCAGAAAACCTTATTCGATAACAAGAAGTACCTATGTGAAGGATGTTGTGGAAGGAGAAGAAAACCAGACATAGTTGGAGAAAATTCACAGATATAATATATTACTGCTGTTTTTACGGTATTCATTTCATATGTCAGTGTACAAAAATAAAAAATTCAAAACATATTCCAAACTATCTGTCAAATTTAAATTTACTCATATACAAAACACCAATAAGTTTGTATATTCGACACGCCCCTATAAATTTAAATTTAAAGATATCCAAAAGAGAACTCAGATGACCTTAGCACCTAAGCCATCTAAACACTTGTAATGTTTAACACTAGATAACGGCTTAGTAAGCACATCAGCTAACAAGGATTCAGTGGGTACATGTCTCAACTGAATGTCGTTCATGTCCCTCAAAACTTCCCTCACGTAATGATACCTAATACGTGCAACGTGCATGAAACACAGGGTCCTGAGCTAAGAAAATAGCCCCTTGGTTATCGACATGAACAGTCACTTGAGGGTACCTCATGATTTCTAGTTCCTTCAACAAGCTGTTGAGATACACAGCCTCCTTCACACTTTCGGACAGGCCAACATACTCTGTCTTGTACGTTGAAGTAGCTACGTTACGCTGCTTTCGAGATTGTCACGATATACAGTCACCACTTACAATAAATGCTCCTTTCATAAATGTTCCTTTCAGATAACGCAACACACGCTTCGCTGATTTCCAGTCGGATTTTTCAGGATTTGTCATCTTCTGGCTTAGTTTACTCATCGCATTAGCAATTTTATCAGGTCTAGTTGCTTTCGCTAATTCGTAATTCAAATACTTACCTATTAGCTCTCGATAAGGCTATGCTTCGCTGCGCTCATCTCCACTTTTTCTGTTTGGAATTTATCTCCATAGGAGTAGCACATTTATTGCAATTTTCCATGCAAAAACGTTTCAACAAATTTTCAACATAATTTGTTGTGACAAAACAATGACGTTGTCATGTCTTTGAATATCTAACTATAATAACATATATTTTACTTGACCACAGTCTTTCAAATCAAACAATCAAACTATGTAATGAAATTAGAATTCACTTATACCCCACTTTTACAATAGTTTTAATGTTAGTTAACCCCTTTTTCACATTGCTAACTTCTTTATTTTTAAAGATAAGCAAGATCCGTTTTCACGAATCAATAGATCATTTTTTTCTGAACATTTTGGTATACTTAACTCATTTTCGTCAAAATCGGACTTATACCCTTTTTCATTAGAGGCACAGAATTTAAGTGACATCGATCCTTGTTTTTTTTAATGAGCGCTTGTTGTGCTTATAAGATAAGCTTGCCAATTGTTATGCATTCAAAACACAATGCAACAACATCATGGATTTCATGGACTATGTTCCTTTGACCTTAAATTAAAATGAAATGAAAGAATTCTATAAAAGTGCTCCCTCACTGCGCACTCGCGGGTAATGAATGTAACGTTACAGATTCAAGCATTCTATCAGTGAAGTAGGAGTACGTAGGATATTCCCATAGGAGAATCCCGATCCCGCGGGAACTCCGGGAAAAAAAGTTGCCTATATGTTGCTCCACAGCCTCCTCTATCTCCCAGTGAAAGTCTCATAAAAATCTGTTCAGCCGTTTCTGAGATGAGCGTGCACAAACAGCGATCATTTAAAGTTTTATTATATGTTTGGATCGATGATGGATATAGAATAGGAATATACTTTACCTGTCTGAAATATGTCCGAAGAACAAGCTTCCCACCAGTATTCCTACTTGGAGAATTGATTGTGCGAAGCTAGCTAGCTGCTGTCTATTGCATATGAGATTCCAAGTGCTCGTTACTGAACTTATTATAGTGCTCTGGTCATACTGAGGATTTCTGCAGGGGCAATAGTTAGTGGCATTGTTGGCACCTTCATCTAGACAGATGTAATCCACGGTCGGTATGATGAACACAACGTTGCTTAGTTGTATTTCAGCAGGTAAACGACCTATGGACATCAACAGTAATATCCAACTTTGGTATCTCCCGAATCTACCGATAATTTTCTCGATACTATCTTCAGTCGACAACATGCTGGGTAACAATTACTTAATTCACATGCTCATCGGATTTTGTTTTTACTTTTTAAATGGTAGGCACTGTTAGTTTATCACTGTATGCATTTTCACTAATTACCCGTAAAACTGAACGATAACCTCATAATAAAATTAAAATATAAAGGTGACACTAAATACTTGAATGTTAAATATAGCAAACATGTAGATCTCACTGTTGATTTTGTTCGAATGGTTTAACGCTCACACCTCGTGCGTTATAGGTACTTATATATATGTAACTAAGTATCTACTCATATGTCATCCAACATTATCTTTCTTATACTCGTAGTATTTTTGCTCTGTTAAATACATCATTCGTTTGAATACCTATTGTTATTTTATCGAGCGTCTACCATTTACCGTAAAATTGAATTAACCTTGACGGTTTATTCCTATGAATAAACCATTAAAACTTTATTATAATTAGATAACAAGATTGTAATACTTAATTATTGCTTTTTACAAAAAAAAATATCCCACTTCAACCTCGATAAGTAGAGATAACTCAAAAACTACTCGCCAGATGACGCTCCATTTAACACAATGTGTAAGGGCTCATTTAGGTACATGATACAAGTTTCTTGTCTGTTGCATACAATAAAATTGAACCAATAAACTACTTGCATCATGTAAACAACTCATCAAATTCTCGATCTTCTTGACAACTTGCGCTTCAAGTTTTGCCGTGTTGTAAACAGTACATACCATTATTTCTTATGCGATTTTTGTATTTAATTATCTCTACATTTGCAAGCTCATATGAGTTGAGTGCAACGCGTGAAGGTTTCTTAATTGTACCTAGTCTTCAGAGGCGAGAAATATTGAGACAACAAAACTTGCATGCAATAATCACATACGATAGGTAATCTGCGTGTAAACAGTTCCGTACAATTGTTGAATGGCAATATTGCACGTTCAAAATTGCATTCGATTATTGCTCTTGCATGTGCAAGAAAATGGCATCATGTAAATGAGCCCTAAAGTTCTCGTCATTACAAATTAATCAACCCCAATAATAACTGCAGTAAATCGTTGAAGAGTTCCCTCGATATACATATATAGACTCCAGACCGTCATGAAATTTACAATAACAAACATAGTAGTCGTCCCTACAATTTTAGAAAGTTCCTTTCGATTTCTCTGAGATGCCATCATCAGATCCTGGTGTCCTTATCAGCGTACCCCACTGCGAATATCTACTTTCCGAAATAAAGAATTATCAAAATCGGCCTATAACGACGAAAAAATCGCTGAACAAACATAAAAAAGGTCAAATTGAGAACCTCCTTCTTTTTGAAGTCAGTTAAAAATACGCGCGTTTAACAACTGAAGATCCTAATTTTCTTCCTTTTATTTTTGGTACTTTTTTACACTTAATCAGTACAAACCCATTGAAGGTAGGTACACTTTATCATAGTAATTTCTACTCATTGACGTACTTACAATACTTATTCAAAGAACGGAAATGATATGGAAGTGATGATATTCGCGTATAAATCATATCTGAGCTCTAATCCTTTCTATTTACCTCAATAATCTACGAGGATACTCTAGATAAATGTCATTTCAACATCAAACAATTAATTATACCTTCACAACAAATTCCAACTATCTTTAACTTGATCGTAGTAAGTAGGCACATACTTAGAGGCTCCACAATAATATACACACATAAAAGTATTATAAATTCTAGTACCTAACCCAACATTGAATTAAGTGAATATCGCAACTCTTTCGGTCTTTCTGCTATTTTTCCATTAGTCCATTGAAATGTTACATTTTTTAGGCCTAACCTTGCGTTTTTTAGAGGACGCAATTTTATTTTTTTGATGTGTAGGGGGGGGGGGGCAGTGTAAAGCTAAAACCAAGTTTGTGGGGTCGCCACCCTTGTCCCACGGCCGCCATCTTGAAAATAGGGGTTGAAACGGTTTTTATGTCTCTTAAACTATTTATTTGATAAAAAAATTTGTTAACATTTTTTGTTGCAAATTAAATTCTCTACAACTTTGGTCAGTAACTTTTTATCGTAGAACTATATATAAAAAAGTTATAAGCGAAAATCTTCAGAAATTCAAGAAAAAAATTTATATTTTTCGATATAACTTTTTTTTATCATTTTACGAAAAAATAATATCAGACCATTTTTGTAGATCGTTTTTTGAGGAACAACTTTTAATCGAATCATTTTTTCATTAAGTTAGACCTTGTCCAGAAGGGGATAATTCGCCGCGATTCTCTCGCGCGTAATACGCGCGAGTCGAGAGTCTGGCGAAGTGCACGCGATTTACGCGCGTATTTTGAATTCGCGCGATGCTTGTGGACGCAATGTATCAATTTGGCGCCTAGTATCTCGCTAACGCGCGAATGAATTCGCGCGAAACGTTTCGCGGCGAATTCGCCCCTTCAGGACAAGGTCTTAATAGCTAAGGTTTTACAGCGCTCCGAAGTGAGTACTATTGTTTAGTACTCTTAACTATACCTATATTATGTGTGTACTAATAATATGTAAATTAAATTTATGTATATATATATTATTTATAAATAATAATAATTTAAATTTTAAAATAATAATATTTATAAATAATAATGTATATTAAATTTGTAATTAAAAAGTTATAATAACAAAATAAAAAAATGTAAATTATTTAAATAATAATTATAATAATAATTATTATTATAATAATTATATTATTAATTAATATATAATTATAATAATTATTATTAATATATAATATATATATTATAATAAATAATTAATAATAATAATTAATATATATAATATAATATCTATATTTATTGTTATAATTATTATAATTATTAATTATTATATATATATTATTATATTATTATTATAATAATTAATTATTTATTAATTATATTATTAATTAATTATAACTATAACAATTAATAATAATTATTTTTATTTATTTTTATATTTATTTATTTATTTTATTATTTATTTAATAATAATATGTAAATTAAATTTATGTATGTCGGGAATAGTTAATCCATGTTATTCGTTTGGTGCTATTTAATCTGTAGTAGGCGCGGATCCATAGCGAATCGATACTCTATGGCGCGGTTGATCGGTCATTAGAAAAAGAATAATGAAAAAGAAATGAAGGTCGTGTTGGTGATCGTAAAGATTCCTTATTAATTGTAATGCCGTGAATCTAAAAGAGTTAAATATCGCGTGACCGCGGGTGCGAGTGGTTAAAATCAATATCGTAACATCGCGAAGTAAATCCAATCAATACCAAAGCAAACCAAACCGAGTATTCATATTGAGCCAAAGAGAGATCATTGAATAAAGCAATTGGTTACGTGATGGCTCAATCCTGTGTTTCATTTGATAAACCAACACTTCCCACGATGCCCACACGATAAGATCATCTAGAAATCAGTCAGGATGTCGATATGTATATATGTATATTATTTATAAATTTCATTTACATCAACAAAGTGCATTGACCTGACTAAATTGTTAATTAAGTTACTACAACTTTATTATCAACGGCCATTATTATTCCGACAAAAATAATTATGTTCTTTAGGTTTACAGTAATTTTTCATGAAACCCAAATCTAGATTCCAAGACACTTCATCACTCCTTGTCGTGTCAAAAGAGAACTTGGGTCCGTACGATCTTCCAGTCGGTGTGCATTGGACTACTGAATCGATTAATAGGTATGTCGTTAAATAATCACTATTCTACGTTTATTTAATGAGTAAGGTGTGTACCGCTTTTTAAATTATTTTCCTTACAATTTTAAAGTAACAATGAAATTCTAGAAACATTGTAATAAATAATTTATTTATGACTCTTATTTATATGATACATACTTACCTACAACGAAACTTTTAAATATTCGTCTAATAAGTACTCAAATAGATAAAGTGATTGTGCATAGGTACCTACAATAGTTTCGTCAGTTTTTGAACTTCTTACATCACGCTTACAACTACCAGGACAGATCTATTTATAAAAGTGTTATGTAACATCGAGATTTACTTGTATAAAAATTCTTACATTTAATTAACCTACACCTTAAAACTTATTACTATTTTTCTTGTACAATATAAAAAATATCAAGAAAATCAATTAGTCCTTTAATTATCAATTAAATCATGATATCAATTAAATCCTTAAAAGGTAATCTTAACGTCACAGCACACATGTAGATGACAGGTGGGTGTATGATATGATTACAGTACGCCCAACTTATCTCTGAAATGGCGAAAATTGGAACTAACGAAAAGTCATTCATAAGTGCGTTGGTCATTCATCTGTCAGTTATTAGTGTGCAATGATTGGTCAATTGAATGTCAAATGCGTCCGACAGCGCCTCTTTCGTTTCAGTCTTAAGTTGGGTTTACTATACACAAACATTTTTTTGAGCAAGCATAAAATTCAGCACTACGCTTCGCCCTCTTCCAATGTGTCTGGTAATTTCTTCCCACGTGTTTCTGGTAGAACAATGCAAAGACAAGACCCTATTAGCGGCACGATACCGAATACTAGAGGTGGCAACCAAGCACTCGTGTTTGCAAGAGTTGCCACGAATGGCGCTACCATCGATCCTACTCTTGCTACGGTTGATGACAATCCCACGCCAGAATTTCTGACCACAGTCGGGAATAACTCTCCAGCGTATAAATATACTGTTGCAAAGCATATGCTTGTACCCCAAAGACCGATGCACCCGAGGGTTAAATGGCTCACTCCTGAATGGGGCACGACCATGATAAGGAGACAGCTCAGTCCTGACACGCAGTTGAAGCTGATAAGAGTGACCTTACGACCAAGAACTTTGTTAGCGTAGATTGAGATCAAAGTGGCTGGAACCTGGAAGTAATGATAACAAATCGATTAGTGTCGGTATTGAGGACATAATATAATAACAATCAGTGCATAAGTGCGAGGTATTATTATTGGAGATTAAGATAATTCAGTGACGCAACATAACATAGTACACAAAATATTAAAAGCGAGTTCTTTACGATTGGAGAGAGTAGGTATATTCCTAAATTAAGTAATATTTTAAACCAAGTAAAAACAACAAAATGATCCACAAAGCTGGCAATAAAGTGATGGGGTGGTAGGTATTTGACTTGGGACTTGGGCGACAGACTAAAGGTGTATGCTCATTTGCTGTCTTAGTTTCATAGAAAAATAAAGGTAATTAATAAGTAGGTAGGCCTTGCTTGTACGCTAAATCAATAACGTCTTTATGTTAAAATAACAAGTAGGTGCATATTTGAGTGATTTACCTGTATGGCTGCTGAAATGGCAACGTTGATAAATATATTTCCAGAGACGTGGCCAATATACTGGGACACTCCGAAGAAGCAAAGGCCACACACGAACCAATTAAAGCAGATAGCAATAGTGCGCATTCGTAATTTTGGCGTTCGGAACAGGGCAATGAATGATGCATGTTCGTCTTTTGTACCGCTTACTTCGACAGCCATTTTTTGGGCGGATGATGAGATATTTTCGGTGGGTCTGCCGTTTCTGAAACAGGTATGAGTATAAATTTAGACAGTTTTCTACTTTCTCTAATTTATATTAATCAAAACAATCCAAAAAGGATTTCCAAATGTCCGCAACACTTATTCGTATTATGTTAATTTTGTATCGGTTGTATCATTTAGGACTCTATTATTTTCATAATAGACGACAAGTGCTTTGCTATATCAGTTTTTAACTCAGATATCGTTAAATAGTGTGCTTGCATACGTCGTCCTGCATCTTAAATTATAAAGTAGACGCCCTCGCTTTGCTTCGGGAAACTTGTTGCTCCGCTCCTTTTGGTCACAGCGAAATTTTATATAACTCATAGCCTTTGTCAATAAATGAACTATTCAACACAAAATGATTTTTTTCTATTCGAACTAGTAGTTCCTGATATTAGAGCGTTCAAACAAACAAACAAACTCTTTAAATTTCTTTCGCTTTAAATTATTAGTATAGATATGTGATTACCTTGCTGCAATAATTACATTACATGGAATAATACGATTAGAACCAATAACACATAATTTACATGAAATAAAGTAATGTAAATAATTACCTTTTAGCTGCAATTTTCATAATTTTAACAGCTTCATCAATCTTTCCTACGGTGAGTAACCATCGTGGTGATTCTGGTAACAGGAAGTAATAACTCAAAAACAGTATCGACGGCAATGAAATAGCCAGTTGAAAGGAGTACCAGTTAGGTAACAAGTAACCGAATAGTGGTAGAGAAAGATGTCCCAGATTGAAAGGAATTTGGTATATTATTCCAACAGTATCTCTGTATCGGGATCCGATGAGTTCCATGGTGAGTACGAAGCTGGTCACCATGGTGCCTCCAGTGGCTACAGCCAATAAAAACCGTAGCGAGGTGAACATATACCAGTTGACTGAGAAGGCGGTCGCAACGCCTGATATAAGTTGAAGTAATACTGCACCTAGAAATGGTAGTCGTCTTCCAAACCTGAAATGTAACATAGTACATTTTAGGTAATAATTGTATATCGTAATAATAATACGTAATAATAATATTCTTCTTGGAAAGTACGTCCCCCGTTCAAGTAAAGGACTTTGAATTTTAAGTGTTTAATATTTCAAAGAAAAAAAATTGTCAGGAAAGGAGAGCTCTACATTGTTTTTCAAAGTGTGTGGAATCTTCTAGTTTACTCTTTATTCTCAGGGAGTTACAACTATGAATACTAACTAGCTTAAAAGCAATTGAGACGACAAAGTTCTCAGGCCAAGTTGTTGTGACATCGTCCAATGCCGCCCAAATTCGACCGACATATCAAGCGATTTCTATTCTGAAGATCCTTTGAATTTCACTCAAAGACTTTCTCGGCGTACAACTCAATACATAATGTATTTTACGAGATTTTATTGTGTAACGCATCCATTTAGACGATGTAATATGCTTAAGTAATCTTATCCGGATCCCAGACCTCTCACGATGTCATTCAGGATGTGCCAATTTATTTATAAACTGACCTCCAAGCGAGTGTGAGCCCACTTATTCAAAAATGGTTATAAAAAGGTTATAAATTTAATCAAGCCAATTGTTACCTGTCAGAGAGATGCCCGAAGACCATGTTGCCAACAAGTATGCCCAACATGAAGAACGTTTGAGTAAGATTCTTTAGCCAAGCTCTGTCACATATAAGGTTCCATTCGGAGACAATGGTTTTCTGAAATATGCTATGGTCATATCTGTAGCTACTGCAATTACTCAGACATAAGTCGTCGAATTCTTCATCGTTGGTGTCACAGGTAAATTTCATTGGAGGTGCAAGGAATATTATGCTCATTTGATGCCATGCCACAGGAAATTTTACTAAAAATACTATAAAACATATCCATATTTGCCATTTGCCAATCGCACCGATAGCTTTAGTGAGGAGATCTTCACCTACTCGTCGGTCTTGCTTTTCGTTCTCCAACACTGTAATGAAAACAAAACAATAGAACATTAGAATGGAACAAAATTAAAGGATTTTTCCCATTACCTTTACATTTTAATGCGTTTTGCACTCTTTGGAAGCTATCTTATTTAATTTTTTATGAGATTAGCTAACAAACGAAAAGACAATCTACCTGATGTTAAGTTGGCTTAGCACAAATTATTTGTTGGCTAATCATTAACAGTGCAGAAAACGTAACAAAATCTGAATTATTAGAAGTAGGTATGTATATCATACTTGTGGTAACAACACATTCTGTACCACATATGATAATTAAGATACGTATGATAAGAGAATCGTGTAGACTAATTGAACGTAGAGCATGTATCGCATATCACCTCACATCACCTAATAAAAAATATGAAATTTGTTTATTTATAACAAAATGCCTTATCTAACAAATCGCTAAAATTTAATGAAAAGTGTTGAGTATTGGTTACTCGAATCGAAGTGAGGACAGTTTCATCGTATCCCATAATTGTTTCACTGCTGTTGGCTGTCTTTTTTTTAACAAATTAAGATAGTAAATGAGCATGCAGCCCTGCCCTTTTGATGCTACCTATGACAACTGTGATCAGGTACCTACGCTGTAAGCGGGCGTGCAAAGCGTGCACAGAACGCGGGCGGGGGGTGGGGGGAGGGAATGGACTACGGAGGAGCAACACGAGATACCTATCATTTCAATAAATAATAGAGGGTGCGTCCGAAACGGTTTTGCACGCGGGCGCTCAAGCAGATAGCGGCGGCCTTGACTGTGACCGACCTAGAATAAGACTCAAAAGGGGACTTGGTACCGTTCTGGGCGGTGGTAGCCCGCTAACCTTACCGACCAAGTATGGATTGGACATGCAAGTAGGCCAGTTTACATTACTTGAGTCGCGAATAATATGGAATTGCCACTCTCTCCCCTAAAACAAATTTATGACGTGTGCTCATATTCCAATTAAGCTTGTACAAGCATAGTTTATTTTAAATTCCCGTCGCCAATCTACAACGAACCTTAATCACAGGATTTCTATTAAAACGTAGATATTTCCTATCGAACGCCAACGAAATATATAGGTAGGTATAGCAAGTAATAGTAATAATAAGTGTTTGTTATTACGAATGCATGCATGCGCGGGTTCGAAGTTTTAACGTGAAGGGGTTACAGATAATTTAATCACAAGAAGCTGATGATAAAAATAATATTGCTATTAATAATATTAACATTGAATCTTTATGATATTAGGTATAGGTACGTATTTATCTTTGCAATTACTTAAATGTTCTCAGTTCTCAGTCATGTGTATGATGTGTATCTTAGTCAGTATATTCTAACAATCCGCCCTTGGCAAGGGTGATAGTGGTACGTGGTACCTAATTATGGTTTGTGAATACCTTCATATTTATAACTAGCGAACACTAGAAATAATTAGAAATAAATTAAAATTGCGACTATAATTTGAGATTTAAAGTATCCTATCTCTCAAGTTGGATCGAACTGCACATGGTGTGCGAATTTTATTATAATCGGTTAAGTGGTTTAGGAGTCCATCGCGGACCAACATTGTGACACGAGATTTATATTTATATTAAGATAGATTAGAATTACTTAACTCACCCATTTCGTCTTTTAAGGCGACGTGATTTTCATTTACGTTATCCATGAACTTTTGTTTAAAAAATACTTATTTAAAAATGTTATATTTTTCAAATACAGCAAAAATAGAACACACGCGTATTTAAGCAAGAAAAATAAATAATATTTAAGATATCAGAGCGCTAGTTACGTTCTCAACTGGTTTCGAAGACGACTACGGCGAGAATACGATCTTGTATTCTAAAAAGCCCGTGATAGGTAAGTCTCTTCCAAATCTAACGTGATTGAATAATGTACGTCTGAAAATGGATAATGACTGAATTGACGCAATGAGACAAGAATATTGAGTTAAAAGTTCCAGAAGTAAACATAAATAACGCAAGCAAACCTAAAATAGAAGTAAATATTAATAACATAACTAACATAAAACTAGTCCCAAAGGTTCGGTAAGGTAAGGCAGGTTTCTCCTTATTTTTGGTACCAATTTTCACAACTTCTTTTTTACTGAACAACGCGTATTGATCCAGGGTAATTAATTAAAAAAAATAGTTATGTATTGAAATACAATAAATCTGGAATTGGTAATGAGAAAAAAGCTTATAGCGGGTTTTAAGTAACACATCAGGAACAACTTTTTTATTCCGTTTTAAATATGTCAACATAACAGTGTTTGTTTTATTTCGATCGGTTAATAAATAAAAAAGGTCTGTTAAAATGGCCCTACTTTAGTCTGCTGTCTGGTACCACCAGAATAAACAGCAAATAGCAACTTTGAACACTTATTAAAAATAACTAACTCTTAACAAAAACAACAACGACAAAAAATAACCGCCTTCAAAATCGAGATAACTCATAAACCACTCGCCAGATGGCACTCTAATTTATAACGGACCACTCGACACGCACTAGGTACTTTTATGGGACCAGACAGAAGTCTCTACCTTTCAAATGGTGAAAGAATTATCGAAATTGTTTCACCCAGTACGAAGTTGACATAAGAAAAAAAACGTGATACGAATTGAAAACCTTCTCATTTTTTTGAAGTCTGTTAAAAATACTCAACAGATTTTTTTTATAGCCTAAAGGGCTGACGTAAAAGCAGACGAGCCACCTGATCATCGCCTACGCCTACGAGCAACACCAGGAGGGAGTCACCAGTGGAACGCCGGCCCTGAAGGAGAGCTCTTTAATTATCATTCCATTTTAATTAGTATCATTCCATGGTTTTATTTGCTTGCTGAAACTAACATTTTTAAGGGATTTAAGTATTTGGCAGGTAATGAAGAAATTTAAGGTCAAATCTCTTAAATTAGAGGAGCACATATTTTGCTCTCTTGACAAATAAGGGACAGTCATGTGGATTTGGATAGTTTTGTAGCTGATATAGGTAGGTAAGAAACCAAATTTTGGAATTAACTTGTAGTATCATAAAAATGGGGTTTAGCTCATTTTAAAAGAATAGTACATTACGATACGGTGCGTAAAGTTGCCCATTTTTGAACGGCGCGGCGGCGTGAAGTTAGCGCACGAGCGAAGCGAGTGCGATATACGCCGTTCAAAAATGCAACTTTACGAACGAGTATCGTATAATATATATATATATATATATTTATATATTATTTTATAGCACGAGTGACATAAACCCGCTTTATTGTAGTTATAATAAATAAAAGTTATAATTTGATGCTTTAATTTCATAAAGATTTTTGAGTTGCGACGATGATAATGTAATTTTATTGTGCGAAAGAGAATTACAAAGTGTTCGAAACATGAAGAGACAGATAAAAAAATAACGACAAAGCCTAAAATTATATATTATATACACTATATAATACATTATATACACATATATAATATATAATTCGGACATAAAGCAAACAATATTTTTTAAGATTTAATATGAGGTCGTTTTATTGAAGACTTTTTGAAAAATTAGTTTAAATATTTTTTACCTGACTGTACTTTGTACGAGCGTGCGAGTTGGTGACGGAATTATTAGGTAAATTCGAAAGGTGCCAAGTCGCACGATCGTGCGAGTTTTTGTCGTGCGAGATGGCGACTAAGCCCTATACCTACTTAATTCGTTTTTAAACCAGAAAGGCAGTAGGTATACATGATTTTGGAAAAGCGCTGATACTACTCTTCAAACGTTTGGACCAATTTCTATCAAACTATGATAAGAAGAACCGTAATGAAACTGGCTTTTGAATGAAAAAACCGCATTGAAATCAGTCCATCCGTACGAGAGCTAGAATGCCACTACAATACCGGCTTTTTCTTATAACACCCCACTTTTTGCGTCTGCAAAAATATATTCCGACGATGAAATCCGTAAAATCAAAATGGAGCGATTTTTTTGTTCCTAATTTCACAGCAGAATAATTTTTGCTTATTTATCGCGACGGTACACATGCATGACGGTAGGAATTTTTATTCACGTGTCATTTTATTCATAATGCTCTTTTTAATGCTGTGGTCAGAAACATTGAAGGTCATTGGTCATCACGTGTTTGTTTTTTGGACAATAAAGCTTCGGTGATTGCTCTATCTGTCATGCATGGGTAACGTGACCAGACGGGACAGTCCCGTTTTCAGGTTGTCTAAACGATAACCCCGGGATCTAAAAATGTCCTGTGTTTCGAAATAGAGTGAAAAGCCGGACCATGTTTCGCCGTGATTCGGAAAATTTCCGAGGGATATTCGCGGAATTATACATATACATAATACAACTGATCCTAAATATTTTCAGCAACGTTGGGTTGTGGGTGCAAAATCGTATTGCTCATACAGGTACAAAGCATTTAACTATACGTATTATACATACGTACTAGCTGACCCGGCAAACGTTGTTTTGCCAAAATATGTTTAGGGTGAACAACCCTTATCACCTAGGGGTATAAGAAATAGATAGTAGCCGATTCTCAGACCTACTGAATATGCATAAAAAATTTGGTAAAAATCGGTAAAGCCGTTTCGGAGGAGTAGGTAAGGTAACTAACATTGTGACACGAGAATTTTATATTATGTATAAGATAAGATGTATGAGCGCCATGTTTAAGCGAGCGCTGTGTTTGACTGTATGTCTGTATGTATTCATAAAACGTGGAAAGTAAAGAAAACAGACGATGTCCAATAATAATATTGAGATATTAATAATATTGTCACGTTATGCTTGGGTAACTGCGACCACTTATTATCTGGTGTAGCACTGCTCGTTCTGGTGTAGCACTGCCCGAGTTCATAATGTAATAAAATGTTTAGCTTACATCAGATAGGTGTAATCAGAAAATATATGCAATAAGAAAATTAACCATAGTTTTGTACGCCTGAATGAAACTACCTCTGTGATGTCAATACTATCTAACATTTGAAAAATTATACATTTTAATAGGCATAGTTAAAAAACTGCTTGCTCATATTAATGCCCGATTACTATAGTAAATTGTATGACAAGGGAGCAAAGTAATATTTTTACGGCGAGGGCGCTTTTTTGAATCCAGAGCGAAGTGAGGGAATCTAGAGTAGAATCCCGAGCGTAGCGAGGGATTCTTTAGTAGAATCCTGAACGTAGCGAGGGATTCAAAGTATGTCGCCCGAGCCAAAAATATTTGCTCCCGAGTGATACACTCTACTTTTCATCCCCCCCTATGAGAAAATAAAAGGCGCCTCAAATTCAGGAATAATACTGTCACAGTCACTAAACTAACTAAACCGACTAACCCGACTAACCCGACTAACCCGACTAACCCGACTAACCCGACTAACCCGACTAACCCGACTAACCCGACTAACCCGACTAACCCGACTAACCCGACTAACCCGACTAACCCGACTAACCCGACTAACCCGACTAACCCGACTAACCCGACTAACCCGACTAACCCGACTAACCCGACTAACCCGACTAACCCGACTAACCCGACTAACCCGACTAACCCGACTAACCCGACTAACCCGACTAACCCGACTAACCCGACTAACCCGACTAACCCGACTAACCCGACTAACCCGACTAACCCGACTAACCCGACTAACCCGACTAACCCGACTAACCCGACTAACCCGACTAACCCGACTAACCCGACTAACCCGACTAACCCGACTAACCCGACTAACCCGACTAACCCGACTAACCCGACTAACCCGACTAACCCGACTAACCCGACTAACCCGACTAACCCGACTAACCCGACTAACCCGACTAACCCGACTAACCCGACTAACCCGACTAACCCGACTAACCCGACTAACCCGACTAACCCGACTAACCCGACTAACCCGACTAACCCGACTAACCCGACTAACCCGACTAACCCGACTAACCCGACTAACCCGACTAACCCGACTAACCCGACTAACCCGACTAACCCGACTAACCCGACTAACCCGACTAACCCGACTAACCCGACTAACCCGACTAACCCGACTAACCCGACTAACCCGACTAACCCGACTAACCCGACTAACCCGACTTACCCGACTAACCCGACTAACCCGACCAACCCGACTAAACCAATTAAACTAACTAAAGAACTCATTTTTCAAAACAAAACCATAAATTTCTAACAATCCGAACTGAATTTACTTTTCCTCCCCGTCTTCCTTCACCCGGGGAGGGAAAGTAATATGAAAATTCATTCCCGCCCGCTAAATAGAAAACACCAACTTTGGGCCCCCATAAGTCCGAATCAAGTCGTCTTTTTCGAATAGGTGGGATGAAAAATAATTTTCGTACCTAGGTACGTATACCCAGCGTATACCCTATTTTAGTTCTGAATGATTCGTGAGTGTTTGAATTCATTTTACGTACCTATATAACGCGGCTTACCTCACGTGTACTGTTTTGTCCTGGTTTTGTCGGATTCGCCCGACTAGTTTCGAACCTCGGAATCGGTTCGAAACTAGTCGGGCGAATCCGACAAAACAGTACGTGAGGTAAGCCGCGTTATATACCTACGTAAAACGTATACCCTATACTTACACGATATTAGTAGAAACTATGAGTCGCCTACTGGGTACATAGTTTCCTGTTTAATTTCGTCAATTGGCTGTACCTTTTAATTGTTGATCTTACTGCATATTATGAACATGTACCTAGACTTCTGTACGATTAGGTTCTTATACTTATAAGCAAGTCCATCTGCACAGACTATAACGCGATAATTTATACACGTGCGACAATAAGGTATGGTAACAAATCTGCAACTAGATTAAAGCGGAGGAGTTCAGTATAATCAGAATGTATCGGGAAAGAGTGATTATGTATATAAATGTAGTAAGATTTTCTTTATACATAGATTTCACTTAAGATTGTGTAGGTACGTAGTAGGTGCATATAAACGTACCAAGTACATATTATAACGAACGACATTATTGTGACAGCCCTGGCGTATCTACCTCGCTAAACAATAGGGGCCATAAATATGCCAGGCGAACAATAGGACAATAGCGCGCGTGGCCGTCTCGAAAGTACGCACGATGCTTCGACCTTACGTTAATAGTCATAAGGGCGAAAGTCGATTGCAAGGAATATACTAGACCGTTATTCGAAGAATTGCGGGAATATTCCAGATTGGCGTGAATAGTAGGCGAGTGGTATAAAAGGTGCCCTTGGTCGAGTGGGTGGCATTCTAGTTTCGGAAGCGAAACCAGGAAGATACCAGCGATACCTACGAGCGATACCAGTGAGAAGTGAAGTGATTTCTACGAGCGATACAGTGTTCGACGAGTGTGTTTACGAGTACCTACGTGCAGAGTGTTTTGGTGTGTACTGTATACATAGTGTAATTGGACTATCTACAATAAAAGTCTTTGTGGTACATTTTGGCATTTTCTCGAACCCAGTACTCCTGACACGTAACATTTATTACAAAAGATCACTTACAAGGTAAAACGTTTTAAAATTGAGAACCTACTTAGATATATAAATTTGCAGGTATAGCAGTTTAGGTACTCCACTTATTTAATTATGTGTACACAACTACACAATATATGTATATTATATAGGTACTATTTTTGCCTAAAAACAAACAAAATTGGTGTTCAATGGATTAAATTTAACATAAAAATAATTATAAATCTAAAAATACACATATTTTAAGTGTTTGTTAGAATTATTTTTTATATTTTTGCGGTCTTTTTCATTTTGTTATTATAATAGCATATACCTAAGTACCTACCTACGAGTATATCTTAAAAAACGATAAAGGTACTGTATGATTACCAAAACAGCAATGACTTTTAAACATTTTTAAGTCACAATTCAATGTAAGTATAAATAATTAAATTTTATGTAAAAGACCAAGTGACCAAAGGCTAATTTTGCCTTTTTTGTGTCGATTTCTTTTTATTGCGGGCTCAGGTATTTTATATTTTTCCACAGATTTTCACAATACATACGTAACTTGTAAGTCGTACCTAGGTATAAAGTTGACTTGACATTTTTTGCCAACACTATTCTGTTTTTTATAGTATTTCTTGGGGATCTATTATTTGATGAGCTATAAATTTATAAATATTTTTATTAAATATTAATTGGATTTTATAAAGAAGATAATATATCTACGCGCCCTCCAAGATTTAGGTACAGGGAGGGTACCGTGAGAAGTTGTAATTTTTTGAATAGAAGGTTTTAAACAGCCCTTAATTTCCAGCACTGAAATTTAAGTTGCTTAGCCTGCTAATTCATAAAATGAAAGTATGATTATAACAAACGAATAATTATGTACCTACTCACTTTTCTGTATTTTCGAAGAAATCCTCAAATTAAGATTTTAACACTGAAATTATCACAGCAAATGGCGAGAACTTATCTTTCTTGTGCAGCTGCCGGCGCTGCACTCAACTACGAAATGACGATCGGCTCTGCATCTCGCGTAATTTTGTACGCAAAATTACATTAAGTCGGCAGTTATACAAAAAAGTCTCCAATAAACCTGCCTGAAGCTCGTAGGTTTTACTCGAAATTTAATCACGTTTTTCCTCCAAACGCCACAACGATTAGGTATAGCGGGTGTTTACCCGTGGTCCCGTTGGTTTGTCCCATTAACGCATTGCACTAGGGGTTACACTTTTATCGACTTTTTCAACTTCTGATATCGATATAATGTTTGAACCTCCTTAGAATAAAATAAAAATCCATGATAACGGCATATTGGAAACGTCATAAGAGCATTCTTCTGACTATAGCAGAGTTCGACGCACGGACTCCATTATCGTATGTATGTATATGTTAAAGTTAAATGTATGTATAGGTAAAGAAAATATTATCTCGTTATTCGAACTGATATACCTTGAATGAAAGGCCGGTTTAATTTCTGATTTGAAAATTTTATTATAACACGGGTAGGTTCTCACGGTAAATATTTGCACTCAGATACCGATTTCGATCCAGTTGGTGACCAAGTCTAAATTGACTCAATGATTGATTTATTCAGACAAACACAAAACAAATTGTATTATGATGCCTGCTATTTGATTAAATAGGTATCTACTCATTGTTGACATTTTCAGTCACGAAAAGAAATGTAAACATACAACAGACAGCATGCACTCAAATTCTACTTCTACCACGCCAGTTCTAGCTGTCACAGTTCACACACAATGATGTTGAAAAACGTGACAAAGTTGATGGCGCAAGGTCAAAAATAGGCTATTTACCTTTTTTTCAAAAAACCAACCCTTAAGGTGCTGACATAGGGGATGGAATTGAAAAATGTGGTTAAAGAATCTTTATTCTCAAAAGAAATTACATTTCACTGTATGAGAATATACATTAAAGTTATGTAAGTACATTATGTTGTGAGCATACAGATTAAAGTTTTATATAGAAAAGATGAGTTCTGGATTGATATTTGTTTACATTTTTAATAACAAGTTATGTTGGTAGTTCGAAAAATAAAACATTGTTTACTCAATGCTACGACGATACGTGCAACAACTACTTTACTAGCGCGACACAGAAAAAGTACAGGGACGGACTCAGCCATGGATAAGTATGTGATTTTTTAATTGTTTTTTAAAAATTATCAAACTTTTTGCACATTTAATTTCTTTTGGAAGTTCATTATATAATTTTGCTCCCTTACAACATATGCTCATTTTGCCATAGTTTGTTCGGGTTTTGGGAATAAAAATATTGTTAGCGTGACGCGGAAGCCTTCTGCCTTTGCATTTGTTTGTTAAAAAATTTGTTTGCGTATTTATTTTATTATCTAGAATTTTCTTTATTGTAATACAACTATTATACCAGTAGGTCTGGTAAATATTCATAATTTTAGTTTCTCTGTACAATCGCTTGGATGATGTTAGAAAATCATAATTAAAAAGTAGTTTTATAATTTTATTTTGGCTTATTTGAAGATCTTTTAAAGTCGTTTTATAGGTGCTTCCCCAAATTTCGATCAAATACTCTAGATGCGGTTTAACTAATGTGTTGTATATTGTGTATCGGATTTGGTAAGGAATACATCGAATACATCCATATAATGAACCTAAAAGCGAGGATAGTTTAGATCTAATTTTGTTTATATGTGCTTTCCATGATAATGTGCTATCCAATATTAGTCCTAAATATTTTTCCTCTGTTTTTTCTTTTAGTTTTGTTCCACTTATAGTGAGAGGTGTGAAGGTATTGTAATTTTTATTTTTAGCCCTAAATATAACATATGAGGTTTTGGACGCGTTAATTGTTAAAAGATTAGCTGTATACCATTTTTGCAGTAGGTTAAGATCCGTTTGAGCTCGAGGGATTAGTTCATTTATGGAACTGCCAAAGTAAAAAATACAGGTGTCATCAGCATAGAGTGATACTTCCCCACTCAACTGAAGCTCGGTAATATCATTAATAAATATAAGAAAGAGGAGGGGACCCAAAATTGACCCTTGGGGCACACCGTATGTTATAGGTTGTGGAGAACTTTTATAGTGACCAATCTTAACAATTTGGTATCTGTTGTCTAGATAATTTTCAAACATTTTTAAGGCACTACCACAAACTCCTATATTAGAAAGCTTTTTTAAAAGAAGAGAATGACTAATAGAATCGAACGCTTTTTTTATATCTACAAATATACCAAGTCCTATATTTCGTGAATCAATGTTTGCTCTTATTTTCGTAACTAGGTCTAGAGTTGCAGCCAAAGTATTTGATCGTGGAACAAATCCATATTGATGATTAGATAAATAGTTAATTGATTGTAGATATTTATTTAAACGTTTATATATTAATTTTTCAAAGATTTTTGAGATGACGGGTAAGACAGAAATAGGTCGGTAATTACATGGGTCTGATTTCGTGCCAGATTTGTATATTGGTGTGACCTTGGCAATCTTAAGTTCATCTGGGAATATTCCCCTCTCAAAACAAGAGTTTATACATAGGGTAAGTTGTGATAATATTGCTTTTTTCATACACTTAATTGCCTTAGTATTAATGCCGTCTATTCCGGAACTTGAGTTAGCGTCTAAATGGTCAATAATATATGAAACTTCAGATTCAGTGCAAGCCTCCAACATTGAAAACTGGTAAGCACTATAGTCTTTTGTTTTATGTATATCTATATTTGAATTTCCGTGTGGGATGTTATTGGCAAGAACGGAACCTACTGTCGCAAAAAATAAATTAAACTCCTCACAAATCTGGTTTCCTTCCGTTATTTCTCCTAATTCTGTTTTTAGTTTTGGGGGGATATTATCTGATTTTATTTTATTATTACATAATGTTTTTATCAATGCCCACATTCTTTTTGGTTTATATTTACATTTATCAAAAGAGTCATAGTAATATTTACTTTTTGTTTTAGCTATTAGTTCCGTTATCTGATTTCTTGATTTTTGGTGTTTTGTTATAAGATTTTCTTTGTCCTTGACTGAATCTTTTTTTATTTGCTGCCAAATTTGATTTCTATCATTTATGCTTTTTATAATATTTTTATTTATCCAATTATTTTTAGGTAGATTTTGTATTTTAAATTTGGTTATTTTACTTTTATTTATTACATTTTTAATTAATTCATATAAATCGCAAAACTTTGTAATGTTTTTATCAGTACCCCAGAACTCCTCCTTACTATATTTCTCTAACAGGTCATATTTGATAGCTTCATATTTCACTCTTGCAGGTGGCTGTGGCTTGAATTTCTTCATTCCAACAAATATCTGTTTATGGTCTGATAAAGATGAGTCATGGAGGGCTACATGGAAGCTTCTGTCTCTTAAATTAGAAATTATATGATCTAATATAGTCTTGGTGGTTGCCGTAGTACGTGTCGAGTATTGTTTTTCAATTTTGTTTAGAATAGTGTATCCAGATTCACATATTGCATTCATAAACCTCTTTGTTTTTGTATCTGTCGTTAGTAGATCTAAGTTAAAATCCCCAAATACTATTGCTTTATTTCTCTTGTATAATTGTGATTCAAAATCTTGCAGAAAGTCATTCAAGTTGGAGTCACCCGGTTTGTATATAACTCCAATGTCTATTTTAAGTTTATCTAGGGTAATCCATAGGTAGTTATTGCCATGACTGTAGTTTTGTTCGCTAAAATTGTGTTTTACATCATTGCGTACAAAGATGGATACTCCGCCGCCTCTAAGATTTGTTCTGTGGTTGTAATAGTGGTAGTAGTCGGTTATTTGTATTGAATTAGCTTCCTCTTCTGTCTTGATCCAAGTCTCGGTAAGTAAAATTACATGTATTGGTATATCTAAAGATTTTATTACACATACAAGCTCATCAAGCTTACCAGGACGAACTATACTTCTTATGTTGCAGTAAAAGAAATTCATGGTATTATGTAAACTTTTCAAATCATCGTATGATTGCAATATCTCGTATGTTGTGCCCTGGCTCTGGTTTTTTGTCAAAGTAGGCGGAGAGAGACTGTTGGATTTGTTTAGTTTTTTGATATAGTAACAATTTTAGGATAGCCACCGAAGTATTTTATCGTCAAATTTTTTTCGCCTTTCTCTTGCCTTTTAACCAGTTCTTTTTTAAGGTCTTTCATGTATAATAATTGCGCAGGTGTCTGATCAGAAAATATGTTTACGTTTTTATTACTGATTTTGTCCTTATTCTTAAGAATTTCTTTTGCAGTCGCTGATGAATCCAGGATCACTTTCATAAATCGGTTATTGTTTGAGTTGTATTTTCCAAGACGGTATGTTTTTATGGATATATTTTGATTTTTCATAACCTCACCAATTACTCTAAGAGCTTCTTTTTCATCATGCAAGCGCCTATTGTCTCCGATAGCTCCATGTAATTCAGGTATCCCAGCAATAATCAGATTTTTCGCTCGGTTGGATCGTTCATTGATTTCGTGTATAAGGTCTTCACGGGAATTAATTGGGAGTGAACATATAGGTTCAGTAGGATGCTTTTCTTTCGAAGTATCAATATGATTTTGCAAATCTTGGATTTTTTGTTCAAATAAAGTATTTTTGTCTTTTAATTCTGCAATTTCATTCACAATTTTACTGTGTTCTTTTGCAAGTTTTTCGGTAGTAGACTGAATATTTTCCATCTGAACTCTAATTTGAGATACATCTTTGCGCAAGGATGTCATATGGTTCTCTTGAGACTGTGTAAATTGTGTTAATAAGCTCATAATATCGGCCCGCAAATCTGACATATTTTTTCCACAGCTGCAGTCCGTCTCTGGCTGTTTACGTTTGCGCAGTGTTATCTGTTGATCCTCCAACTCGCGTAATTTACTCAAATCTGGTTGTGAGCTACTACCGCCGGCGCTGCTACCTTTCGTAGGTGATCTCAATGGTTTCATAGTTGTTTAATTTTGATCTTAAAACAGTTGAGATAAGGATATATCAGTTGTACGTACGAGGTAAACTTCACCGGCGCGAGCGACGAATATAGTTGTATACCGTTAACCCGTCGGAGTAAACGAGACCGCTGACCATTGATCGGCGCGTATTGTCTTGCTTGTTGAGCCAATGTAGACTATATTTTTATGCACATTCGGACTTGAAAACTAATTAAGTAAGTTAAAGATTATCTAGCGACACGACTGTTCTGTACGCTCACTCGCGCGCAACTCTAAACCATTTAACATGTAAACCATTTAATCGATTGTAATGAATTTGGTATGTATCTATGTTATTTGGGGAGTATAGGGAAGCACCCCTCGCTTTCTGCGATTCGGGATATAAACGAATTCCATGCGGAATAGCATACAAAAATACAAAATAAATTCTTTATTATCTTCTTTATTATCGACTGTTTTAATATTCTTCCAAATGACGTCACATAAAAAAAAAATGCGCAGGAGAATGATGTTTAGGTGAGACGTCAAACCCATTTGAGGGTTTTGCCCCGCTCTTAATGATGGCATTTATGCTACAACTAACAATATTATTCAAAATGATTGAAAATTATGAAATAATTTAATTGAAATTTTTAAATAGTTATCCACATGGATCTTTTATACATATTACGCTTTACTTGATGCAGTGGTGATTTGTCTCGTCAGTGTTCCTTATCAGATGTCCATGTCTTGACACGACTCACGACCTTTTCTACAATCTTCGGTTAGGTAGGTTCTTATCAAGTAGGGGAAACTGAGGGGATTTGAAACAGAGGTGATTTGAAACAGTACCAATTTTTCGGAACTTTAAAGCCCTTAGCGAGTTGGCAATATTGCTTTTGAACCACTATCCTCCACCCGCCGACGTATCAATTCGAGTTTTTTACGGTGCCTGTATTTTGATAAAGGGTTTGATTTATGGTTTATTTATATACTAGTAAATCTGCCCTCGATTCGCTTCGGGAAACCAGACCCTTCAAAAATCTCTATAAATTTTAACAAATTATGTTATTCCAATGTCTAAGCTATATTACTGCAAAGTTTCATGAAAATCCGTTCAGTAGTTTTTGCGTGAAAGAGTAACAAACCCACACACACACTCACTCACTCACATACATCCTTACAAACTTTCGCATTTATAATATTATAGTAGGATAGTAGGAAGTAGGATGTTTCGAAAGCTCATTAAGTATAGATTTATTATACCTATATATTTGGTAGAATCGATTTCTGTGTATTTACTTATTGATTGTGGATGAAATAAAAATTGAGAGGTGTTTTCTTCCTGAGTTGATTTGAAATAGACTGTTTCAACTCTCCTCGTTTTCAAAGTTTACATAATAAATAACGGGTACATAAACAATTTTTTTTTGAAGCGCGCATAGCCCGGCGGCTTACGTCGATCCTAAGTGATCGACAAAGTTAAGCAACTGCGGGCGCGGTCGGTAGTCGGATGGGTGACCGCTAGTGGCAAAAATTTCTTGAGCGCTTCCGTACTTCGGAGGGCACGTAAAGCCGTCGGTCCCGGTTGTTATCGATTGATAGCAGTCGTTAAGCCATGTCGGAGGCCTTTGGGCGGCTTGAAAACTTTCGACACTGGGTTGGCCACTAACCCCTCCACCAATCCGCATTGGAGCAGCGTGGTGGAGTATGCTCTAGGCCTCCTCAGTAATGAGGAGAGACCCGTGCTCAGTAGTGGGCCATTAGTGCGTTGTAGCTTAAACAATATAGGTACAATATAGGTACAAAATATTAATAAAAAAATATTGTTTCGTACTTGAAAAGTTATATTTTAATGAATACTTTTAAATTATATCGTATTTATATTTTACAACTCTTAATACTTCTCAAAAGCCATAAGTTTCAACTCTCCTCGTCAGTCTTTGTCGAATTACCTCACTTTTGAGGCCACATACGAGCTGGTCCCGCAGGTTCTCGTCTAGAGTTGCCCCAAACTGGCAATGTTTGGACAACATCTTCAGCTCCATGACGTAATCTGCTATTGACTCCTCACCCAGTTGCCAGCGCTGTCGGAATTTATATTTTTCAGCCAATTCCGACGGTTTTGGCTCCAGGTGTTTAGCTAGCAGGTCGACAGCTTGCTTGTACTGTAACTCTGATGGCTTGGTAGGGTTCGCAAGGGTAGATAGAAGCTCGTATGCCTCATCCCCCATTACCGCGATTAACGTAGGTAATTTAAATTCCTCACTCACTTTATTCACTATAAAGTACATTTCTAGTCTTTCTACATAACCCATAACCCGACCAACTTCCATTTTTCACATCAAACTCCCGCGTTTGCCCGATCGACATACTGAACGTTATATTACTTTTCCTCGTTCGCCATTATTAAATCAAACAACCGTGTAGTTTAGGCCGCTTAATGGGGAACTGTGAGAAGTGCGTGACGAGACGAACTTGACAAATCTCAAGTGTCTCACATACATAACAGTTGATAACAGAAACAAGTTGACTTTTTGCGGTTAAGTCGATTTTTAACCGCAATATTTAACACTCACAGATTTTTTATGATAGTCATTCGCAAGTAAGTATAAAGAAGGAACTATCGATTGGTACTAATATCAAACGATTTCTGTCTATAGTATTTGGTGTATCGAACAAAATATATAAATTGTTTCAACTCCCCCCGGTCTCCCCTACCTACCTTATTTAAAATTTAAAGCTACAAATAATTGTTGTTAAGTGAATTTTTAATTTGTACTGCATAGGTTTTTCCAGTGTCTTTGGTACCAGTTAGAACCTTAAAAACCAAATAGGTATATCTCTTGGGTTTGGGTCCCGCAGCTTACTGAAGTTAGTAGGAAGCTTTTTGCTGCAGTAGGCTCGCTAAGAAGGCATAAGAATGTGCTGCCCATTCCAATAAAAAAATCGCTCTCTCAATCATTGCTTCTTCCTATTCTTGACTATGCCGATGTATGCTATCTCGACATTTCTGAGGAGCAATTAAATAAAATTGAGCGCCTTCAAAATGTATGCATAAGGTTCATATTTGGACTCCGAAAATATGATCACATTTCTGAATATCGCACCAAGCTCAAGTGGCTCCCAACCCAACTCGCCTTCGCCGTCATGCTCATATTCTCAGTCTTCTCTACAATGTGTCATTTAATCCAAAATATCCTCCATACCTCAAAGAAAACTTTAAATTTCTCTATTTAACTCACGACCGATTCTTGCGCTCCTACACATTGTACTCTCCTTCTATCAAAATTCCTTCTCAGTTACTGCCGTCCAGCTCTGGAGCTCCCTACCCCAATTTATTCGTCTTGCTGGCACCCTAAACTCCTTCAAAGAACAAGTCAAAGAACATTACCTACAGCTTTGTTAATGTTTACCCTATCCTCATAATCCTCTTCAATTCGAGACTTTTAAATTTAATTCCTTTTACATTTGTCACTTTCTGTTCTAGCTGAAATATGTTGATAGTACACCCCGCCCATAATTTGTACAATTTGTTTACCTTTTGATCCTTAGCCTAAGGTAGTCTGGAAGAAATCGCTATTACGTTTTGTTACATGGGTCTTTTTATATTTCTCTGTATGGTGTACAATCTATACTTATAATAAATCTGTAGAGAGGTCAATTCTGTACATTAAATATATTTCCAAAATAACTATCAGGGGGTGATTAGGGATCGATACTGATGCCAAAAATGCAATCAGTAAAATTTTTGTCTGTCTGTCTGTCTGATGTATAACCGTTATAGAAACAAAAACTACTCGATGGATTTTAACGAAACTTGGTACAATTATTTTTCATACTCCCGCGCTGGTTATAGTATACTTTTGATCACGCTACAATCAATAGGAGCAGAGCAGTGAAGGGAAATGTTGGGGAAACGGGAGAAGTTACTCCATTTTTTAAGCTTCCGTCGCGTGTGCAACCTTAATGGTTAAAGCTACACAGAAATCATGTATGACGGAAATGTTCTCCTTAAAATTATATAAAAAATATTCCACGACAGCATATGTCTATCTTTTATGGTTGACTCACAATAACACGTGTAACTCCCGATAGCTTTAGCAGTTCGAAGCTTTCTGATTAAGTATACCTATATTTTATCTACTCTTACGTTTATGACACTTAAGTGGGTGAAATATAGGGTGAAGTTTAAACGAAATTCACGCGGGCGAAGCCGCTGGCAAAAGCTAGTAAAGAATATTATTATTATTATAATCTACATACCTACAGGGTTTCTCGCCATCAGAAATAGAAAAAACGTGAAGTGCGTATTTCCCCAGAATTGTTTTTAAGTACCTCCCCGGATCCATACTAATATTATAAATGCGAAAGTCTGTTTGTCTGTCTGTGACGTTTTCACGGCTAAACCACCGGTCCGATTTGGATGAAATTCGGAATGAAAATAGTTGAAGACCCAGAGTCACACATACGCTACAATTTTTTTTTTCAAAAATCAACCCCAAAAGGCTTGCAATAGGGGATGAAATTTGTATGAAAAAATATGATACATATGTATATGTAAATGAATTCCACGCGGCCGTAACCGCGGGCAGAAGCTAAGTAGTATAATATATTGTGGGACATTTCAATGCCAAAATTGGAAAGTTTAAATCATGGGTTTAAATCAAACAGTAGATCTTTGTTCCTTGGGGATATCATGGCAATTTTGAGTTTTTCTGATGAAAATAACTTTAATAACATTTACAACTCTTCTCTTCAGCGTATAGTCGATTATACCCAGTCGTATTATATTTTCGTTTAAGTACAATAATTATATGTCATGCCTCTCCGAAATTTTGCATTCCTATAAGAAAAGCAATTCTTTAAGCGCTTTGCCCACGGAGCAACTATTGCAGCAACTGGCAACTAACTGGCAACTAGCTGTTTACATACATTTCAATTGGACTGCGCACACACAGCAACTCAAGTTTCAAGTTCCGGCAATCGTCAACAGTTTTCAGTTGCCGCCACTAGCAACTGTTAAATATTATACCGGTTTTTAAAGTTGCCGGTTTCTGCAACTGTCTGTAGCAAATCTATCAATCAAGTTGCTCACAAATTGCTATAAAATTGCCGCAACTTTTAAAAAGTTGATAGTTGCCTCAACTTGAGTTGCTCCGTGGGCAAAGCGCCTTAAGGACTGCGCACATTACAACGACTCCACGCCAACGCGGTTACGGAGCAACTCAAATGTAAGCATTCAATTATGATCCTTATATCTTAGGCGTCACGGTTGAATTTCGAGTGTGAACGGCGTCGGTGAGCAGAGGGTGGGGAGTAGTCCACGTTTTCTAAGTGTACACTCGAAATTCAACCGTAACGCCTAAGATATAAAGATCATAATTGAATGCTTACATTTGAGTTGCTCCGTAACCGCGTTGGCGTGGAGTCGTTGTAATGTGCGAAGTCCTTTAGTCTACAGAATACTTCCCTTCCCTTTTTCCGAATTAATCATTTTCTTGCATATCGTCTGACATTAATTTTCTTCGTCTCCTGTGTATGTGTGTATATATTTGTATGCAGTCGTACAACGACCGTCAGTCAACCTACACGCCAAAAGATCCTAGTAAGACTATAAGTAGGTATGTTTTGATTTTTCTTTTTTCTGTTCACCCTACCCTAATTTCTGCCTGATATGCTTTTTGTTGCTAATACTATTCGGGTTATCTGGAACACACTGCAGAAAATGATAATGACGTTAATTAGTAAGTACCTATTAAGTATTGCAACGTTGCGCCGTGTCCGTTTTCCTGTTTTTTCATGCTGACAAAATGTGGCAGGCTCAGACCAATAAACTATAGACGGCGTGCCGTGAACAAAAGCGTGAAGCCGGAAAAAAGTACGCCTCACCTTGTAATACACACGGCGCGGCGGCACTCACACCAAAACGAATTTTGTGTTCTAAATATTAAAAAATGAATGAAGCTTTGTGTTCCAAAAAATAAAGTTTTTTGTTCTAGTTCAAACTGTCAACATAGGGCATTCTATTGGTTCCGATGTGTGTTTTAAGCACACTTTTGCCGGCTTCTCGCTTTTGTTCACTGCACGCCGTCTATAGTTTATTGGTCTGAGGTGGCAAGTACCTTAAATACCGTAGATAAGGCTTTCGCTTTTATGGAAGTGTGTCACAACTCGCATCGCAGCACTCCAAACATTCGATAAGGAAAATAAGGCACCTACCTATATTAAATTACAGGTAAGTTTACTATACTTAGGTATACTTACTAGGTATTTTACTTAGGTAATTTTAAATAATAAACAAAATAGATATTAATAAGGTAAGTATATTTTGAAACGGTAATTATTCGTACAATTTTTATTCTACAGTGTGATAAAGTAGAATTTCGTAACATTTTAAATTAGCGAGAAGAGAGAAGTAGCCTTCAGGATCAAGCTATTTTTTTGATTATGTATGATAGCTCCATCATGATATTATGATAAACACGTCTTCATAACAATAGGTAAGTAGGTTCTTATTCTTACCTCATGTTTTTTGATTTGACTGTATACAATGCTTTTTTTATGTTTGTTCAGCGATTTTTTCGTCGTTTATGGGCCGATTTTGATAATTCTTTTTTGTTGTAAAGTAGATAAATGCGCAGTGGGGTCCTTTTAAAAGGATCACCAGGATCTGATGATGGCATCTCGGAGAAATCGAGGGCAACTTTCGAAAATTGTAGGGACGACTAGTGTGTTTGTTAATGTTTTCATAAGTATTTACGTCCATGGTATTGGCTGACTATCCTACCGCCCGCACGCACTCCCCGCCTCCTACCATCATTTTGGCCTTAAAATCGACATCTGCGCAGCCATTCATAGCTCTACGTTAATATCAGCCGAGTTAAAATGAACTTACTGTAAAATTATGCTTTATGAAGATAATAATGGCTTTTCTCTGCTGCCGTTTGGTGATAGGTAAGGCACTTCTCACATAACGCTATTTATGAGCTACGCGACTAACGCGAGTCTTTGAGTAAGGACAAGGATAATTTTATGGTTAGTTACGACGTCGTCGGTCTAGCCGAGTTCATTTACCTACATTATTATATCTATATACTTACTTCATGTATAAACGACTTTTTTTCCGAATCATAATATTTAAACATATAAATTTACCGCCGCCATCTCATGTTTCAAAACCGCGCCAAATTTGACAGCGCCCGCCCACAACGCCGCGCCGGTCGATGCCCCGATGATTCAGATAGGTCGCGCGTTGGGAGCAAAAATGATGTCGGAGACACAGAACGATCAGTGAATAGTGGAACGCAGTTTGAATTGTTTTGAGCGTTGTAATCGCTTACTGGAATGCACCCACTATGGTGATTATCACAGACTTATAAGACAAAGTCACTCTTTGATAATTACCACATAATATCTGGAAGAATGCTTTAGTTCATCCTCTACCTAAAGTTATAAATCCTTCGCTTCCAAAACATTATCGTCCAATATCTATTCTCCCTTTCCTGTCAAAAGTCTTGGAGATCTGTGTACATGAGCAAATTTCCGCCTTGATCTCTTCTAATAACCTGTAATAACCTATTGAGCTCCTATCAGTCTGGGTTTCGTTCTGGTCACAGTACAACCACTGCTTTGATCAAAGTTACAGATGATATTAGAAAAGCTATGGATCATAAAAAGGTCTCAGTGCTGGTACTTGTTGACTTTTCCAATGCTTTTAACACAGTCGACCACGAAATCCTTATCGCAATCCTAGCCCACCTGAGATTCTCACCTGAAGCCCTGGCTTGGTTTACAAACTATCTTTGCGGCCGCAAACAGGCAGTCTGTTCTGGACATAAGTGTTCAGACTGGGCTGATCTTCACAGTGGCGTGCCGCAAGGCGGTATATTATCTCCAATTATTTTTTCATTATTCATAAACTCGATCTCTTCCGTTATCAACTGTTCGTATCATTTATATGCAGACAATTTACAGCTGTATATACATTCAGACGTTGGTGATCTTCACAACGCTATACATATATAAGGTAAACGAAAATCTAGAAGCTATATATAATTGGTCACGTCGTTACGGAGTTGCTGTTAATCCCTCCAAATGCCACGTTATGCTGGTGGGTGGTTCACGGATGCTATCTAAGGTGGATTATGATTCTCTTCCATCACTTATTTACAACAGCAACGTAATCCCCTTATGCTCATCTGTGAAAAATTTGGGGTTGGTTGGATAATTCATTGTCATGGCAAGCCCAAATTAGCACTATCAGTAAGAAAGTGACTGGCACGTTACATTCACAACGAATGTAACGGAATTAAAATTTTTATACCTATCACGACCAAAATTATGCTGGTTCAATCTCTCATACTTCTTATCATTGATTACTGTGATGTGTGGTATCCTGACCTTAGCTTGGATCTTCTTAATAAACTGGAGCGCCTACAAAACAACTGTATCCGGTATATTTTCGGCCTGCGTAAGTATGACCATATTTCTAATTATCGCCGTCAATTGAAATGGCTGCCTATTCGGAAGAGGCGTGACTCCAGAATCCTTTTCACTCTTTATACAATATTAAATAGTGATACTTCTCATAAGTACTTAAAGGATAATTTTCAGTATGTTTGTGATACTTAGTACATGACAAGGTACTTCGTTCCTCTACAAATTTAAAAGCTTACATTCCACCAATGAATACTGGTTTTCTTTATAATTCATTCACTTATTCAGGCTGTATCACTCTGGAACGCCCTGCCCATTAAAATTAGAAAGGCTCCAACTCTGTGGTCCTTTAAAAAACAGGTGCGGGAACATTCTGTCTATCCTCGATAAGTAGGTATTTACTTCTGTCATTCTTATTCATGTTATTATGCTTATTTTTATGTATATAGACTTACGTATAGACATTATACCCTATATATATACACACAATATTGTTATATAGTATTTTTATATAAATATTTATAATTATTTGTAGTTGTTCAAGACCTACCACAACTTCTCACCGTCTCCAAGGGTTGATTGGTAGAGAATGCCATTAGGCATTAAGTCCGCCCATCGTAATACCTAGTTATAGGTTTTTTTGAATAAAGAGTAGGTAGGTAAATAAATAAAATAATTAAAAGTCTGTAAGCATTCCGGGAGCCGATTACAATATTCACAGTGCTCAAAACATCTCAAAAAGCGTTCCACAAACATTACGGTTGTGGCATTGGGTGTTCATTTCAAAGAGGTTAACTTCTATGGCACATTCAAGCGGATTATGACATAATGGATGACATCATCAAATTGTAATCTAACTTCTTTAAGTTTCCCCATTATTTTTTCAAGGCCGCATTTGTAATGTTGACAAAGCTAAAATGTGTTCCACCAGGGTACAAAAAATATTGGACCTCAAAATTTAAATATAGACGTGAGGGTGTGATCGTTAGGAGCAGTTCTTGGAACGCAGCATTTTAGTTGTTTGTGCATGAACGTCAAATCAAAAGTCAAAACTTCATGCATGTCTTCCTTCATAACATAACCTATGTAATTCTTTCTACTGCAACTCGTGTTGATTTTGGGTCGATTTATTTGTTTTCATTTCATTTATTTTATTAAACTCAAAGTTATGGCCGTGATGCAACGAATAAAGTAAATATTTTTTTTTTTCGTATTTTAGTTACAGATATAGGCACTTTACAGAATCGTAAATATAAATTTTTCTGTTTAACTTTTTTCAGAAAACCAACCACACGTAAAAGTAAAAAGGTTCTGCTAGCTAAGGAACCGAAGCCAGTTGAAGGACCTAAACAATGTCTCTTTTTACAAGGCCGTAACCCTTCCGAGCGAACTAGAAACTTGTTGAAAGATATTTACAGTTTGAAGAAACCGGACGCAGCTTATCTTAGCAGGAAAAATGATATTGTTCCGTTTGAAGACGCTTCATTAATTGAAAAGTGAGTAGCTAGCTACAACCCACTAATGGCCCACTACTGAGCACGGGTCTCTCCTCATTACTGAGGAGGCTTAGAGCATACTCCACCACGCTGCTCCAATGCGGGTTGGTGGAGGGGTTAGTGGCCAAACCAGTGTCGAAAGTTTTCAAGCCGCCCGAAGGCCTCCGACATGGCTTAACGACTGCTATCAATCGATAACAACCGGGACCGACGGCTTTACGTGCCCTCCGAAGCACGGAAGCACTCAAGAACTTTTGCCACTAGCGGTCACCCATCCGACTACCGACCGCGCCCGCTGTTGCTTAACTTTGTCGATCGCATAGGATCGACGCAAGCCGCCGGGCTATGAGCGCTTCAGAAAAGAGAAAAGAGAAAAGTGAGTATTAATGTAAAAAGCTCATGTCTCTAGAAATACTATTATTTACTTCATATTCAAATCTTAACTAATTAGTTATGTGTGTCTTAACAACTTATCCACTGTATTTCAATTGAATGTTCTTGTATTTTAAATTTTACCATAACGAAACTTAATATTACAGGTTATGTTACAAAAAAGAAGCCGCTTTATTTGGTGTGGGGTCTCACTCCAAGAAGCGACCTCACAACATTATACTGGGCAGAACTTTCAATTACAACATACTGGACATGATAGAATTAGGAGCAGATAATTACAAAGCTATGTCAGAATTCCAGAACATCAAAGTATTGGCTGGCATCAAGCCCTGTCTCATTTTCAATGGACCTGCCTGGGACCTAAACTCTGATCTGAAAAGATTGAAGTCACTGATGATTGATTTCTTTTATCGGGAAAAGGTACATAGCATTTTAGTTTCTGTTAGCAGTTACATTATAACATGATGTTATATTATAACATGAAAAAAAAAACAAGTTATTGCCTAAATTATTTCTGTTTACCTAGTGTCAACTCACTTTTTATTTGGTGATTAGCAAATGTTGCTAAAACAAACTTTAAATTGTAATTTGTAACCATCCATCCGTACAAATGGAATTCTTCTCGATGTTAGGTCAACACCGATCTATCACACACCCTTCTATAAGATATCTGGATACATGCAATAATATATTTAATATAAATCTTATTCATATTGTCTATTTTTTTAGCAATTTTGTTTTTTGTTTATGTGTATATTGCATAAAAATTATAAAATGAGATTGTAAAATAATTTAATTTAAGGTGGAAACTATAAGACTGCAAGGTTTGGAGCATGTGATAAGTTTCACAGCCAATGAGGATGGAAACATCTTTTTGAGGTCATACAGAATATTATTGAAAAAAAGTGGGCAAAGGACACCTCGAGCAGAACTAGAAGAAATTGGTAAGAATAGGCAAATCATGTTGTTTTATAAATTAAAATATATTTTTTGCTAATATGGAAGCTGAAGAATTTGTTTGTGAATGGACTAATCTCAGGAACTACTAGCTTAAATTTAAAAAGCATTTTTGTGATGAATAATCCATTTGATGAGGAGGCTTTAGGCTTTACATCACACTATGACCAATAGGAGCGAAACATTAGCGAAATATTTGTGAACGTAAGGATCACTAGTCATCTCATAATGTGAGGTTCCAGATACCTTAGGCCGGCCGCCATGTTACGGAAGTGCAGAATGGCAGACTTCATGCTCCTTAGAGAACATTACCAAAAATTCATAAGTGTTCCTTCACTTCACTTCACTTCAGTTTTCCTTCACTGAACTAAATAATTTCTTATTTGCACATCATTTTTGAAAATTGGACAGGTTTGCAGAATCAGTTTGTTTGTGACAAAAAAGATCTGACTATTTGCTATCACTTATATTTGTCCATTACTTGTTTATTTTTTTTTATGGAATTAAGATAGCAAACGAGCATGCAGCAACACCCTTCCGCTGCCGCCCATAACAACTGTGACCGACCTAGAACTAGACTCAAAGGGACTAGGATGGTTAGTCCTGTAGGATGGTTGTTCCTTTTAGATGCATTTTTTTTACTGAAAATGTGTAGTTCTTTAATATTAATAAATTTATTATAATAATTATAATTTTATTTTTTTCAGGGCCTTCTATTGATTTCAAACTAAGAAGAACTAAGTTAGCTTCTGATGATTTATATAAGGAAGCTTGTAAAATACCCAGGGAAATGAAACCAATTCCGAAGAAGAATATATCACGTGATAGTTTTGGTACTAAAATGGGTCGAGTTCATGTCGGAAAACAAGATATTAATAGACTACAAACACGCAAGATGAAGGGATTGAAAAAATCAACAGAGGAAAAGAAAGAGATGCGGTTAAAAAAGAGAAGGGCACAACAAGATGCAAAGCATTCCAATGTTTAAAATAAATATGTTCGAGAAACCACTACTTCTTTATTTTGTTATATTAAATTAATTTTAAAACAGATTTTCTCATGAGTTATTGAAGATATAGTGTAAAATACATTAATCAATGTCTAGTTAGCATATGTACCATAACTGGAGAAAAAATTGTATATTATTTTTTCAGGATAAATAAAACTCTGGTAGATTTGGTCACTGAGGTTTAGAGAATATTGAGACAATAAACACATATTCGGGGGGACTAAATGATAGTTTAATTGTACATATTTTGGTTAACACAATATTTTTTCTACCAGTAAAGTTTTTTTATAGATTCATATCAATATTTTCGACAAAAAAATCTGATAAAATTATTAATATAATTACCTAAAACACAAAATTGTTTGAGAACAAAACAAGATTACTTATTTAAAACTTCCTACTTACTAAAATCCTTCCTACTTACTTACTAAAATGGCGGTAGAATCAAATAATGACATTCACGAGCGTATTTGTAAATACCTACGTGAAATAAACGATTTTGAGTTTGAGTTTACAATGTCACACAATACAAGTTGAAAGGAGGATGGGCACAAATGTATGGAATCTGGTACCGGCACCAATCGAAGTAAATGATACGTTGTTGGAAAGGTATTTTTGTGTAGATTGTGAATATATATGTCGCTAGTCCTGGTTCATTGTCCGATCGCAGTAATCACTACTTGAAAATATATATTTTTTTGGTACTTAGTATACAACAAACTTTTTGCAATAAGTCAGCGAACGACTGAAAGTGAAAGTCATACATACGTGTATTTATATGTTTATATTGTTTATTAGATAAATCACTCATAAAGGCTGATTTACATTGACACAGTAGCCGGCGCCAGCGCCACCCGATTCTGGCGCTAGATAAGCACTGTATCAGTGTAAACATGTTACAATTCAGTCCAGCATCCAGTATCCAGCACTGGATCGAAATAGACCGTCTGCCTATTTTTCGATCCAGTGACAGCCCCGCACACGCGCAGCCAGTGGCACTGCTTCCGTGTTAACACTACGCGCTAGTGATCGCCAGTGATTCAGTGCCAGTGCCAATGCAGAACCGGAACCCAGTGATGTCGGCGCCAGCCACTGCATCAATGTAAATCAGCCCTAAGTGAAAAAAATTGTAAACTGACTTTATTGGGCACTTATTGTAACAGATTTTTACCTGTTAATTGAATAAGCTCAAAATCTGTGCAAACATCTCCAGAATCGGTCGAACTACGCCAAATATATAATTTTTTTAATCCTAATTCGAACTAAAATTCCGTATCTTCTGAAGGCTATATTTCAAAACTGACAATTTTGTACGGGTTTGTCGCCATAGTAATTTTTTATACTGTTGAAAAGACCTTTCAAACGACACTGAAGTCATTTTGATTGGACATGGGTACCAAAACGCCCATCCTCCTTTATTGTAACTGAAGAATTTTGTACCTCTGTTAGTAACTGTGAGGAGAGTAGGTTCAGCAGGTGTTGATAAGCGATGTGGAGGGGTTGGTGAGTTTTTTGAGTTGTAGAGGCGAGGTGTGGAGTGGAGAGATGCTATAGAGAGCAGTGGTGCTTAAGAGGTGTGCTTCAATGATTAAAATGGATTAGAAGACTGATAACGAATTTTGTCCACTTTTATAAGTTTTAGGTACCCATATAGAAAATCATTTTCAGTTGAGTTGTAAGTACTTAGTCAAGCTACTGAATCATTTGTTTATTAATTTGTTTTTTAATTCAAAATTAGGTACAAGTTTCTGGCACCAACGGTTTATACCTGAAATACAAATACAAACCTTAAACCCTGTATGGCAAAGTAATACAATAATTAGTAGTAGGTAGTAGGACCTATGCCGACTACCTACCTACTTTAGTGCCATTTAGGGATAGCTTATGAAGGTAGGTGCAACGCACAACGTAAATAGGTACTATGCTCAACTCACAAAGACTCTCTAAATAAGTGGGTATACTATCAAATATTTGTAACACGTATCCTTTGATGATCTAATGTCTAGATTGAGCGTCGCCCTACAATGAAAAAAAAAACAAGGCAACAATATCAAGCATGTGCGCGTGCAGGCGATGTTTTACACGTTCGTCTTTTGTCGATGTGTGCGTGATCAAAAAAACTAATACCACTGGTATTAGTTTATTATCCCAGTGAAATTCTATTCCGAACGAATACTAGTCATAAACGAATCCCAAAATTATTAAAATGGTATGAAGGTACAGTCAGTAATAAAAATGCTGTGAAATATATGATATTGAGTAATGTACTTATATTTCAATCAAAATCAGTCTTATTAAACATGTTCAAGTGTAGTAACAAATAATTGCACAAATACCTAAAGAATAAAAATAAAGTTTTTCCAACAAATCACTAGGCATCATTTTCAACTTTAAAATAGGAAATAAAAACTATCAAAAAAAAATTACAATTAAATACGAGTATAAGTAAAAATTTCAATCAACAAATATGACAAAAAGAAATTACTTTTATACTTTATTTATTTATTTATTCATAAGCAGGCAGTCTTACGACTGGTTTTGCTTATATCCGTTTGTCACTTAAGCTTCTCTATCTGCTATCTATGCTGGTCATATCTGTTTTTAAATGCGTTGACATTTGGAGCTGTAACAACATGTTCAGGTAAATTGTTTCCAATTATTCACTACTCTGTTAGTTAAGAAGTGCTGACGTGGATTATTATGTGCAATCGTTTATTGTTGGTTCGTCTGTACTCCTTATAATCATAATCCAACCCAGTTATGATATACTTTTTCCATAAAGACATTTTGTGATTTATCATATCTAAAATGGTTTTATTCATCCATGGATTAAGTATATTTATTTCAAATTTTGGCATGGCAGTCATTACAATTTAATGTGTTTTAAAAAAATCAACATTAAATAGATAAATAATAATTATTTGTGCAAGGACAACGATTCGTATAAAAACAAACCTTATGTGATTGTTTTAACGTTCATTAAGCAAAATATCAAAACGCTTAAGGCGCTTCATTTGCTCAACCCTTGACTGTGATTGGTTGGTTTGGATTTTTAAACAATAGGAACGAGCTCACCTTTTTGCAGGGAAAAAAAATTGGCATGTGATTCTCCTTAAGTAAAAATGTGCTTTTTAGCAGGTAAAAAAATTGACAAGTGATTCTTCACTACATAGTATAAAACAAAGTCGCTATTTTTGTCCGTCTGTTTGTTTGTCTGTTTGTCTGTATGCTTAAATCTTTAAAATTACGCAACGGATTTTGATGCGGTTTTTTGTAATAGGTAGAGTGATTCAAGAGGAAGGTTTTTATGTATAATACATGCATATATTCCCACGAGAACGGGATTCACGCGGGTGAAACCGCGGGCGGTCCGCTAGTCATAAGTAAAATTGTGTGTATAAAAATTTAGGATTGAATTACGATCATTATAATAACTTATTAAATAGCAATAGAAACGTTTTCTGTGACTGTACTAAGAGTTATGTTTTGGTATTCGTTGGGAATAGATTAGGTATTTCTTTTGAGTTAATTACAAATGGTATTCGTACGGAATAGAAATTCACTGGGATAATAAACTAATACCAGTGGTATTAGTTTTTTGGTAAGTATTAGATCGGAATAGGTCTGGCTAACAGTTAGCCACAATTTTTTGACACGTTTGCGCGGATTCGATGTTTCATCTAGACATTAGATCATCAAAGCACGTATCTATAAATATTGTTATTGTAGGTATCCTCTTTTTCCCTTTTATTCATTATTATTGATATTCATTTCCCTGTGCGTAATTTCTTTCTAAACGCTTCGTGGTAATTTTCCCTGTGTAGGATTCCGCAAAATACCTAATCCACATTGTGTATCGTTGTATCTTTGAGTTAAAAATTATTATCCTGTTGAGCGTGTCGGTAAAACAAAATTACCAACGTCATTTTATGCATACGGGCACATTCCGTGACAAATACTTATTAACCTACATAATTGAAGGGAATTTTGTTTATCAATAGTCTACGTCGACTGAAAAAAAAAACATTTTAAATCTGGATGCTAGTTCAAAGGTGTGCTTTCCCTCTACTCTCTCCCATTAGAGAGGAATACTGGACGTGCAGTAGTTATAACCGCAAAATAATTGGAAACTCTCTTGTTCCTTAAAAATCGCGAGCTTACTTAATAATCTGAATGTTAGTTCTTACTAAACTTTTATGTAAGTACTATTCAATTAAAATTGTCGGCCTCTACCTACCTATACCTACTGTAGGTATGCAAAAATTCCAAAAAGATTTTGAGACACTTTAATGTTTCTAGGTATTGCTTAAATAAACGATAGATGCCTAAAACCCCTGTGAAATCTCAATTAATATTTATTTATGCAAATCACATTCGTTTCTCTGAAGAGCTCGGGGAGATCCCCAACAACGTTAGGTAAACTTTATTTAGTAACACAAACATGTTCGATTTCTAGAATGAAAACCGCTTATGGGCTCCTGTTTGTACACCTACTTACTTTAATAAACCAGAGCTATTTAAAACGTATTTTGCATATCCTAGGAGCACCCCAAAGAAATCCTAAGGATTCGCAAAACAAGTTGACGTTGAAGTAACACGTGACGGCAGGAATTAATAAGATTATTATTGTAAGATATAACAAAAACTTTTTATTTTAGTTGATAAGTAACAAGTAAACCTATGTACCTACGTACATCATACCTACTGTGTAATCCGTACTGGAGCAGCGTGGTGGAATATGCCTTTTTTTTTGTTATCGAGGGGGAAACCTTCAAAAAGTGCCCGGTGCCGTGGGAGCGACACAGGGTTATGTGGGATTTTTACCCACTAAAACCCCCCCGGTGGCCTACCTCAGCGCTTGTGGAGAACTCCGGGATCTCCAAAGGAACACAACCGGAGTCCTCCGAGCGCGGCGCCCTTGGGGCTCTGCCCGCGAGAGACTAAATGCTCCATCGCTAGCCTTCCGTACAACGGTATGCCGCCACACATACCGTCGTCCTTCCCGGGGTTGCTGATGGACGGTTCGAGCTCCCACTCTAGCCGCCCACAACCCCGAAAGCCCCCTTTTAGTCGCCTCTTACGACAGGCAGGGGATACCGAAGCTCGTATTCTGGTCCCGAGCTACAGGGACGGTGGAATATGCCCTAGGCCCCTCAATAATGAGGAGAGACCCGTAGAGTTTGTAGAGCACATAGAAAATAAATTGACTTACTGAGTAGGCTTCAACCGATTAACGGTCCACGACTGAGCACGAGTCTTCACACATTGAGGCGCCTAGAGTGATTCACCACGCTGCTCCAGTGCGGGTTGGTGGGAACAGACCAACTCTATGCAATTTATTTAGGTATAAATTGCAAACAATTTACAGCTATTTTTATTTATTTTGACCGGACTAAAGCGGTAAAGGCCATTACGCAGCACATTACAAACCTCTATCACTTGGGAAAATATTAAGCTAACCGAAGGCCTCCGACATTTTTGCCACCTAATAGCAACCATAGCGATGGTAATATTTACAATATCTATCACCCATCCACCTACTTTCTCACCTATGCCTTCATACTCAGTGCTATTCGACCACTTAGGATAGACGCAAGCCTCTACGTGGGCTATGATCAGTTCTTGAGTAGGTATCTACCTAAATACCTACTAACTCTTTCAAGTATAATAAATATATTGAAAGTTCCAATCACAGTAATCACTTCTTGATTCTTCTTGTTCCCCACTTGCTTCTGCGGGAATGTATTGATGACGCCACTTTGTTGCAAATGTGCTTGAACAGAGGTTAGATACACATAATTGAGCACTTATCGACACTTGACCTGTCTGCTAGTGTATCATTTAAAATCCGTGACATGTCTACATTTTTTTTCTCAACACACAGGTAGGTATGTCTATTCAAAGAAAGCTCGAATCTTCGATGATGATTTCTAGCGACTAGTACTATTGGAGCAACATATTTTTTCACGGCATTAAGGCAGAAAACAAGCCCCCCATGACAACTGCAACCGACCTAGATTCAACTTAGCCACTTCCCTGTCCCTGTTCACCTTCCTTTGTCCTGTTTTGTGTATAAATGGTTAAAAAGAAAGTTTTAAAGACGTCTTGTAAAAATTTTCGACAATAAATACACATTTTACAATTGGGGGGAGCACTATAAAATGTGTAGATAAGGTATCGTAAATAGTCAATAGCAACCGGCGGGTACGGTTTTAGTTTTATTATTTTAAGGATTTATTTTGTACTAGTAAATCCGCCCTCGCTTCGCTTCGGGAAACCAGTCCCTTCAAAAATCTCTATAAATTTTAACAAATTATGTTATTCCGATGTCTTAGCTATATTACTGCAAAGTTTCATAAAAATCCGTTCAGTAGTGTTTGCGTGAAAGAGCAACAAACACACATACATCCTTACAAACTTTCGCATTTATAATATTAGTAGGATAGTAGGAGTAGGATGCATAATACTATGTAACTACAATTTAAAAGTGAATACAATTAGATCATTGAGGAATCAATATCTGTGAGAAAGATTACGCCATGACAAATAATCTTAGTGCTAACGTAGGTAAACTAGATGTTGTTACAAGCGGATCTCATTACGTTTATATTCCTGCACAATTTTATTGCTAAGTATGTCATTACTTAACACACTTTGTACCCACCTTGTAATCCTATTAAATGGATTTATTAGATTAATATAAAGGTATGTACTGCATAAAACTGCGCGCCATATAAAGCAGTCAATAACTGAGTTCTTGGAACCTATGTATACCTTCCTACTACGGAGTTGTGTACCTATCTCAAAAATATTTAAAAGAAAAGTCTGTGATGGAATAATATTAGGTCTTTACCTATGAAATTGCCGTTTTTCATGAAATAAATAAAGCGTATTTTTCTATATTTTTTATTTCTAAAGTAATCCCCCATGCGATCAATGCATCTTTGCAATGTATGGTAGCTTGTTGATGCCCTTTTTGAAAAAATCAGCTGGACGGGGGGCAACAAATTCTTCAAAAGCATTTTGTACTGCCTCTCGGGTATTGAATCCAAATTCTGGAAAAAGTAGAAGTCTGTAGGCGGAAGGTCTGGTGAGTGCGGCGGATGACGGAGAACTTCCAACCTCAGCTCTTGTAGCTTAGAAACCGTCTGCTGTACAGTATGAGGTAGCGCGTTGTCGTGCAGGAGCAGTGGAACCGAACGATTGACCAAAGCTGGTTGGAGACTAGCGAGCGTCGCCATCATTTTGTTCAGTTCTTCATAATACCTACATATCTGCTGATATACATAATAATATCTGTGATGATTTACACCCGCGTGCAAACCAATAACGGGTAGTGCGTTCGATTGTAGTTATTGTAGTGTTCGCTCTGTGAAGTCGTTGATGTTGCGTGCCGCTTGTGCCGCTTTGTTATCACGGCGACGGTAGGTATCTACTCATACTCCATAATTACTCGAATTTTTAACGTGTCCATGATGATTGAAGACGAAAAATGTTAGAATGCCTTGAAAACAAAACATTAACTATTAAACAAATGACGATTTTATAAAAAAAGAATTCCATTTTAATTAAATTAATTTGAAATTAGAATTATCAGCCAAAAAATAGGTACTTATATATTTTTGATTTGAGATGGCCAGTACGGCAGAAGCCTAGCTGTTCTATGCATATCTTACGGATAATCTACCTACAGGGATTAAATAAGATGGTAAACCCAATTAATTATTTACAACAATTCTTTATTATTCTTACTTTAGCCAGATATTACAGATTTAAAAACACAGAAATGTTAACATTAAGATCCCTGTTAAAAATTCGTATGTTGTTTCCTGACGCGAAGCGAAACGAGAACCTATTAAGTTACCTACCCTATTTTATTCTTGTAGGATGCGATGGTGCTGTGATAGGGCAAAAATGAATGGATCGTAATTAGCGATGAATCGAAAAGAGTAGGTAATTAATTTCAGAGTTCCACGAAACATCACTCAGTCAATGATAGTTATAATGTCTTTGACTCTAGCCTTATAAAATGAAAGCAGGCGAAGGTAACGACATGACACTGTAGGTATTATTAATCTATAACTCTTTAATAGCAAATTAAATTGTATGTCCAACTTACCTAATTGTCATCTAAACGTATACGTAAATAAAATTGAAGTGTATTTCTGTGACTTCAGAGCTGTATTTTTTCAAGTGCATAATAGTAGTTTATGCAACTGTCATATAATGAAGGGTATTAAAACACGAGTGTGAGTTTATGAAACGAGCGCAGCGAGTTTCATAATAGTAACGAGTGTTTTAATACCCGTGTTATATGCAGTTGCATACACTACTTTATCTTCACTAATGCAATTTAATTTGTATTTTAAAAACAAAACACATTGCGAAACATTAAATTCACGCGTACGTGTATTGTCACAGTGAACTTGCCGCCATTAAAATCTAACCAATGAGAGCGCAGCTGCGCGCGCAGGGCCAATCAGGAGCGAGCGCGCGATGTTATAATGAGATTTTACGATATCGATGTGGATATTATACCATCATGTGAAATTGCTTAAATTGAGTGTTTTGTTATCTGCGCTATATAACAGTAGTAATTATAAGTCAAGTATTGGAAACATAAGTAGAATGTTATAACATTAGTGTAGATAAAGTTATTTACACGATACAAAACAATTTTTTTAGCCTCTGTTTTATCTGGCTATCTATCTTTTTGTTTGTCTGGGCTAAGCTCATTTTTAATGAAACTTTCACTGGAATATAGATCTGGCATCAACGTGGGAAAATTAGGTAGGTACCTACCTGATACGCGTACCTACCTTAAAATGAACTGTTCATCAATTACCTAGTTTTCAGTCTCTTGTCTCAATAGGACGTTATCTATTACCTAGTGATGTAACGAATGTCATTTTTTGAACATTCGAGCGAATGCGAATGCGAATATCTTATTCTGACATTCGCGAATGCGAATGCGAATGCGAATATTCAGTTTTTTTTAATTGAACTCAATTTTTATGCGTGATCCATTTGCATCTTTCTCCGAAAACTATCGAGTTGGTTCGAACTCACCTGACTAAAATGTCACCCCGCTAGAGGACCGTACAAGTATTAGATACCTACTTACGTAAGCAATTTTTTTTTCAATTTTCACCTTTATAAAAAAGTATTAAAAAACATTGTCTTACTAACACAACCAGCAACCAGACTCGCCCAACCCTCATTTAATCAAAAATAAGCAAAGCAAATATTCCTTCCCCCCCCCTTCACCCCGCGTAGTGCGTTACCCCTGTAGACCAGTGCCGAAGCTTTTAAAATTGGTCAGAAGTAAAAAAAGTAACAGGATGAAACCTTTTGTCAATGAAAGAAAATATGACAAAAAATTAAAGGAAAAATAATTTATGGCCGTTCTGAGGTCAGGAAGGGCTGAGGGGGGGTTTTAAGGTAAAAAACTACAAGTCCTATGATAAAAAAGTTAAATGTATATGTTATAGGAAATAAAAAGATCTACAACTTTTGTTTGGCCTCACTTTTTGGTCATAACCTCAAATGTATGCAAAAAATGAAATAACTGAGTTTTTGGTTATTTATTTTTATCTTGTACAAAAATATAAAAATATATTATATAAAAAAAATTAATTTTCCCCATTATCTTAATTGAATTGCGAAAAACCAACCTAATTACTGTCAATCGAAAAATCTCACGTCAATACACTTGCTTTTTCAAAAAATCGATGTGCGTTTTGTTCGTTAAAATCTCTACTTTCTGATTTTTTTTTATATTACGTACCTAAATGTTGAGCTATTTATAAAAAAAATACATTTTAATTACAAATATCGATTTTGAGTTATTCCGGTTTTTTGAGAAATTTTGCCATGGTAATGTATATTTTTACACCATCAGAAAGTAGAGATTTCAACGAATAAAAAGCACATCGAATTTTTTGAAAAATCACGTATTAATTGTGATACGAGATTTTTTGAATGAAAATTAGGATGCTTTTTTGCAATTCAATTAAAATAATGGGAGCAAATTAACTGTTTTTAAATAAAAAAACAGTGTTTTGGTCATAAACAGGTAAGTTTTCACTCGTGAAAATAATTAATTTTTTATAGAAGATAAAAATACAAAAACCAAAAGCTCAGTTAGTTTTTCGTCTAAATTTGAACTTATGTAAAAAAACTGTGAATACAAAAATCTTTTTATTACCTATAGCTTTTCCATTTAACTTTTTTTCATAGGACTTGTAGATTTGCCGGATTTTGCGATAAACCGTTTTTTTTCCTTAAAACCCCCCCTTCAACCCATTCCTGGCGATCTGATCGCCCGTAAATTATTTTTCCTTTTATTTTTATCATAATTTCTTCGTTTCCTAATGGATTTCATCCTGTTACACTGGTCTACGGTCTGCATGTAGACATCAACAAGTGAATTCCGAAATATAGTAGAAGGTGAATTTATTTTTTCTTGATACACAAATAAGAATTTAGTTTTTCTTGATAAAAAGATGAAGTACTGGCTTTTTTAAATTATTTTCAATTTTATTTTTACTTTTTTCGGCTCTAAATATTCGCACAACATTCGCATAAATTTTGCGAATGCGAATGCGAATGCGAATATGGAAAAACATGCGAATATTCGCGAATGCGGATGCGAATGCGAATATTCGTTACATCACTAGTATCTATATACCTACTAAGGATAAAGAATTGCATAACTATATCTAAGACGTATTTTCTAATGACATTTCGGTCCTAAAAACGCAAAATAAGTTACCTACTTAAAGTTTTAAATTGCAATTAAAATAAGTATGGATGTCAACTATAAAGTCATTAGGTATATCTACTGTTTCCTAAACCAAAGCAAGGAAGGGATGCTAGTTAAAAATTGCAATGTTTCCATAAAAATTATAATTTTTTCAATGACTTTTTCCATGTCCTTAGAAAGTATCAGCACGATAGAAGATAGACGTACCTAAGTAATTAACGTAATTAATAATAAGTAGGTACCTTTTGATGTGATTCTGCGGTTACACCCATTGCCTGATAGCTTGTTTCCATTAAAGGACTCAATGAAACACTATCGGATACAATTATATTAATTATTTTTAGTGTTACTGTTAGTAGTGTCAGGAAAACAAAAAAAACACTTTTATTGTGTAGGTACTTCTATTGTTTAAGAGTGGGTCCAGTCCCAGCTGTTATGGTTAAAATAATTCCCTATACTTAGGGGGAGTCCGGGAGAGTAGAACCGCTTTTTTTAAAGTATCATAATTTTCTTAAATAAGGAGGCTTAGTGATTCAATTATAATAATAAACGATTGCTTATTTATTTAGGTTTACTTATGCGTATTTAGATTTTCCATATTATATTACTGAAATAGATATGTTATACACATTTGGGATATGATTCAACTCTCCCCACCCTATGGGACACTTGAACCGGGGTCTGGGGAGAGTTGAACACTGCTTTTTAAAGGTAGAAAATAAAAACATTTTACAGCTTAAATCACAAGTTTATTAACCAAAAGATTACAAAATGAAATGAAATTCTAACGAAACACAGTCACACACTCTTTTCATAAGGAAAAATAAACAATACTTCGACATACTATTAAGCATTCCATAGGCATCATAATTATTAAACATTTTATTAATAAAATTAAATATTTAAAGTTTCTCTAATCAAACTTCTTACTCTTTCTTGATATTTCTTACCATTTTGTTTCAATTATATACTTATTCTTATCATTTATTATCATTAATTAGCCTCAATTAGGACTACATTCAGTCAGCTGGTAACCAATAATTTGATCAATGTTATTCTTTAAGATGCACCGTCCTTTACCTCACGTATAGTATTTTCTAATTCTGTAATGATATATATTTTTCTTTTCGATATTTTTTCGGATGGTTTGTATTGAAATGATATATTTCATTCAATTAGTTTGCAATAAAATATAAAATTACTCATAAAAAAAACAAAATACAAATAAGACTTGTTGTATTAAGGTTCCCGAATTGTTTTTAAATTTCGTCAAAAAGTTTAAAATTTATATATCTGTAAAGTAAAACTCCAAATATCTTCATACAAATACTATACATGGGAGACATGAACCACTGAGCATATCACCCGCACCCGTCATGGTGCAACTCTCCCGCATAATATACTACTTTGACATTAAATTCTACCCACAGAAAAAACAATCAACGTAATTGAAACAACACTTAGCACACGTCAAACTATAATAATCAGGCAATAAAATAGTAATATCACACAATACTAACCTCTAATACACGGCCGCAATATCAAAACTACAAAAAAAAATAAAAATTCACTCTGCCTTACAAAAACTTCTGCTCTACAAAAACACCTTTTCGAATCTGACAGCCAAACAAACCGGCCATTGTTAAAAATGGCACCGTGCTTTTCATTGGCCTCCCGCGCACTATCAATGACCGTCTTGACGTTTCGTTAGCGCGAAATTTAAGTCGAGTTTTAAAAGGCGGTTCAACTCTCCCACCTGAGAAAGTCTCCAGGACTCCCCCTATACTTACTTGGATTAAGTATGTTAAAAGTTACAGGAGAGCAAAAATTTTAAAAAATGGGATAGCAAGGCTGGAATGGTGGTAGAAGAAAAACAATTATTTGAATAAGTGATTTTAGATTATTTATGATATCTGCATGAATAAATAATTTTAATTGTTTCCCTTTATGTCACTTTACACTTGTACTTAACTTCTCAGGTTAATAAATATTCTACCTAGTCATAAAAGACAATAACAAATCATTGAAAAGTTAACTCTTCTTAGCTAAGTAAATACCATTTATCTACAGGAAAATTTAATGGAACGTTAATTTAATTTAACAATAAATGAAAAACCAACAAGTACATAAGAAAGATTAGAATTACCTCACTTCAACTTAATTTTTTTGAAGTTATTTATTTTATTTGGTACTTAGGCTTAATAGGGTCTAAAAATATTTCTGGTGTCCATTTAAATTATAAATTTTATAAATTCTCAATAATTATCGTCATATTTCAAACAATTTGCAACAAATTTTTAACAAAATACAATAAAATTCAAGAGTAAGGACTCTTGAATACCTGTTTCTATTGGTAAAAACCACATAAAAATCCGTTATGTTTGTTGCGAACTAACAGACAGACGCAGCCGGGGAATTTGTTCAATAGTCAAAGATAAAGTACTATCACAATGAATTTTTTAAATTATAACAATTTAGCGCTCATAGCCTGGCGACTTGCGTCAATGCTCCCAATGCTCGATGATCGATTGCGGACGCTGTCGTTAGTTGCATCAGTTACCGCTCGATGTCAAAATTTTTTGAGCGCTTCATTACTTCGAAGGGCACGTGAAGCCGTCGATCCCAATTGTTAGCATTTATAGATAGCAGTCGTAAAGTCATGTCGGAGGCCTTCGGTTTTCATGAAAACTTTCGATGCTGGCGCGCTGGCTTCTAAACAATCCGCACTGGAGCAATGAAGAGTATGGACTCAATGAAGAGTAGAGACCATGGCTTAACAGTGCGCCATTAATATGTTGAAGCTGAACCAATAACAGGAGGTATTATTAACCAGAAAGTATTTACAAACAATAAGCAAAGAGGTTACGCAGCGCGGATTTTGTTAAAAAGAAATATAAGTAAGTGTAGGATAAGAACACTCACTAAACATCTTAAATACCTCGTCTGACAGCTTTCAGCTACAAAGACAATGCAACCTGCAAATGACCAATAGGTAAATGATTTACCTATAGGCGCTATTACTGAGCACAGCCAATAATAGCTCACGTCGTACAGAAAAATCTTACACATTTTAAGTCCTAGCCTCCATCTGTACCATGCGATAAGGAAATTTGTTCCAAAGGAAAGTTGTCAGTTTAAAAAATCACGCCTAAGGGAGTAATTTTTCAACTCGAGGGTGGGTGTACTAGTATCTAAAATTCTAAATACTTATGATAACTTTGTTATACGGTCTGATTGATGAGATAATGCATTATGTAGCTCCTGCAGAATGGCCTGATCCTCTAAGAGTATGTACGTTAATAATCGCCTTAGGTTGATCGGTTCATAAGGTAACATTTATTGCATTCCAGGCATACACGTAACGTGCAATTACAGACTTGTTGTAGTCTTCTGTTTAGTTCGTAGGTACATATTATAAAATCTATTACTACTTTAATTTATCTTACTGACGTCGATTTTTAATCACAATTAAATTCTGCGGTCAGCTATGTTTAAATATATTCACCAATACCCACTATAGTGACGTTTGTCGACATTCCTAAACATACTATACCTACTAGGTACGTAAGACGAAGCTGTCGGATAATTAAAAAGACATTGAAAATATTTCAGAACATTTTCAAAATGAGATTTAACAAATATTATAAAACGAGCTGTGCCCCGCGACTTCGTTCACGCGTTGAAGATTTTCCAGTGTAAATCCTGATTCCCGCGGAAATTACGGGATTAAAGTAGTATGTATGTTGCTCTACAACGTCTTCTATCTTTCAGTGAAAGTTCCATAAAAATCGCTTCAGCCATTCCAGAGAGTAGCCTGGACAAACAGAAAGGCTGACAGACAGGCAAAAATTTTAAAATCGTTTGTGTTTTAGTATCGTCTAAATTGTAAATAACTACCTGTAAGCACACGAAAAAATACAGTTATTTTGCAATTACAGACAGACACTTAAATTTTATTTATATGTATAAATAATTAACATTAGAAGTTTGTATCTGATTTCTTAGATGTCAAAGTTTAGGGTTAAGAGGTTAGTTATATTATGAGAAATGCTGAGTTAAGAGTCAATACTACACTAGTAGCCGTAACTAATTCACTAGTGTTTATCGCTATGGTTTTGCTCTCGTTAAAACAGGTATACCTAACGAATTAGTTCATACGATAACAGACGCTATGTGTCAACGCCAAAAAAGATATTAGGTACATTTTGACATTAGTCGGGCCTTGGAATTGGAACGCGAGTTATGAGAGCCTTTTTATTTCGACGAAATAAATAGTTACGGTTACGAATAATCTATGTGACGGAGGAGGTATAAACCTATGATACTGGTTTGATGCGATTAATCTGTACGCGATGATTAATAGTCAATCGGATAGCTGTCAATAGAATTGGAAAATAATAAAATAAGGAAATGAATGTCTACCGGTGTGATATCTTGTAAAAGCTCCTTCTATGTTGAAATGCCGTGAATCGTTAATAATAGTTGATAAATAACGCGTGAGTCGCGAGTGCGAGTGGATCGATCGATAACACCAATATCGTAATTCCGTGAAGTAAATCCAAGATGTCAAAATACCAAACCAAATCTAAAAGATCTAATAACGTATTTACTGAGCCAAACTGTCTGATTCAATAAACGGAGATGGTGGTGTGTTTGGCTAGAACTAACCCTGTGTTTCATTTGATATCCTGAGCTCACGTCCTGACATATGAAAGAAGCCCACATTGCTTACTTAGTCAAGAATACCTATCTGGACTGTAAATAGTACGAATGAACGCCCACTCTACTACTGGACCCGATTTCAGAAGTGGGATAAAGAATCCTGAAATTTTTTGTGGATAAGGCTAAGATTGCCATCTGTCATGTCAGCAATTGTCATCACTGGTCCATGGAAATGAGGCTTATGTTTACGAAACATTGAATGAGAAATATTTTGATAAAAAGCGATAGAAATTTAAAAGAGGAAATTACACGTAATAAACCATAATTTTGAAAGTGTATTTTGAGAAAAGAAATGACAACCTAAGAATTCTGTGTCACACAAACATGACATGTCATACAGTTCAAAATAAGTACCACAAAGAAGATCTCTGCTAACTTGAGATACCAAGGGAGTGAGAGTTTAAGATAAATTGGTTAAAGCAAGTTTTGAATATTGTGGAATACAATAATTTTTGTTTATGAGCATTCTATGTAAGGAAAAAGGAATCTGCAACAATACTTAACACAAATCTATTCAGAGAGAGATGTACTTGGAATTACAATGCTTTAAGTGTTGTTACACTACGCTTCTGGATATCAGGTGATTTCTGTTTTGTTTTATTCATTGGCTAATTGAGAACTTTTATTGAGGTTGGTTATTGATCTGAATACTCGAGAGGTCTGGTTAAGAGGCAATAATCAACAGTAAGAATACCTCAATATAATGTGTCTAGGACAAGAATTTAATTGAATTAAAGGTTTTAAATGTTTGTCAGAAATAGTTATGACAGATCTATAAAGTAGTAAGTATGTCTTATTTGAGTATTGAATTACGTTGCTCAATTAATGAATCATAAAACAATATTTGATGGCGCAATGGTAAACACGCCGGATCACTGTTATGAAGGTCCTGGGTTCGATTCCCAGCGAGCCGGCAATTTGGATGATGAATTTGAATTTCCGTTCTTGGTCTGAGTGAGACTGTCCTTGTCTTGTGTGTTAGTTTTTGAGTTGTTTGTAGATATGACATAGAATGGAATTAATTAATGAAAGGAGAATTTTGTCAGAAACTAAATTGTCAATAATGAGATTTTGAAGTTTCTTATTCAGTTGTAAATGTAACAAAAGATAAAGTTATTAACTTTTTGATACCAGTGTGGTCATGGGGTAGCAGGAGCTTTACATCACTCATCTGTGGTACACATGGGGTTTTGATATACGAGTAAAAAGATGATCATAAAATAAATTTCTGAGTGAATTCCATCTTTTAAAAAAAAGCCAATTATATTATGGAATTATTTTGATGTGGACTACCTGAGTCAATAAAATGTACCGCTTTCTTAACACCTGGGCGACAATTTTAAGTATGGTCTATGCCTGATTGTTATGTTCCATTGAAACTGAGTGCTGGCCTTTAACGCCAACAACTATTAACGCGTCGGGATGTATCGATAACAGCGTTGGTGACTTACCGTTGGCAACTGCCATCTACACAAGCCTGTGTTTCACTGACGAGCCTATGTGTCACTGACTAGCCTGTGTGCCAAATCTATTGATAGGCCTGTGTGGCATAACTCTTCAGACGCCTGTGTGGCATACCTGAACACCAACGCCTGCGTCATGTAAAGCCTAGGTGGCAAATATATTCAGACGCTTGTGTAGCATACCTATACAGCAAATAATATACAGTCAGAGGCCTTCGTGGTATGTTTCTTCAAGTTTCTGTGTGGCAGTATTAACAGACTTTACATGTTGTGATAGTAAGTTGTGTGAGCACGTTAATTTGTCCAAAAGATTATCCGTATGTAATTCAAAGTTATGTGATCAGTAAGGTTTGTGATTGATTTGATTGACGAGGTCGTGTGTGGATGTAAGACAGCCGTAACTGTGAACGTTGATTATTATTTAGTAGGTCAGGAAGGGCCGAGCGTGGAGAGATACTCGCGTATGTGTTTGGTTGTTTCAGGTAATCTTCAATGCCTCATACGTGTTGCCGCTGGTAGAGCGTGCTTAAGAATGGATCGCGGGAAGATGCGGAAACGAATACGGTTTTATGGCAGTGACGCGACGTACCGATTATAGTTATACGGTGACGACGTAGGTACCGAGTAAAAGTTAAAACAAATCGCGCAAATAATAAATTGGTAATTTTGTTCTAAATAAGTGTTATGTTATGGAGTTTCTTCTCACTCGTTTCTTCTCCATAGCGAAGACACTTAGCGAAGCGAGTGGTAGCTTACGGTAGTCAGGGTTAAAAAATGCAAACAAAGTTTTTGAAATCCACTCGCAGCAGTAACAGCAGTAGTCATTTTTGATGTTAAAGATTTTGAGTTTTGTTTTGGGTTGAACTAATTGAAAATTGCGGGTCGAGTAATTGAGATGGTAATATTAACGGGGCGGAGCATCACCCGAGGACGGGCGATGAGTCAGCGATGGCCGTGACGGAGGAGGTATAAACCTATGATACTGGTTTGATGCGATTAATCTGTACGCGATGATTAATAGTCAATCGGATAGCTGTCAATAGAATTGGAAAATAATAAAATAAGGAAATGAATGTCTACCGGTGTGATATCTTGTAAAAGCTCCTTCTATGTTGAAATGCCGTGAATCGTTAATAATAGTTGATAAATAACGCGTGAGTCGCGAGTGCGAGTGGATCGATCGATAACACCAATATCGTAATTCCGTGAAGTAAATCCAAGATGTCAAAATACCAAACCAAATCTAAAAGATCTAATAACGTATTTACTGAGCCAAACTGTCTGATTCAATAAACGGAGATGGTGGTGTGTTTGGCTAGAACTAACCCTGTGTTTCATTTGATATCCTGAGCTCACGTCCTGACATATGAAAGAAGCCCACATTGCTTACTTAGTCAAGAATACCTATCTGGACTGTAAATAGTACGAATGAACGCCCACTCTACTACTGGACCCGATTTATGCATAAAATCACCGTACCGTGGTCGATAAATATATATAAGTGTAGTGGTCGATAAAGTTTCAATTAAATAATAAATAAAATCACATAAGTACCAATCCATACTAATATTATAAATGCGAAAGTCTGTCTGTCTGTCTGTCTGTGACGTTTTCACGGCTAAACCACCGGTCCGATTTGGATGAAATTCGGAATGGAAATAGTTGAAGACCCAGAGTCACATATAGGCTACTTTTTTTTCAAAAATCAACCCCTAAAGGCTTGAAATAGGGGATGAAAGTTTGCATGAAAAATCTAAACCGCCTGACCGATTTCGATGAATTTTCCCAGGAAGATAGTTGATGACGTACCCCCTTTCCCACTTTCCCGGTTCGCGATATAAATGAATTCCACGCGGGCGAAGCCGCGGGCAAAAGCTAGTTTTAAATAAAAAAAGAAGCCTGATTTCACAAATAAGTACAACTTTTAAGGTGGATTACCCAACCAATTTGTAAGGTTTTGTAATTTTTGACTTGATTAATATTAAATTCCTCATCTCCCAAAAATATTTTACCTGCAACTTATTTGAAAAACCTTTTATTACTTAGTTCTTATTTTCTTACTTGAGAACTTTCTACTCAGTTTTCAGTACCAAAAGCCAATCCAAATAAAATAAAGGATTCAATACCTACGCATGAACTCTTGCACTACTCGTGTATTTATATGTAAAAGTCTAGCTGTTTTCCGCAATTTGTCCCGTACGTACGAGTATGTACCTTTAGCTTTCAATCCCTTATTACCTCACGAATAGAATTTTTAAAAATCTATTCGTAACTGGCATCTTCTACAAACTACCTCCTTGCCTTTCACGTTTAATCAGTGAGTGATAGGTAACACCTACTTATCTACTTGATTATAGAATGTGGATTTATTAACAAGCTTATTTTTTCACAAGGTATAGTACCTACTTATGATTCTCGAAGCGAACTGTCATCGAGTTAAATATGTCATAAAATATCTAATGATAATTTGAGTTATGACTTATGAATCTTATGATACACGTTAAGACGACCGGTCGTAAGTAGGCAGAATTAATTTCCTCAATAGCAAACCTGATATTGGTTAGTATCATATTAGATTATATCGATGAATCCGTTTAGTCATAACATAACATGCCGTATGACAAAAAACCCCCACGTAGGTAAAATAATTTTCCGAAACTATAACCAATCAAATAAAATGTCGTACGTAATAGTACGTAATAGATATACTATATGCAACGTAAATAGATGCGGTTTTTGTAACAACTTACGTAGGTTGCCCGCGGACAACAACCCTATAATGAACGTTTAATCTTAATTAGATACAACATTATAATTATAAAAACCGCAGAACTCAATTCATTCAATTGAAACTTGTATTAATGATTCATTGTCACTTTAATAACGGAGCCGCAATCAGAGATTTCATTTCAAATTCACTTTTAGACGTAATCTATACTAATATTATAAAGCTGAAGAGTTTGTTTGTTTGTTTGGTTGAACGCGCTAATCTCAGGAACTACTGGTTCGAATTGAATTTTTTTTTTGTGTTGAATAGACCTTTAATCGAGGAAGGCTTTAGGCTATATAACATCACGCTGCAACAATTAGGAGGGAATAAATAATGGAAAATGTGGAAAAAACGGGGAAAATTATTCATTCTCGAGGGCTTTCGTTGCATGCGTTGCGAAAACGATTCAAGATACCAAAAATATATGTATGAAAGAATTATTCCTCTTGAAATGATCTAAAAAAATGGCCACGACAGTATATGTCTATCTTTTAAGATTAACACACTAGAACCGTTTTTATGGTAATCAAATTTGGTCGAACCCACTGCCATACCAAACTTGTCGCGTTTCCAAGTTTAATCTGAATTAATTTTGGTGATAGTTTATTATCTTCCCGAAATTCCTACGGCAACAGGACCTACGCGGTTGATACTTACGGGTCCCGAAGCGAAGCGAGGGCGGTTCGCTAGTTAAAAAAATAATTTCAGCCTTGACAGCTGAACAATACTAAGCGTAATTACCGTGGTGTGCTTACGTCTGTGCGAAGGTGATACTGGCCGTGGTTAGGTTGAGGCTTAGTGGTCCGAATCGCGAGGTGTCGGCTACCCTTGACCGGCCGGCGCGCTCAGTCGCCGCGTAGCTGTCTGCTCACATCCTCGCGTCTTCCACACCAGCGTGGTGGTATCACTAATATAAGTATGACTGCCTCGGACTCTATCTCATTCAAGCCATGCGTTCCCTGAAAGAAATCCACGCATGAACTTTTGAAACCTTGACAAGTTAAGTGTTCGGTATCAGTGTGTGATCAGTGTTTGTTGATAACATGAAGTCCAGGGGAGAGGACGGTGACCCGCAGGCAGAGTTGGAGGAACTGCTCCACAAACCCAGAAATATCCAGCTGCTGGACGGTAGAAAGAAACATGGAACAAGTATGTCTGAATTCCGTTAACCCATCTAACTCAGTGTTACCTTCTAAATGACATTTCAATAGTACCATCCGTTCCGGTGATTGGTGGTACGTCAAAAACATGCATAACAATTACCTACACATTTTATCGGTCAAAAGTAGCTCATTATAAGCAATTTGTTATTTGAGTCGTGTTATGATAATTTAATTTTAAAATATTCTAGTTATATTTCGTGGATTGCTTAGCTATCTTATTAGATCTAATCACCTTGTAAAATACAGTTTGGTACTCTCAAAATTTACTCTCCCTCTCTGAACAATAAATAACGAACCGAAGATTCCATGTTATGATTACAGTAATAACGATGTTATTATTTTTTTTTTAAACGTTCGTCGACTTTAAATTTAATTTTAAATTGTAGATACAAGAAGAATATAGTTCAGCGCGTATTTTGTTATTTTTTGCAACACGTTATTAATTTAACACTGTTGGACATCGGTATCAGATAGTTACAGTTTTACATCATTCCACGTAATAATATACAATATTTGAATTTCTTTAACGGTTATTTTTTGTTGTAGTTTCGAAAATGTGTTCTAGGGTGGTATTCCACTCATCCAATTTCTTTGATCCAACTTGTATTGGTTAAAGAAATTGGATGACTTTGTCCAATTTACGAATAACAGTGATATTTGATCAAAGATTTTGATGTTTTGGTAAAACTCCATTTCCTTTAAACGAAGTAGGTATAATTCGATCCCACAATACTTTATTTTCTTCTTATTATCTACATATCACTGAAACTTTACATTTTTTGATCCTACTATGTGGCGTTACCGCCATAATGTGTTTTTTCGTCCGGTATTTTGCTAAAAATCTTACAACAATAGCAGCACTCAAAGCCCCTAATAGTTCCTCCATTTTCTCAAACTAAAGGAAATATTGGACAAAGATATTCGATGAGTGGAATTAGCACTCGTCGAAGAAGTTTGATTAAATATTGGATAAAGAAATTGGACAAAGAAATTTGACCAGTGGAAAACAGCAAAAGGAAACAGCAAAAGAAGCCCCTCTGCAAATCTTTCAAAAAGAATAACACCCATCTACTTATCTAATAATTACACAATAATTAAACAAGACTAACTTTCCAATATAATTTATTTGTCGCACTTATATCGTAAGTTTAAGCTTATCCGAATATCAAATTAAAGAATCTGAATTCGTTTTAACATTGTCAGAATCACGGATTTAAATAATAATAGTAGACAACAAAGTAATTAAATAAAATGGTTCAACGCAATAATTTAGTTACTGTGGTGCGTAGTTAATAAGCATAACGCTACATCATAATAAGTTTATCTTGTTTTGATCCATGCTATACCAGTTTTTGTCGTCAGTATGTCAACAACATTCTGAACATTCTGTGAATGTACGCTGAGACGACGAATTTTATGAGCTTCCCGGCATGGGTAAACATTTATGTAACAAATAATCTTAGCTTCGTAGTTTTTATTTTTATTATAAATTGTAGAATTTGTAGAATTTCCAAAATAATTAGTAGTTACGCGTACGTACATGATTCAATAGAATCAACAATCGTAACTATCTACAGGTTAATAAGTTTCCTATTAAATTATTTTATTGCATAAAGTTATATAAGTGTTTCAGTTTCCACTTTCCTTATAAAGGGGGTAAAATTTTACCTAGATGTTGTTATAAACAATTACCAATATTTTACTTTTTGATAGGTATTTATTTGTCTTTGTCGTTAGCGTTATGCGTGTGTGCCATTTGCATAAGAAATTAATTTGGGGTTTATTCACATGCCATCAAACGAATATTTATACAGTTTTACATGTATCATGTTTACCAAAGTGCAAGCCTCTTAAGTGAGATGTGTGATTAAGATAATATAATTGACCTACCAATTGACCATCCAAGCTTCGCATTTTTATTGGAATAAAATGACTTCGCCATTTTTAAATACATTTTAGGTCAATGATATTATAATTTTTTAGGTACATATCTATTACTGTTTATTTCAAAGGGGCCATCAAAAAATTTAAGGAGTATTTATTCGGATAATTTAAACTTTTATTCCATTTCGTATGTTGCTGCTTTGGTCATAGGTTTGTTTACATTGCAAAAAAGGTTATTAAGATTCACGATCATTTAAGACTTAAGTCATGTCAGCTCTGAATAGGTACATACATCGATTTGCGGACACGGACATAGTGATTTCGAATTAGTACCTACCGTAGATACCACGCACATAATTGATCTCAGTCACACGTTGATTCCGGGTCTTAATTCACCTTCCTGATAAGCTCTACCAACCTAAGGAACTAAATTATGAATTTATAATTATGAACGTCAAACGATACATTTTCAGTTTAATTCCTGTTTCCTATATAGGTAGGTACTTACTTTGTTGGTACCAAGTCCTTAGGCGGGCCACAGTTACTAAAATGTAGTAAGTAAATACTAACCCATACCTACATACCTACCAAACCTTATTTACTTTGTAGCTATCAATTCCTTAGTCAGGCCACGGTTACTAATACGAGTATTATAAAAAGGTAGTAAATAAACCTCCCTACATTTATCAATTTCAATTCAATTCGAAAAGTCCGTTTATCCCTATACTAGCGCAGTAAAAAAACTGGTATTACCTACCTATGACAGAAACATTTTTTGAAATCATTTTATAGTTTTATGATAGACTAGCGAACCGCCCTCGCTTCGCTTCGGGACCCGTAAGTATCAGCCGCGTAGGTCCTGCTCCCGTAAGAATTTTAGGATAAACTGCCGATCCCGCGGGATTTTCGGAAAGACAGACTTGTTACTTTTATATTAATATGTTTGTTATGAAGCTATACCCATTCTCGTAGAAGTTTTTTCCGCATAAAATTGGATCCCGCGGGATTTCCGGGATAAAAAGTGTCCTATGTGTTATTCTGGGTTATAAACTATCCGTGTAGGTAACAAATCCATTGATCCGTTTTTGCGTGATTGAGGACCAAACATACAAATTTTCACGTTTATAATATTAGTAGGATGCCACAGAATTCGCATTGTGTGTGCGAGTATTTTTGGCGCGTGAAAATGTTTAATGAATTTTTTGACAACTTCTACAGAGCAGTTGAGTGGATCCCGCGGGAAGTCCGGAACAAAAATTAGCCTATATAATGCTCCATAACCTCCTCTACCTTCCACTGAAAGTCCCATAAACATCTGAACCCGCGACCTCGTTCCCAAATATGAGTTTTTCCCACATGAATAAGGATTCCACGGAATTCCGGGATAATAAGTAACCTTCTCTATCTCTCAGTGAAAGTCTCACAAAAATCTAAGCCCGCAACAAAAATGACAAAACTTAAGTCAACTCGAATAAACACTGCACCTCTAATTGTACCAACTTTATCCCCATTTTGCACCCTTTGCTGGCAATATTTTAAATACCTACTGATTTTACATTGAAAATTACTTATTTAACTATAATAATTTTTAAACATGGGGTTAAAATCATTTTCAGTTTAGTCAGAAAGTTACCTTAAAAAATTACAAATTTCCGCATTCATTTGTTTTTTTTCTTTTCCTTACAAAATATGGAAAAACTGAGAAACACGTATTCTATTAATTTAAGTGATAACCCTTTGTTGCAAATTTGAAGTAAATCGGACGACGTTATAAAAAATTTCCATACAAACTTTAGTCACCTATCCCTAGGGAACCTTAATATTATTCGACAAAAAAAGTAGCCTATAATAGACACCAGTATATAGGTAATAACTTTACTAAGTTTCAATGAAATCTGTCCAGTGGTTTACGCGTGATGATCGGTCAGACAGACAGACAGACAGACAGACAATAAATAAAAAAAATATATTTTTGAGTTCTATCTCGATTTGTAAGTGCCCCTTAGTCGAAATTTCACAAAAATATTCAATGTACAGAACACGTGGTCCTACAGTTTTATTATAGTATAGATAGACAAATAGATATTGCGATTAACTTCAATTACACCAATGTTATTAAATATAAAGTAAGGCACTATGAAAATTCGTTAATGAGTTAACCTTGTTTGAAAAGTAGTTAATTTATATTCATTTCCTAGAGTAGATAAGTACCTACAGCATTGCGTGAACCTAATGCATGCAATAAATGATGAATTAAGCATGATTAAATCAGATAAAAAATGATTCATTTAATTAAAATGTTTTCAGAATTAAATATTGTACCTACAACGTAATTATATCACATAGGTACGAGTTAGGAGTGTTAGGACTAATAAACTTACAATACCTATATATTGCCCTTACTTTATGATAATATAGTAAAGAAAATATATGTCGATATTGTCGGTGCAATGCTTCTTAAAATAAACAAGGAATGCAATACAACAGCATTTCAAAAGAGCTTTAAGAAAAATGTAGATATATAAAAATATCCAAGCCTATTAATTAGCATAAATTTAAATTGAATTAGGTAATCCCTCATCTTTATTATTAATTGAAATGATATTTTTATATGAATTTTAAGTAATTAATGATTTTGAAGTTCCCACATCACAATTTAATTGTTGGTGAGAACCGAAAAAGTGTTTATTTTCTCTTGAATGGAATTTCAACTTACCATATAAACGTCTAAGAATTTAACAAAAATGGAAACTAAGTAATTCCCGCAATATTTTTTTAGAATTTACGAGTACTTACTTACATACTTTTAAAGCAAGTGTAGATAGGTACACTTAGTAGATACACAGAAATATTAGGTAAATCACAAAAATAGGGGGAATGGGGGAATTAAAAAAATTGAGAAAAGAATTTTCTCGACTGTATTTGCTTTTTTTTTGTACGGATCATGTACGGATGTAGGTCTGTAACTTCTTTTTATATTCGACCGCTGGAGCTTGTGTGGACTTGTTTGTGCGACATAAAATTACATGGATGCTGTTCTAATTTTATCGCGATGTTGAAGTCGGTTCGACCTGTTTGTTACTCTGTAAGGATAAACTTAGGGATTTCCGTTTGTATATAGGGTAACTCTGTATAGGGACTCATCGCATTCCAGTATTTAAATAACTTTTTCGCTTTATTATGATATTTATGTATTATGATTGTTTCGCGTTTCCTCTAGTGTGATGGATTAAGGATAAGGACATAATCCTCCACGCCAGCCATGTGCGTATTTGTACTTAGACATCACATACATTTCAGAGTACCTACCATTTATATCGACATAATAATCGTTTTAACAGCAATTGTGTTCCGGACAAACAGGAGCCGTTTACATTTTTTTAGAGATAGCAACACATCTGTGACCGAAGAACGAGACTTTTACTAACAATTACTGGACTATGGCTGAGATCAACTAACAGGACTCACTATTACTTACAGTTCCAGTCCTCACACTTAGCAAATTAACCAATTAACACCAATCTAGTCCTTAAATTGTCCGGGGCGCCAGTCAAAGGGTTGTATTCCATAAAAAATGGTAGGTAAGTATCTAATAACTTAATTAAGGTATCCAAAACTTTGAACTTTACCGATACAAGATTTGAAACTGATACCCTGTTTTGATATTTATACCTGGAAATACCTAACCTCAGTGTTGGTACCAGAAGGATTCCTATTCGATATTTTTGAATAAGTTACCAAACTACTCCATTGGTACCTACACCTACATATTTGTCATCCGTTCTGGGAATCCCATTTAATAAGTAAGTACCGTTTACACTTTACACCTTTAAATGATTGAGTCCTCGGAAACAATGTAAAAAGTAATAAGTTACAATCAATAAAGCATTTATTTTTTACGATTCCGAACCTCGAAAGGAAAAACATGGAACACTTACCTACATCGCATTCGAGACCCTTTTTCTCAGGAACGCGTGAAGGTATCAAGCTGAAATTTATATAAAAAATCAAACTTCTAAGCCAATGCAATCAAAAGCGCAAAGGAATCAAAACTCCCGTGAACTTTAAATCTTGAAATTACATTAAAAATTAAAAGACCACTTAAAAGAAAAAAACTGTAAAAACCGTAAATTTTTAGTTACATCATAATTATAATGAAAACTGTTTTTAATAAATTCCATAACTATCCATCGGTTGTCATGATGGGTGAACTTCTACTTATATACCTACAGGTTTCTACAGAACCCTCGGTGTGCGAATCTGACTCGCATTTGGCCGGTTTTTTTCTTCTGTCATTCTGTTATGTTGATAAATCATAAGTTATGAAAGGAATGCGATGCAACTATCGGTTGGGTATAAATTTAAATTGTAATAAATGCCTGTCTTATGAGTATAGAAGCTCAAATGCAAATTCCGTCATGATATTTCCTTAACCCACGGAATAGTTAATATTCCGTGCCTTACCCAAACAGGTGTTAATTTCTATTACCCATGTTACTAAAAGTTAGAGGTCAGGTATCGTTTGATGTGAAGAACAAATCTGTTTTTTGTTTCACACATGATGTGGCACAAATAGAAAAGTCATAGAAAAGTATACAAAAAATATATAATGTAGAAGCTAGAAGGTGGTTGAGATTCTAAATTTGAATAACAATTATAAATTAATTAATTAATTCTAAATTTAAACACACACACACACAAACATACTCACTCATAAACATACACACAGACAGGCTGAGATAATTTATGTCATTGCGCCGAAATATAAAATGTATAATGTAGCTATTAAGTTTCTCATTTTAAGTGACAATGTACTTATATTACTTATGTAATAAGTATGTCTTATGAGAAATAAATAATCTTTAATCCTAATACCTCGTTCGATATTAAGTTGGCGCGCTTTACATTCTGTACGAACATAGTTGAGGTTAATATTTTAATGTTATTTTATTGATTCGTTGTTAGTTAATAAAATACAGTTATAGCTTTACGATAATTCCTTTTTGATAATTAGATGATTTTTAATAATGAAAGTTATTAGACTGAGATCTGTTTTGAAAATTGTATAAGGTAAACACGTGGCGTATTTCCGTTCGCGCCAAATGAACAGAGCTGTTCGGAGAAAAGGGCGCGAAGCCTAAGTATCCCTTAAAAGAGCATGCACTGGCTTGTGCAGGCAGTCTATCTCTATCTTCGGATTAGACTCGAATAAGAGCTCTGCTCCCAACAGAACTGTTGGTTTACCTGGTACAGTCTAGCACTGTATATTGCATAGTGCGGAATTGCTAACGCGATACCCTATGCTCTAGCTTAGTAATAAGCTATTCGGGTGGTTGTGATACCATGGGCGTAGCCGTAGCCAGCCCTGGGCTCAGGGTGGGGCAACTTTCTGAAATAATAGGTATGGCCTTAACTAGCAAACTATACCCACGGTCTTTTTTTATAGCCTAAAGGGCTGACGTGAAAGCGGACGAGCTATCTGATGGTAAGTGGTCATCGTCACCCATGGACACGAGCAACACCAGGAGAGTCACCAGTGCAACGCCGGTCCTGAAGGAGAATTCTTTTTACACCTTTCTTGAAGAACCCCATATTAAAGCGCTCCGGGCGTACCTCTGAAGGAAGCTCATTCCACAGCCTGCAAGTTCGCGGCAAAAATGATCGTGAAAATCGGAGCGTCCTTGTTCGTCACGAATCCAAGGGATGACAATGATACTTCAATCTTTAGCTAGTGGTGCGACGATGGAAGGGTGAAGTTGGCACCTAATCGCACAATTTCTCGGAGCTCTCACCGTTGTAAAGTCGTTGGAACACGCAGAGATATCCTATTTCTCTCCTAAAACCTAGGTGTTCTAGCCTGTTAGTGGCTCGTGGATCGTTGACAACTCGAACTGCACGCATTTGCACGGCGTCAAAGACTAAGCTGATATTGTGGCGCCCCAGCCCAGAGATGAGAACAGTACTCCATGTGAGAGCTGTCCTGAGCTTTATAAAGCATCAGTAGGTCCTTCGCATTGAATTACTGCTTCGCCCGGTTCATGACGCCAAGCATTTCGGAGGCCAATTTGGCCTTAGCTTCCAGATGACATCGACACACCGGCACATTTACTAACAGTGTGCGCGGTACCTTGGAATGGAGGTACCATGACAAATGGGGTTTTCTAAGCGTAAAATGCGCAAACTTGTGTCTTCCCAAGGTTGAATTTAACTAAATTTAGTCGTCCCCATTCCGAGACTTTCTCCAGAGAGTTCTCAACTTTAGACACAAGTTTCCTCCTGTGTTGTCATCTTCATAGCAATGAATACCGGTTGCACGCCCCAGCATCATTAATTTATGCAGAATGAACAGAGTAGAAGACAGCACAGACCCTTGGGGAACACCAGCGTTTATAGGTTTCATATCTGAGCAACAACCGCCCTTTTCGGGGATAAGATGAACTAGGGCTACTTTCCATGAAGACGGTATCTATTCCAGTGGTGTAGGATAGCGAAAATAGGCGCTTTGAAACGGGAGTAAACTCGGGAGCACACGTCTTAAGCACCACTGCGGAAACACCATCTGGTTCACTCGACTTCTTGGTATCGAGGGACAGTAGTGCTCGTCTGTCAGACTTATGAGTAAAAATTGGCCAAGTGCGAGTCGGACTCGCTCATGAAGGCAGCTAGTAGCAGCTAACATTTTTTGTGAAATTGAATTATATATATATTCAGAATCAGGAAAAAACGGCCTATCCGCCTGATTTTTTGTGGATTTTTAGCTTTAAAATTATCAGAGATAGCATAAGCTTAAAGGGCACAATTGTACCATTTCTATAATTTTATTACAATAAAAGGGCACATGTGAGGTATACCTGTTTTTCACCTTTTTATTTGTAATATATTTACCTAATTGATAATTATAATTATTCTAATAATTTAAGTGAAAAGGCACTTTTACTCAGTTGTGCCTTTTCATGACAACATTTTAGGAATTATTTATTCTATTAATTAACAGTGAAAAGGCACAACTAAGTAAAAGTGCATTTTTTATCACAACATTTAAAATTTTTACCCAAAACTGCGGGTGCCAAGAAGTTCGGATTTCCCCTTTGCCGTGTGGACAACTGAGTTATCTGGTAATCGCAGTGGTGGAAAAGAAGACCGACAGAAGTTGCCCTCGACAGCCTTAGCCAGCGACCAGAATAATTCTCGACTCCCGGGTAGTCGGGTAGCCGACTAGGTGCTCGTCAATTTTGCTAATGAATTTGGCTTTCGCCATGGGGCAGATGAATGCTATGCGACACGCTTGCGGTTAGGTGAAAAAATTAACCCCAGAACGTTACGTGTCAACGTTAAGTGTTAACTTTCTTACTGATATTATGTAGGTAGTTTGTGCCTGGATAATTTAATTTTTTAGGTTTCGGTAGGTGCCTGAAAGGTACCTCAGGTCAGAGCCAAGGTGGGGCAAGTGCCCCATAAGGTACCTCATTTCAGAGCCAGGGTGGGGCAAGTGCCCCACCCTGGCCCACCGTGGCTACACCCATGTGTGATACCACTATACGAACATAGCGACGGCCGCAAAGAACAAACGGTCATCTACAAAAACGTTAGTTTTCAGGAGAGCGTTTTTAGTTCAAAAATGGTATAACTTCTACAATTACAAAGATATCTTCGTCGATTTTGGAATAGTTAATTATTACAATATTAACTATTATTTGGTATAGGTAAATTATTAATAATTCTTTAATTTTTAAAATTACGGCAGATATCTTTTTCTACTTCGATCAAGAAAACAAGCAAATTGAGTCAACTGCCATATATTCGTTTCTACTTGGGACCTGATAATTATTTATTCTGTAACTATTTTATTAATTTAATGATTGATTTTTATTTTTATTGATCATATAAAACCAATTTCATCAAAACAACAAATATAATTATTATTGTCACTAAAATACTGTAGTTGTCTCACATTACTTCGGCATTCTTACGTTGAAGCTATTGGATAATTGCAGATATACCTAAACTATTTTGAGTTTTAGGGTGTCTTATAAAAAAAAAGTTTTGTGATTCTTGTTAATAATTGTATTTGTAATATAAAGTAACTATACATTATAATTTCAAAGAAATAACTACTAATAATAATTATATTTTAACAGTACTTTGTATCATAATCATCATCTTTGTATCAGTATCATAAGTAACTCAATAACTACTCGTTTGACGAAACTCAAATTTTTACGGGACCTAACCTAAAGCCTCAGCTTTTGATTAAAAGAAGAATGATTAAAATCGGAACTCTAAGTAGTAAGATATGAGGTAACATACATATATAAAAATTATTAAGGATAATTCAAAAACCATTGGTCAGATGCCGCTTAAACTTATATGAGACCACAATGCAAATACCAGCTTTTAAATAAAAAGAGAATCATAAAAATCTGAACACTCAATAAAAAGTTATTAGGAAAAAACCATAAATACACACTTTCAAAAATCCTTACACATTATTCAAGTAAATTCAAAATTACTCATCAGATGTCGCTCAAATTTATATGAGACCTCAAAAAAAGTACCAGTTTTCAAGGAAATAAAGAATCATTAAAATCGGTTAAGCCAACACGAAGTTATGGGGTAACAAACATACCAACAAAGATAGGAAAAAAAGGTATAAATATTTTTTACATTTGTGGCTTGGTTGAATGTTACTTCCGGATTCAATTTTCAATTATTTTATTATTCCAATTGCAAGCAGTCATCATCAGACATTTTTTCTTGCTGAAGAGCCTCGAGACTTCGCAGGTTATTTTCGTAAGGACAGCTGGCCCGCCGCATTGCGCGACGTACACAAGGACAAATGGTATATGTCCGTTTGTACTTTGTCGAATTTTAAATAAGTAGTGCAGATGTCTTTTTGTACGTTGAAAAATTGGTGTAAAAAACAACATTTTTCGAGAAAAAAAAATATCACAAGATAGAACAAAGAATTCTGAGTTGAAATATGCAAAAAAACGATTTTGGCAAAATTGCAGATGTCTTTATGTTCTTTGCGGCCGTCGATAGAGAACCAAGGTTCTGTTCGTCTGCAGTGTAATGCTGTAATCGGGTGGTTGTGATACCACTATACGAACGTAGAGAACTAAGGTTCTGTTCGTCTGCAGTACTCTCTGCAGTTTACTGTAATCGGGTGGTTGTGATACCACTATACGAACGGGTAGAACTAAGGTTCTGTTCGTCTGCAGTTTAATACTGTATTCGGGTGGTAGTGATACCACTGTACGAACGTAAAGAACTACGGTTCTGTTCGTCAACAGTTTAATACTGTTATCGGGTGGTTGTGTTACCACTATACGAACGTAGAGAACTACTGTTCTGTTCGTCGCCATTTTAATAATTGTTTTATTATTTTGGGAATTATAATTAATTGTATCTAGGGTGATTGATTAGTGTGTAAATTAATCGTTTGTAATATCTCTGTAATAACTCTTAAAAATAATCTCTTAATAATACCTAATCTCTGTAATATCTCTTAAGTGTGTAAAATAAACCTTCATTGTTATTTCGTGACTACTTAATCCCTGCAACATGGGATCTCCTAACCCTGACATACCGCTCTTGGCTTGGCTTATCCTGATCCGACATATACATATTTTGGGTTTTAAATCCGTACACAACTTTAATTACATATCGTGCAAAATATCGGGCCCGGTTCAGTTTTATTATCAGTAAGTATAAACATAATGTACCAAAGTGTGTTGTACCTGTTTGACCTCAGATGAACCTTTCCTCTCGACTTTCAATGCAAACGCAGCTTCATCCTTACTATTTAAATACATATAATAAACAGGAGAAGTACGAATCACCGTCCACTGTTCTATATTAAAGGCATTGAATTTCTTATATTTGTATGGTTGTAGCCAGTAAAATATAATAGTAGTAGCTATACCTATATAAGTATGTACATAATTTTGTCCTAGCTTTGCTTCGGGAAAAAATAATAAGCCGGAATACTTAACACTGCTATCATCATCATCTTCCTGCCCATTTCCCAATCTCATTTGGAATCGGCGCAATTTAATTTTCTCTTCCTTCCATTATAGCCATCACTTCTACACTGACCCCTTTATATTTCACCCTAGAGTTAATACGATATTAAGTAAAAATACATAAATGAAGATGCGAACCAAAAGTATGTATGTAGAGTTGTAAGTATAACAATGTGTAGTCCGTTTATGCAAACTTTACCTCCACAAAATATACGTCGATTACTCAAACATTGGCTTTGTTCTATCAGCATTTTATTATACCTAGTGGCCAAAAGTTCTATTTTTTACAAGGTGCAATACAAACTCAGCAAATAATATATAAAATTCTACTTCATAGAAAAAACATATTTTACTTATCTGCATTAGTCATAATGTTTATTCTGGTTTCTTGTTTTAGTCATTTGTCAGTTTGATATACCTACTGCTGTATGTACTAAAGATGTTGTACATCCAAGGTCTTGTTAAGAATGAAAATAATTTTTTGATGTAAATGAGGTCCGAATAATTGGTACTCGCTTTAAAATAAGTAATACCTACATGTCGTGGAAACGAAGGGGTGAACGTATAAATTTTCAGATTATTTTTGACGTGACAACGTTACGTTTTATAATTCGATATCGGCTGCACGCACGAAAAACATGACGTTTATGTGGCGTTATCTGACGTCATGCGGCGTTATCGTAACCTCGCTCTGAGGCGTCCCATGTAAAGCTTGAAGTGCAAGCGAGATCGCGGAACGAGCGACAAAGAAGCACAATCGGCCTTTGCGTTCGGAGATATTTTGGTAATGTATCCAATTATTACTTTGTTATTGACTTCTGGGACTATTTATAAATTTTAAATGTTACCTTTTTTAATGTTTCCTGTATTCCTTCCTTATTTTTATTGATAAATTTCTGTAACTTTAAATACGATTTCTTCTATATCTGTAAATACACAATAGAAAAATGCTTCATAAATATTAAACGTATAAATAAAATACCTATCTAGATTCAATTAAATTTTATCCTTCCTGACTATGTAGGTTATAACTTATGACTAATACCTACTAATGTCGTATTTTCTTATAAGTACTACGTTTAAATTTCTGTGTTGGTTGCTAGTGAAGTATCAGTCAATTATAAATAACTTTTTTGTCTTTGATTTTATTTGGGTAACGGATTCATGGATTCAGCGACACCACTGAAATCTTCCCAATAATTGGGATTTATTGCTAATGCGTCGATGATACCCTTAATTTTTTGTTGTCTACTATCTTATTTGTTGCCTACTGTTGACCGCGGATTTGCCTGCGTGGAAGTAAACTTGACGAATTTTCATACTTAACAACTCTTACTTGACCCACTTACGGGAGGAATATGACAAAATTCGTACTTAGTAGATATCTAATTGTTAGAGATCATGATGAGCAGGTAAGTACCTAACCTTTCGCGAATATAAATTAGTTGGCACAGATAAATGACATAGGTACTTATTATGTAGCATCCAAGACTGTCGAATTAACATTGGCCATGACCAGAAATCGAATCCAAAGTAATTTGTTTCGAATACAAACAGAACTTAGGCACTACCAACGAAGCTATAGAACGAGCACTACCGACTAAGCCATTCAATCGTTTACCCAATGATGTTATGAATAATAGTGTTTATACTTTAAAAATAACATCGTTTGCATTCATTATTGTACTTTGTAGTAATTTAATAACATTATTTATGAACGATATGCGTTACACTGAGCTACATTTATTAGTCTTATGACGTTTTAACAGTTAAACAACATGTTATTATGTACCATTAATGCGAACGTTCAACAGGTAAAGCGTTTACTTACCTTACATCGTAAAGAATCTGAACATGAGTAAAGGCAACGTGAACACTGTAACCTATGCAATGTAACCTATACTCGTACCTACTATTTATTGTATTTGTATGTACCTTCGGATTGCAGCACTATGGAAGGATTAGACTATTTACATTACTAAGTATGCTAATTAAGTCCAAAGCTCATATTCCTAGGTAGGTACTGCTTATCTGTATTGATGTCTTGTGCTGAAGTCTTGTGTTGAGATTCACCATCTTTTGATGAGATATTGAGTACATACCTACTTTATAGTAGGTGAATACTTGATTTAATTCTAAATTCATAACGTTAAAGTTAGAATTGGGAATTCTCAACAATTTCAAACAGTCAAGGTTCCGGGAATTCCTGGGACATTATCTATGCGGCACTTGTAATGGAAAAGGGCAAATGCGCTCGCCACTGTCTACCATTGTTCCAAAACCGTAGTAAAGGGATAGCAAAACAACATGCATGTCATAGGACCAGATTAAGTATAACAAAATGGTTAAAAGTTATAAGTAAAATTTCAGTTTGTCAGTATTAGTGTATGTTCTTAATTTTGTGTTATCCATAACGCTATGAGTGTGTAGCGTTACTTATTTTCTCATTAATTCTCACATAAGTATAGGTACGTATAACGTCTACTGTACTGTAATAACTACTAGGGGTGACATCGTAAAAAATAATTGGAACTGTTTTTACGTTAATCAGTTCATTCCCCTAACATATACCTAGAAGTAAAACATAACTTAGAATTTATTAAAACTACAATCATATAACTAAATAGGTATGTGATAAAAAACCGTTTTCTTCGCACTCCGATGATGTATTAAGATCAACAAAGTTTGAATAATAAATACGCCTAAATCCCGTCCCTGTTTAAAACACAGACTAAATAATTTACATTCACAAGAATCAACCAATATTTTAGTCATTTTAATGTTAGGTGGGTTAGGTGTATAATCTTGTTTGCTGTGGTGCCTACTTATACCAATGCTGCTTAATGCGTTGTGAATTCCGTAACGTTGATACGCTGATAGAATAAAAGTAGGTATATTGGGTATACGAGTATACCTATTAGGTAAGTAATGTTCAAAACCACTTTCCTGGTTAGCTTAAAGTTCCGATGAAATGCACTGTAATTAACGTTAAACAAAGAAAAGTCGGATTGAATAGGAGCGTTGGATGTGGTGTTAGTGCTTTAAGTAGATATAAATGCCATTAATGTATTTCAAGATACTTATAAGTAAGTAAGTAATTAAAATAATTCACAATTTTCAAACAGAATATTTTTATTTTTATTAAAAAATAGCTATAAAATCTGTAAAGCTATATCTCTAGAGTAATTTTCAACATACTAGGATAAGATACGATGAAATAATAGGTACCTACTCAACTAGTTACATTTCGCTTTAGCCCAGTCATTATTGACATTCGAAATCGAAAATTTAAGTATAATTCCAAAAGTTTTCAAACTTCGGTCAAGTGAATGGTACATTGGGACGACAATAAATCTCATTTTGCAACCTTGTCCGCAGTCCGGAACATTGTTAAAATTGCAATTAAATTAATTTTTGCTGTATGGCCGTGAAAAAAATTCCAAAAGTTCTGCAAACTTGGGGAAGTTTTCGATATAATATTTCATATCACGTATTAAATTTGCAACCAATCTAAGTGTACGGAACATTTTTTGTTATTGAAAATTACCTAATGTTTTTTTTATTAAACTGAATGAAAACGTTCCAAAAGTTCTGCAAACTTGACACATATTATATCGGAAAAATATACTGAACGGTTGTATAAATTTGCAACCTTTTTCGTTGACCGGAACATGTTTATTTATAATTCTTTTTAATTCTTGGTCATTTTTTCGAGTAAGGTGGTCTCGGAATAATTACAAAAGTTTTGCAACTTGGTTGCAAACTTCGAAAACATCTATTCTGATGCATTTACAAATTTGCAACCTCATACGCGATCCGGAACTTTATGCAATTTGTGAAGGTGAAAAAATAAAAAAATTACATTTTTGCAAATGCATCAAAATAGATGTTTTCGAAGTTTGCAACCAAGTTGCAAAACTTTTGTAATTATTCCGAGACCACCTTACTCGAAAAAATGACCCTACGGAACCCTTCATGTGCGAGTCCGACTCGCACTTGGAAAAATTTTAGTAGATCGATGGTCAAAAGTTACTCTATATAAATTACAAGTGTTGTCTTGTAAATGATTGATGACCTGCAAAATATCATGCGAAATATGCAAATTTTAATATGTAGTAGGTACTTGCTATCAATATAAGTATTTCCGATATAAAAAATGACAAGTCAGTGTCTTGGTTTTATTAACTTTAGAAACCTGAAAATATTAATTAAGTAAAAATATCTACCTACATTGATAGCTAGGTATTTAGGCTTAAGAAGGTGCCTGTGAAAGGTTGACAGTACGTTTATAGGGACAAGAAATAATTAACTCGATAAAAAACACATGTAGAATGAATATATGGCCTATTCCGATCTAATACCAAAAAACTAATACCATTTGGTATTAGTTTATTATCCCAGTGAATTTTTATTCCGAACGAATACCATTCAAAAGAAGTACCTAATCTATTCCGAACGAATACCAAAACATAACTCTTAGTACAGTCACAGAAAACGTTTCTATTGCTATTTAATAAGTTATTATAATGATCGTAATTCAATCCAAAATTTTTATACACACATTTTTTCTTATGAAAGTGATTGCCAATTTTTTTACCCGCAAAAAAGCACATTTTTACTTATGGAGAATCACATGCAAATTTTTTTTACCACCAGAAAAGGTGAGCTCGTTCCTTTTGTTTAAAAATCCAAACCAACCAATCACAGTCAAGGGTTGAGCAAACGAAGCGCCTTAAGCGCTTTGATATTTTGCTTAATGAACATTAAGACAATCAAATAAGGTCTGTTTTTATACGAATCGTTATCCTTGCGCAAATAATTATTATTTATCTATTTAATGTTGATTTTTTTAAAACACATTAAATTGTAATGACTGTCATGCCAAAATTTGATATTTGTTTACAAAGTATAAAAGTAATTTCTTTTTGTCATAGTTGTTGATTGAAATTTTTACTATTATAATTATACTCGTATTTAATTGTAATTTTAATTTTTTGTGATAGTTTTTATTTCCTATTTTAAAGTTGAAAATGATGCCTACTGATTTGTTGGAAAAACTTTATTTTTATTTTTTAGGTATTTGTGCAATTATTTGTTACTACACTTGAACATGTTTAATAAGATTGATTTTGATTGAAATATACATTACTTAATATCACATTTCACAGCATTTTTATTACTGACTGTACCTTCATACCATTTTAATAATTTTTTGATTCGTTTATGACTGGTATTCGTTCGGAACAGAAATTCACTGGGATAATAAACTAATACCAGTGGTATTAGTTTTTTGGTATTAGATCGGAATAGGTCGAATATATCATAGTATACGAGTATATATATAAGTTTTATTTAAATATCGAGTGATTTGCGAAATTTCATCTCAGATGGTATTGTCTTTTTTTTGTACAGCAATCTCGTTTGCTGTCTTAAATCTGTGTAAAATTTACTCGACGTTTAAAAAATCCTATACAATTTCTAAAATTGCACATCCTGATTGATGTCTGCATCTTCTCGAATCTCGGTATTGAGCCGCTATGTTTCCCAAAGCGAACAAGTAAATTAAATACCTAACATCGATTAAAAATATACCGTTATTTATGAATTTTTTGAAAAAACTGGAGAAACCTATACCTACATCTACAAAGTATTCGGAAACTCAAAAGCAACAAGTAAGTACAGAGAGATTCACACAACTAACTTAATTCATTTAAAACTGTGACTTGTCATCTACTGCTATAAAATCGGTAACAATCGAAACGTCTTCCATGCCAACCGCATCACGACTCACGACCTTATCGTTATGCTATATAAAAAACATTTTACAAGACAGTTAAGACGTTGTTTTCCCACTGCCCAAAGGTTGACTGGCAGAGAATGCTTTTAGCATTAAGTCCGCCTTTTGCTCGTATACATTGTATGCTGCAAAGAAGCTTAAATAAATAAATAAATAAATAATTACCTATTATGTATAATGTAAAATGCACCATAGAGCCATGTTTCCTATAAAGTATAAAACATGCTTTCCTGGGTAGATGTGTGTTGCAGAACGCAAGGCGGCTATGTGAAAGTACCCAGAAATGGTAGGATTCTAGCTAGATATTAGTAAGTTATTCAAAATTATATAGTATGATATTTTATTTGTAAAAATAATATGACATAATGAATGCGAATGATTTAAATTTAAGTAGGTACCTATTTACTTTTAAGGATTAAAAAATATTGTGCAATATATCTACATATTTTACGTATCCGTTACATAAATAGCCATAGCTTAAGGTGAATAAAATCAACATCGAATTCAACATCAACGTTATTTGTTGCGAAATTTGACGAATGTAGGTATACCTAATAATAATAATATAAAACTGAAGAGTTTGTTTGTTTCAACGTGCTAATCTCAGGAACTACTGGTTCGTATAGAAAAATTCTTTAAGTGGTGAATAGCCTATTTATTGAGGAAAGTTTTAGGCTATATAATATTACGCTACAAACAACAGGACTGGAGCAACAAGTTTCCGTAAGCGCAGCGAGGGCGTTTATCTCAAAACCGCTTGAAGTAAGAAGACGAAATTTGGCAGGTTTGTTATTCTATAGTTAGTAGACGTCTGCTAAGAACGGATTGAACGAATTTTCTCATACACTTCCTATTAAAGGGTCAAATAGAGGTTGAAAGTTTGTATGAAAATCAGCCAAATTTACTTCCACGCGGGGGCAAAGCCGCGGACAACAGCTAGTAAAAAATAAGTGGGACGATAGGCATTGATTCGGCCAAGCTAACATAAGACCGTGAGAATCCTCCCCCATAGTTTGCAGTGATTGTCGAGCACTTAAAAACAAATGTATAAAATATGTTTGACCTTCTACAGCCACGAAAATGCGCTGCAAAGTTATAGCGATATTATTTTAATTTGCTCGCGGATTTACACTGTCATGAAGCTTGTGTCAAAGGCCTCTAGGTCATGTGTGTTCCAAGTGTTAGCTTTGTAGGAACCTACCGAATACCTTGCAAGCAGTTTAATGCGTTTTAGCACCTAATGTACGACTTATAAGAGATCAGTAATTATATCACAAAAAATGTCACACTAGCACGCGAGGGCGTGTCAAGGAACGTTTAGGATTGTGCAACAGACGTGTGAGATTGGAACGCATGTAACGGCCGTTGTTGTTCCGTGCATGCTAAATGAAATGGTATTACATAGGTGTTGTTTGCGTTTCACGTCCACAACCCAGTTTTTATTTTAAACAGTTTGGTTTCTAACCGAAATTAGAATTACTTCGGATTCACGTACCAACATTCTGTAAATTATACCCATGGACTACATTAATCCTTATATCTCCTTTCCTTATACAACGTGGTTACCACCATACAACAATGAATTTAATTTTATGCCTAATGATTACCTAAGACCCGAAAAAATTTTTTTTTCAATATTCAAAATTTCAACACGCTGTATCTATTTTTATTGTAATAGCAGAAGATTCACGGAGAATGTTTAGTTAAGCTGTTCTATTTTTTCCTGTATTTTTGTGCTATTTAGTTTGTTTGAAAAAAAAAACATTTTTCTAAATAAGATATTAGGCGTTTTTAACTAAATGTTATGTTCCTTGCATGAAGCAGGGATTGTGGTTTCATTTATTGTTGAATGGTGGTATCCACCTTGTATACATAAGTACAGTATGGAACTCAGGAACTCAAAAGCAAATTTCTTCGCACAAACTGTCTGAATAACTGACGAGACTGTGGGAAAAGTTTCTTACTGCTGGATTTCGCTGGGTTGTATCACAAAGTTTAATCACAATGATACTCAAGCATTTTGGTAAAGTTTTGACCTGCTAGCAATTATTCTACTTTAAAAATCGTGATTTAATGTTATAGGAAAGTGTTCGATCACAGTCTTATAGAAAAAGTAAGCGCAAATCCCCTGCGTAGGTACGTTTTGGTCGGAAACGGCTTAGATGTATTTGGTTTTATTGACGACGATAACTATGGGCGATAATAACCACTTTCCGTCACAAAGAGGTGTCTGCTTTCTTCTTTCAATAAGGAAGAGGTTAGTCACAACATTTGCCTTGAAAATGTGTTAACTTTGACAGTTTCCTTCACCAGCTTATCGGTTATTTTTTTGTGGGAAGAGACTTCATCCGTCGTAACATTGGATCAGTTATACAAAAGATAAAAGTGAGATAAGTGGGCATGGGACTAAGTGCTTAGCGCATTAGGTATTGATTGTTTGTCGTTATTGCAATAAATAATTTTATTCCAGTTTCAAATTTAATCAAATAGGAAAAACAACCTCTGTTAATATAAACTGAGGTAAACAGAATTTGTAAAATGCTTGATTATGATGTTAGCAAATCCTTCAGATGGGTAAGAACGTAAGCAAAATCTTCCGAAGTAAGGCGAGGGCGGGTTATATAGCATAGGTTTTTTTTTAAACTATGATTTAAATCTTTATAAACAACGAAAGGTCCCTCACTCAGGACAAAAAAAACTGCTTGACGTATAAACATGAAATTTGGCAGAAAGGTAGACGACCGCTAAGAACTTTTGTCATATTCCATAATTATTCATAATTCCATAAGAGATTTTGTCATATCAATACCCTAAGAGGGTATTCTTAGTGATGAAAATTTCTGTGAAAACCTATGCACATATTATGTAGTAAGTTTCATCTATTGACCTACAGGGAAATACTAAAGATAATTACATAATAGTATAATATTTTCATTAACATAACTTATTAAAGTGTGCAGGAAACTGATATGATAGCGATTTATTAGGTGGCTAAACAGGTACGTCAGCTAAGAATCGACTCTCTCCCTCGTTTCAAGGATATGAATGTCAGTTCTCTAATACAAGCCCGTCCTTAGTTTATCTACAAGGAAATTCGCATTTATATGTGAATAGTAAGTTATTATATTAATATTTATTTAGTACTAAATGATTCGTGACTTCGTGAGTGTTTGAAATCATTTTACGTAAGTATATAACGCATATTACCTACGTATAGTACGTGAGGTAAGCCGCGTTATATACGTAAAATATTAATTTATTTGTTTTTACAGGAAACAAACAGCTAAATATACAAATAGTTTAACAAATAGACACATGAAGGCCAATTAAGAGTTTCCACATGTTCCACAATATACGAGTATGTATATTGTGCAATAAAATAGTAATAGATTGAAAAACTATCCAGTTCTAAATATTGCAGGTAGAGAGTAGTAGTCTGGTTAGTAATTGTTAGTAAGAGTATTTTTTAATTCGGTCACACAAGTGCTGAGGAATGACCTTACCCTTGAGGAATGAGATGGTCGCGTCTAAAATACCTATGTAACCAGCTCCACACTTTCCTATCCGAATCTCAATTGTTCTTATAACAATTATTACACGGTAGGAATGGTACTTAGTATCCTGGCGAGCGGTGGTACTTAATGGGGTATGGTGATAGATTATCATGTGCAGAAAAAAATAGCTTTAATTTGAGCTATAAATGATGCAAATAACAGATGGGTGTAAACTTTCACCAGAATAGCACCTCTTTATGCCTGGCTGCCAACAGGTTGCGGCCATGTGCCTAATGGCACACCCGACTTATCAGGACCTCTAGGTGTATTGTGTATAACTTGATCTTGGAGTATATTTTATATAAATAACAGATGCATGTAAGTTCTCCCCAGAAAGTAATTTTTCTTTCGTTAATTAAACATAGATACTATTTTTCGATAGGCACACCAGGCAAACCATATTGTTCGTTGCCTAATTGTACCTACATAAAAAAATGATTTTAATCAAATACTCGATGCATGAAGCAAAAGTGTTATGGGATCTTGGACCAATAATAAATATATCTAATTTAAATGTACTAGTAAGGTAGGTGAGCGTTTAGTAAACGGTACCTAGCTACATACCTAATAAAGTGAATTACAAATAAGTATTGCCTACTGAATAGGCTTCATAGATTAAATCTAATTTAAATGTACAGTTTCATAATAAGTTAAAGTACTTGGGCTATCTTAGTGGAATGTAAGATACCAATGTACCTAGGTGGGTAGGTACTAATAACAAGAATGTAAAAAGGGTGTGTTCGAATAATAAAGTATTTACGAAACATTTCCACTCGCATTCTGCGTAGATAGTCTTTTAACTTTTAAGAATCTTTTGTCTTACGAGAAAAAGTTATTTTACAATAACATCGCTCCCTTGTAACGTGACAGAAACAGTAAACAAACGAATAAACACTACTACTTTTCGTACAACTTTCCGTAGGAGCTTCTTTTAGAAAGCTGTAGTAGTATGTAGACTATGATGCGCATATAAAAATAAAAATATAATAAATCTTCCTTTCACCTTCCTTATAAGACTGGTATAGAACGATTAAACAATTGGATCTCTTATTTAATAAAATTCATAATTTACATGACGCACTCTAAGAAACCTGAAATTTTTGCATAAATACCTTCACATCTGAAAGCATGAAAGCTTTACGATCTGTCGTAGCTGAATTAATATGGGTAATATTTTTGATGGTAGGTATATAAAAGTATACGCATATTTTCTGAATTTTGCACAATTGCCAGAGTGACAGTGAGTGTGAACAGTGAGTAGACCACAATATAGCCGACGACCTATTATATTTTGTGATTTTGTATCTATTCTGATGTAATCTTAGGCCGAGGCCGCATTACGGCTAAACCGCCGCGGTTTCTAACCGCGTAATTCTGTGATTCAAGGAAAGCCATACAAGCGGCCGCACTTGCGGTGCTCTCCCGCGACTGATAGTGTATGCGGTTCGGGCGGTTTCGCGGTTTGAGAGTTAACCGCTAATTTTGTAACTCAAGGGAACATAAGCAAGCGGCCGCATATGCGGTTTCCTCCCGCGACTGATTTTAAAACCGTGATTTTTTACAGATTTGTTCGCGGTTTGCCTAGGTACTTGTACCAGTAGTCGGCCTTTTCTGCATTTTATGTCGAATAATAATGTCATGGACAAAGGACCTACAGTGGTCTGGTAGGAAGGCTATGACGACCTAAAAAACTGTCAGAATGGCGCAACAACCTATGTCCAGCAATAGACGCAGAAAGGCGAATGGATGTTGATGATGATTTTTAATTAATCGTATTATATTGTCTTGGTTGGTTTACACTTTGAGACTGATTGTCGTGTAAGAAGCTGAGCAGTGGGTATAAGGCGGCCGAGTTCTGGATGTTGCAGGTTGATGACTGGAGAAAAATTACTTTTTTTTGGTTTAAATATTTTTCTTAGTTTCACTTAAAACGTTGAGAATTATTGATAACTGTTAACTGATTTATTAATACATTGGTTACCAAAATAGTACACGCGATCCAAATTAAGAAATCCTCTAAAGACTGACTACTGGGTCTTCTACCCTATATTGGAGCACACAAATTGACGCGGAAACCGCGAGCGGTTTCTGTCAAGGATTTAAAAATACTAAATAGGCCCTGCACTCCCGAAAAAAATATTTGCGCGTTATTCCTATGTGCATGAACTTGGCGCGCAGTTGAATTTGGTTGTTATATTAGAAAACGAAAAAAATACCTATTGATATCTCGCTTCTGCGTACCGTAAAAATTCTGTCACATTAACCATTTTAACAGAAGTAAGTACTGTTTTAGAAATAGTGAAAATAATTGATGACTCACTTATTTACTTAGGAAATGTGATTCCTTTGGACTTATTTGCGTTTATTCATTTATTAAAACACTTTTTGAAGGCACAGAAATCCATATTCTATATTTTTGAGGACGTAATTACTAAAAACAATTGAAATGTAAGTAACGCACACCATTCGCTGCTGCCTACAAAATACTACGACTTCATGTATGTGGTTTATGCATTCCAACTATGACACTTTCTCGTGCGCCTAAAATATGGTAGTCATATTTATTATTTTTATATCTTTGGCTTACAGAAAACAGACATGACAATGACAATATTAACCCCAGAATAGTCGCGCCTTTCCATGAAACGTGAATGATGGCGTGGGGAGCATTTTGTCGCCCATGTTCAAACATAATTTTTTTGCTAATTATAATTAAATAACTTTACAAAAAGAAGAAACTATAACGTAAACTATCAGAAAGTAATTAGTTACTTTCTGATATAGTTTTGTACTTAGTGGGATATAATATAGGTAAGTTATTTTCTTTCACTTTTTTTACTTTCAGCATAATGTTTACCTTAAACTACGTTAAAAATTAAATTATATAACTTAATAACAAAATGTAACATTTTCAATATCTACGATATAATATTATGTACTTGAGCATTATAGTCCTGCCTGCCACATAAACATACAATGTTCGTTGCATAGTAACTTTGTGTCTATTGCAACCTTTTTTGGTCCTTCTGTTTTTTGGATGGACATCCTTTCCTATACATGTTTAATATATACACACAGCCGTGGACGGCAAAATGTTCACAGCGCGAGCACTTTAGGGTCAATCTTCTGACGTCTGGTCAGCGAGAAGACAGAAACCATAGAGTACCTACCTACATAAACTGTCTTTTATGATGTTGAGTCATTGTTTGTAGTTCTCACTGTTTTGTATTTATTAAACAACTCTTACTATTATGGTCGCTAAAGCATCCAAATACTTATAGCTGATTAAATTACAAAAATAAGTTAATATGCATAAAATTTATAGTTTTCTAAATAAAAGATTATGCAAAGAAAGTGTGCCTATAATAATTATGGATATGAAAATTTTCATCTGATTCCCCATGACTGTCATTCATTGTTAATTTCAATAACTGTCAAGAACTGTAACTTAACAAGCAATTTTTTGGTAAGGTCAAATGGCTACATGTTTTGGCAAAGTTCGTATGAAGTTTAGGAATGGAGCATGTCTATATACTTTTTATCTCTATGGTCGCGGTTTTTATTCGTAGTGTGTGCGCTTTGCGCGGTTACGCGGTTCCGCGGTTTACAACCGCGTGAAAAAAACCGTAATGCGGCCTCGCACTTAAAAAGCTTTTTCAAGTAAATCGGAGCGACACGGAAGAATTGATGGACCTCCACAATTGCGTATATTTATTCAATGGAAGTCTTCTATAACTGCATTTACATATTAAATATACTAAGTAAAAATAGAACAGGTAATGTATTCATAGGGCGCATTCATGTAGAACGCTGGTTACCGGCGCTGATCTGCCAGCGCTTATCGGTATAGTCTAAGATCCGAATCTAAATCGACATTCATCGGGTTGATAAAAAAATCAAACACACTGATAGAAACTTTTTTGATAGTTAAAAATATTTGTTAATATCTAACAAATAATTTATTAGAGACCACTTTTTAGTGCTTAATAAATATTTCTTAGTATTTTAAAACATTTATTAATATGTAATAAATGAATATCAGATTTATTAAACACAAATCATGTAAAATACTAAGAAATATTTGTTTAATACTAAAGAGTGGTATAAACTAATAGGTATCTACTTATATTCTGTCCAGGATTTTTGTTGTCTACCCATTTTTAATATATTTTCTAATATACGAAATTTATTATAAAATTATTTTGATTCTCTTATCAACCCGATGAATGTCGATTTAGATTCGGATCATAGACTATACCGATAAGTGCTGACAGATAGGGACAGGGATGGGCAAATGGGAAAAACATATTTTATCGTATCGATATTTTCCAAATGTATCTCTAAAATTAAATTAAATGTATATGATATTTCGATATATCGATATTTCTTCCCAATATGCAATTATTATGCCCCTCTTACCGGGTCAAATTAGTTTGTGGCACTTTACCAACCAAACCAACAAGCAGTGTCATTGTCATAGACAAGTAGGTCATAGACTGTAATTTTTGTTTGTGTTTGAAGCAAAGAAACTAAACCCATATAGCCTACTGCATACCTACTCTTTTTCTAAATTTAAGAAATCGGATTGGTCAAATAGGTACATGATGCGATCCATGAGCAGACAGCAGAGCTTAAAATAAATAAATATTAAATATGAAAAAAATATCGATATTTTGATATATCGATATTTTTTACCCAAACGGCCCAAACCTACTGGCAGATCGGCGCCGGTAACCAGCGTTCTTTTTGAATGCGCCCATAGATTTGAGGCCCTGAGGCGGAGTACCTACTCTACGCTACGTTATTGAATTGTGAAGTGAATAATAATTGTGACCTATTAAAGTTGATTACTCGATCACTGGGACTTGGAAAAAGCATAATATAATCGTTTGTTATTTTCAATAACGGAATCGAGTCAGTTTGAACATGACAATACTTAGCTAGGACAGTAATTACCTAATCTGAATAATGTCTGTTGTTTCGAGGTGAACCAAAATGGTGTTAGTATTGGGGTCACTGGGTGACATTCATTATTACCTTCGTTAGACACGAGCCCTATCAATTGTAAATTGGAAGCTTGTACTTGATTACATTCGAATAAATTTCTCTAAGGTTATGGCTGACTTATGAAATTGTCATGTCTGTTACACACATAAAAATTAATGTCAAAATATTAACTTAATTTTTGGGTTATATAAATATATTAGAATATTAGAAGGGCCTATAGGAGAAGCAAGAATAGATAACCACCCATGACTTAAAAACACTCAATTTATTTTTTGTTTGAAAGGTGACATGATCGAGAGTGTTCTTAATCGTACTTAGGTATATCTATTCGTCGGTGAGGAAACGAGCCAATACGAACATACTTAGAATTGCTAATCTACTTATAAGTTTTTCTGGCCCGAGGCTTTTTTCTCAATGTTTTTATATGTTTCCCAAATGTTGGGAGAAGAAAAAGAAATAGGTACGTTCATATACGTTATATATAAATCCCCACATAATTAAAGGAATGAAACCTGAATGCAACACAGATTTCTTATTAATTAATGTTTCAAACATGGAGGATAGAACTAAGGAGAGTCATCTTATATGGGAGAAAAGTTGAAAAAGTGTCCAGTTGTATGCGCTAAATAACAGTTCCAAAATCCTCCACTGGTGGCGCTGGTGGATTCACAGGGTATGGTATGAATGTAGCAATCGTAGATGAATTGATTGAATTGAAGTATGCCGAGTTAAAAAATTTAATGTCATTATCGACTAAAGTAGCATGGAGGCATGGAGGATAATCCTCCATGATTCATACCATACCCTGTGAATCCACCAGCGCCACCAGTGGAGGATTTTGGAACTGTTATTTAGCGCATACAACTGGACACTTTTCATATACACAGATGACCCTCCTTAGTTCTATCCTCCATGGTTTCAAAGGAGCGTTTTCTACAGATTTTATTTTGAGGCGGTTACGAAAGCGCTCGTGTACCTACGCCTGCTAGCGTTCAACCGTCGACTACCCACTACTTACGCCCGAAGCTGCTTAATTCGATCGACCACTGCGGTGATTAAAATATGCCAATCTTTGCATCTTTCAAAAACCGTATTTGATAAATATGGTCATCATGACAACTTATTTCCACACCTTTCTTTATTTAGAATCACCCAAGAAATATTTGAAACCTTAACAAAATGTGTAGATGAATTTATCTCTTTTTATTAGAACAACTCACTCGTTCGATATTTTCTGTCTAGTTACACTACATCACTACAGTAATGCAAGGACCATTCCTATGCGGTAAAAATAATTGTGGCGGCCAAACTTCCGCATTTGAACCCTTCACAAAACACTGAACTAGCATTATACATAGTCGTAACCTACGAGTATCAAGTCCGAAATAAGATTCGGCCGTACGGCGCTCCCCTGACGCGGAGTCTGGAGCCACAGTTCCTCGAGGAAGTGGTTGCCGCTCTGTTGCCGCAGGGATCTGCAACCGAGCCCCCCCGTATGGCTCCGCCAGAGGAGGCTGGTGTCGGGGACCGGGAGGTAATCCCGGAAATAACCCGGGGCGAGTTTGGTGCAGCTGTAGGAAGATTGCGCACCAAAAATACCGCCCCGGGTCCCGATGGTGTTCCAGGTCGAGCTCTGGTCTCCGCACTGGATGCCACAAAAGTTCTGGAGGAGCGGCTGAGGGGGCTTTTGAATGCCTGTCTCGTGCAGGGAAAGTTTCCTATGGCGTGGAAAACGGGACGCCTAGTCCTGTTAAGGAAGGAGGGACGACCGGCGGATTCCCCGTCTGGCTACCGTCCGCTCGTTGTGCTCGATGAGGCTGGCAAGTTGCTGGAAAGAGTCATCTCTGACCGCCTTGTCGAGCACCTTGAGTGCGTTGGACCCAACTTAGCGGATGGCCAATACGGGTTCCGCTGGAAGAGGTCAACCATTCACGCCATTCTGAGAGTGAAGTCCCTGGCGCAGGATGCGGTCTCCCAGGGTGAGGTGGTCGTGGCGGTGTCTCTAGACATCGCCAACGCCTTTAACACCCTCCCCTGGCCTTGCATTATGGAGGCGCTCTCGTACCACGGGGTGCCATCCTACCTGCGCCGGCTCATCCGGGACTACCTCTCAGACAGGAGGATAATTTTCCCTGCTCAAGACGGATGGAGGCAGCATGTAATGACGCGCGGTGTTCCACAGGGTTCTGTCTTAGGACCGCTTCTGTGGAACATCGGCTACGACTGGGTACTGCGGGCGGCTAGTCTTCCGGGAGTAGTCGTCGTGTGTTATGCTGACGACACACTCGTGACCGCCCGCGGTGCCACATTCCGTGATGCGTCATTGCTGGGCGTAGGACCGTCGAGGCAGTCCGTCCAGTCTTAGGCCAATGGCTGGCAAGGCGGCACGGCCCGCTGACGTTCCGCTTGACACAGGTATTGTCCGGGCATGGTTGCTTCGGAGGGTATCTGTGTCGAATTCCGGGTCGCGAACCGACTGCTGCCTGCCATCACTGTGACGGATGCCAGGACGAGGACGCCCAGCACGTCTTGGACTGCCCAGCCTGGGCGGAAGACCGCGCGGAGTTACGCGCGGTCGTGGGGGACGACCTTTCGCTGCCGACCGTGGTAAAACACATGGCCGGCAGTGAGACGTCGTGGAAAGCGGTGCAGGCCTTTGCGGAGAGCGTAATGCTCCGCAAAGAGGCGGCGGAAAGAGAGCGAGAGGCTACCTCAGACCTCGCTATCCGCCGCCGGCGCCCAGGGGGTAGAAGGCGGGCCTACGGCCTGCACCACTTGCCCCCGTAACAACAGCCGGTTGGGCGGCGGATACGGGAATCCGTCGTCCGACTTAACGGCCCGGGTTGAAAGGCGCGCCGGTGTCGAGCGCGCCTTTACCCTAGCAGGACGCCGATGGATTGCCGGCCGCTCCAACCCTCTCATCAAGGAGAGGGGCTAGAGAGCGCGCCGTGCCTAGGCCGCCAAGGCCGTGCTGAGTCCGCCACTACAGCGGCCACCGCGCTGGGACAGTGCAATGGAGCGAGAGTAGCATACTGTCCCGGCACCAAAGCGGTAGGCGTCGACACCGTGTGCTTTTAGTGGGTTCGAGTCCCACATACCTGTCCGGCTTCCCGTGGCCGGATAGGATAGACGAGACAAGGGTCTTTCCACACGTTAAAAACAAAAATGTCGGTATATTGCGCCAACATAATAAATGTATTACTTATGTATAGATGAGTACAAAGGTAATTGTTATCCTATTATCAGTCATAATCATTTTATCCCTTAGGTAATTGTCCACTGTCCTGTTAGGGCCAACTCCTCTCTCAATGTATAACTATATCTAACCGTAGAGAACAAGGTTTCATTTTGTTCACAATTTGATTTGATAGTGGTGCTAACCTTATGGATTAAGACCGATTTCATAAAATCCATAAACTTAGTTTTTATTACTAACGCCTCACATAAGACGAAGAAGATTCAGCCGTGGGAAATAAATATAACAGAATGTAAACATATACGTTGGCAAATAGTGCACTGCTATAAATAACTATCATTATGTAACTCATTGCGTGAATTATATTCGTATAAATACTCTTACATTTTTTCCAATCATGAAATAATTACTAAAACTAGTTTTTGTTCCGGTTTCGAGGATAATGTCATACTTACCTACTGATCAATCACAACTACTTAAATAAATAATATTATGTATACAGCGATAAGTAACAATTAAAATATTTAAAAAAAAACTTGATTGTAAACTGTCTTTCGTAAAATTTAAAAGTGAGTAATTAATTACAAACAAATTTTACATAGTTGTAAAAATAATAATATTATGTAGTACATTTCTAAATACATACATTATGATTAAAGAATGCACTTATTAAAGTATCAATGTGCGTTATTATTTTTATCTTACTTAACACATCACATATTACAATACCAATTTTATTAACCGACTTCAAAAAAGAAGGAGGTTCTCAATTCGACCGTATATAGGTATGCTTTTTTTTATGTTTGTTCAGCGATTTTTTCGTCGTTTATGGGCCGATTTTGATAATTCTTTTTTTGTTGTAAAGTAGATATGCGCAGTGGGATCCTTTTAAAAGGATCACCAGGATCTGATGATGGCATCTCGGAGAAATCGAGGGCAACTTTCGAAAATTGCATGGACGACTAGTGTGTTTGTTCATGTTATCATAAGCACATTAAAGCGCTACCATTTCAAGAAGGTCTGGAGTCGATCTGATGAAGCCGAAAGACAGTCGAGGGAACTCCTCAACGATTTACTGCAGTTATCTAGTGTTTGGGCTTGATTAATTTGTAGTGACGAGAACTTTACACGTACATGTTGAATTGAGCGCCATCTGGCGAGTAGTTTTTGTGTTATCTCTACTTATCAAGGTTGAAGTCGGTTTTTTTTTGTAAAAAGCAATTATCTAAAAAGCATAAATAAACAATGATTTTAAGAAAATTAATGAAACTATCATAATATATTCAAATGTCTCCACTCTCAATGTCTGGGATATAGAGCGTAGGTAACGTGAACAGATCTGATGTTCCGCATTTAATGGGACAGTCCCACTGGTGATCCGAACGAGGTCCCTGGGATGCAAAAATGTCAGACTTCAACGTAATATTGAAGACAAATTCAGATGAATGCGCAAATAAATGCGCCTGTAAATAGCGAATAGTAAATTTTAAAAGCAGAGTTTCGCTAGCAAGGTTCATAATGTAACACGCTAACTAACACTTTCATTAAAGGTTAATTTTACGTATAGTTTGTAGTTAGTATGCGTAGCAGTAAAGTATATTTAACCGACTTCAAAAAAGAAGGAGGTTCTCAATTCGACCGTATATATGCTTTTTTTTATGTACGTTCAGCGATTATTTCGTCGTTTATGGGCCGATTTTGATAATTCTTTTTTTGTTGTAAAGTAGATATGCGCAGTGGGGTCCCCTGATAAGGACACCAGGATCTGATGATGGCATCTCAGAGAAATCGAGGGGAACTTTCGAAAATTGTATGGACAACTAGTGTGTTTGTTCATGTTATCATAAGTACATTAGAGCGCTACCATCTCATGAAAATCTGAAGTCGATCTGATGAAGCCGAAAGACAGTCGAGGGAACTCCTCAACGATTTACTGCAGTTATCTAATGTTTGGGCTTGATTAATTTGTAGTGACGAGAACTTTACACTTACATGTTGAATTGAGCGCCATCTGGCGAGTAGTTTTTGAGTTATCTCTACTATATCAAGATTGAAGTCGGTTATTTTTTTTTTTTTTGTAAAAAGCAATTATTTAAGGAACCTCTAGGCGTTCAACTGGTTGATTGTCATTGATGGTTTAAATTAATACAGATAAATTAATTATTGATTACAATCTGATAAGGCTGTAATACTATGATACGATACTATATTGCAATGAATATGTAAATGTAAAATGTAATAATTGTTACCTATTTCATAATGTTGTTAGTAGTATTATTGTAATATTATCCGGACAATTTTGGTCCATTATTTTTAATGCGTAAAGCATAAAAACTATGTAAGTAGTTCTGATACAAGAAACAAATAACACAGCATTGTGCAGTAAACGATTACTGCGCCTGAAACTATGAAATAGTTGAAGTTTATGATGCCAGAGTATAGCATTATCGAATTCGTAGCAATGCTACAACTTTACGTAGAGGTACTACATAGAGTGTCGCTACTACGCGTAACGGAACAGTTACTGTTAGGGAAATTTTAGGAGTTATAATTTTTTGGTTCTTATATTTGGTTATTATAGTATGTTTGGAAGTTAAATTAACCTATTTTATATTGAAAATTAAATGGTTTTATCGCTGGGTCCTTATGACGACATTGCTAATTGAGAAAATTATATTAAACTAGCTGAGCCCGCAAACGTTGTTATGCCATATAAATTATTTCTAGGAAAATGACTATTAAAAAATAGGGGTTGGTGATAAAAGATTGAAAATTTAGTGTTGTATGTATTTTTAATGCCACATTATAGAAAAATAAAAACAAAAAATTTTGTCCAAAAATAAAAAAAATGTTAAGGGTGACATTAATGATAAAATATGCAAAAAAATATTAAATTACTTTGGTATAAATGACGTTTTAAGACGCTAAAAATAGTAAAAATAATTTTTCGCCCTTGTTCTTTAAAAACATTTCTTATATCCAGATATCAGACAAGATGTTTTTTTTTTCTATGAAAGTTTGTGGTTCAAAAAACATGAATATGAATATGAAAAGACTTGCGTGCCATTAATTATTATTACTACATTTATTATTAAATGTTCCTACCTAATACATAATTATTAGGTATTATAAGTCCACAACAACCTTCGATTGGTGCGCCTGTAAGAAGTAAATAGTAAACAGTTTGATCGGCTCATGCCGCACGTCCGATAACTTTACTTTTTCCACACTTGCTAGGTTTAACGATACAATCACTACTATTAAAAAATAAGGCGTTTAACATTGTTAATATTGAGTATTCTCTAATGGCAATTAGAACTTCTTAAAGTTAAAAAATCAGGAAAGATGCCTTAATTGGCTCCTTAATGGCCTACTTCAATGAACGGACCTTTCGTGAAGTTTCGTGTTTGGTGGTAAGTCATTACTGAGGAGGCCTAGAACATAATCCACCACGCTACTTCGATGTGTATAGGTTTGAAGTTAATAAAAGAAGGTTTCATCCAGAACAAAAAAGAGTTTGCAAACATGAAGAGACCGAACTAATTGTTGATAGTAATAATAATTTTGAGCACTACGTTACTTCAAACAGCTTTTTTATAAAATGTAAATGTAATATGATGCTTATTATGTTGTTTTGGGAACTAAACATTCGGATATCTTAGACGCTCGGGGCGAGATTACCATCACTCTGGCTAACTACCGTGAACCAAATGCTTTAAATGACCTTGTGATACTATTTGAAGGGTATTTGGGCAGGCGTTATTTACAAACAACGTTTGCTGTCGCTGTTCTTAAATAGAACCTAACATCGTTGAAGGTTCATCAAAAGTTTCTCTCGTATCTTCGGTAAAAGTAATGAAGTCATTTCACTTAACATCCGGTTGTTATATAGGTACATTTATTACATAACTAGATACCCGCCCTCGCTTCGCTTCTTAGCAGGAATAAGTAGGGAACCACATTTGGTAATAGGCGTGGTTCTTCAAACTGATTTTACTGTTGTATTTATTAACTGATTTTACAAACAAATAGTTAAGTTAAGCTTGCCACAATATATTAGTGATATCCGCACCCTAATCGGCTAAGTCATTTCTGAGATAAGCACAAAACACAAAAAATATCGAATAAATGGTGGATGTGAGTCTTCAAACGGACGTAACTTTTTTATTTATGAATCAATCGAAATAAAACAAACGCTATAATTTAAGTAAACCCTACCATGGTACATAAGTGGGAACTGCACCCAGTGGTTGAGCCGTTTCTGGGTTACCTACCTAAGTTGAACATGATCACAGACAATTAAAAAAAACAATTTGTATTCTATTGCGTTAATAAAGACATCCTGTAATAGTTTTTCACATAACACACATAACTTTCATGTACAGAAATCGTCCAGTTACAGATTTATCATTTTGTAGGTATACCTACTCCCATGATTTTATTGAAAAATTGTGAGACATGTAAATTATTATTTTTATTGTAGAGTATTTCTGCAAAATTTCACGTAAATTAATCAATGTTTAACAAAATTTCAATAATGACTATTTAATTTAAAAAAATTAAAAGAATTTCTCTAATGATTATTTAATTAAACTTAACTAAAACTCCAAATACCAATTTTCATGACTTTAACTGCAAAACTGACTGACTTTCATACAAAAGTATTTCCTTTTTTCTACTATAAGGGTAGACGTAGAATTTTCAAAAATCCCATCTTATTGGTCCCCTAGGCCATAACAGAAACTTATTGTCAAAATTTCAGAACTGTAGCATCAGCAGATCCGGCTGTGCGTTGATGAATCAGTCATAAAAAAGGTCTTCTAAACAAAAAAATATAATGATTAACCTGATGAATTGAATTACAGATAGGCAAAATGTAAACATGACAAGCAATTTTCGGGAAAAGTAGTTACACTGGGTTTGCGTGTGATATCGATTTGTTTTTAATTATCATCATCATCTTAATCCATCATGGCCCACTTATTGAGCACGGGTCTCTTCTCAGAATGAGAAGGTTAAGGCCATAGTCCATCACGTTGGCCAAGTGCGGATTGGCGGACTTTACACACCTTTGAATTTTGCGAACTTTCCGACATGCAGGTTTCCTCACGATGTTTTCCTTCATCGTTTGTAAAAATCAGAGGTGCGTGCGTGCCTCGAGATACGAACTCGGACCCTCCAAATAAGAGGCCGAATTCATGTTTTTAATTATATTTCACATAAAATCCAGCTTTCCACTCTTGTAATTGAAGTATATTGCTGACTGTCGGCGAGAATTCATAATGATATAGGTATGCTTACAAGGTAAATTGAACTGTGAGCATTGGTAGTTAATTTGATTCCAGCGGAAGTGGCAATTCCATATTTCTGGCGACTCAAGCGTTCATGGCGGAAGAATATCCGTGCCTGCAGAATTCAGATGCATCGCAACGCAACATTCGTAATCCGTGATCAAAATGAAATATTGGGAAAATGCTCTAGATAGATCAAAATTGTAGTCTGTAATCTTGGTTCTATTTTGACCATCTCTTGTTTGAAAGTACTTTTCTGCGATGCAATTTAATTCTGCAATTCAATTACACGAACCAATAACTAATTTTTAAAATTGATAAGTGTTAAGAGTACAAACAATTCGCGCAACTGCTGCAACGCAACGAGCATGCAGCACCATCTTTCTGTTCCCGTCCATAACAACTGTGACCGACCCAGAACGAGACTCAAATGGGCTCTCAGATAGTCCGGTTAGCAGATGGTTTTAGAACATTGATGGATTAGTTTGTTAGTAAGGACTGGAATAGAGGCTATTAGTAGATAGTAGGATAGTTAGTCTTGTTAGTTGATAATAGTAACGGTGTAGTTAGTAATTATTAGTAACAGTTTCGTTCTTAGTCGTCACATATGTGTTGCTAGTAGCTACTTGTTACCTTTGAGGACTGAGAGGTCGCTTCTAAGTATTGTGACAACCTCCGTAAAATAATTTCCGTTTAGAATTCGTATAAATCTCTTAGGTACATTTATCTGCGAGATATACTTAGAAAAACAAATTTGAGTGTAACAAATACCATAGTACATATAATATTTCATTTATTTCCTTGACAAGTCATGATTACAGTTCCTTAAGATAATTTTATAACGTTAATAGTATGCGTGGTTTTTGGTTACGTAATAAATCTTCATAAATACCTCAATTCATTTACTCGTAACATGGAATGTTTATTTTACGGATTAGCTAAGAGATTTCCCAAAATAATCAGTTTGACATAATTGCAAAATATGGTATTTCTTTGCACCGCAAATTGTTAACTTCAATAAGGCTCACCACATATGAAGTCATGTTAAATATTGATGTAGAGTTAAGAAACATCAAATCCAAATGTACTAATTTCATAATAAGTAGAATAACAGTCGATTTAGGTACCTACTATAAAAGCTAGTCACAGTAATAACATTATTAAGCAACAGTCAGATCGAAGTTAGTCTTATTATTTAATAGTTTATGTTGCAAACCGCGTCAAATATTCTGTTATTGGCAAATAGTTTGAAAGTGTCGCTAAAGAACTGACATAATTTTGACCGAATAATTTAAGTAATGCAAGTGCTAACTGAGTAGATAATGTAAAATAAACATTTATTATGAAGCGCTTTGATTTGAAATTGGTAAAAATCTGACATCTGTTATTAATTATTAAGCAGTAACGTGCTCCCAACTTTTTATCGAATATAGATATACATATAAGTATAGATATACCAAATGTACTTATACATTATACTTTAATACCTATGTACTTGAGTGTCCGAAAATATGGAATTGCCACTATCCACTAAAAACAAAATTACGTATGCTGATGCACAAGTTCAATTTAGCTTGTAAGTACTTAAGGCATTTTAAATTCTCGTTGTCAATCTAAAATTTCCTTTTATCTTATCGGCAGAAAGCAGCCATGCTATCGAACGCGAACAGACTATAGGTATAAGTATAAACTTAACTCCCCTTGATTCATAGTTTTTGCTTAGTTCCAATGCATAGAAAAACAGTTAGTTGCTCAAGATCAAGAAAATGGTGATAGCCTTAAGTAATTCTTAAATAATTAGGCTTCCTACGAGAATGGTGCGGGTAGGGCAAATACTTCTGACTATTCGGATAATCTATATCTATAAAACTCAAAGGTGACTGACTGACTGACTTATATAGTGATCTATCAACGCACAGCCCTAACCACTGAACGGATCGGGCTGAAATTTTGCATGCAGATAGCCACTACGATGTAGACATCCACTAAGAAAGGATTTTTCAAAATTCATCCCCTAAAGGAGTGAAATAGGGGGTGAAGCTTAAACGAATTCCACGCGGGCGAAGCTGCGGGCATAAGCTAGTTAAGTATAACGGCGAAGGGAAACATCAAGAAGGAAAACTCAAAGGGGTGTGAAGCCTACCAAACCGCACTTGACCAGCGTAGTGGTCTATAATCTTAACCTTCTCATTTGTGAGTCAAGATGGGTTTAGATGATGATTGTGCTCAAGATCTATCGGAGATCCATTTACAAGGATTCATGCAAAAATAAAATAAAAGATGAAAATAAAGCTGGTGTCAGGATAGTTTTTTTATACAAGGTGGATACCATCATACAACAATTTTAAATGAAACCACGAGCCCTGCTTCATGCAAGGAACATATTACATTTAGTAAAAAACGCCTAACATCTTAATTACAAAAATGTTTTTTTCAAACAAACTAAATAGACAAAAATACAGGAAAAAATAGAACATCCTATCTAAACATCGGTCACTCAAATTTCAAATTTGACAAGAGCGACAACAATCTTCTGCTATTACAATAATAATAATAGATACAGCATGTTGAAATTTTGAATATTGAAAAAATATTGCTGTGGCTAAAGTAAAAGAGGTATATTGATTGAAATTTTTTTTGGGGGCTTAGGTAATCATTAGGTACATAAAATTAAATTTATTGTTGTATGGTGGTAACCACGTTGTATAAGTCTCGATTCAATTAGATACGAACGTAAAAAATACAAAAATATCTTGTAGAAACACTAAGTATTCATGATTGTGTAACGTAAACGTTTGTTTCTTATGATCCCGTTTTCCTCTGAAAGTAATAATATATGTCCCGATTCCTTTACTGTGACTCATTTAATTCCCGATCATTTATGTAGACGGGTAACTTCTGCTACGTCGGTAGAGGGCTTCTCCGAATGTCACGTTACAAGTAGGTGAGTAATGACATACAATATGTATTTATGTGAATATTTATGGCTAGCCTTTGTCAAGGCAGAGCGGGGTTTTACAGCACTCTTGGTCTGTCATCGATTGCCTAATCTCTGTTGCACTGAAGAACTTTTTTTCTGGAAACTTATTGAAATACACTTGGCTCTATGCTCTGACAGTTAGTATATAAACCACAAAGTCACCATAAATTTTTACTGGATAAACCGATTGGATTGATTTTTTTTATTCGAAAGCTCATGCTCGTCGTCTGATCCCATAATTTGAGTGACACGGATAATTTTTGAATTATCTCTCCTTATCAATTTTGAAGTCTATTATGATTTTGTCAAAAGTAAATTACTTTAAAAGTAGAGAAGATTGGTAGACTCAAGGATCGAATTATATGGAGATGAATGTACTTTGTGGGCACATTAAGTCGGGAGCGGAAGAAAAGACAGTTGAAATCTCAAAAATTCTTGGCAGTCGTTGGCACGGCACACACACGAAGAACATTGTAAGGACAACGAATTAAAAAAAAAATATAGAGTTCATTATATTAAAAGATTTATTTATTTATTTATTTAACACTTTATTGCTTGCACACCAAAAATACAATATACATACAAAATCACAAGAAGATTGAAACTTGAAGAAAGATTTGTACTATCCATAAAGTTTTCATAGCGCAGAGTTCAAAAATATCGTTTTCAGTCCATATAAATTCGCTCTTTACCCTATATTAAAAATATTAATTTACTTTTTTCATGGAATTTAGATATAGTAACCGAGCATGCAGCACCGACCTTCCGCTGCCGCTCATGAAAACTGTAACTGGCCTTGAATAAGTCTCAACACCAAAACGGCAAAGGGCAAAGGCATTTATCTAGTGCATTGAGTAAAATAGGTATGCAAATTATTCTATCCATTTGGCTGCAATCCATTAGTGGCCCACTACTGAGCACGGATCTCTCCTCATTATTGAGGAGGCCTAGAGCATACTCTACCACGCTGCTCTACTGCGGATTGTTGGAGGGGTTAGTGGCCAACCCATGTCAGAAGTTTTGAGGCCGCCCGAAGGCCTCCGACATGGCTTAACGACTGTTATCTATCGATAACAACCGATCCGATTCTATCCATTCAATATTAATTAAATAAATGATGATTTATTAACTGAAACATAAAAGTTCTCAACCCCTTTCGAAGTTCGATCGACTTTGTCCTAATTAGAGAAAACTATTTTCCTCTTCCCCATAAATGTGCATTCATTGTTGCTTCACATCCAATGTTTCGATATTTGACAGTAAAATTTTCAAATTTATTAAATTTTATCCACTTCCGGATTCAGAACCGGAAGTGAAAAGGAAGTTAACAACATAAGTAAAGGCCAAGGTCTACTATGTTAAGGTCACCTTTTTCTGCTTCATTATTTAGATAAAAGACAATTTTCAATATATCTACTGCTAAAAGCAATTCAGAGCAACAGTGTTGTTTTCTTCCGCCTAAAATAAATTATACTATTAATCATCTCAGACCTTTTTATGTCTGTCAGCGTCTTCGAAGCTTTTAAATGATTAGATCCACTAGGGTCATACTTGTCCAGTAAAATGTACACATGTAAGCATCTATAAATAAATAAATAAATAAACGCTAACACACTCATACCCCCGCAGTAGGTTACTAGGTACCTGTGTCGCGGGTGGCATGGACTACACATATAACACATTACAATAAATTACACCCATGACCCGAGTACAAATATTTATCTGCCACATAAATATCTGCCCCGGCCGGGAATCGAACCCGGGACCCCTCGCGTTGCAGGCAGGGTCGCTACCAACTAGGCTACAGGGTCGTCGCTATATCTATAAAATGCTTGCTATTATGTTGTCCAATAGATGGCGCTACTAGTCGAGTTTTACATTTTGAAAATATAAATAAAAATTATTGATACGAGTTTCTGTTCATTATATTATTACTGTTGTCATATTTATTCGCATCTATTACTAGGTAGGTAACTAAGGGCACGTACCCTTATTTTCATTCGTAAACATGTCTCGGAAATCGGAAAATTGTAACCAACAACACTCAAAAACTTGTTATTGCTGTAACTATATGTATATGTTACCGGAAATGTATGAAATCTAGGAATTGTATACATTTCCTAGGAAATTTATACAATTCCTAAGCTCTTTAGGAAATGTGTAAAATATTGTTTTAAAAATTATTTAATTCATACATTTCCTAGGAAATGTACACATTTCCTAGGAATTGTATACAATTCCGATATCGTATTAGGAAATGTGTATGTCGTGGCTACATCGTAGATTTGTTAACTTCAAATGGTCGCATTTCATGAAATGAGCAACTCAGTTTGTCCAGACCGTTAAATCGTCTACGTTTGGTTATCCACGTTTGGCCAAATCGTAAAAACGCAGAATATAGGGCATAATTTCGAACCGTGACGTCTCCGGCGCTGCGGAAGGTGCAGCCCCTTCGCCCTTGCGTAACAAAGCACAGACACCCACGCTCGCCTGCGCAGCTTCGGCTTGCTGGTCGCCTTCGGCGACCAGCCTCAGCCGCTCCGGCTCGCCCGGGTGTCTGCGTTTTGTTAAAGCGGGCGGGGGCTGCCCTCCCTCCGCGCCTCCGGGTTCTAAAAAAAACTCTAGGGGTAGGACATACAAGACTACGTGGAGTAGGGGTAGGCTAATTCGGTTCTGTAGCCAATTCGACCTACCTACACCTTGAAGAATTTGACTGAGGAGTAATGGAAATGAGTATTCATTGTTTTACACAATAATATTTTTGATTAAGGCACTCGGTGAGACAATCTGGTAAAAATCATAACGTAAAATATAATATCTTCATATTATCTATCCCGCGTACCCATTAAAATCTTGATCTATAATCTTAATGTACTACATTTCCGATTGCTATTTAGGAAATGTATAAATTTCCTAGGAAATGTGTCCAATATAATTTACTAGCTTTTGCCCGCGGCTTCGCCCGCGTGGAATTCGTTTATATCGCGAACCGGGGAAGTGGGGGAGAAAGTACGTCATCAACTATCTTCCTGGGAAAATTCATCAAAATCGTTGTTTTCATACAAACTTTCATCCCCTATTTCAAGCCTTTAGGGGTTGATTTTTAAAAAAAAATTAGCCTATGTGTGACTCTGGGTCTTCAAATATTTTCATTCCGAATTTCATCCAAATCGGACTGGTGGTTTAGTCGTGAAAACGTCACAGACAGACTTTCGCATTTATAATACTATATGTGTGTGCCCGCTACTTCGTACGCGCAGGAGTTTATTCCGCGTAACTCCAGATCCCGCGGGATTTCCAGGAAGACAGACTTGTTAGTTTTATATTAATGTTTGTTTAGAAGCTATTTATACCCCATACGCGAAGAAGGTTTTCCCGCGTAAATTCCGATCCCGCGGGATTTCTGAAAATATCCTATATGTTAATCTAAGTTGCCCTCTTTGTGTGTGCCCGCTACTTCGTACGCGCAGGAGTTTATTCCGCGTAACTCCAGATCCCGCGGGATTTCCGGGAAGACAGACTTGTTAGTTTTATATTAATGTTTGTTAGTTTTATATTAATGTTTGTTTAGAAGCTATTTATACCCCATACGCGAAGAAGGTTTTTCCGCGTAAATTCCGATCCCGCGGGATTTCTGGGATAAAAAATATCCTATATGTTAATCTAAGTTGCCCTCTATGCGTGTGCCCGCTACTTCGTACGCGCAGGAGTTTATTCCGCGTAACTCCAGATCCCGCGGGATTTCCGGGAAGACAGACTTGTTAGTTTTATATTAATGTTTGTTAGTTTTATATTAATGTTTGTTTAGAAGCTATTTATACCCCATACGTGAAGAAGGTTTTCCCGCGTAAATTCCGATCCCGCGGGATTTCTGGGATAAAAAATATCCTATATGTTAATCTAAGTTGCCCTCTATGTGTGTGCCAAATTTCATGAAAATCGGTTCAGTAGTTTTTGCGTGAAGGAGTAACAAAGCTATTTATACCCCATACGTGAAGAAGGTTTTCCCGCGTAAATTCCGATCCCGCGGGATTTCTGGGATAAAAAATATCCTATATGTTAATCTAAGTTGCCCTCTATGTGTGTGCCAAATTTCATGAAAATCGGTTCAGTAGTTTTTGCGTGAAGGAGTAACAAACAAACAAACAAACAAATACACAAACTTTCACATTTATAATATTATATATTAAATATTAATTAATAATAGGATTTCACACATTTCCTGGCGATTTTAGGAATTGTATACATTTCCTAGGAATTGTATACAATGACGGATTTAACACATTTCCGTTAACATATATACTTAATTGAATCAAGAGTTATATATGTTACCGTTAATTTGCGTAAATCAGATAGAATGCACATTAACGAGGTATTCTGCAGATTATCTGGCTGAGTCAGTTAAAGTGGAAAAATTATAATTGAGTTCATACATTAACTAGTTAATCTGCAGACTTCCTAGCTAATCTGCAGACTAACGACCATGCATACGGTAAAGTCTATAAAATAGGTTCTTGTCTGAACGTCAATTGTTAAAAACGAGTAACATTGAAACATACACACGAAATAATAAAAATTGAGTTGATTTTGGATATAAAACAATTAATACTCATTTCCATTAATACTCAGTCAAATTATTCAAGGTAGGTAGGTCGAATTGGTTACAGAACCGAATTAGCCTACCCCTACTCCACGTAGTCTTGTATGCCCTACCCCTAGAGTGTTTTTTAGAACCCGGAGGCGCGGAGGGAGGGCAGCCCCCGCCCGCTGTAACAAAACGCAGACACTCGGGCGAGCCGGAGCGGTTGAGGCTGGTCGCCGAAGGCGACCAGCAAGCCGAAGCTGCGCAGGCGAGCGTGGGTATCTGTGCTTTGTTACGCAAGGGCGAAGGGGCTGCACCTTCCGCAGCGCCGGAGACGTCACGGTTCGAAGTTATGCCCTATTTTCCGCATTTTTACGATTCGACCAAATCTCGATCGATCGGCCAGATCGATCATTCCATGATGTGAGCAAATCTGCGATGTGGCCACGACATCAACAACAAATTGGTACTCAGGTAGCCAGTCTTCCGCAATTTAACGATGTACCATCCGTTACTGTGCAGACTAACTGGGTAAAGTGCAAATAAGACCTTTTTTTACACTTTAACGTATCGTATCAGTGTATCTGCAGATTACCTAGTTAATGTGCACATTAACTTATTATGCATTTTAACGGTAACATATACATTCCGGAACTACATTATTACTTTGCAACTATCCGCGAGCAAACTCGTATGTAGGTAGGTATATGGTGTATACTTTCATGCAAATCTATCTCTGCCTTCATTAACACTCTATGTAAGTATATATAATTTCCACATTGAGTTGTAACTTATAATTTATCTTTAAAAGTAAATTTATTGCAGCATGCAATTATAAAATGTTAATTTATATTTATCGTAAGATACAAGACAAACAGCAAAAAGGTGACATCCTTGATGATGTTATTGTTTTTTCTGATGCACTCTTTAAATAAATATTTCCGGACTTCCTTTTAGATAGCGATCTGTCATATATGGAAAAGATTAGTCCGATACGACGCCCCTGCATTAGCATTGATATATGACAGAGAAGTTTAATTAGATAATCCATGGGTGATTTACACGGAGCGTGGCAATGAGCGCGACCCGGCCTGCGCCGGCGCTGCCTTCAGTACAGTTTCGTTGCGGACTAGTGCTACACACGCAGCACTCGCCATTTTCAGACCGGATATTCTTCGCGACCGTTTTCACATATGAACTTTGGGTTCGATCGATTACGATAAATAGATCGGGAAAGTTTAAGTCGTTCAAACTCATAAGTGCACACATGGGCGAAGTTCATAAAATTACTACACTTCCAGACATAATGCGAAAGTGCTTCAAGATGGGTCTCTTTAAAAGTAAGTGAAAATATCCTTCCTCCCGTGACTAGTGTCCGATTTTATTTTTATATAGAGGATCCACGTCGTTTGAATTTTTTAAATTGCAACATGTAGAGAACAATAACGAGTGAAATATTTAGTGTATGCAATTACTCATTTGCATATTTTAAATTATTTACGCTGATGATCTGTTGTTACACAGTTACACTGTATAAACATCTGTCTAAATAAAAAATGAGAAATAAGAACTATTGATATACATTATAAGAATCGATTTTAAAAATTACATATTCGTGTTTCAGGTATTAAATAATTAAAAGCTATACGAATGTAAAATAATATACGAAAATATATCTTGCATGGGTACAATCCAGTGTTAGGTGGTTATTGCTACCCTCAGTGCTGGTAACAACATAGTTCGTTCAAAATAGCAACAAGCTTCACGCTAGAATTAGTTGATATCATAATCTCTCGACGTCGCTTGTTTAATCATCTAACCAGAAAATAAAAATATTACATTAACAATATTTCATCGTGAAATAATAAGTAGTACAATTAAATATACAGAAAGATAACAAGGAAGTCCGATTAGGTACAAATAGTTAGGAAATCAGGCTCCTCCCGATTTCGCGCAGACATTCTAATGTTTTACGATCATAACTATGTTGTTAAGTATTATAAAAATTCATAAATTCTACTTCAATACTTTCTAAAAGTACTTTTTAAGACAATGTAAATCTTATCAATGAGACAAGAGAACTCTGTAAACAACTGTTACAATAGCAATATTCCACAAGTGCTGGCACGGAATTACAGCATTAACGATAATCACAGGATCTTTCTGCAACCTGCTCCATAAAACCAGTTATTTATACATATTGTGTATAAGAAATAGTCTGAGTGTAATATGTACTAATAACTTCAGTAAGCATCTTATAAAACATTATGCGGTTACTACATTCTCGACCTGCGAAATATGTAGATTCGCAATACCTACACTTCGCGCGTTTCATGTCCGGTTTCTTGTTGTTTCCGGAGATACAATGCAACTACAAAAATTATGAATAACAAAGTAACATCGTATGAGGATTACTAATTTTATTTTAATTGCAATATTATTCATTGTACTATGTTATATTTCTATGGGAATCGAACTTTATCTACTTGTAGATAGTTTTTGGACTAAGCATTTCGTTATAAAATCACAACTTTTTTTGCAAACATTTGTCTACACAGCTAATCCCGGTCTGTTGATAAATGTGATAATACCAAATAAAAAAAATAACAAAAAAATGTTTTGATTGATTAAAACAAAGGTAACAAAAACAGGTCGCAAGGGCCCCTGTATTGGGTTGAAATCCCGTATTACTGGGTACCCCGCTCATCCACCAAGGCGAAACATCATATTTTGGTTGTATCCCATCTGGCCCGGTGACTTGGCCCGGCGCCGGGCCACATTTAACCAATTTTAATAAAATTACACAACTTTTTACTTAGACTAGTTATATGTGTGTATGCGTGTAGTGTATGTATGTGTGTGTGTGTGTGTGTGTGTGTGTGTGTGTGTGTGTGTGTGTGTGTGGGTTTATGTGTGTGTGTGGGTGTATGTGTGTGTGCGTTTGAGTGTGTGTGTTTTCAAGCCAATATATTTACTTTATTTTAATATTATAATTTATTATTTATCTATGTAGCAATTGTTCAGTTTCTTCATAATTTAAGGATAGTAAAAATGTTGTTGTTACTTTTTTAAATTTATTTAAAGTTAATGGGTAAATATTGATTCTGCTATCAACGGCGTTGTACAATAGCGCAGACTGACATGAATATTGTTTTTTCTTAAATTTGGTTGAAAAGGTAGGAATTTGATAAACTTTAGGTCTTCTACGTATGTTTTGCTGCGATTTATATGGTAGCTGGCAATGAAGCTTTTGAACAGAACGCAATACATAATTATAAGTCATAATTATAACTGTCGGGTGGTTAGTATGTTGTAAGATTTATGTAAGTCGAAGGTCGGGAAACGTATAGGTTTACAAAACATGACTTTAAGAAGAGCTCGTAGAGCTCTTTCCAAGGTTAACAAGTGTGTTTTTGCTGCTCCACCCCATAATTACTAGAATGCAATAGCCTAATATAGATTGCGCTAGGGCTTTGTACCTATGTGGTTGTTAAGATCTTTTGATTTGCTACTTGTCTCAGTTTTTTGAATACCCACATAAGTTTCCTCATCCTATCACTAATGTTACGTATGTGATGTTTCCAGGACAGGTTCTGTTCAATATTAATTCCGAGATATTTAATGTTAGTTACTCTTGTTATTGGGTCACACGTACAGTTAGTCAAATTTGGGTCTATACATGTATGTACTTTTAAATCAAATCCATTATGGGGCAAAGTATTTTTACGGATAGAAAAAGGTATATATTTAGTTTTGATTGTATTCAAGGTTAATAAATTAGTTCTTAAATAATTTGAAACGTGAAAAAGACCCTCCTCCACTACAACATTCAACTTATCCCAAGATTCGACATTAAAAATTCTCAGATGCCTCTCCTCGCCTGATAAGATATACCTAGCATACTGCATCGTAGCATTCGTAGCCTATATATCTTCGATTGACGATAAACTACTACCTGTTTACAAAATAGTGTTTAAGTAATTCACCGGAAACGTAAAGTCCAGTCTGTAATACAACAAGTTGCATAACAACACTGCATCTTAAGTGAAGGGTATTAAGGGCAGTGATTTTGAATGATATTTTATTAGCAATATTCAATGGTTGCAAGAAATACGAAGGAAAATATTATGGCTATAACCTTGTTACATAAAATAGGCCCAGGTGAAAACGATTCGAATGTACCTACATCAATCGTTGGACGAAAACAAAAGGGTGATCAACTTCTATTGATAATCCCGCAGCTCATTTAGTAGTCTTCCTGCCTGACGGACCCCGAAATCAATTCCCGGTCGTGACTCAAATTTATGTGATATATAAATATTTTTTTGTTTTCTGGACGTTTGTTTGTGAATTCGTATTTACCTTGTCCATGCCTCCCGTAACACATCGAGTCCTAGGGTGGAGGCGTGACGTTTATTTTTCTACGTGGAGTTGATAAGTTTTTTTTAATATAAATATACCAAACAACAACCAAAAAACTTGGTCAAATTAAAAATAATTTATCTGAATTAAAATCAAGAAAAAAATATCTACTAAGTATACGTCATTTGAGATTATCTTACTTGTATTGACTTTAACATGCAACATTATCAATAATAGTTAAAGACAACTGAAAAAGATCTGATCTGCTGTGGCGTCGATATGTTCTCTGAACGATAAGTGACGACGATTGACTTCAAGACCGTAATCTGATATGACAAATGTTGATCACGACAATTAAAACGACAATAAGAAACTGTAAACAATTCGCCAGTACCTTTTTCAAGGTCCTTTTAAAATAAATGTTTAAGTTAAATATCGAAATTCCTTTTTCGTTACATTTGCATCTTTTATCATTAATTGGGCCAGTTTTTTGTTATCCTTGCTTGTAGGTACATTTTCATTTCTGATTAATTAGCTTTAAATATTAATGCTTAATGGTAACGGTTTTATCAAATATATGTAGTTAGGTAATACAATCTACCTTTGTATAATTTAACTGTGTTATAAAAAATTAGACCATTAAGAAATAGGACCAAACACGAATACGGCGTAATCTTTAAGTAACAATGCCAAATACCTAACATATAAATATAATAATTATGGTACTAGGTAAAGACAAAATTAGCAATAATTTCATTACAAGGTTTACGAAGTAATATATTATAGCAGGTAATAAAATATCAAGACAAATGCGAATTTTTTGCCCTCAATCAGTTTTGATTGAAGGGATATGTAATTGACATTTACGAATACCTACATAGCTACCTACTACCTCCCAATATCTACCGTTTGATATTGCTTGGTTAAATGTACACAGTCCGGTATTACCATATTTACTTTTTTCTTAATTTGTGACACATGCTAAGTCTATGACCGACGGTACCTACATATTCACCTACAGGTCGCTTGTCTACACTTTATTGGGGTGTTTAAAAAAATATATAAAATTAAATGTAATTTCATTCGATATAATTTAACAGTTTTTATAATACAAAATAGTACCTTCAACAAATACCTTCCTTAAACTTAGTTCATTAAATTTTTTATTAGCTCTTTTATCAGCTCAAAGCCGCCTGTATTGCAGACAAAAAGTTAAAAACAAATTAAATCGGTATGCAAAAGGCCTAAAACAAGCGATTGTTCTTGCTCAACAACAATTTATCTTAGTACTTAATAGAGGTATTTAGGTTACCAACGAGTTGTAAAGATATACTTAATGCGTAGGTATACCTACATACAATATATTTACTCTTAATATTACGTGATTGATCGAGCTAAGCTCAGATTGTGGCTGTAAAAAAATAAATGTATTTTATTTAATTTAAATGAATATCGGTTTAGGGATAGATATGTAAATTAGTAATGACTTTGAGACGTTTTTCTCCAACTTGACCACCTGTTAGACAGTTCTAGATCTCGCACGCTTTTTACAACATTGCATGCGTAGGTATTTCATATGAATTGTCCCTTGCTTCGGTGAAGGAAAACACCAACATAAAACTTGCACAATTGTGAGTTCTTCATACCATTAAAGATGTGAAAATGGCAATAAAATACGCCAACTTGCATTTGTACAACATGCCTGGTGTAGCATTGGCTTTATTCCCTTAATCTGAAAGGACATCGAAAGCCAACAGTTACAGTAATGACTTAGGTATTACCAAATATCCACTAGTAGTGAATTAGTTAGCCTTCGCATTTTGAATGCAACTGACCTAGTTTTGTGAGGAGCATAACCAAGTTCAATTTAAATTCTAATTCCTACGGATTCATTTGACGTGGTTGTATAGACAGGCAAATATTAATTTTGAAGGTAAATCCGTCCACTTATGAGAAATACCGATGACCGCCAATTTGACACTTTTGAATTTGGAACAAATCAATTGTGAAGTGTTTCAATTTGTTTTGTCACGTTGTATTATAATTATATATATATTATTGTATAATATTAATATATATATTAATATATAATATTATATAGGCTTATTAGGCTAAGCGTCCACAGGTCGGTATCGTACGCATCGGACGCACCGCATTAAACGGATCGTAGTATTCTTTGTATAGAAAATCATACAAGTGCGTCCACTGATCCGCATCGTACGGATCGTACTTTCTATACAAACTGCGATACTGCGATGCGTCCGATGCGTAGGTACGATACCGATCTGTGGACGCTTAGCTTTACACCTTCCTAAATTTAGTCATCTAAATCAGGAGGCTACTACAACCGAATTCGAAACATCACACGTCAGTCGTTTCGTTTAAGAAAATTGTATTGTATGAAACTGACGTGTGAGGTTTCGAAATCGAACTTCGTACGTTGTTAGTAGTTCGGATTTCGTAGAAGCCCTCCAGATTTAGGTGACTAAATTTAGGATGGTGTAATAAGCCTATTAGTTCCAATTAACTGAATAATAATTGTGATTATCGTTCAAAATCTGTATTGTTTCATTGTTTCCTTTTCTTCAGTAGGGTCATCTCGACAAAGGACACTAAAAACTTGTCTACCTCCAATATTTAAATGTCATTGTCTATATCGGTGTTTTACCAAATTACTTATCGATATTGGAAACGTGAAACTTCGCATAAAAATGATTTATTACAATTGCTAATTATAACTCCGTTAACGTTTGCGTTTAACGAACGCCAAAATCATTTTGAACTGTGAATTTCATCGACAATTTTGTAAACAGTTCTTGTGAACTGCACATACACATATTGGAAGTGCTTAGTTAATTTTTTTTAACAACTTACAGTATTGTGTACATTTACATGCAGCCAGACATAAATAGCCTGTAAATTGTTCGACTAATGAACTATGAGTGAAGACGATAAAATAGAGTCAGATGCATAGAATGTCGCATTGCTTCAATCAAATTAATAAATTAAAGTTTCTAGGAAATACTTGGTGCTAAGTAGCAGTAATGATACTGGAATATAAATAACATCCTTTCGTATGTAAATACATGTATTAAATCTAGCTGCTATAGTAGAAGTAGTTAAAGGTTTGTTACGAAAGAAAGCAAAAAGAGGTGTCATCATTCGATTTTCAATTTTTGTATTCAAAAAGATCTGTAAATTTATCGACCCACATTTAAATCCTAGTTGCTTCTTGCACAGGTTCTTGATTATACTCAAGAGACATCGACACAGAGCTCATCATGACATCACCTGCAGAACCCCACCACGATATCCCTTATAATAAATTAAGTAGGCTTACAATTTATATGTTACGAAACATACTCGTCATACACTTCTTGATACTACTTAAAGTTAATGTTCATTTATTTCTTTCCTGTCTCAATAATTGTATCAGTGCGTCATCTATTTAGACCTTGTGTCATCTTAAACCTGATATCACGCAAAGCTCCAGTTGAGTTAATTGACCAACATGCACGGTTACTTCTATACTAGTTGTGAAAAATGCATTCTAGTAAGAGATAAAATACTCACTAACATACTTAAATAGTTATCGTATTATTTAATAGCACCAATTATTGTAGTAGCACCATTACAAAAATATCTAAAAATGCTTCCTTTAAAGTATTAGATGTAGGAAGGTAATTTTACTGTTATTAACAATCGTCGATTTGAAAGGACAAAATCGATTCATTAAATAGGTGAAAAAATTAAAATAAGCGGCCTCGCTTTGCAATGGAAAATCTAAGCCTTTCTCGCTTACCCGCATCCGAAAACCTACATTTTTTATGAAGTAATTTAAATAAAACGAACTTTAAAGCAAACCCACACTTACGACAATATATAGGTAAGTGAATCTATCTAAAACATTCTGAGTAAAGTGAGTTAAGTCTAAAACATTCTGTGAGAATAAATGCATTCACAAACTATGTTATACGAAATAAAGTTCATATTTCAATGCCTTCCTACTAGGTGATCCAGGGTAGAGTCGGAGTTTGGATTGTGTAACGCAGGACTTCATTACGTTCTGAACTCGGGTTTCCTCTCAAGGGTTAAACTTAAAGTTGACGTCACTAGCAAATCTTGTATTGGAAGATTTGTCAATGCTGTCTCACAATTCGTCGCAATGTTTTCCTTTACTAAGGTGACCGTTCCACGCCTATTATCTTTTGACTCTTTTCTTATAAGTCGTGTCGTTCTCGTAGACATACCTACATTGAAATGTATTTCTGAATAGATGAATAATGATGGTAATCATTGTCGCTTGACGAAAATAATTATTCTTTTAATATTTGCTGTTTTCTTCAGGTTAGAATTGTTATAGAAAAATACGGTAACAGAGTAGTGAATTTTAATTTGCCGGTTGAACTGGTCACATCGGGTCGGGCGAGTCTGACTAGAGCAATCAGAGCAACTCACGGTTCGTTGCCGGCCACTTTATACCTACTATTCACTGCATTTCTTTATATAAATGAATGAAACTACCTTGTGTATAAAAAATCTTATGGTCTGAAAGTCCCTACCCGAGCCCCATACCTACTCAAGAGCTATTCAACTAAAGTTCTAACACAGTTTGCTAACTGACGCACCATCGTACAGTCAGCGTCATATAGTACGTAGCAGTCATGATTACCAAATACTTGGAAACATTCATTATGACCATTAAGAACGGCTCAACCAAAGCGATCAAATTGTTCAGACCATCTACCGTGTACAAATATATCGGAGCACTCACAACACCGAAAAAAAAAGTATGAAGCAACCAAAGTATTCAAAAATATGTAGCACCCAAGTAGCCAAAAGTATAGCAACACATAATAAAAATGGACTTTAAATGACATGCGATAAAGTTCATTGTGCATCATTTCTTCCGATAAGTAAATTGATTAATTCAATGTCAAGTGCAAGTCATGTATGTCAAATGAAGTGGTGCTTCAATGCTTGCTTTGATATATTTGATACAAAAGCCATCACATCCATAGAGATATTACAATAGAGTGGGTGAGCCATACCCATACATTGCAATCGCCCCCGGTTAGAAAGAGAAACAACGATAACGGTAATTACCTATCTCTCTCCAATCCCGATGATCCAGAAAGAGAAAGGTGATTACTAAAGATTTCGTCTCTTTTTATCCAAAAGACGCTCTGAAGCCTGGCTTCTGCCCTCTATTGTAATATCTCTATGATCACATCGGATACAGTTATGCATCAATAGATATTATTTCAAACTTGCCTTAGTATTAAACTTGACATTGATTTGAATTATAGATATTGACATACAATGATAGATAATAGAACGACATGCCAATAACATTAGGTTTAGTTTATTGTAGTTTATTTTTCTAATGTTCCATATTTTTGAACGCTTTGAATGCTTGGATACCATTGACGAGATGACTGTAACTATGTTTATGGTGTTATGACTGACCCGATGTATATGACATTTTAAACGTCTCGGCCATTTGAGCGACTATATTGTTGTCAACAATAAGGAAACTTTGCTTGTACCGATATTATCGACTTTTTGGTTGCGTCTATTTATTTGAATACCCTGATTGTCTCTAACTATTTGACGCTGACTGTACAAGTCTGGAGCTCAGTGTTACTCTATATCGATGGGTCCTATGTATATGGGCCAAACTAGCAATTTGGCGATTTTGACTTTTTTGTGGGTAACGCATCTTATCGATATAATGAATCATGTGAGCTATTAAAAAAAAAGATTTTAGCATAGAAACACGATTTTTTTAATACTATAGAGTCTATATTGGTCACAGTTGCCATGGGCGTCAGCGGAAGTGTGATGCTGTATGCTCGTTTGCGATGTTAATACCGCAAAAAAGATATTTAAAAAAATAAAAAATAAACGAATACCTACATAGGAGAAGAATATTTATTGAATCTTATTTGTTTCAAATAACAGGAAATAAAGCTTACTATAGTAGAAACGCGCTAGCTATGCGTTCCTGAAGTCTGTCAATTCATCATGACTAGTGATGTACAATAAAGAGGCTTTGGGCAAAACGTCACACTCGGAAAACGTCTCATGGGACGTTTCGCTCCCGTAATTTTTTGACTGGGTCGATTGGTCCCAGAAATTCAAAATTAAATTATATAGTCGGCAGAAAAATCTACATACGTGTGTAAGATATTTTCACTATAAATATTAAGGTTAGCTTCTATTTGATAATAAAAAGAAATTGAAATACAGTACTTAATATAAATTATTTTTAAATAATTATACAATGACTAATACAAATGCCATAATATCTGTTTTAATTAGAATTTAGCTTTTAGCTTTAAAAAATTAAATTAAATCAAAGGACAAAAACGTCCCGTGGGACGTTTTCAGAGTGGGACGTTTTGCCCAAAGCCTCATTATGTCTCATCACTACAAAAACAAAAAGTTGATATGACATGAATATAACCTTGAACGAGCGCCGTTTGACGTGGTTTTCTTTTAAAAGGTATTTGTTTTTATATTTGTTATTTAAGTAATTGTAATACTTTTAGCCCAAGATTAATACGACTATTGTAAGTTGGCATAATTATTCGATTTAATGTTTGATTTCAATGTTATCACTCGTTAATAAGGCAATTAAAAGATATTAAAAAATTGACAATTAATTTGTACGCCAGTTCAAAGTTACATCGCCCAGTCGAATGACAGACTTCAGGAACGCAAAGCTAGCGCGTTTCTACTATAACAACACATGAAGGTTCATCCTCAGGGCAGAGGAAATAGAAGTTGCAATTTAATGGACCCGTAGGCCTTGGCGGTCGGTAGTGACCCTTCTGATGAGTGACTGGCCTTGGGTTTGATTCCCAACCAGGTTGACAAACGAGCAAATGGATGGATAAGTATTTCATAAAGTCTTAATCTCACGGAAAGCCCAACCACCAAACCAAATACATAGCTCAATGTTAATTATGAACCAAACATTTATTGTTCATTTAATAGAGTAGACATACTAATAATTATACTACCAAAATACAAACAGTTCATACGCAGCTCCGTAAAAATTTCAAAGAAATACATTTTTAAATCATTCAAGAAAAAATTACGAATTATAATTATAAATATATCTACGAGTAAATACTACTTTGTTATCATACAGATTATGATATTATGAAAAATAAGAACTGTAAAGATAAAGTGATGTAAGAACTACAAAGAAATTTACTTACATAATATAATGAGAAAACACAGTTAATCTTTATGGCCCAGACAGATTTACATAGTTGTTCATACATCCTCAAAATTTGAATACAATAGCGTAAAATAAGGAAAATGAATATCAAATACTTATCAATAGGTAGGCAAGTTTTCCTCTTGAAGGATTAGGTGTTTATTTGGTTTTGGTTATTTAAATAAAATAGTGAAGTGCAAAGTGCTTTAATATTGCAGTTTTAAAAATTCATTAGTACCTACAAGCCTTTGCCAGCTGTTTCACCCAAGTGAGTGTCAATAACGTCTAAATAGGTGCCTGTAGAGAATGTGTGGAAAATTTAATGCACCATTGTAAGAAAAGTTCGAATGGTCAACTGATGGTGCCGGCCTTATTTGTTGTTATAACAAGCAAACTAAAAGTAGAGTCTTACGATAAAAATTTAACCTTCTCCCCTTTTCACCCAGTTAAGGTGTAACTTCCGGATTTAAAAATGCATATACGTTTTTTACAAGGTTAAGTCATTATATGCGCCAAATTTCATTAAAATCGGTCAGGTATTTTCGTGGTTTAGGCGTTGAAGCTTAACAGAGTAACGTTACTTTCGCATTTATAATGTTAGCAGGGATAACTTTATGTCAATACCTAGCTAACTTTATTGTAATCTGTAATTTTGATTATTGTTTACATTTTGGCCATTTCTTTTTGTTATCGATCTTAAGCTTTCCTTTATTCGGTTTTTATATGAGTTACACAAACGTAACGAGGACATTACTGAATTGTTTTTTACATGTTAGGCAGAGATAATCGCACGCCCTGCGAAGGTGTCAAGATCGTTTAGTACAAGTGTAATTACAATATTACAAGGCAAAACATTCTACCGCACATAAATTATTATAATCTCATTTTGCGCGATAGATCACGAATTGTCTCTTTATAAACAGAAGAAATCAACACAAGCTTTAATTAACATATTTATTTAATTGATTTATTAATACCTACAACTTTTTATTGTACACCTAGGTAATATATAAGTAGAATAGTAATAGGTAATATATAGAAAGTTGACATTGGCTGTCTTATCGCTAGATAAAGATCTCTTCCAGACAACCTTATGATGGGGACATAATTTTCGAAACCCGGCAAAATAATCTGAACAATGCGTGCAAATCATTCAAATTTTATTATCTACATTAATCTTAAAGGAAAACCTTCTATCTGTTGATTTCACGGTTTTCTATAATTCTCAAGGTTGTTGGAAATCTGCCAACTCGAAATGATCCTAACTTAAAGTAGACTTACCTACATACAGAGTAGTAAAAATTTGATCACCAACAATCAACTTCAAAGAATTCACTAATAGCTTACTTCAAATTAAACCTTAAGCTGATACGAAAGAAGAAAATACATATTGTTATTGTTTAAGTTTTGACCGATGTTACAAAATTTGTTCTTACGTTCTTAGCGGACGTCCATTAGGGAATATAATCCAGTTTTCTTAAAATTCATTACCGATCTTCAAAGGCGAGGATGCCTCTGATTAGCCTGCAAAGCCATAACTTCGTCAATCCTACGTAGGAAGAAGCCAAGACATACATAGCGCAGATGGAGTGTTTTGGGACCTGTAGAGTGACTTTGTGAGTCTAATGCGATACTTATCCTCTACACCTATGAAATTATACGATTACCTAGCTAACTACAATGTCTATTAATAAAACAATCGCTTGACAAAACCATATGTCAATTCTTCGCATATGTCTAGGTATTTAAATGAGTGACCTCGTTCAAGAGCAGCCGTTGACCTTATTTAAGGTTATGTTGTCAGTTTAAGATTTAATACACTTCCTGAAAGCTACATGTAGGTAGATCAATTAATGTTGGTCATACAGGTACATGTACCTAAAACGATTTAACTAGAATAACGGGCCACGGTGACCTATGCAGTAGGTACAACCTAGAGCCCAATAACTTAATAAGCAATCATAATCATAATACAATCGATTGTTTATCTGTTCACCTATTAGAGAGTAAAGTAAATAATGTTTAACCATCCTAGTCTAACCGCCAACGTTTTATTTAATGTGTATTCTGCAAATTGAGATTTCATCAAAACATTTACATATTGTTTCTTATCCGGAACTAAATTAGATATAACCTTTTATGTACATACAAGGAAAGCGTTTAGTCTGTCGTATTAGTATACGAACCTTATATATACACAAGGAAAGCATCTTTAAACATAGTAACAATTTGTCGCTTCGCGTGTTCTCGACAAGGCCAAGTTTGTGTAATATTCCTTATAAGTATTGGCTTTTCTTCATTTTTCCTTTGAACAACGCACTTAACTTTTTTTGGTAGCAAGAAGTATTTCTTAAGCGGAAATGATTTCCTTTGAGAAGGTTTATTGCGGTCATTTCTTTTTATCTTCTTTCACAAGATATAATAATAATAGCTCGCATTAGCTTAGCATCTTGTCTTTTTTTTGGAATGTTTAAGGAGGCTTGAATATACCTATATCTGATATCCCTAATTTTATGTGAATTGGTAGTTTCCCATTGGGATCGTAACCCATCCGTTGCCCCTGGGATTAAGAAGAATTAAAATACTAGACTAGACTAATGACGAAAAAGATAATAGGTATTGTAATAAATCTTCAACATGAACAAAGAGTTCATCAACCTCTCAAGTGAAATTTAAAGTTTTCTGCGAAAGGCTTCCATTAAAGCATAAAATGACAATTAAAAAAATGTGGATAAATTTTTGAAATATATTGTAAAACTACCTCACCTTAGCCTACTTTCTAATCTCTAGTTGATTACTATCGGATCCTATCTACGATTATGTTACGTTTTGTATCAAAATCGATGAACGTAAGTGCTAGATAATTTCATTCACGTTGAAGCATAATTATCATGTGTTTCTTAACTCAACATCCGCTCATAGGTAATGTTCACTTCTAACTACCTTGTAACCGTTATTATCAGCAATAATTTCTAAAATGGCCTTCCCCTTATCTGTAAAGGGGCGAATAAATCAATATTCATCATATAACACAAATAAGGTAATTCACTGAAACGATCGAAGCATTACCAAAATTTCAAAGGAGAAAGTCTAGGTACTGCATTGCTCCAATTAGTAGAATTCACAGACCTTTAAGGACTTTATGAAAAAACAAATGTTATTCCTTTTACAGTCATATATTTTCTTCTTCATCTTTCTTCGTCAAGGCAAATAAAAATAACTCCTAATACATTAGAAAAAAAATTAATGGCATTACAGAGATTATTATTATAAATATCACTGTTTTAAAGGTTTATTTGCCATTATTTCAGTACACTGTCTATTAGGTAGGTATACATACACACATGCGTTTATAGTATAACGCATTAATTACAATTATTCTTATGTATCGTTATTACTATCACAGTGCGTGGCCTTTCAGAAAGTCGGTTATCGCTCAATAACCCAAGATAGGGGTTTTAATATTGTCCTGTAAACAATGCCAACACTCGAGTTAAAAAAGGTTGCGGACGCTTACTAGGTGAAATGAAGATATAAAATATAATTTAAAAGGTGTTTACAATAACTCGCGAATGTAATGAGTTTAATAATTTATAATCATTCACTTTGCTATTCTAAGTCGATTTCTTTATGTAAAATTAAAGTTGATTTGTTATGTAGGTACCTAACTCATATTTTAATATCCATCGGTGGCAAGAACAACCGGTAACAATAGTCATTGGTTGACTATGTATGTACTTATGTATTTGCAAATAAATACCTAAGAGTTTGTAAGTGTTTGAAGCGTTCATAGCCCGGCAACTTGCGTAAATCCTAAATGATAGACCGAGTAAGAGTTAAGCAACGGTTGCGCGGTTGCTATTTGGTTGTGTGACTGCTAGCAGAAAACATTTTTGAGCGTCTCCGTGCTTCGGAGGGCACGAAAGCAGTCTGTGTGTATCTCTCGTCCGTCCGTACCACTCCATCACCAATCCACACTGTACCAGTTTAATGGGCTAATCTCTATATCTACTCAATGATAACGAGACATTCTTTCTCACTAATAGGCCTTTAATGGGTTATTAGCACTTATAGCCAATATTTTCTAGCAGGTAAAAATTCACCAAGAACTTATAAATAACAAAAGCCATATAATTTTTACAACGATTAAAAAGATTGCAATTCTCCTTCAAGTTACGCTTGGTCTTGAAAGATATTCATAAATATTTTAGAGGTAGGTGTTGCATGTACATTAAATGTTATTATATATTCATTAAATCTGCATGTTTGTGCAATCAAATGCTTGTTAAGGTTACTGGTTACTTCAGAAACGTAAACTATATTATATTTACATCTACACCTCAATCTAGATCTGCAATATCGAATACATTCATTGGGAAGGTGTCAATCAATCTCTTGTAAACGCAAGTTTTCCTTTATAGAGACAAAAATTTCAAGTCTCCCGACAATAAAGCCTCTCAGGCATAACTATACCTTATGATATTTTTATGTAGGTCTGTATGACCTAATTACGGAGTTTGTTCGTACCCGGACTGCCCTTTCACTTGTCCCCGTCTATATTTTGACATTTAAGTAGTCAAACGAATCAGTTATTATTAAAATATTTAGATCAAATACCATTTGAAATGATACAGGTATCTGTATCTTGAATTCATCATTTCCTGTAATATAAGTTAACGACCTTACATTAAAGCTACGAGTATTACTTACAAAGGATTTCTTGCGCAAAAAAAGATTATTCAGCCATAACAAAACGTAATATTTTACATCCTGTAACTATAAACCATAACATGGGCGCGGACCTATCAAATTATTAATTTAATAATAGTAACATAATATAATCTTTCGAGTTGATATTTTTTACCTTGGACTAGTTGGCGGTAAGTGATCACTTTACACCATAAAAAAACTTCAGAAAAGTAAAGGGAAGACTGATGTGTTGTGAGACAATAAGGATGCGAAGAACAAACAGGTATTATGATGATGTTTCTACAGACCGTTTTTTCAGACTTGCCTTAAATAGTAGGTAAACAAATCACTGAGTTTTCTAAACATTACATTTCCACACAGACTCGTCAAACAACCTACAATTAAATCTGTCCAACCTACAATTAATCTACCTTTAGGGTCATTTCATTTATTTAGCAAATTAAAACTGATTTGCACAGATGAAATATTTCAACAAGAACTTGACATGTCTGACATTTGCAGATGACAGATGAGAAAGATGAATCGATTTGTTGCATTGGTTTTAGTTTATTAGGTAATCAATATTAAATCAATTAATAAAATGAAATACGTTGAAATATAATTAATTTACTAAATATAAATAAAGATTAAAATAATATTTAGTGAGACATTCACTTATACATATTAAAATAAATTATAGATATTTGTTACATTCGAATAATATCGTTGAGTACAATCGATATCGATATATTATGATTCGATACAAGAAATTATCTTATCGACTTTGATATGACGTTCCTAGTCGGCCATATTTGTTTACTACTTAAAGCAAGTCTGAAAAAACAGGCTTTACATTATACCCGTACTATTATTGTATTATTACCAAATGTTTTACAACTCACCTGGTTTGATGCCAGAAGCCAAGAAATCGGTTCCAACAAAATGTTTCTCTTATCGGGTAGGTCACTACTCACTATGACTTGAGTTCATTCAAAAAGTCAGCTTAGCCTTGTAATACACACTGCGGCACTCACACCAAAACGACTTTTGTGTTCTAAATAATAAAAAATAAATGAAGCTTTGTGTTCCAAAAAATAAAGTTTAAATTTGTTCTAGTTCAAACTGACAGTCAACATAGGGCATTCTATTGGTTTCGATGTATGCTTAAGCTGAATTTTGCCGGCTTCACGCTTTTGTTCACGGCGCGCAGTCTATAGATTATTGGTCTGATCTGAGAGTAGAACAGCCTTCACCTCTCATCTGAATAAATGTTACTCAAGTACAACTACAGTTTTACAGCGCAAGTTTTTTAAAATGCTATTTGGTAAATGCAAAATTATAGTAAGTAGGTAAGTAAATTGACGATGCGTTCATTTGGAATGCTTCTAAATGGAGAATTTCCATATGGAAGTACCTCCATAAGGAAATCTTTCATTTAGAAGCATTCCAAACAGACGTATCGTCAATGGCTTCCAAAATTTCAAAGATTTCCTTATGAAGGTACAACTTCCATATGGAAATCTTCCATTTAGAAGCATTCCAAATGGACGTATCGTCAATGGCTACCATAAGCAGGCTTTTTTTCATTTACTTGCAAGTACATTTTTGGTTATACCTACCTACTTACCTATATAATATGAACATATGAAGCATAATCTGCATTTATTAATTTTCACTGTTTAACATGTTAATAGATAGAGTATCTAGTTTACAATAATTAAAGCAAATAACAAAAATAAAGATACCTAAAGTACGATTTATAAGTAGTTAGAAAATTTACCTATTCTCAAAGCGGAGGAAGCTCCCATACCTAATGTAGTATATGATAATGTATATGAGTATGTTTCTATTTATTTTTCGATACTTGTTTTGCTCATCAAATAAAATGTGCGGAGAACTCTATGATGATATACCTATTAAGACAACATAATATATGTAGGTACAAACAGCAGCTAATCAAATGCTACTTACTGAATATGTTGCAAAACGCTCATTTTGTCACGTACCTAATTCCATTCATGTTGAAGCACGCAAGTAATGTTTTCTCGGCTATAACACAATGCTAAGGAGTCAAATACCTACCTAATTTAATAATACAGCAGTAAAATAAAACTTAAGAATACCTAGACTCATTTGTTGTTTCAAAGAATATTAAAATAAGTTAACGTTGTAAAGATTTGAAATGATGTAGGTATACTTACCTACCTACCGCATATTTGTTAAATTCGCTCGGCCAGAAGGAAAATTACCAATGATTAAGGTAATAGCCCATTAAATAAATCCATTTATTCGAATATATTTAAAAATAAATAAAATCAATCTAATAAACCGCTTCCCTATTATAATTTCTATTCTAATAGGCTTATTTTAGTCATCTAAATCAGGAGGCCACTAGGTATGAAATCCGAACTACTAACAACCAAATTCGAAACGTCACACGTCAGTCGTTTCAGAACATTTCCTACTATGAAAATTGTATTATATGAAACTGACGTGTGACGTTTCGAAATCGAACTTCGTACGTTGTTCGCAGTTCGGATTTCGTAGTAGCCCTCCAGATTTAGGTGACTAAATTTAGGATGGTGTAATAAGCCTATAACAATAGACAAACAGTCAAGAACTAACATAGGTCTGTCAGGTACTGTAATATGGTAGTCAATAAAAATTACTCACACGAGCAGTGCGCTCTTAGCTTCTTGTTAATAAATTGGGAAATATCTTCAATTTATTTATTCGAAAATGAAACAGGGGGATACCTGGGGCAACTATCCCACTTTTGACCCATATTAAAAATATTAATTATATTTTTTGCCATTTTATGCCGTTACTTACTTTGCCAATTTGTACTTATATAACGTATAGGAAGGTAGAAATAGGTAGGTATGCTTCGTTAATTTTGAGCTCAAGTCAACTCTTTTATTATTAAGAAAGAGACAAAATAGTAATTTTGGGGAATAAAGTAATAAAAGTTTAATTTAAATTTTGATTTATTTCACTCATAAAAATTGTTAACCCCCCCCCCCCCTAACAAATAGTAACATTAGGTATTCCCCCCCCCCATAACATTATTCCCCAAAATTATTATTTTGTCCATTTCTTACCTCAACAATACCCAAAATGACAATTTTTTACCTGATTCCACATAGAATTCGGAGCTTGTTCATAAATCACCTCAGAGAGCGCTGTGTTCAAACAACGATTTCTCGGTTACCCGTTGTCTCAGAATTGCTTTTTTGGTGTCGTTGTTTAGGTAAACTTAACATCTGATAGGCGAGTTAATAAAAAATAATCATGCCCATTTTCTGCATATTTTCTGAGAAATCTTAAAAAAATTAAAAAATCTTGTAATTTTTATTATAAATTCTACATTTTTTCATTTATTATTTTAATATGTAGAAGCCAATTTTTTAATTACTTTAGCTGTTAAATCGGTGGCCCCTACCAGTGAGTAAAAACTAATTTAATTTTGAAGAAGATTGGACCTAAACTTTTTAAGTTATAGTACTTTTACTGTGCATGGTCCAAAAAAAATTATTAAAAAATTAAAATGGCTGTAGATCCAGGGGAGTCGGGTTTAGATCTAGTATGTAGAAGAATTTTATTCATAAAATAACTCATACTACACGCCCTATAAGTTTGTACAGACCGAAGTCGGACACCCTGTATATATGTTTAGTAGTATATATGTTAACGGAAATGTGTTAAATCCGTCATTGTATACAATTCCTAGGAAATGTATACAATTCCTAAAATCGCCAGGAAATGTGTGAAATAAATTATATTGGACACATTTCCTAGGAAATTTATACATTTCCTAAATAGCAATCGGAAATGTAGTACATTAAGATTATAGATCAAGATTTTAATGGGTACGCGGGATAGATAATATGAAAATTTTATATTTTACATTATGATTTTTACCAGATTGTCTCACCGAGTGCCTTAATCAAAAATATTATTGTGTAAAACAATGAATACTCATTTCCATTACTACTCAGTCGAATTCTTCAAGGTGTAGGTAGGTCGAATTGGTTACAGAACCGAATTAGCCTACCCCTACTCCACGTAGTCTTGTATGCCCTACCCCTAGAGTTTTTTTTAGAACCCGGAGGCGCGGAGGGAGGGCAGCCCCCGCCCGCTGTAACAAAACGCAGACACCCGGGCGAGCCGGAGCGGCTGAGGCTGGTCGCCAAAGGCGACCAGCAAGCCGAAGCTGCGCAGGCGAGCGTGGGGGTCTGTGCTTTGTTACGCAAGGGCGAAGTGGCTGCACCTTCCGCAGCGCCGGAGACGTCACGGTTCGAAATTATGCCCTATATTCTGCGTTTTTACGATTTGGCCAAACGTGGATAACCAAACGTAGACGATTTAACGGTCTGGACAAACTGAGTTGCCCATTTCATGAAATGCGACCATTTGAAGTTAACAAATCTACGATGTGGCCACGACATACACATTTCCTAATAGGATATCGGAATTGTATACAATTCCTAGGAATGTAATACGAAATGTGTACATTTCCTAGGAAATGTATGAATTAAATAATTTTTAAAACAATATTTTACACATTTCCTGTAGATTTCATACATTTCCAGTAACATATATACATATATACAAGAAACTTCCAACAATATAATGGAGTTGATAAGACGGTCACGCGATAATACTGTTTATTATTTACAAAGACACATGACAACAAAATATCAGTCATAGTTCCGCTCGGAAGTTAATTACATTTAGTAAACAGTCTTATTTATCGTACAACCAGAAAAAGATGTTCACAAAAGAACTATTCGCAGGAAAAAAGTATTTAAACGCAATATAACTGTGTAACGTTTCACTTCCTTACATTTGATTGATCTTTTCTTTGATGACTTTTGCGTAAGTAAAATTCTTAAAGAGATACTCTATTTTTGGTAAAAAGTAAAGGAAGGATATTTTGAACAAGTAGTTAGTAGATGGCGTATTATTATTATCTTGCTTTAAACCATTGGGCAGGGATCCCTGCCCCTCGTCATTGCTGAGTAGACTGAGAGCTTACTCCACGCTTTTCCAGGGTAATATTTAAGTTATAGACTAGCGATTTAAAAATCGATGCATTTTCAGGAGCACTTACCTACTTCTTTAAGTACGAAATCGTAGTTAAATAAATATCATTATTTATTTATTATACTTTATTGTACATCATAATTGTAAACAAAAAAAACATATTGCAATTAATTTAAGGTGCATCAAAATCATTGTTTTTAAATTTTTTGTATGAAAAATATATAAAATTATTACTTTGAATGAAAAAGCACCTTACCTTCGAGTTCATTATAACGTTCTCAAATGTGTTAAGTCTGTCAGCTTAGATTTGGCTCACATAGATACGACTCCTATTTCTCACATTGATAGTGGACCCAAATCCAATAATGGGGGACACTCGGATGAGGTAATCGTACTCTTATTGATGCGTGAGTCACCTAGCCCGCATTTGGTCATCCTGGTGTGGTACAAAACCTTTTGGTTCGGAGAGGATATCGGAAACCTACAAATGCATATGCTAAGTTTACAAATCTGCGGTTGAAGTAAAAAATTCGCTCATAAGTGTGTTGTAAAAATACCCATGTGAGATAAATCGTAAATTAGAAACAGGATCTAGCAATAGTTACAAAATTTACTACGAATAATAAAATACAAATAAAGAGATATGGTGCTACTTAAAGTGTATGAGATAAGTATTTTACTACTATTTCAAACGTTAAAGAAGATAATAAATTTTATTCGTGTCACGTTATCTAAAGCTATTGTTAGTTAAGAATAAATAATTTATAATCACTATTAAATACGACTAAATCACTAAACCGATTTTATTGTTAAATGGATCATTAATCATTATAATGGCACGAGTATCATCGCGGCCGCATTGATTAATATTTATAGCAGTGTTAATGGGTGAGGAGTGAGAACTAGTGCGGAGGATAACAATGCTGGATCGATACGTTACAGAGTAACTAACTGTAACCAGAACAGTGACCGGGCACAGGATCACGTCGAATCAATTTCATTGAGCACATTTGCTTCCGGAGACGTCCCCCAACGCAGACGCCCGTCACTTCTCTCGGCTACACATGAACTATGATCAAACACTTACTAACTACTAGAATAAACATTTGTTTTATTAAATTTTACCTTAGTATAATTATTATGGAGCAGAGCTTTGGTGCAGAACATAAGTCCTTCATGTGCAGATATTCCTTTCTGTATATAAATATACATATACTAGCGGCCCGTCCGCGGTTTCACCCGCGTGGATCCCGTTCTCGTGGGAATATAATATGTATTATACATAAAAACCTTCCTCTTGAATCACTCTACTTATTACAAAAAACCGCATCAAAATCCGTTGCGTAATTTTAAAAATTTAAGCATACAGACAGACAAAAATAGCGACTTTGTTTTATACTATGTAGTGATTTACTTACAACATTTACGAATTAGAAAAAATAAAAGGTGGCTAAATGAGGCCTAATAATTCATTAACGATTTCTATAAGACAATCTTTTGTTCGATAATTATAAAAAGCTGAAATTTCCCCGCGAACTGCTGCCGAGTAACGGCTAATTAAAGAAAAAACTAAACAGAATAACTACTGCCTCTTATAGGTACTTTTCGAAACGAATGTGGCTATAACTAAACATGTTAGTGGATTTAAATAACAAATTGGTTTCTTATTCATTACCTTTTAATATTATTAGGTATATCAGCAACACTATAAGAGTTTAGTTATTTTTCTACAATAATCTACAAAGTACGATTTTGTTGCTGAACCATTTTGTTTACTGTATTATAAAGTAAAGTATATTTAATATGTTTAAGATTCTAAAAGATAAGCCTTAACTGGTCATCGTAACAATAGTCCACCGACTCAAAATAAAATCACGGAAACACAATTTGAAATAAAATAATGCAATATGTTTAAAATTATTTTTTGATGCGTAATATAGTAAAAACTTTATTGTATACATATCATTATGGACATTTCACAGAAACTCAAGATAGCGATATAATATACCTACCTCCTTTAAAGAGCGAAAGGTTGTTATTCGTTGTGTAAAGAACATTATAATGTCTCGAAAATCTTCATATTTCCTTACATTTCAAAAATGTTATTTTTTGTAAAAAAAAAAAAAACAAATCCGCACTTTAAAAACGTGGTACAATTCCATTAATCACAAAATACCTACTGTTTTTATAAAAGCTCCTGTGATAAGATCTACAATTACTCATACCCGAATATTCAGTTTTAGTTGAATCTTGATTTATTATGGGTATATAATATTATAGTATACGCGATACTTAATTATTTTTTTCTGAAAAAGTAGTTTAGATACACTGAGTATGGTCATAACTCCACAACAACAAAGTAATAATTCATAAACATTATTATTATGTGGTTCTTTGTCAACAATATAACTTCTAATTCACAGTAGTATTTGTCCACGACTTCGTCCGCGTGGGAATCGAAAACGAAAAAATGCCGTTAAAATTATCCCAGGGAACGTATTTCTGGGATAAAACTTATCCTGTACCCTTTCTAGAGTAAATTATCTCCTTACCTTATATCGAAATCCGTTCAGCGTATTAAACGCAAAAAGCTAGATAGTCAGAGTTAGGAATCATTTACACGATGCCAGTTTCTGGCCTGTGGCATACAATAAAATTGAAGCAATAAAATACTTGCATCATCTCTAAACAACTCATAACATTCTTGACCAAGTTGACAACTTGCGTTTTAAGTTTTGCCGTGATGAAAACCCTTCGGGTCCAGAAAGTTGAAATCTCTGAAAGTTGGATTCCCAATAAGTTCAATTCTCTAAATGTTGATAATCCTTATACCATTATTTCTTATGTGATTTTTGTATTCAATTGAAGTGATTCTGCATTTGCAAGCTCATATAAGTGCAGCGCGTGAAAGTATTTTGATCGAATTGAATATTTTGACCTAATCCTCAGAGACGAGAAATATTGGGACAACAAAACTTGCACGCAATAATCGCATACAATAATCTGCGTGTAAACAGTTTCGTTCAATTGTTGAATGGCAATTATTGCATGATTTTTTTAGCTTAGCTTTAATTATTGCACGTTCTTAATTGCATTCAATTGTTGCTCTTGCATGTGCAAGAAAATTGCATCATGTAAATGAGCCCTTATTTTCGAATTCATAATCATAATATTTGTTTGTACCTAACGTTCCCGAGGGTAATTAGAGCCGGGATTTAACAAGGGCCACTACAGAAAAAACACAGTTTTAACAGGTGTATTAGATCGCGCATACGCACGCATTTAAAGGACCAATAGAAAAGCTTATAATCGTGGTCACGTGATCGTACTTTGGCATTAGGGAGTATAGTACGATCCGCCATCTTGCCAGTAGCCCCAAGACCGTCTAGGCAGTTGGTCTGCGCCACGCTGATGTAAAAATCCTTCAAAAAAAAATTAACTTTTACGAAATATATCTTGCCATTAATAAAAATTGCTGTTTCATAGCAATAATGAATGAATTGTGAAGTTGATCAAGGTAAGTTTAAATGTTATATCAATATTTAACAATTTTATATTGAAGATTCTCTTTCTCTTCTTCTCTTAGTCTAATAAGGGCCACTTACACGGCGGGTAAAAAGGGCCCTTGTTATACTTATGGTTTGTAATATAATATTAAGCTTTTTTGTAGAATACCAAGCAATCTCCTGCTAAAAAGCTCCGAGGGCTTCGGTCTTTGCAGCAGTTAAAGCTTGTAATGGACGCTGTTCAAGAAAGATTGATGTCACAGCGTACATCAGATTTAGTTACAATTTTTATTTTATTTTATTTTTAATTTTTTTTAAATATTTTAATAGTGTTTCGAACAAATTGTTCAAAAATATAAATATTTTATGAGTATTTGATTTATATAACATTATTAATGTGAATTTTCGATACGTTAGTCTAATATGGCTCAATAATGTTTTTATTCGTTATTACAACTTGTCGAAAGTGTCATTTTTCGAACAATTATATCTGAAATTTGTGGGAAAAAGAAAATATTGTGTATTTTATCATAAAACTTAAAAAAGTTTTCGTTTTGGTGCGGACCTTATTAAACTACCTAGTTTTAATAAGGGCCGCAAAGAGGGTTTTATAAAAACTTAAATTTGGTATCAAATAATTGAGGAAACCTTAAAAAAATTACATATTCGAAAAAATTATAAACAAAACCTTTACCTTATGTCTTGTTTTTTATTTATATTTTTAAAATACGTAAAATATTCAGTTTTAAAATAAGGTGGCTCTTGTTTGCCGCAAGTACCTATAGGTATGGTATATAGATGACATATTTTCTGGTTTGGGTGCCTCTTGTTTGGTATAACAACTTTTCGTCGAAAATCGCTTCGACTAATTTTAGTTGGAATAAAGTCAATTCACATAATTATTCATTTGATCGAATATTTGATTGCCATAATTTTATTTCTTATCATCATTTGTTTCGAATAATATCTTTTTATCGAATGTTCAAATGCGCTAATTTTAAAGTAATGTAAACTAGACTAATAATGATTTAGTCGAAAGATCGTGTTGGATATTCGGTTCAGCAATTATTGGTTTCCTTTCATATTTAATTGAAAAATTATTGTTGAAATTTTTCCTTCACCTACTTAATTTAGACTGTATTCTTTGGTATAATAACTATTCAACTAAATAGGATAGGTTAGCGAGGAGCGAAGCGACGAGCGTGTTAGATTAACAGGAACCATCGATGCCAGAACCGACTTTAGGGCGTTTATAACCACCTGAACATTTCATGAAATGAACATTGTATAAAATAAATATTCGATCAAATGAACATTATGTCAATCAATATTACACAAAATGAATATTCGATCAAATGAAAATTATGACAAACGATATTATACAAACTGATTATTATCTTAAACGTTGTTCGATTTATTAAAATTATATCAAAAGTTGTTATACGAAACAAGGGTAACCCTTCTGGTTTATATTTTAATATCATTTACTTTAGCAGATACCTAAAAACATAAGTAATAATAGTAGTTCTATAATAATTTTTAAAGGTGGTAGAGCCTAGAGTTCGCCCGGGGTAGGACCACCGCCCGCCAAGGTACTCAGTACCATTCCTACCGTCATAATAATTGTTTTTAAGAGCCGGTTTCACTTTTTTAGAGGCGACCATCTCAGACCTCAGGGGTAGCAACGCATCTGTGACCGAATTGGAACAAGACTCATACTAACAATAACTAATTGGACTATTACTAACATTAACTAACAGGACTAATTATCACTAACATACCCTGTTCTCGCACTTATTAACAAACTAACCAACTAATATTCTAACACCATCTACTAACTGGACTAACCATCCTAGTCCCTATGAGTCTAGTTCTAGGTCGGTCACAGTTGTTATGGGCGGCAGGGGAAGGGTGGTACTGCATGCTCGTTTGCTATCTTAATTCCATAAAAAAAAAAAAAATAACTAAACTAATTAGTCGATGTATTCTCATATATAATATTATTGGCAATATTTCCTTACGCAGTATGTCCCAGTAATTATCAAATCGGATAGATATCATTTGCATTTAAACGTAGTGCCTACTTGAATATTCTTCCTTGATAAATGCATGGTCTAACACTATAAGTACCTACTTCTTTATAATACTACGGATCTAATTGGACCTAAGAGTTCCTACGTCTATAGAAGCTGTAAAACCTAATTTAGGGATATGACACTTGTTTATCGCGCGTGGAATAAAGCGAAACGTTAGTAGGTAGTGTAGGTACTGCAATATTTTTTATCACAGTCAATTCATCAGGAAACTTACCTATCGACGCGGTTAGATACAAATTGGTTTGTTTTTGTTCACAGTGCCAATCCAATGACGTCCTTATTGTTTTTAATATTACCACAAAGTGTTTCGAACCGTAAAACAGACCCCCATTCAAGTATATCGAAATGTAGAGTTCAATTGCATTGCGCAAATTTTATCTTTATCTTGATAAAAACTAACCTTGGAATAGAAAGTGGGCCATTGTCAATGAACACGCAGACAGAGTAGATTATACAATATTTTACCTATTTCTCAATTGTTTTATCAGTATTATTATTGTTTGTGAAATTTTGTTTTATTCGATTCCATGTAGCTGTATCAATATTTGAAAGTTTTGAAACGTTTTTAAACAATTTCATAACAACTTGAAAGTTTACTAGGTATATGTTATTTAATTCACTGAGTTTAATTGCAAATAAAATAGATTTTGGTAGTATCGTGATTGTATCGTATTTACACTTTATGCAAATAATTTCAATTTTAACATGACATTCGACACGTTTCTTTAACAATAGATATCACTGAGGTTTATGTAATTATTTTATTTTATTTATTTATTTACACAAAAACAGCATTACACACAAATTTTTAGATAAGTTATATCTTATAAAATACACATAACATGTGTGCATGCCAATTATAGGCGTGAATAACATTTAAAATTTCAGACAGTGCTTAGTTTTAAGATGTAATAACATAAATCACCCGTATCCAAACTACATACATATTGTAGGTATTGCTACCTACAGATTTTTTGTTGTTTCCCTTAATTTTCACAGAAAAACATATTAGAAGTGTTAATAACCCCTCAAGTTGTGAGTTGACCGTACCCAGCACTTGAACATTTATGGGTTGCGATGATGATGGTTCAAATAGTTAATCAGTGGCCGCTTAAGTATAATAAAAATGACGGATCCTTTCACAATTTACTTAACCCCTTTAAGTGGCAAAAACTTATTGAATTACAAAATACCCACACAAAATTATTTCTTAAAATAAAACATAGTTTTTTATAAGACGTCTTATAAAAACATTCCAGAATAATTTTATTGCAACAATTACTTACATAAAAACCTACCTAACGGTGCCATTTTTTCTGGCACATAATCTTATAACAACCATAATATTAGATGATATTAGTTTGTTACTTATATAGAATTCTCCACTAGTAGATAGGTATACATAGAGTATTATGTGAAGAGACCGACAGATGACATACGACCAAAAGATCTACCTGATGGCTTAGTGTGAGAAATAACGATAAAGACTCCACAAAACGAAATCGATTACAATACTCATTTACTCGTATAATCAAATGCTTACTTACTTTCTATGTAGCTCTACACTACAAGCACATGGCTGGATTTTGTCACCTCTAATGACACCATAGTCATGCGACATGCGTAGAATAGGGTCAATATTTTATTTTATTAATGTGCCTTCGTTTCATTTTACCTACGCGTTTATACCTAGTAAGTAGTTATTAGTGTTCAAGTGTTCAAAGTTCCTATCACGACCGAACCCTCGCGACGATTTTATCTAACGACGACAGTCGGGATTGTCGACTTGACGTGCCCTTTGAAGCACAGAATGGTAAAGTTTACCTACACACAAGCGCTCGTCTTGTTCGCACTAGTTTAACTCGGTCAATCACTTAAAATTATAGTATAATGTTTTTCTTCCTGCAACGTATAGGCCCTTCCGTTATCACGTCATTTACGTCACAAACAAATCAGTTAAGTTAACGAAGTTAGCGTAAATTGTGATATTGTAATCAAGATGCACTCCGACCTTGGCCCTAAATGCACCACTGTGCACTGCGCGATGAAGAATAATGTTGCGGATGATGCTCTAGAGTTTGTTTGTATTGAAATTACGCATAACCTAAGCCTAGGCCAATTGTCTCAAGAGCTTGTAATAATCCTGTTGCTCTTTGTTTATTGGGTCAACAGAAATTAGTTTTGGGATCTATTTGATGTTGACGTTTTTATTACTATTTTTTTTTTTTTTTTTTTCACTTTATTAGGGTCTACAAACAGTTAACAATAGGGCTTACTAAACTTAAGTAATAAACAAAATAATCTTATTATATTGCTAACCAGCACCGAAGACCACAGATTACTATAAGTATACAAGCAATGATAGAAAGTGGGTGGCTAAAGTTAAACAATAATTTTAAACAATAATTAAGATATTGAAAAGTAGGTACCTAGTTAGAAGTACAACATTAGAAATGAGAAGAGTGTACATATAGGAAGTTCAAAATTTACTTAATTTTAACCTATGTACCATCCTTATTTTGTGCTATAAGGGTGTAATCAGCAATAATTGTTTTTTAAATGTTCCAGGAAGGGTATTTATTAAGTCAATACTATATAAGTATAAGTACTATTTTTATGGATTTAAGATAGTATCGTTTGCAGCACCGCTGTCATCAAACTTGTAAAGCTTGAAATTTACTAAAATGTCACTAATAAATTCGTTTGAACTGACTGGATTGGCTAACATGTCGGTAAATATTTATAACAAAAAAAAGTCCGTTCATAAATGAAAAAAACATATTGTATTTAAGAACTTTACCACAGTGTCACTGACCTGATACAACAGTGAAATAAGCCTCAAGAAAAAAAATACAATAAATAAATTATGTACATAAGCGTATCAGTAAATTCAGTAATAACACTGTCACTGGCGAGTGTATAATAAAAATGTATTTTTATTATTATCAAATACTAAGCCATTTATAATAAAAAGGTTAATGTGAATACGAATATATAATAAATAATTCAAAATAGATAATAAAGTAGCGTGATATTATTATGGCGGACCGTGTCGTATCAGGCAGTGAGCGTTGATTTTATCGAGGGGCGTTAGTTGTGGTCATTGTCAAGGTGCAAAAGCCATTGCACATGGTATTACGAATAATTGCCAGCGAATTAGTCACCATGATGAAGATACTAATATTTTGCGACGTTTTATTGTCAATTTACTAATGAATATTTATAACGATACTTTTAAATGGAAACGAAGAATCTACTTCAAAATATTTTTCTCATTTACAACAGAGTGCCTTCAGATTAGTCGCGTTCGATTTGTCATTACAGAGATCATTGTCAAGGCGTCAAAGGTGCATGGTTAAGATCATAAAAATCTCTATGCATACAATTTATCATTTAAATTTTCATCCTTTTTATTTAAAAATCTTTGAAAGACAGATTTATATTCAAGTTATATTAAATCGTACTAATATTATAAAAGCGAAATTAACCCTGTCTGTCTGTCTATGGGGTCTTCAATTTGGTAACTACCGATATAGAGTTGACCCTGGGAAAGAACATAGGATATTTTTTTTATTTCGGAAGGCATCCCTAGACTTTACTCATACTTTTGATTTTTATTAAAATAAAGAAGGTAGATGACCGTTACTTTCAGTCTTTTTATTCGATCTTATCGCACAATAACTCATTTAATTCTTTTCGCGTTTCCTACAAGTATTTTGACGTTCTATGTCTCTCTGCAAAGTAAAGATCTTCCGCATGAGCAGTATTTTATTAAGAATCACGCTATCACGTTACTTCAGGAACAGATACGTTGTAAACATCCAGAAATATGTTTACGTAATAGGTGTGTTACATAACGTTATTTATTTTTATCACGGCGCACTTGTGCAATAAGAGCATAATTGCAAGTGTCAGAACCTAATAAGAACTAATTAGACGTACTGCACCGTTTCGTTCATTTTCATTTGCCTTGTTACACTGGTGTCTTCTCTTACATATTTTTTATAGGTTGCGAGCTACTCAAAATAGCTCTGTAAATTCATATATTTTATCCATGTTTCTTGACGAATTACTGTGTTCTTGACGATTACTGTGGTAATATTTTTTAAAGGTACATTGACCTTTGTTTACACGATTTATAACTTACTAGCTTCCGCCCGCAGGCTTCGCCCGCGTGAAATTCGTTTAAACTTAATCCCCCTATTTCACCCCCTTAGGGGTGGAATTTCCAAAAATCCTCTCTTAGTGCTCCCTTACACTCCCCAAGGAACGCACATGCCAAATTTCAGCTTTTCCGTTCAGTAGTTTCAGCTGTGCGTTGTCTGTCAGTCAGTCACTCAATAACGCAAGAGTTTTATATACTTTTACTAATATTGCATAAATACGAAAGACGATCGAACGAACAACGTTTCTAGACCAAGACGTGTGACGTGGAAAGACTATATTTAAGGGACTAGGGACTCTATCATCCTTTTCTTAAAAATTTTATAACGTAATGATAAAGGATAGAAAGGTATTCAAAGAAAATTAAATGGTAGTGGTAGAACGAAGTTAAGGTACATTAGCCTATCTGTTTTCGTTGCCGCATTAAGAAACCTTGTCTAGCGCGCAAAAACTTATAATTATCTAGTGATTTAACTTTTCAGAATTAAGTAAAACGAAATAAAACTACTTATTTAACAGTAAACTGTTGTATCAAGAAAAGTAAAAAATAATTTGCGTCTTGTGTCTTCATATAACAACGAAGTATCCCATAATTTCATACTAAAGAGTATTAAATTCCCCTTGAAACACCCTTACTGACAAATTATAATATTTTTTAATGGAACCTTTGCGAGATTTCTCAAATATCTGCCATGTACAATGTACAACATCGATCAGTATTTAGCATTGCTATTATATACTCCATCAATCCGCACTGGAGCAACGACTCGGTACTGCTTTAGGTCTTCTCAGTTATGAGGAGAGACTTGTGCTTACTAACGAGCAATGGATTAAAGCCAAGAAACTCATGAGAACTTTTTATTTACAGTTATACCGAGTCAAAACTCAGGTAAGGAGAAACCGAGACCAGGCACACCTAATGCAGCTGACTCCGAAGATCAAGACGTGGTGTCGACAACAATCGGGAACTACGGCCGCTGGCAACTTCTTATGACATTCCTATTGTCATTGTTCTCACTCCCGTGTACCTTCCATATATATTTACCAACATTCACGGTAGGATACGATTTTATTTATCAATAAATTTTATTGCAATATCCTTGTTTCGAAATGAGAATACAAAAATTGCCCTTGATGTGCCCCGCAAGTAATTTTTTGACGTGACAACGTTACGTTTTATAAATCGATATACCCGGCTGCACGCACGAAAAACATGACGTCTATGCGTCGTTATCTGACGTCATGAGGCGTGATGAGGCGTCCCATGTAAAGCTTGAAGTGAAAGCGAGACCGCGAAACGAGAGACAAAGAAGCACAATCGGCCTTTGTTAATGTAACTCTGACGTCTCTTTAGTTTTTATCCAAATTATTTATAACCAGCCAGGTTTGTTTTGACTTGTTTGTGGCACATTGACATGACATAATATGCACAGACTAGCTAAAGATTAATGTTTCGTTATACGGTATGCAACGACTAGTCTTTTTGGTAAAATATTTAATAATAGTACATTATGATATAAGTGCGCGAAGTTGGTCATTACAGTCGAGGCGGTATTGCACAGCCCGAGCCGCAAGGCGAGGGCTGGAATAGAGCCAAGACTGTAGTGAACAAAGCGCACGCGTATCATACGACGTTTTTCAACACACTTGCGAGGAAAAAACAATTAGGTATCGACATTTTTCAGTCACAAATCAGCAAATTATAAACGAACAAATGTTTGCACAAAATGGCGCCGAGGTTTATTTTATTTTTTCGCGCGCCGTATCTTTGGTTGAATAACTATGCGCGCGCAGGCGCGCAGGTTAAGTCCAGAGGCAAAGAAAACCGCTATTCAGCCACAATATATTAAACTAAATAATTATGTATTTCTAATAGGAATTTACGGTAATTAATGATTTAAAATATTGTATTTTTTAAATGCTTTAATAGATAATTAGATGAAGTATAATCTTATCTTATCAGATTTTGACTAAGTACAACAAGTTTATTTATTTACAAAATAATAAATCTTTTGGTAACAACCTCTTTACGGATATTAAAAAAAAAAGTGGAATAAGAAAAACACTAGTGCGGCAATGAAAAGTAAAACGCACTATTGTGTAATAAACCGCATTCCGGGCGTAAGACTGAAGAAAAAATAGCAACTTTACGAGCAAGTGTGTTGAAAAGGTTTTTAACTGCAATATAACAGTAAATAAATTATAACTAAGTATTCAAAGATAGTTTAGGATGACTATTAGTGATTATGCTACCATTCCATCAGTATTTTCTTAAGACGTTGTCACGTTCAACTATCGTCAGTAAACCGACTTTACAGACAACCAATTTTTTTTGTGAACAACTGATAAGTTAGCAAATAAGCGACCTGATTCTTATTGGTCACTGTCACCCATGGGCTTCAGTTAAACAGAAGACAACATCGATACGCTGTTTGAGAAAGGGGCGAGTGGAAAATGAAAATGTACTGACTCTCACGACTCCAGCCGCAACATGACGAGTCTCAAACTAGGGGGTGGTAGCGTGGTAGCTAATAAGACATAATATATATTATAAAAGATGTATATTTGGTGTAATTTGTGTAATCTGACTGTGTGTCGATCAGTTGAGAACATTAAGAGCATTCACATCATTGAGAGCAAAAACACTTCTGGGGTTACTAATGTGAGCGTCTGACTCTAAATAAGAGTAATAAAACATGTGGCATCATACTGCATTAGTCTTTTTTTATTTACAGTTGATAAATAACCACACTATAGCCTTTTCAATGACAAAGCCTTAATACAATCTTGTTGTCATTCCAGGCGAGACTGACGAATTTCTGGTGTCGAAGGCCAGAAAATCTATCAAGTTTGCCGGTGGAGAATTGGATAAACTATAGCCAACCCTCGGACGCATGTTACGTCCGTGTTCTACCTGCTGGCATCACTGCTGAAGCCATTATGAATAATACAGCACCATTATTGGATGCCTTCCAGAAATGTACCGAATGGGAATTTGACAAAACTGAGGTGGGAGATACAATTATAACAGAATGGGGCCTCGTTTGTGATAGAGCAGGACTCGCTAATCTTGCCGAGGTAGTATTCCTCATCGGAGTCGGCGTCGGAGGTGTTGTTGGGGGCTGGATTTCTGACAAGTATGATAACTTTTTTATTTCCTACTAACCGGAATCACTCCAACAAGGTCCTTGCACTTTGTACTTGTAGCGTACTTTGGCAATTACTATGTACTGCATTCAGTAGATCATTAACCAAAAATGTTTCAAAGACTTACCTCTACCAGAATATAGATGAAATCTTCTTATAAATATTTAATTGTTTATAATATACTAGAAACTGGCAGTGACTGGAAATATTCAACATTAAGAAGTTACAAAGAAACTTGGTAGTTACATCTAATGTATCTTCAATGATCCAACATATAATTATGTTGAATACAATTTGGTATCATTATGATTCTTAACTCTTAATATTCTTATTTTCCGATAAAATTACTCATGATCAATATAATTCAATTTCAAACAACGTGCTCAAGTGATGCTGGGAAAAGGGACGATTCAGTTCAGTTACCTAAATTGGATTCCACGCTGTTAACAGCTGAGATTTTTATAGCGGATGATCACGTTTTTATTAACTGTAGGGTCATTAACCTTTTTGTGTAAGAATAATCAAACTTTATTTTCTTTTTTTCGGTTTTCAGGTTCGGACGCAAACGAATTCTGATGGGAATGATCATCGCACAAAGTTCCTTAGCAATTCTATCACTCTTTGTACGCAGTTACATACAGTATGTTATAGTAAGACTAGTGATGGGACTAGTATCTGTGTCGGTGGTTTATGCTGCTTTTGTATTATCCGTCGAACTGGTTGGTGGAAACTGGGTGACCATAGCGGGAGTGTGTAACTTTTTTCCACTACCATTGGCCTATATTATTGTATCTCTTCTGTCCATGGCCTTACCCAACTGGAGAGATTTACAACTCGCTATATCACTCCCAGGATGTCTGATGATGGGTCTCTGGTTAGTTTCCTTTAATATATATTAAACATCAATATTTTACTTAATTAAAACACGTTATAATTTACTTGTTTTTCTTGAATAATTCCTAACAAATTATATATTATTGCAGGTTTGTTTTACCAGAATCACCGCGTTGGTTGTTAAGTATGGGAAGAACACAAGAAGCCAAGATAATATTAGAAAAAGCTGCGAAATTCAATAAACTTGAGATTCCAGCAGATTTAGATAAAGTTTTGATGTTGCAAAAATCCGAAACACCTAAGGAGGAGCCAAGTGTACTACTTCTCTTCAAAGGCCCTTTAATGAAGAGGACATTCTGCTTGTTCATAGCCTGGTTTTCAATGACTATTGCTTACTATGGTCTTCTGTTAAACATAGGAAAGTTCAATTTGGGAAATTTGCACGTTACCTCCATAATACTCGCTGTGGTGGAGATTCCGGCAATTGCTATGAGCATCCCTATACTCCTGAAGGCGGGAAGACGAATTCCTATCTTCCTGAGCATGGTCGTCTGCGGACTCGCTTGCGTCGCAAGTGAAGTATTCATAATATTGTATGACGATGAATGGATAATGATTGTGTGTCTAATGGTTGGAAAGTTTGCCATTGGCTCTACCAACATGATGTTGCCAATTTTCACCGCTGAGCTATACCCCACTGTGATAAGGAACCTTGGTGTTGGTGCTAGTCAGATATCAGCCGGATTGGCACTAATTTGCATACCATATTTATGGGAATTGGTAAGAAATCTTTAATCATAAAAATAAAGTAATACTTAAAGAAAAAAACGATCGGCGTTCATTCATTGATTGTAATCGATCAATAATTACCGATTATATAATATCGACTAAGATATTTTATTCAATCCGTATAAGATAAATATATTTATTTCATGTTAAAATATCAGAGAATTTCGAATCAATCTGAATGAAATAAATAAAATAAATGTTAGTAGGAAAGTATTAACTTCTTTTTATACTAATACAGGGTGTCTCAAAAGAAAGTTCACATTTAAATCTTTTTTTAAAAGAAAAGTCTTAGCTTTATTGAAAATTTTTTTATTTTATAAATTATATATATTATTTTTCAATAAAGCTAAGACTTTTCTTTTAAAAAAAGATTTAAATGTGAACTTTCTTTTGAGACACCTTGTATTTTGGTAATAAGAGAGATAGAGAGATGTATGTGTGGGAATATTCTCATTTTCTATGTAGAAAATTATGTTCTATTTAAATAGCGTAAAAAATCATGTCATCAAGAATATTATTCATTATTGTTTTCACTTGCGTTTTAGCGCCTGTTTGAACTGAGAAATTTCCGCGTACTCATTGACGCAAACATTGCTGCCAACATTTTTGATGTTAACTCTACAATAAAAGAATTAAGCTTACAATTTTGTCTCTAAAATTATGCTGATCTAACTGTTAGTCAATAAACGCAAAAATCAACATAAAATTTTTGTTATTCCAGACCACGCTGAATGAACACTTGCCCATGGTGACCATAGCAGCGATGAGTGCCGCGGGTGGCGCTGTCGTGCTGTTACTGCCCGACACTACTCGATCTAAACACTCCAAAACGTAAATACTTCTTTTATTGCTAATTTCATTATTTAAAAACCTTTCTTATAGATTTAAGTTTGCAAACAAACATACAGCACAAACTCTCCACTGCCTCTCATTGCAACTGTGACCGACAGAGAACAAGAATTAAATAGGGTCTAGGATGGTAGGAGAGCAATTAGTAGAGAGTGTTAACAAATCATTTGAGAGTAAGTTGGCATCCCGACGCGGCCTCAAAAAGAGATGCCAATGCGTTTTCGGCCGGTAACGTACTGGAGGACCAATTTTTCACCAGCTCTATGACAATGCAAGTTGTTATACCCTTACAATAGGGCCCCGTTTTCCGATAGCTAAAACTAGTAAACCCGCCCTCGCTTCGCTTCGGGGAACCAGTCCCTTCAAAAATGTCTATAAATTTTAACAAATTATGTTATTCCGATGTCTAAGCTATATTACTGCAAAGTTTCATGAAAATCCGTTCAGTAGTTTTTGCGTGAAAGAGTAACAAACCCACACACACTCACATACATCCTTACAAACTTTCGCATTTATAATATTAGTAGGATAGGACTATAAAGTTGACAATATAAATATCACTGAGAAAACACTGATTAACACTTTTCATTTCGATTTATGTTTAGGTATATACTTAACTTGATTTAATAAAAATAACACTCAATATCTATCGACTGATCTCTTCGACATAGGTATGTAGTTTTATAACACTGTTAATATAAGTTTTAATAGCTACACGAACAAAAACTGTAGCTTTATTTTAAATCATTTTTAGATATCGATTAGTCAAACGATAAGAAGATAACGTTGACTTTATAAATAAATACTAAATGGGGTTTATTTTTCGTCACTTCAATTTAGAATTAGTATATTCTATGTAAGAGTTTGATTTTGCAATTTCTTTTGATCGAATTAATTGATCTGACGAATGCTACAATTCGAATAACATACAAATCAAATGCAATATCAAACATAAAGAAATTACAGAACACAATAGAAACGATATAAACTATAATATGTTGTGTAAGTATAATCTATGTGATCATTTGAGTCGAAGCAATAATGAACATCTTTAACGAAGTTTTCCACATCTTTATTCTTTTCCGAAGATTGACAAGGTTTAGTATCGCCATTCTTAGAAAAAATTCTTCGCTCTTTCCCTTCTCTTTGTATATTATGAGACAGTAATTACCTTTAGGCAATGCCCAAGAAAATAATAATCGTAAAGTAGTACGTGTAGTGGGTCGATCACTGAAATCATATAAGTGGCAGCGGAAGGGTTCTATCATGCTTCCATTTTTAGGGTTCCGTACCCAAAGGGTAAAACGGGACCCTATTACTGAGACTTCGCTGTCCGTCCGTCCGTCCGTCTGTCATCAATCTGTATCTCATGAACCGTAATAGTTACACAGTTGAAAGGAGATGTTTCTTTTTGGGCGGCGACTTTGTACATTCTAGCATAAAAAGAGAAAAATATACTGATTCACGGAAAAATATCAAAAAAATTATTAAATGAGCTGTTCTCTGCAGAGAAATTATTTTCAACAAAATATTTTTACACACGACAACATTTTCGGCTCCATGGCTCCGAAATAGAGAACTGTCAAAATAAATATAAACTTGTCTGTTGTCTGTGATATCTGTACTGTATCTGTGTTATCTGTACTGTAAAATAATGTGCTTTGAAGTTTACGATGCAAGTTACAATCTGAGGTTACAATAATTTTTCGGGATTCCGAGATTTCCGAGTGTTTCTTTGGAGTGAATAACATCAGTATTATAGCGATATTAGTGATCAAGTGCATATTATCTACTTACGGCTTTGTTTTTACGATTTTGCTTATGATGCTGTGTACATAATGACCATTGTATGATATCTGGTGGGTTGGGCTCGGTATCAGACAAATGCTGAGGCACCGGCTTCAGTCCTGGATGGCATAGAAGATGATTGAAATGGAAAAAATAAAATGAGAATAAATAATACGCTGTTTTTTATTTACTTCTGTCATATCTAAAATATTTAAATACAGAAATTGCATCTGCTTTGGGTTATAATCTCTGATAAGACAAATCTTCATTTATGCCACACAATTATTCAGCTTCACTTTAGGTTCATACTTATTTAAATATGCATTGGCATCTTTATGTAGGTTGAATCCTTACTAATATTATAAATGTGAAAGTGTGTTTGTTTGTTTGTTTGTTTGTTTGTTTGTTTGTGACGCTTTCACGTCGTAACAAAGCTATTATATGGTAAGGTTTATGTGTGTGGGGATAGTTAGGAGGGTGGAGAGTGACGTAGGCTACTTTTTACCGCGGAAAAACATCCCATTCCCATGGGAAGATCGATGTTGTGTTAGTTGCTAGATATTTATTTTCGGAGTTGTTAATAGATGGCGTTAATAAAATTCATTTGCAAGTTCTGAATTACGCTATCAAATACTACATGTAATTTACTTAAGTCATAGGCAAATGTAATAGGCTACTTTAGCTCTGCCTCAAGAACTCCCCGTTCCGGCTGTATTCAGTGTACCGCCCGCCCGCTGGCACTATCCTGTTGGCTGATGTCCGCACGTTGCTGGACTCGCCGACACCGGTGGTGGGCGCGGGCGACTGGAACTGCAAGCATCCAGGGTGGAATAGCCTAGCTGCCAACAGAAGTGGAAGGCTACTTTTTGATGCCGCTGAACAGCACGGCCACACCGTCTGTGGAGACTGTCGGTGAATGTCGGGAAGACGCAGGCCGTGAACATAGGAGGATACCGGAACAAGCGAGACCCTACTCTGGAGCTTCACGGACAAGATATCCAATGGGCCCCACAGGCCAAATACCTGGGGGCAAAATCGACGGAAGACTCTCGATGAAGCCACAGGTTACGAAAGCCGTCGCGAATTCCAGAAGCGCGATGGCAGAAACCAGTGGTCTCCTCGAGCCTCCCTCTCGGACTGAAGCTCGGGGTCTACAAGACCTACATCAGATCCCGCCTCACGTACGCGGCACCGGCGTGGTACGCGCTCGCCAGCGAACCGCAGCGCAAGAGGATGCGCGCGGTTCAGGCGATTGCGCTCCGCCGGCTGACTGGTGCGACGAGGTACGTCAGGAACGCCGTCATCCAGAGGGACCTTCGAGTCGAGAGCCTGGACGACTTCATCGAGAGATTGGCACGCCACATGTTCGGGCGTGTCGACGCGTCGCAGTTCCCGCATCTGCAGGACCTGGCGCCGCTCCACACCCGTCCACCGGACCGCTGGGCCTTCCCGCGCGACTCGCTGGTTACGCGGGACGGGCCTAGCACTGACTGATACTGGGGCTTCGTAAGTCGTCGCCCGGCGCTGATCGGCTCCTGCTGGTCTTCCCACCAGCGGGATTCACCCGGTAGGGCCTCGATCGCCTGGGCGGCGCGAAGATGAACCCCATCCCGTTTATGACTCTGTGGCCTGTAAAAAGGCCACCACTCACCGGACTTGACCTATTGGTTAACCACAGATGGACAACCAAGGGCCTTAGGGCCCAACCCAAGGACCGGCCCGTTTTAACGGGCCGCGAGAGACACCCCCAAAGGGGAACTAACTGTCCCGAGGGCTCCACACACCTCAGACAGGGTGGAGTGAAGAGAGCGAGTAGTAGGCTACTTTTTAGCCTAAATTCCTACGGGAGCGGGACCTACGCGGCTGTTACCTACGGGTCCCGAAGCGAAGCGCGGGCGGTTCTCTAGTTTTCAATAAGATGCTCATTTGCTTTGCTTTCTGCTCATACTGTTTCGGTGATTTCTTCAAATCTGCAAATAATTTTTATTTTATCATTCTTCCATACCTTGTACCCATACAGCACTCGCCTTTATTTAGTTATACCTTTCTCTTACTTTATATTATAAAAGGTCCCTACTTTATGTTGTGTTTACACCTCAGACATTGCGATTTTCTTCGGATTAATCGAAGCGACGAATTGCACCGTTTAATTAGATAAGATACGCTTAATAATGTTAATAATAGAAGATAGATCCAACAAACCAAATCCAAAAAGATCGTAGGGCTTATATTTGACTATGCATTTGACATTGACACGTCATGTTGACACTCCTAATATGACATTAGAATAAATCAAGTTTATCAACGTCATCAGCAGTCGATTTGTCCACCATACTGTCTCAGTGTTACAATATATTCTCTATAAATTGAATTATTGTCGCCAAACTAAGGTGAAATCGAGAATTTGGATGATATGGAAAGCTTTCAAATAATATGTCCTACTTCCTACTGAATGTACAGTGTACCCGCCCCGGTGCCATACATTTCTGAAACATCTCCTTTCACAGATGATGTATTTCTGTTGCCGCTACAACAACAAAAAAAAAACAGAATAAACCGACGCATCAGCGAGTTTAGTTACCTTTCGTACCAAGAGATGGCGTTGTGGCTAATATGTGGCTACAATAACACAATTAAATATTTAAGTGAGGCTTTCATACAACAGACCAGATTTTTTTAGCGTTTTTATACATAATGGTATGGAACCCTTCCTGCGCGAGTCCGACTCGCACTTGGCCGGTTTATTTATTTGGTTTGCTATCTTGAATCCATTAAAAAAGAAAAAATCAATATTTCCCTGAAAACGAATTCAAATATGACTTTAAATTCTCATACATAGATTGTAACTTATCTTCGTTTATCATGTCAATAATTCCTCGTTTTTAAATTCTTCCACGTTATTATGTCCATCATTATAAATGACTGTATCTATGTACTTGTCTTTACATTACAGGCCACGCTACGACTCTACGTCCCCTTGCAATGGAACGTTTACCGTCACCGACGACAGAGGCCACTAACAGTATCTTATTGCCGCACTTGCATTACTACATATAAAGAATCTAAGTGAGATCTACTTTTACCCAACAAGCTGGGTAAATACTGCAGAATCTTGTTCGAAGATGTGTGATATTATGGATCGTAGTGAGACTAATCGAATTTACTTGTAGATAGTACATACCTATGTACAAGGAAGTAAGACTTACATAACACTTGTGTCAATTAATTTACGATGTTGTTTAATTGATGTACTGTGTGATGATACCTAGTGTGCATTAAGGACAATCAGCGCTTGCATGTGTTTAGCATTTTTAATGGACATTAAAAAAAGAACAAACCTATTCGTTTTGATAGCGAATACATCGCTGAGATGTCGTTTAGCTGTAAATATAAATACCTACATAGTGATACGTTTAATTTAAGAAATTTTCAAATCGAATAGTGAACCATTAGTTACCTTTAACTATTATTGTGAATCTGACAGTGAAATTAACATTTTTATCAATTTTTAAATGTATTTATGTATATTGTCCAAGTTGAACTAGTGGGAATCACCCGCTGTACCTATGTAAGATATTTAAAATAACATAATGTCCTTTAAGATTAATTTATAATATTTTAAATTGTGTCATGAATGGTTGTTACTAAAATTATTAAGGATCATCTGTGCGTTGAACGATTAGTTACTTCACAAAACAATACAAATCTAGTCTACAAAATCACCGAGCACCATAATGGAAGGATAAATACAAAAGAATAGATGGATTTTCCCACAAGCCATAAGAAAATCATGCCCAGGACTAAGTATATAAATAAATATCAATAATTGTAATATGATGATCTACTAAAGGGTTGATTTTTGCCGCCAATCAAAACATGAGATTATAAGGTTTGGAGCAATTGTTGCGTTGGAAATATATATATTTTTAATTTTAATTTAGTAAATACTGATTTAACATTTTTCAGTCATACTACCTTCTGAATACAAAAATTTATATTATATCCTTCTGCTATCTCGAATAATATTTTAAAATACTGGAAAGTTCAAATTGCGATAACTGAAAAATATTATGATTTAAGTATGAATGTATGTAATGAATGTACCTGCTATTCGTCATATAGGATTAAGTTACGTTACTTTATTTATTTTTTTAATCGTTTAGACTATTAAGTCAATATGTATCATCAAAGTTCAAAACTAAATGAAAATAACAATAAACAAATTATGTAAATATCCACTATGGAAACATATCACCTAAAACAATCTAAAAATCAAACTCTAGAAATAATCATTGTTCGTACATTATTTTTCATGTCATTATGGTAAGTTTAACAAATGTATTATTACAAATTAGTTATATTGGTAAAAAATGTTTAGGGCATCTGTACTTACAAAAACATCAGTAATTCGACATTTGGACATTTATTGTTAGTTTCTTAAAGATGTTTAATTTTGAAGCTATTTGAAAATATACTTAGCGCATTGTATATTTTCATTCCGAAATAAAGACATAAAAAATATTTCTCTATTTTCATTACTATTTCATATTTGAGTCCACCCCAACTCCTCTTGCAAATATTTAGAACACCTTGCTAAAATAACGAACGATCAACTCTGAGGTTGTTGGATTATGCCTGGGCGCCGCCAGGATTGATTTCAGGAAGGTGCATTGATGCGTAGCTAGGAGGGACCTCCCCCTCCTATCACCCGACCGAGAAAAAAATTTTAGCTACGGCATTTTGTTACGGTAGAATTCATAAACGCCTTAGTTATATAAACAGTAACATGTTAAAAAAGAAAATTATGTACCTGTTTTCTTTCCTGCCTGGGTGTGTAATTCGCTAAGATATACATAGATACATATCAGGATCAATAACCTACATACACTTCAAAAATTTATTAATATCAATTTTCCCTTACCTTTTAAAATATTAAGCGCTTTTATATTTGACTTTCAGTGTCTATGTTTGCTGGCACCGGTGTTTTAAATTAAATTCTCAATTACAAATATCATACTAGGTATATAGAAAATTTGAATAATCACTATTATTGGAGAGCTGGTAACATAATTTCGAAAAGTGACAGACTATCGGCTTGATGGTGATGGCTTGTTGAATGTCTATCACCATCTTGCTTAAGTCAACCTACATGATAATCAAAGCCTACATGTGACTTCTTGTGTTTCGGCTGGGGGCTTGACCAAACATTCTTTCTTTCCCCTTCTTTCTTGAGAATCGACGCATCGTAGATTCTTCGCTTATTTGATGTCCTTGGTTTACGGTGGTCACTTACTATCAGATGGTTAGTCTACTTGTTTGCTGGCTATTTACATAAACATTATTACATTTAGTAGAGAATGACGTGTTCTCGCGATTACGATCCACTATGTTAGAATGTAAAGGAACACCCTCACTGCGAGCATTAGCGTGTAATGTTACGTTACAATTAATGCCATCTTTAAATGTACCTTAATCGCACTACAATAAGAATGCTCGCCAATTGAAATCTATATTAAATGTTACATTACACGCGAATGCTCACAATGAGAGAGCACCTTAAATGGTCCATCACTGAGGCCAAGCCAACATCCCTTGCTCATTCTCACGCTTCTCTTGCTGAATAATGGATAAGGCCTGGACGCAATGCAAAGCACCACTGATGCTCATTGGCGGATCGTTTACTATAATCTGCTCTGCTCTGAATAAGAGATTCAAGCAATTTGGAGTCTACGATGCTATTCCACACTTTTAAGTTAAAATTCTCGAGTATTCACAGAATTTCTGTTACTGAACTACGAGTTCCTACTTGGTTATCGATTTCAAGTACGATTTTTAATATTCCTACTAAAACTACTCTTATTAATTAATTTATTTAATTTTTATCGTAAAACCTTTAAAAATAAGGATGTACGATGCCTAGTGGCATTCTCTACCAGTCAACCCTGGAATGTTACTGAGAGGACTTTTAAACCGCTTCACTTGGGGAATCTATACACAAAGTAAGTTTGATTAGTATACGAGTACGCATCATGCACATCATAATAAACATTAGTAAAAAATAACACTATATAACATAGCTCTGTTGCAACATGAAAGAAGACACAAACAAATAAACAAACAAAATATAAACAAAAAAACACAAATCGGTACTTAACAAAAGATTAAGACTTTTCTTATAACTAAAGTAAAGTAAAAAATAAAAAAACAGAATAAAGTCGAAGCTCGCAGTCTCTACAATATTTAGAGTAACGTCACTTCATTTTTCAAATTATTATCACCAAACTCACAATATAGGTCATTGATACCTACCCATATTTTTTGAGTGCATTAAAAATAAGTTAACCGTCTATTTGGGTGTGATGCCATATTGAATTTAGAATGACTTTTGTTACAAGTTCTACTTCCGGCACCCCGATATAACCCAACATTAATTATTAATTACAATAATTATATAGTTGTGTGTATAATAATTCTGTGTATAATAATTTATTCCTACGATTTATTAATAAATTCATTTATTGTTTGAGATTATATAAGTGCTATTGACTTCCGATTTAATTGAAAAGTGGGGTTGAGAGTAGGATATAAATATGGCGAACTAAGGTAGTGCAGGTCATTATTTTTGTAACAGTTGTAAGGCGAAGTTCTGCCCGAATGTATACTTGTAAAATTAATTGGTAATTAAATATAAAGTGTAGAGAATAATGTGTATGCGTTGTAATAAACAATGTGTAAAGATGCTGCTGAAGTTTATTTTTGGGAAATAACCTATCGATAGGGAAGTTCATCGTCCTTGCTGCAGCCAGTGTGATAGCCATCATCACACTTCAGAAGTGGGGATATTTTCCTTTACAGCCCATATTATCTTGGTCAAAGGAACGGAGATTTTTTTTTGACACGCCATCCATGTCTACCAAAGTAATCGCTGGCATGCGGCGGGGACTTCTTGTGATCCAAGGAACAAAGAAACGAACAGGTACGTCATATTCATTTTGTCTTAATCAAAGGAAGTGGTGTATTTCTTAGAAGGTTATAAAACCTTATGACAGTTCTTAAATATTGAATGTTTTGGTTAGTGGTTGCTGACCCGTTTCAGATTATTATTTCACAAAACTTTAAGATAAAATTACCTAACGATAGGTATATCTACACGACAACACAAAGCACTTGTACGTATTCACATGGAAAATAATAGTAATAATAATAATTGTCTTGTTGCTATCTAAAGTGAAATAACAACAACAAAATCCTCTTTATTATACGCCAACATATTACATGATCACAATATTATCACACAGAGATTAGTACAACAGGCGGCCTTATCACTAAATAGCGATCTCTTCTAGACAACCTATTAAGCTAAATACATTAATAACTTTGGAAACAGGGTAGGGTGTACAATTGAGCTATAGAAATTTATTTGTTTGTCAGCATTAGAACAGAATAGTATTTTCAAAAAAGTAAATACAAAAAGGAAATAAATAACAAAATAACAAGACTGTGTGGTTAGAATAAAAACAATCGATCTAATAACATCAAGCCGTTATCTTGCATAATAAATAAACCTGTGTGACTACTATATAAGAAAAGTGACTACATGGCAGATCTGTGTGACCACTATGAAAATTCTGTGCGTCTACTTGGCAGATTTTTACGGCTACTATAAAAATACTGTGTGTTTACATGGTGAATCTGTGTGGCTAGTATGAAAATGCTGTAGAACTGCATGGAGATCTATGTGGCTACTAAAGAAATGCTGTGTCCCCATAGTTAGGTTGTAGGACTATTGGCAGATCTGTGTGACTTCTATGAGAATTCTGTGCGTCTACTTGGCAGATTTGTATGGCTACTATGAAAATACTGTGTGCTTACATAGTGGATCTGTGTGGCTACTATGAAAATGCTGTAGAACTGCATGATAGATCAATGAGGTTACTAAAGAAATGCTGTGTGTCCCCACAATCAGGTTGTAAGGCTATTATAAAAGTAGTATAACCTTTATCATATAAAAAAAAAGCTTTAAGTTTTAACTAATTTCCGGGATTAGTGTTTCAAGTATTGAATTGACTATTCACTTTATTGAAGAAGACTAAGTTTTTAAGCATTGCTCTACGACAAACAAAATATTACGGATAAATGGTTACAAACATAAACAACAACTTTCTCGAAGCAAAGCAAGGACAGAATCTAGTAGTAGGAAAGCAATTTTTTGGTTTATCTCCTTATCATCTTCCCAAAGGTACTCTGAAAGAAATCGCAATTTTGCTATAGCCTTTTGTGCAAAAGTTATATAAATTGCAATATTTTTATTCCGGTTTGTTGTCATGGTGTGCAATAAATTATAATAAATAAATAGATAAAAATAGAATGCGAAACAGATTAACCTACAGAGGATTAAAAGAAACAAGCGCTCAATAGTAAGTTGTAATAAGTTTTTATTGTACAAGCGATAATGTTATTTTTTTGTTTAATAATTTTGCGAATTAACTAGACTTCTTTCAACATACATTCTGATAGTTCTAATGACAACATACCTACATAATATACTTTTGACATAATCATGATCTGGTAGCACGCTCAGGATTCACCGCAGCCAAAAAAATCCTCATTACCGACTTGCTTTACAATAACATATATACGCTGAGTATTGTACTTAAGTTATTTTGGTCAATATAATCGCTGTTGTGTAGTGATATGTTAACATATCTATGTATTATATGTATGTATGTAAATATGTATCTTATATTTGGTATCTATTGACGAAAGCTATGGCTAATTGACTCTTTCTCATGAAAGAGGGAATTTGACAAAATAGTCATATTATTTATTGATACATGGGTCATGAATATTAAATGAGTAATTCAAGTCAAATAATGCTATGTGTGCCGAAATAAAATTAATACACGGTATATTTCATGGTCTTGATTACAGTTACCATATTTATTGAAGGAAATTTTGGGTTCAATCCACTTATGCTCTTGGTTTATTAATTTATTTATGTATCGTTATTCACAATAATATTCAAACTCGATCAACCTAATACATAGACTCGTTTGTGATATACCTACTTACATTACAATTTTCAATTAATTGGTTTATTACTTACAACGCATGTTTTAAGTATTTAAATATTCAACACAATTATTGTCATCACGAATTATCTCTTAAATTATGCCAATTGATAATTTTATCAAGTAAATACCTTAATTAATTTCGTCATAATCATTTTATAATAATGATTTACTAAGATATTATTTTTACTGTGTTTATTAAGAAATTTATATGAAATACACTTAACGCATTAGGACGTAGCACCTGTACCTAATGTTAGTGATAATATTTTGGAATAAATAAATAAAAAGTAATAAGTAATTAGGTATATACGCAATTCAAGGTGTTACTTTGTGTTAATGCTGTAAATAATATTTCAATAAAATAATTGTTTATTTATGTCCCTATATTAATTCAAACGTTATATTTAGGTACAACACAATAAAACAAAAATTTAAAACAAACAAGATTTATTTATATGTAGTTAGGTAATAACCTCGCTGATATAACATACATAATAACTTTAGCTTTATTTTCCATAGACATTAAGTATTGGCTTATTTATTCCACTTATATCACCTCGTTATATTATTCATTTGTTAAGGTTCTTCAACAATACATTATTAGAATTTAATTTATAGGAGATTAAAACTCACTGATTAGGCATATTAGTGCAGTGTGACCATTTCCCTTACCTACAGCAGTACACATCACTCATTAGTCATAAATAAAATGATTACATGGAATATTATATAGAATAAATAGATGCTACTATTTATGCTTATTAAACATACGTAAAACAAAAAAAAAATAATTGAAAATCTTAATTTACCTACAATAGAATATAATAAGTACTTTACGATCTCATGTAAGTACACCAATACAATCATTTCGATTACATACAATTGCATTAAAACATGAAAGATAAAAATTACTTCTTCATGGGCATTTATTAATCAATTATTAATTTATCATAAGAAAAAAAAACTAACCCTAATTTTATAATTTTATTTGATAAGGTCTTTATTACGCCTTGTTATTAACTCCATATATTAAACTCCACCGATATAATCATAAATAATATATATCCATAAATAACCATTAAACTCCATATATGTATTTGCCGTAGAATTATGTACTATTATTACTAGTTCACATAATTATATATTACAGCAATCATATATAACGTCATGGATAAATATTTTTTGGAAATAGTTAAAAATATATTTGTTTGCGTTTTCCCGTTTGACGTCCTAGCATTTATGAGAAAACGGAGTCGGTTCGCATAAGAATTTGAATTTGCTTCTAAATGGTCGCTCCTAGTTTTTAACGTTCGTCTTATTGTACATACCTAGTTACTCGATTCACAAAATTAAAACATTACATACTTCTGACACAAAATACGAACAAAATACTTACGAATGTATATTATAAAGGCTTGAGTGGAAATGAGTTTTGGGAAAAACAGGATACAGTATAATTGAATTAAAAAGCTGTGTGAAATACATTCAAAGCTGTGTGAATGTAATTTAAAGCTGTGTGAATTAAATTAAAAGCTGTGTGAATTAAACTCAAAGCTGTGTGAATTAAACTCAAAGCTGTGTGAATTAAACTCAAAGCTGTGTGAATTAAACTCAAAGCTGTGTGAATTAAACTCAAAGCTGTGTGAATTAAACTCAAAGCTGTGTGAATTAAACTCAAAGCTGTGTGAATCAAACTTAAAGCTGTGTGAAATAAAATCTAATTTGTGTAAGTTACATTAATAGCAATGGGATAAAATAAATAAATACAGTTTGACTTTCTATCCTGTACGTACTTAATAAAACTTTAACTGATCGGTTTCTGTACATGGCAACAAATTTAAAAATATATAATAATATGTGTGTGTCTTTATTTATTTACCATTTTGTCTATTTGCCTGTAGGTTTGTGCACACTAATCCTCTAGAATTGCTTATCCGATTTGAATGCACTTTTCAGATTTCTATTTTGATGGGCTTCACTTAACATTACACTGTAAAAAAATCAAGTTCTGTGTTGGAAGAAAAATATAAACAGTAAATAAAAATTGTTAAACAGAAAAAAAATGCGATCGAGGAGAATACAAACGTTACCAAAGAAAAATAAATATTATTTTATTTAACTTTTATTGACAAAAAAGCCCGATTATTATTTATTACTTAGTACAAATGGCGAACTTCTACGTGACAAGATTGTCATTCAATCTCCATTAAATTTGCAGTAATTACAAGAACCAGTTACTCGTTCGGTGTTTCAATTTCAGATGCTGCCGTAGACCAGTGACAAATCGGGACGCGAGCAGACTAGCAATGATGACCTAATGATGACCGCCGTGAGACACGACAGTTGCAGGATGGCCGAGTGTTACAAGTTCTACTTCCGGCACCCCGATATAACCCAACATTAATTATTAATTACAATAATTATATAGTTGTGTGTATAATAATTCTGTGTATAATAATTTATTCCTACGATTTATTAATAAATTCATTTATTGTTTGAGATTATATAAGTGCTATTGACTTCCGATTTAATTGAAAAGTGGGGTTGAGAGTAGGATATAAATATGGCGAACTAAGGTAGTGCAGGTCATTATTTTTGTAACAGTTGTAAGGCGAAGTTCTGCCCGAATGTATACTTGTAAAATTAATTGGTAATTAAATATAAAGTGTAGAGAATAATGTGTATGCGTTGTAATAAACAATGTGTAAAGATGCTGCTGAAGTTTATTTTTGGGAAATAACCTATCGATAGGGAAGTTCATCGTCCTTGCTGCAGCCAGTGTGATAGCCATCATCACACTTTACATAGAAAACCATGCATTGTCATCCAAATTAAACGTATATCTATTCAAAAGGAGAATGCGCAAAATTGCCCCAGCTCCGGCGCAAAAAGTAACTATCTCATAATTTTGTATATTTAATGGGTACTTAAAATAAATACTTGTGATCTCCCTAATCTGTGGCTAAACATTATTGTTTCAGGCACGAATTTTAGTAAACTACACAAATAGAAAATATTATTATATTTATATATTTTGTATGTGTATATTATTATTCATATTTTATTTAGACAAGAATGTGTGCCTACAAATGGCACATATTATTACTTTCTGTAATATATACATTTGGGTGGGTGGTGAGGGTAATATTAATAAACACAGTATCATAAAGTAATGTCTATATTCTCTTATAATTCTAAGTCTATCAAAACGGTATCTAAGTAAGCAGCAGGATGTTCAAATTCTTGAACGTTGTTTCGGACCCAGCCAAGATAATATAAAATACTAATGACATGGGCGCAACTTCCAGTGTACGACGCCCGTGAATGCACGTACATACTCTTTTATTGCGCTCCGACCCTGCGTCTCAGAATTATACAATATATATGTATATGTTATGAAAGAATTAAAATAAAAGTGATTATTTTAGATATTACTTTGCATTTTTACTTGAGTTTTGTTTTTTTTGTAACGATAGTTTAGTATAAAATCGTGCCTGAATGAATTATCAAAGCAATTTTTTTCTATGTTAGCCACTGATTAGGGAGATCAAATACATTTATTTTTTGTACACATCCAATGTATAAAATTCTGAGATAGGTTAAGTTTGCGCCGGAGCTGGGGTAATTTTCTATGAAAATTGCGCATTCTCCTTTCAGCTCAATTGGTTGAAGATATCTGCTTCAAAATTTAGTTGCAAGATTCCACCTAATAAACATTGCTGCATTTCAAGTTAAAATATAAATAAAAGCTTGTAAAAAGTACAGATTTGCGTCACTCAGTGACATAAAGTACCCTCATGTATATGTATATTTTTTATGAATTTCTACCTTCGCAATATTTATTTCATTTTTAGATGGTGTGAAGTGAGCGTCATTTGCCATAAAAATGGGCTAATTTTGCAACGGAAAAGCGTAGCATAAGTGCGGGTTTAGGTCACGGTGTGCTATTAAAAAACATATGTATGTACGAAATTCTATACTATTTTCAACGAAGCATAGCATTGGTAGCAGCTATACTGTCATTGGGCAATACGAATAATCAGTCATGGTAGCAGATTATCTACATTCATGGCTATTTTGCCGGCTCGAATTACTATCAACTCGAATTACAATACTGACCTTACACCGTATAATCACTTAAATGCTCCTATATTTCCATATATCAATTTACGATATTAATATAGGGCTACCTTCATAAATGAAGGAAAATAAAAATTAAGGAAGAAATTCACAATACTTAAAATCTTAGTAGTATATAGCTACTGTACGTCTTCAATTTTAGATTTAATAATCGAAGATATTTGCATATTTTTGTAGTTTAGGTAACTGTTATATGATATGAACATAACAATCGTTTGAACAAATGCAATCTTTTACATCTTTCTTAAACCCAATGTCATAGTGACCCGGAAAAGGTCTTAAATGTTGATAGTAATGGAAGTTAATGAACTTCCGCAAATATCAATCGAAGTAAGTACTCATTAAATACTCTTATATTATTTTTTAAGCCATGGTGATGTTTTTAAATTCATGTCCAGCAAATTAGGCTGCGGAATAAAGGTTACAGCTATCAAGGACATCGTTACAAAAAATATTCGGGGGCAATAGGCAACCTTTACCTTTCCCATCTTACCTTTGATGTCAATGAAAAATAGTTACAGTGCGCCCAACTTATCTCTGAAATGGCAAAAATTGGAACTAACGAAAAGTCATTCATAAGTACGTTGTGGTCATTCCTCTGTCAATTACTAGTGTGCAATGATTGGTCAAATGAATGTCAAATGCGTCCGACAGCGCCTCTTTCGTTTCAGTCTTAAGTTGGGTTTACTATAAACGTAATTTTTTGCTTCTTTCTTTGACATATTATAAGAAAAAGTCCCCTGTCCGTGTGTCTGTTCTCGTTAAACCCAGATTTTTCATGCTGTTTTTATTACTAGACAGGGGAATTCATGAGGAAGGTCTCGATGTATCAAGTTTTCGTCAATCGTAATTTAAATTAATTATTATTAGAGATATCACAATATGAAAATTGGTACTGTTACCCAGCGATACAGAGTTTAAAGTTCTCTGAAGGAATTTATATTTGTGTAGTAGTATATTTAGAGTCTAAAACTTCTCTACCTGGCTACGTATGTAGAGTTATTGAGCACGGGTCTCTCCGCATCAGTAAAAGACTGAGTATCCAATAAAGTGATATAAATAACGTCAGATACACAGTTATCACCCCCAAACTGTTTACTACTGCACAGAATAATAGAAAAAAACCGACAGGTATTGAACTCCGGTAGCCCCAAGTCAGAAGCTGACGTTCAAACCACTGAGCTGTTCAAATGTGGTTTTTCTGCTTTGTATTGTATCACGTAATTAGTATTATTTAATTACTGTGTTACTGACGTGTAGCACGTGTACCAAACGGCTAATCGTAGAGTGCCCAATCAAGCAGAAAACGTAAAGGTTGCGGCTCGGAGTCCTTCCTTCAATCATGAATCATGTTAATTACGCTACTTATGTTACGAATGATTCCTTACTGTATCACCTCTGCGTACATAATCAAGGCAGGAATGCAGGGTTGAGTAACACTTTCGTTATTGCCGTTTGATATGGAAATAGGTAAATTAATTAAACAAATTTATTATTATTAACTAAATAATGATTATAATTAACATAATAACTTAATAACTCTACTGAAATTCGCTTATACTACCTACTGATACTAACATAAGCAGCAGATCACTAACTTTTTGCTCTTTTTATGTTTTTATTTGTTAGGATAAGGATATACCTGATACCTACCTAAAGAAAGAAAGGCTCAATCGAGATCAATAAACCAATGTTTATATTCATAATGTTTAGCCTTGAAGAAGTTACGGATTAAGCCGCTAATCAAATTAACTACACTTACCTGACCGTAATCCGTAACTACTAGAGCTGAAACTTATTCAACATCAGAAGTCTATAACAGCTTATTACCAACGTAACCTTTAGTTGCCATGCAAGATGCAATTTAAAGAAATTAATTTGATTATCATGTACATATATTAATACATATTCTCGTAGAGATCGCTATACCTATAAGATCGCTCTTTAATCACCAACATTGTATGTAATACTTATTGATATTTAAGAGGCAATTCGTAGGTCCTATTATTAATTCAATTACGATGTTGGGTAGGTACTTATGTGGGTTCTATGTAGTATATTATAAATACGAAAATATTTTTACTGCATGGTGCAAACTAACCGAATCAAAAGCCGTTCCATGTAAGGTATTCCACAGTAGACATTCAACAGTTATTCAAACAATTTTGTATAAAATAACTGAAATTTCGAATTAAGGGTCAGCTCAGACCGAGACGCGACGCGACGCAACGATACTGGAAGAGGCCAGTGATTTCGCGCTGCGCCGCGCCGCGCGTCACCGCGAGACACATCTCAATGGCGCGAGGTGCATCCGGCATCGTAAAAGTAGTGTGATGATGGCTATCACACTGGCTGCAGCAAGGACGATGAACTTCCCTATCGATGAGTTATTTCACAAAAATAAACTTCAGCAACATCTTTTCACGTAGTTTATTACAGCATATACACATTATTCTCTACACTTTGTACATTATTACATTTAACTACCAATTATCTTTACAAGTATACATTCGGGCAGAACTTCCCCTTAGAACCGTTACAAAATTAATGACCTGCACTACCTTAGTCCGCCATATTTATATCCTACTCTCAACCCCACTTTACAATTAAATCGGAAGTCAATAACACTTATATAATCTCAAACAATAAATGAATTTATTAATAAATCGTAGGTATAAATTATTATACACAGAATTATTATAAACACAATGATATAGTTATTGTAATTAATAATTAATGTTGGGTTCTATCGGAGTGCCGGAAGTAGAACTTGTAACACTCGGCCATCCTGCAGCTGTCGTGTCTCACGGCGGTCATCATTAGGTCATCATGCTCGCGTCCCGATTTGTCACCGGTCTACGGCGGCTCCTGAAATTGAAACACCGGACGAGTAACTGGTTCTTATAATTACTGCAAATTTAATGGAGATAGAATGAACATCTTTAAATAATAATCGGGCTTTTTTTGTCAATAAAAGTTAAATAAAATAATATTTATTTTTCTTTGGTGACGTTTGTATTCTCAATTGCATATTTTCTTCCAACACAGAACTTGAATTTTTTTCAGCCTAACGTTAAGTGAAAGCCCATCAAAATAGAAATCTGAAAAGTGCATTCAAATCGGAGAAGCAATTCTAGAGGATTAATGTGCACAAAAACCTACAGACAAATAGACAAAATGGTAAAACATTGTTTTGGGTTCTCTTGATTAAATAAAGACCTCATATTATGAATTTTTAAATTTGTTGCCATGTACAGACACCCTATCAGTTATAGTTTTATTACGTACAGGATAGAAAGTCAAACTATATTTATTTATTTCATCCAATTGCTATTAATGTAACTTACACAAATTTGATTTATTTTGACAGCTTTAATTGATTCACACAGCTTTCAATTTAATTCGCACTGATTTTAATATAATTCACATAGCTTTCAATTCCATTCACACAGGTTTAAATTCCATTCACACAGCCTTTAATTCCATTCAAACAGCTTTTAATTCTATTCAGACAGCTTTTAATTTCATTCACACAGTTCATTCACACAGCTCTTAATTTCATTTACACACCATCTAACATTGTTTACAATTTATCCTGTTTTTCTAAAACTTATTATTTCCACGTATGACTTTAAACAGTACATATTACAAATACTGTAAGTATTAGTTAAACCCAGTTAATCTAGTTCGTAATTGTATAAGAATTAAGCACCAGAATAGAGAGCGCGCACTTAGCAACCGAATTCCCTTTGTGTAATTTTTTGTTTATAATCTGGATCGCACAAAGAGTAATAATAATTATTTAGTTCATATTATTTTGATATAAACACTACCTAAAGGGTTGTATTTCATCAATAAATTTTTCCCTAGGCTTGTCCATCACGAATCAGAGTAGCAATCACACACACATACAGCAATCAGGCACAATTACCAATTTTAAATGAACACCATAAAATAAAAATGTCTAAATATACTTTTCTGACATGGACTTATCAAGAGAGCGGTTTTGTTTCTCGTTATTAGTCAGAAATAATTCCACGAACTTTTGAGGGTAGATTAACTAAATAAATAACAAAAAATAATTCGCTTTACACTACAGATTACAAAATAAATATTAATATGTTGAAGTGCTTTCTTTTTATTTAAATTATGGTACATATAGGTACATGATAAGTATTTTATTCTTGTTGTTACAGACGAAAGTATGTAATGTTTTAATTTTGTTGTGCAATATTGTGAGTTGCTTTATGCAATAACACGTAGGTTAAAAACTGGGAGCGACCATTTTAGAGGCAAATTCAAACTCTTATGCGAACCGACTCCGTTTTCTCATAAATACTAGGACGTCAAAGGGCACAAACATATACAAGGACACAAACATATACAAAATATTTTTAAACATTTTCAAAAAAATATAATTATCTGTGACGTTATATACGATGGCTGTACTATATATGTGAACTAGTAATAATAGTAAATATTAACGTGTGTGTAATAAATGTGAACGTGTGGTTGGTCATGTGATGATTGGTGAAAGATATTTATACTATAATCCTATGGCAAATATAATTATGGAGTTTAATGGTATAACAAGGCGTAAAGGCCTTATCAAATAAAATTATAAAATTGGAGTTGGTTTTTTTTTCTCTTATGATAAGTAATAATTGATTAATAAATGCCCATGAGGAAGTATTTTTTTATCCTTCGTGTCTTATAGTAATAATGAAATCGTCAAGAACTGATTATATTATATTTATTTGTTTTTTTTTGTTTTACGTATGTTTAATAAGCATAAATAGCAGCATCTATTTATTCTATATACATGTAATAATTTTATTTATGACTAATGAGTGATGTGTACTGCTGTAGGTAAGGGACATGATCACACTGCACTAATATAATCAATACCTAAGTTTTAATCTCCTATAAATTAAATTCTAATAATATATTGTTGAAGGACCTTAACAAATGAATAATATAAGAAGGTGATATAAGTGGAGTAAATAACCAGTACTTAATATCTATTGAAAATAAAGCTAAAATAAATCTTGTTTGTTTTAAATTTTTGTTTCATTGTGTTGTAAATATAATGTTTGAATGAATATAGGAACATAAGCAATTATTTTATTGAAATAATGTTTACAGCATTAACACAAAGTAACACCTTCAATTGCGTATATAATTACTTACTTTTTATTTATTACAAATTATTATCATTAACATTACAGGTGCTACGTCCTAATGCATTAAGTGTATTTCATATAAATTTCTTAATAAATAGAGTAATAATCATATCTTAGTAAATCATTATTACAGAATGATTATGACGAAACGAATTGACGTATTTACTTGACAAAATTATTAATTGGCATAATTTAAGAGAATACGTGATGAAAATAATTGTGTTGAATAATTTTAACATGCGTTGTAAGTAATATACCAATTAATTGAAAATGTAATGTAAGTAGGTAGGTATATCACAAAATAAATGTATTAGGTGGCTCGAGTTTGCGTATTGTATATTATTGTGAATAACGATACATAAATTAATAAATCAAGAGCATAATTGGATTGAACCCAAAATTTCCTTCAATAAATATGGCGACTGTAATTAAGACCATGAAATATACAGTCTATTAATTTTATTTCGGCACACATAGCACGTTGTTACGTAATTATTTGATTTGAATTACTCATTAAGTATTCATGACCCATGTAACAATAAATAATATAGAGTCTATATTATAGACTATTTTGTCAAATTCCCTCTTTCATGAGAAAGAGTCAATTAGCCATAGCTATAGCTATGCTATTATAGCTATGCTCTAGCTGTCGTCAATAGATACCAAATATTAAATATAAGATACATACGTATAATACATAGATACGTTAAACATATCACTCTACAACAGTGATGATATTGACCTATAACTTATTTACAATACTCAGCGTATATGTTATTGTAAAGCAAGTCGGTAAATGAGGATTTGGCTGCAGTCAATCCTGAGCGTGTTACCACATCATGTTTATGTCAAAAGTGTATTATGTAGGTATGTTGTCACACCAGAATGTATGTTGAAAGAGGTCCAATCTAATTCGCAAAATCATTATAACAAACAAAAACATTATCGCATGTTCAATAAAAACTTATTGCAACTTACTATTGAGCGCTTGTTTCTTTTAATTCCTTTATACCTACTTAGGTTAATCTATTTCGCATTTTATTTTTATTGGTTTATTTATTACAATTTATTGCACACCATAACAACAAATTGGAATAAAAATATTGCAATTTATATTACTTGTGCAGAAAAGGCTATAGCAAAATTGCGATTTCTTCCAGAGTACCTTTGGGAACATGATAAAGGTTTTACTACTTTTTCATAATAGCCCTACAACCTGGTTGTGGGGACACACAGCATTTCTTTAGTAACCTCATTGATCTATCATGCAGTTCTACAGCATTTTCATAGTAGCCACACAGATCCATTATGTAAGCACACAGTATTTTCATAGTAGCCATACAAATTTGCCAAGTAGACGCACAGAATTCTCATAGAAGTCACACAGATCTGCCAATAGTCCTACAACCTAACTATGGGGACACACAGCATTTCTTTAGTAGCCACATAGATTTCCATGCAGTTCTACAGCATTTTCATACAAGCCACACAGATTCACCATGTAAACACACAGTATTTTTATAGTAGCCGTAAAAATCTGCCAAGTAGACGCACAGAATTTTCATAGTGGTCACACAGATCTGCCATGTAGTCACTTTTTTATATAGTAGTCACACAGATTTATTTATTATGCAAGATAACGGCTTGATATTATTAAATCGATTGTTTTTATTCTAACCACACAGTCTTATTGTTATTTTGTTATTTATTTCCTTTCTGCATTTACTCTTGAAAATACTATTCTGTTCTAATGCTGACAAACAAATAAATTTCTATAGCTCAATTGTACACCCTACCCTGTTTCCAAAGTTATTTTTGTATTCAGCTTAATAGGTTGTCTAGAAGAGATCGCTATTTAGTGATAAGGCCGCCTGTTGCACTAATCTCTGTGTGATATTGTGTTATTTAGTTCTACCCCGAATAAGAACAAACTACGGCAAAAAAAACAATTACTTTTGAAGGAGCACAACTTTACAACAAAATACCCTCAGTTGTAAAAAAAAATAACAAAGTGGAAAGATTTCAAAAGACAATTAAAGTCAGTACATTATTGAGAATCATGTTTAAATTATCTTTACGGGTAATATGTATACTGTATTCATTATAATGTGTTAAGTATTATGTTTGCGAACGATTGTATAAGTGCTTTGTGTTGTCGTGTAGATATACCTATCGGTATAGGTAATTTTATCTTAAAGTTTTGTGAAATAATAATCTGAAACGGGTCAGCAACCACTAACCAAAACATTCAATATTTAAGAACTGTCATAAGGTTTTATAACCTAAGAAAGACACCACTTCCTTCGATTAAGACAAAATGAATATGACGTACCTGTTCGTTTCTTTGTTCCTTCGATCACAAGAAGTCCCCGCCGCATGCCAGCGAGTACTTTGGTAGATATGGATGGCGTGTCAAAAAAAAAAAAATCTCCGTTCCTTTGACCAAGATAATATGGGCTGTAAAGGAAAATATCCCCACTTCTGAAGTGTGATGATGGCTATCACACTGGCTGCAGCAAGGACGATGAACTTCCCTATCGATGAGTTATTTCACAAAAATAAACTTCAGCAACATCTTTTCACGTAGTTTATTACAGCATATACACATTATTCTCTACACTTTGTACATTATTACATTTAACTACCAATTATCTTTACAAGTATACATTCGGGCAGAACTTCCCCTTAGAACCGTTACAAAATTAATGACCTGCACTACCTTAGTCCGCCATATTTATATCCTACTCTCAACCCCACTTTACAATTAAATCGGAAGTCAATAACACTTATATAATCTCAAACAATAAATGAATTTATTAATAAATCGTAGGTATAAATTATTATACACAGAATTATTATACACACAATGATATAGTTATTGTAATTAATAATTAATGTTGGGTTCTATCGGAGTGCCGGAAGTAGAACTTGTAACAGTAGGCAATCTTGCACGCCGCGCGCGCGTACCGACGATGCAAGGCTGCGTAGCGATGCACCGCGCTACGCCGCGAGGCGTCACGAGACGCAGCGCTGCATGAAGCAACGTATTCTGAATTGTCACAATGAAATGTGTATCTTTTCGTGTAGAAAATAAAGTTCTATTTTGAGCCGCTCTTTGAAAGACTGCGCGCAGCGTCGCGTCGCGTCTCGTCTCGGTGTGAGTTGACCCAATTATTATTGTCCTAGTTTCTTGCGTTTTATTTGTATTTGTACTTAAACAAAAACTGCATGACATAATTCGTTGTTTTCACTGCTAAATAATTTAGGCACAATTTACTTAAAATCATGTTTATTTAATTAGCCTCTTGGTTCAACACAATTTGTCTTTACGTTCAATGTAATTTGACTGTTGTGAAAATTTTGATATAAAAATAGCCAAATAAGGCATGCAATCTCTGCTTACAAATACTGCTATTCATTTTATAAAACTAACATATCTAGCGAAAATCATTAATTTCCGTAAGAGCCTTGAATACTTATACCTAATATAACGGATTACACCAAAAACATTACACCAAAAATATTGTTTATTGTCCACATAAGGAGAAATAAAACACGATTGTCCAAAGCGTATTACACAAAAGTCAGCCTTATCGTTAATCAGTGATCTTTACCAGACAATTTTTGGGTAAAAAATTGTAAAGTCGAGAAAAATACAATAACATACACGTATAATATAAAGATATATTATATAGAGATGACTTTAGTTGAACGGCTAAGAAATAAAAATATATTGGATAGATGAAGCAATAGTAGCCCAGTGGATCATTGACCCCAAGGGAAGACATTAAATAGAAAGAACTTAAAGCTCATATTTCTACACAATAATGTTTACCGACTCTACAGCTCCGTGTCCTTGGATTAAAGTCAGTCTTCTGCGCTTGAGGTTCCTGCAGTCCAATTAACGGGGGATAGTGTCAGCGCTCTTCTTTTGGAGGTCCTACGTCTAATGATCTAATCTCATCGATATGCGAGCTGGTGCAGTGTCTTTCGGGCAAGTTGTCATTAGATGACCATAGTAAAAATGACGGTGACCACTTATGATCATAAAATATCAACTTTTAAGTAATTTATTAATAAAAAAATATATGTTTGTTGGGTTAGCTATGTCAGAGCCCTTTAAGTGACATAATAATTTCCGTCACTTGAGCTAGCCACTAACTAGACTCTACACATGGGCGTGCGTGACTAGCTATGCAGGGGAGTGGGCCAAGTTCCGATCCAGGGAAGGGAAGGGGGCAACTGGATTTTCAAAGCCATTTTTACAGTAGGTAGGTCTTCTTAGTCTAGAGGGGATAGCTACAACTCCCCGCCCTGCATCTACGTGGTAGCGACAGGCTACCTCAGAGGATCTGTGCCTCAGTAGTAGGCCAATTATAGGTCTTCGTATACACTATTTTATGCCATTCATTGATCATTGCCGTTGATCAACTGAGTCACAGTTCACAGTAATTACGACAAAAATATCTAATGTGACATTATGGATGCAGGGCAATGACTTGTGAACGTCGTCTAGGGCGGTGCATTCCCTTGCTCGCCATTACAAAATGTCGGTAACGGTGACGCGAGGCGGCGTCACTGGAGACGTGACGCGCGTACACATGGACTTTTTCTCTAAAATTCTCCACCGACGCCGTATTCAAATAATGGAAAGTCTTGAGTACACATAATCAAATAGTTTTGTAAAGTGAAATAACACTACTTCGAATATTTTTTTATGTCTTTTGTGTTTATTTTTTCATTGATCTATTGGTAGGTAAGTGAAAAACTACCCATAGGGTTCGACTGTTATCTAACTACAACGTCCGGGGTAAACGCAAGAATGCCTTTCGAAGCATAGAAGCATTGGTATAGTTTCCAATGGAATAGTCCAATAAATCTCCAATAATTTCCGTGCTGCTCAACTAAACCTCTTACAATTAAAACAAGTCCTCAAAGTCAGACACATTAATAAGAACGCATGTATTATTTTATAATAATTCTACATAACCAATATTCATTCCAGTGATCCATGATCTAATCAGCTCAGAGCTCGTTACAAACATTACAAACTTTCATTAAATGTGCAAGAGATACGAACAATTAAGTATGCATATTTTGGAGGTTCTAACTAATTACGATTTCAACATTAACAGTAATAGCTTTAAACTTTGTAGTAGCTGCGCGGCCATTCACCTGCGTTGGCTCCTGACATAAATACATAAAGAAGTAACATTTGACCAGTACGAATATGACCCCGTAACAGGTCCTATTGTGACGGCAAATAGAGTACGCGTCGTGTCGAATCAGAAACGCGCCATTGAAAAAGGCGATACAGGTCAGCTAACGGCTTTTGTGTTTTAACCCGACTACGACGTCCTTTTGGGTAATCCAGGGCAATAGTTGAGGGATCTCCCCAGTGCAGCATTACCTATAAACCTATTCTTTACTTATTTATTCAATTTAATACCTTAAGCTTAAGCGCCGGTACTTTCTTTCCTAGTGCTCCTTTCATAGCAACGCATCGGTGATGCATTACAAGTGCTACTGATGTCTGTTGGCGACGACAACTTGCCATCACGTAGCTTGTTTGCTCGTTTATCGGTATTTACATAATAAAACATATGTAATCCTTTAGTGTAGGGTCGTAATAACAAGTGAACAAAATGCTTAAGAGATTTATTTCCTAATGTCTTATAACCTCTAGGCTCTACAAATCAAGTAGGTACCTAATTATTAATTTATGGTGAATGCTGCTCAATGATGTTCGTATACTGACTTAGAGACTTTTACTGATTTATCTCGACATCAAAATGAAATTTATTTTAACTTTCTGTACACTTTCAGTTCATAGTTATCGATAAATACTATTAATTACATTTACAGTAAAATAAATTGTAGAAATCAAAGACGATTCGAAAGTTTCTTAATACACTGATAACTGTGGGTATGGAGGCCATAATAACATGGCCATCTTCGGCAATATTTAATATTTGAAATTGAAAATAAAGGTCCAAATCCGTTTATCAGATCAGTCCGAAGTAAATCGTCGTCGGCGCGGAATCGCGGGGAATGAACTATTATGGCTGCAGAAACTCTCACTTGCTCGTGTTGTGATGCTGTCGATACACTTTCCTGTGCGCCTGCGTGACTGGACTGCTGCTTACGCCGGTGAAATATCGCACTGATGTAACACCCCAATTGCATTATCCTTCAGCCCACTGAACGACAACGAAAACGACGAGACGTCATTAACGGTAACGTCTTCTTTTACAAAATCATTTGCAACTTGCTCGTTTTAAAAGGACAAATCTTTTGTAATGTTCTGGAACATAAAACTATTTGTCTTGTCATATAATTATTCTTTAAATATTGCTTTAATTGAATTACGCGCTACTGAAATTCTATTGCGCGTTGCTCCATGTGAAAGGGCGATAAAGACTTTGGTACTTTATAATGACAATCAAATAAACGTACCTATAGATCTTACACTATTGCCACATCTGACATATCGCATGCAGCGAGCAATTCGATTGAATTACAAATTTGAAACGAACAATGCCCAACTTAGGACGAGGCGAATCGGATAAGTTACATCACGACTTTTGTAATCTCCAAGATCTTATGGGTTCAAATGACAGGTGCCGACTGCGGTGTCAATGCATGTCTCTGACTATTTCTCACAATCAAAACATTTGTTGTGATGGCTCAAGACAAGTATCACGGAAGCGGTGGAACTAAACAATGGAAGCCAAATAGCAGGTACACTGTAATTTATTAGACAATGGTGACTACATATTAAAATTCCTTTTTTAGTTCAAATATTGTCGAAGAATACAAAATATGATACCGTCGAATTGTAATTAATTGGATCGTTTAGCGGTATCCTCGCGTCCAGCGCAGCCGAATTGTATAGCAGTGCAGTTTATTTGCGTTACATTGGGTGAGGTATACGTTCTTAGTCGGTCACCTTGCAATAAAGTATGGTGGTCGCGTCGGGCGCAGGGCGAGAGTGGGCGACCTCATATAGCTTGCGCGGGACGCGTTTCCTTTATTTGTTAGTTGTACGCCGCGTGATTGTGTCGTGCACAGGACATCATGCGGACATTAGTGGTAAGTGTCGCTTCATACTCCGCACAATGCAAGGTTGACAACACATATTGCAATAGCATCAATTGAACTTTAAAATCATCCAATTAATCAGTGAAATTACTCATCTCTATCGCTTTAATTAATAACTAACTTTATCAATTATGTAGGTATATTGATAATGATTACACTTGGTTGGAAGTACACATATTTATATTACGGACTATATATGCCGTTTCTTTATAATAGCAGTATGTGTTGTTGCTTTCATTATAATGTTAATAAATTCTTAACGATTGCTTTCTTAATCTTATTAATAGTTACTAAGCAGTTGCTTATTTCACTTTTATCACCTATTACTTATACACATTTAGGTATATCCATATAAATAGGCATCGGTTATTTAAGTAGTTTTCGCGATGTGAATTAAAAACATTATTCTAGTCATTTTATTGATTAGTTCCAACCGCCGATAGATTCATTGTACGCGCAACGTAGAAAAAAGCTCATTGGCATTAAAAACACAAAAAACCAAAACACATGGATATGTCTCGCAGTGCGTAAATCAAATTCAGGTCGGTATCATATAACCGGCATTGAGAGTTAGGTATTGGTTTCGCATGCCAGCCTTGAAACTATTGAGAGTTAGAAGGCGGCTGCAAATTAATGCACGGGACTAACCTTTAAATGCAAAGAATGTTGCCCTTATTCATTTAAAAAGCGGAACTAAAACGCATTCGTAATTTAACTTGTCATATTTATAATATGTTCATTACGTAAACGCGAGGTACTGACAAATGCTTTAGCGGTTTCGTTACCACACTGGCCTAGTGTCGTTACTAACAGGGTCGACTACTAGGAGTAGATACAGAAGTTGATAAGCGTAACCGGACAATTTCAACAGTATGAAATGTTCCATTCACTGCATATACTTAGGTTCAATATAATAATACCACTGCGGTTTTATTACTCAGGTATCATTAATCAAAGAATCGATCGAATATTCGGTCCTTACAAAAGTTTGCACAAGTTTACATGAGAAACTTTTGAAAAAAATGTTCAGATGTGACGATATGATCAAGGCTAAAGAGAAAACAATGTTTGATCAAATAATACTTATTTCACATCGATCGAATAAATACAATACATTTTTTAGTTCAAAGGAGACTTAGTGATATTGCACCAGACTGGACTAAATACTGAATGAAACCTTGAATTTCATATCAACGTAATATTTATATCGCAATAAACACAGCGATAGTTATTTTAAAATAATTAAAATAATGAAATAAATATTTTGAGCCACATGTTTCAAGCGGCGCGTAAGAAAGACTTCAACGCGCTTCAAAGGAACAGCTTATTTGTTTATTAAATACTAGCGGCCCGCCCGCGGTTTCACCCGCGTGGATCCCGTTCTCGTGGGAATATATGCATGAATTATACATAAAAACCTTCCTCTTGAATCACTCTACCTATTACAAAAAACCGCATTAAAATCCGTTGCGTAATTTTAAAGATTTAAACATACAGACAGACAGACAAAAATAGCGACTTTGTTTTATACTATGTAGTGACTTTCAATTAAAGAACTGTTGGTACCTTTTGTTTACTTAATGATCATCGATAGTGATGGTGATGTTCCCTTTTGGAAACTTACTAATAATAATGATCTTGAAATAAACACAGTGATGTAACAGAAATTAACTACACATAAACTTTACGATATTGTTAACGAAATACGTTTATGTGGAACAAAGTTTTATGAATGATGAACATTTATTTGTTAAGTTTTATAAGTTTCAACTGAACAATTTCGTTCCTTTGTACATCTAAATCGTACTTAGAAGCGTATTTTTAATAAGAATTGTATTTTGATTTGTTTCAATGCTTTTGCAATAAGGTAGTAATATACTAAGAACCTTTTCTGAGGTCATGAAAATGTTGCACTACCTGTTGTGTATGGTGACAGGCGACATATAGAATAAGTGGAATGTCCTTACTTGCAATGAAATTATGTAATTTAATAACTTCCGAAAGAGTTTCGTTTCGACTACGACTTTACGAGTCGTAGGTAGGTATCATTTAAATTACACTATCGTATATTGTTGGTAATATTTATTCAAACAATAATTTTGGGGTACTAATCGTACATTAAAAATGTTTCATATCATTAAAAAAAGGTAGGACTTAAAATTTATAACCCTCTTTAGTATATAAATAGCAAAATTAAATACTGCGAATTTATATCCCGTGCGTACACAATTAGCAAACAATTAGGTACCTAAGTATCTAATTATTGGGTTTATCCGCTTGTAATTCCTTCAATGTTTTAACGTTCGGATTTCTCTTTTGAAAAAGTAGTTGTAATATGCATTTGACCTACGGAAACTTCAAACACCAGCACATATCAACGCTGCGCCGGACGCAAAGCAAAACGTTTAACTTACTCGTATAGGTATCCTTTTTATGTCGCATGGTTGTTAAAAATTACACATCGTAAACGCAGCACACTGAATACTTAGTAATACTTAAGCTACTTGGTTAAAAGTTAACATTAACATCAACGATCAGTTATCGTCAAATAAAAAAGGAGAAAACAGAAAGCAATAATCTTTATGGGTCAAAGCATGTAAAAGCACAACTCGTAGAGTAGACAAGAGCTACTATAGTATACAGGAATATTTAAATGACAAAAAGGCATGGAAATTACCAGCTCTACAACCAGTTCCGCTAGGTTAGTGCTTACCTGTATCAATTAAGTAATATGTATTATTTAACTTTTCATGTACACTATACTGTATGTATTGTAATTTTTTATTTTAAAAGATGCGGAGGAGTTTTTTTTTCGCCGTTTTTTTCTCCTCAAGCACTTTTCCAAAACGGTGGTAGAATCAAAAAATTGACGTTTATAAGTGAATTTGTAAATTCCCAGATGAAATAAACAGTTTGACTTTGACTTTGACAAAAATCCGTAAAAAGCAAAAATAAATCTCGTAAAGTCAAAAAGTCAAAATAACCAATAAACTTAAGAACAAAGAATTAGGTATATACGAATCAAGGGCCTCGTTCTTTTTTGTAAGTGGGTTAAGAATAAAGTGTGACTGACCTCGCACAGGACAACATTCCTGTGTGAGATCGGTTGAAGTGTGTCATATTTTACATCAAACAACAATACTTGTAATACAACTGCATCTTATTTATCTCTGTAGGTACCTCCATGTAAGAAATTTCAGAACATCTAAAAGAAGATACAAGTATGTAGGTAATTAGTAAGTTACGCAACAGATCTGATAAGAATAATTTTAGGGGTTTTAATCAGCTTGACTTTTCATTTGGCCTTTGTAGTCAGAAACGGCTTTTGCCATTTGGATGTAATTCTTAATAATTTACATGAGGCAGCTTGAAGTAACTTTTATCATTTGTTTTAAATTTTAAATGCAAGACATTATACATACCTACAAGAAACTTAATGTACCTACTTGTCTACCTACCGTGCTAATTTTTTCAAACAAATAATGAATGCGGATGTAATATTATTAATGGCAAATAATAAGTGCACGTAGCATGTGTTACTTGTTTATATTATGCATAATGTTTTTTTAATACCCAAAGTAAAATGGACCGTCACCTTGACTGGCGGAAGAACGAGATCCGGGCGTCCTTACTACTTTCAGATCGTGACCCGCTCGGGCGGCGGCTCCCGACCGGCGACCTAACCTTACATATTTATTTACTTATGGTTTTTTGTTTAATGCCTCTTAAAATTCGAGTATTCCTTGCTATCATTCATCTTTAAATCTCTTAATCATCTTAATACATTCTACTAATATAATAAATGTGAAAATAATATTACCTATAATTTTCATGAAACTGCAGTAGGTACCTACCTAAAATAGTTTAGACATCGGAATAACATAATAAGTTAAAATTTACAGAGATTTTTTATAGTTTGGTCATAATACAACGATAAATGTCAAGTAAGTGGGAAAAAAATCAGCCTTCTTCTACTAAGGGGCTGGTTCCACCAAGAGAAGCGTGAGTGGATTTACTAGTAATTTATCAGTTAAACGTAATAAATCGGTTAAACGTTTGTAACACAAAGCGGGAACCAACAAACAAGCATACCGACTAAAAATAAAAATAAAAACTATTGTCCTGTGGCCTATTACCTACTGTATTAGTTTTTATTACTTTAATAACTTTACATTAAATTATAGCTGGATGTAAATTATCACACGGAAATCACTTGCCTGCGTGTTTTGTGCGTAGCGATATACGATAGAGATACCGCGATAACACTGTTATAACTGACAGCAAAAATATAAACAAGCAAAAGAATACAATATAACAATTAGATAATAATTAAAACGAAGAGGAATTCTTTCACCCTTATTTTATTGTTTAACTTTGTTACTGTTGCAAAACAGGTTATTTATTGTAGAATAGGAAAATTCTATTCCGTATGTACCTAAATTCGCAGTGTGTAATATTTATTTATTTATTTAATATACCTACTTGCGTGCACAGAACTGTCAGTTATAACTTTTTACAAAAAATCCGACTTCAACATTAACATGTAGTAAAATGATAACATCATCAACGTAGTCGAAGTCAATTAATCACGCATTAATAAAGATGACACAAAAATTTCGCCACCAGCTTTCGAATAAAAAAGAGCCAATAGAAAAAAATGTATGAAATTCAGAACCTCCGTCTTTTGATTAGGTCGGTTGAAAACAACCAGCAATTTAATTACATAGTTAGTATTTTGTGGATTTGTAATATGTAAATAGGTACAATTACGTGAAAAAAGTAACGGATACCTAATAGAGCTTAATACTCCTAGTTTCTTTAGACGTGTGGTTTGACGGTTTGACCTTTAAATTCTCAACTTGCTCGGCCCAAATATTAAAATTGCTGAATAATAAACATACATAGATAGGCACTTGCTCTATGCACGCAACATTGTTTCAAACAAATAAAAGGTCGGTCTACACAGCAGCATACCGGAACGTGTTTGGATATTTTACTTTTTAAATTCATGACTTAAGATCACGGTTTCATGGTATTCAATGTTTAAAGAAACCCGATTACACTTAGATTAAGTGATTTTCTAAATAAAAATAACTATTAATGAATAATCTAATATTAAATTTAAATGCGTACTTAGCAATCACAAATAAATTTGCAATTACCAACATGTTAGACAGTTTTCACTGCCTTACTTTTAATTTAACCGTTACTGTTCGTTGTTGCGTTACCCAGACTTAATTCTATTAAAATTCAAGTCAATTTAAGCGTAACAATCTCAAAGCATGGCACGAAGTCAAACAAGACACGCGGCAGCCAGTCAATCTAGTCAGGTGTTAAGTACTGCATTATTCGTGAGCCTGGCAAGGCCCATTACACTCGAAAGTATGCAGCAGTCATTCGTTACGTTACTCGCGTTCCGCCAATTATTCTTGTTAATTTGTATACGAACCTGTTTTTTAACTTTATTTTTAAATAGTAACCGCTCTCGCTTCGCTTGGAGAAATAATCCTTACGTTTGTACATAGTTACAAATGTTACGCATTAGGTACGAATTAAGTACTTCAAGTTTATTCACTCATGGCATAATGAACTCGCCCCTGAACACAATGTAACCTCATGTAACATGCTGATTTTACGAGTTGGTGCCCGCTATTTCGTTGGATGGAGTTTCAGTAATTTCAGATTTTCGAAATCGGGTACAAAATATTTCTAGGGCGCCATTTTTATAACTCTAATAATTTAGCTGGTCTCTTGTGGTTCTGTATCAGGTGTTCCAATTTCCAAAATCGATCTACGAGTACCTAGGTATAGGTATTAGGCATGCCGGGTTGGCCCATGCTTAATAGCTATGTAACAAAAAAAGTTTCATTCAAATTCACGCTGTAGTTACGAAGATTACAAATGGATAAACAAGCGTTTTATAGATTCGTGTTCTATTACTGTTTCCTAATCCTCCTCAATATTTTTGTAAATAATAAATTATAATATATTTTTACATCTTATTCCGAGAAAGCAAATTTCAATATTTTTTAGTAGGTATGTACCTATAGTCCGTTTTTTTTTCACTACGGACTAAATTGACACATGCAAATGTCAAATTTCTAAATAATGTTACCAGCTTTTTTAGATACCTATCTATAGTATTGTACTACGATACCGGTTTCATGAATCGTAACTTTTTACTCTTACCACATAATTTTATTAATATTTATAAATTTAAACTAAGGTTCTGAAAACCGTCTGCGTTATTAGATAGATACTTACATAACCTACATCGCAATACTTACAAATTTGATTACGTGGGTTTGGGTAGTTTTCAATACAATCAACTCTCAATAGCTACGGTACTTCTTGACGGCCATGAACGACATTAAAAAGCATTGAAGGATTCTTGTAACAAGTAATACTTACTTGTTCATTGCAATAAATAAAAGGGTCATATAATCATTAAAGTGTCATATTATCTCATACATACATCCGTGATTAAAAATGTTATTACAGATAGATCATAACTAAGTACAATATATTATGTACAAAAAGTCACAAGTCCATCATTGTAATAATAACGTCTTTCTTTTTTCAGATATGTATGCTGTGCTTGGTCACAGTTTATGCACAATTTGATTCGCCAACCCCACCAAGACTTCAGATTCCAGGAGCCATTCCCCTCGGTGGACCAAGGCAAGGTGGATTTAGACAAGGAAGACTGCAAGCCGGCCCAGTTCCCGGAGGAGTTGCCAGGGTCAGGAGGCCTGGACTTGCAAGGCCATCCTTTAAATCAGTAGACGCGGCACCTCGCCCTAACCTTCAAACATTAGATGAACCTTCAAAACCTGTTACAGAAGAACCTGAAGATGACATAGACATCAACACTCCAACAGCTTTTTCGCCTAATATATTTTCGACTTCAGAGCCTCAAAATGATTACTTCGATATAACAACCACTTCTCAACCGAAGCCTCCGATTATCTTTAACCCGTCTGCATTTCAACAAACTACTCCATCCGCGCCAAAATTCGAGCCCGTAAGACCAACTCAGTACAGGCCTTCGCCGCCACAATCTTTTAACCCCATCAAAAATGAAGCACCAGCGAGGCCGCAACCAGCTAGACTACAACCTTTATCGGCCAGACCTCAACGTCCTGTATTCAGGCCGGAACCTAAACCTTTCATTGATGAAGATGATGAACCTGCACCCGTTAGACAGTATTCAAGACCACAGGAACCAATCAATCGCTCACCAGTGAAGATTGCCCCTCAACAAAAATATGTACCATCGAACTCCCGAGACAAGAAGCCCGTCGCTCAGATAATAAAGAAATACAGAGAAGAAAACGACGATGGTAGCATCACGTGGGGCTTTGAAAACGATGATGGGTCGTTCAAGGAAGAAACCATCGGCGTCGATTGTGTCACCAAAGGTAAATATGGATACATTGATCCAGACGGTTTGAAACGAGAATACAATTATGAAACTGGAATACCTTGCGACAAAACCAAAGAGGATGAAAATCAGAAGGGTTTTATAGATTACCAAGAAAATAAGGCTGTCTTACCGAATGGTATCACGATAGATCTCGCAACAATGGGCAAAAAATCTAAGAGGCCATTTAGGTCAGCGGGTGTTAATTAAGTTTAAGTATAGGTAATATGTATTTATTCTAGGAGATTTAATTTTACGGACACTTAAGTTCTTGTCATCTAGTGTTACTTCAGATACAAGAAAACGTTGATTGATGATGTGGTTACCGTTTTGTACTGTAATCGTGATCGACAATAAACAAAGAAATAAATGTTTTTATTTATTTGCTGTGATCTCGTCCTTGGAATCCTGTTAATGCAACCCCTGAACTTACAGCATTCTATGTACTTAAGTATTTGGCAAGCGATAACTTGGACATCGAATATTACCGTCAAATATTTATATGAAAATCACATGATAGGACTTCATCAAACATAAGCGAAACCGAGCTTCTCTGTTCATGCTGCATTTTGCTGAATAACGGACAACTCTATGGCGCTAGGTCCCGCTTATTCAAAACACCACCTTTTCTCCTTATCGGTATTTCACTCTAATATTAAACGACATCGATAGGTAAATTTTTTAATTGTGTGATTAGCCACCTCCCTCCTTCTAAAATCGACCGCAGATTTTTTAAATACGACACCAATGGTGCAATGGCTATCACGCCAAACTGTTCGATAGAACCTAGGATCGATTCCTAGTGAGACGGAAAAATGAATTTAAATTTTCGTCCTTGGTCTCGCGTGTTCTAGTGGCACTTACGATCCAGGGATTCCTAGCGTAGCGCAGGGTGTTTTAGTTGTTGTTTTTAATGTGTTTCGGTCGCAGTTTGAGGACTTCGAAAAGCTAGAAATCATAACAACACATTTGAAGCTTGGTGTTACTTATACCCTTGGATGACGTTGACACCTACTACTTATTAGGAGATCCGAAGGACATAGGTATCATGTAATTATTGGTATTTCTAAGTTGCTAATATTTACTTTGATATAATATAAAAAGACAGCGATGCAAAGAAGCGGTGATAGCCTAGTTCGGCATCCTACTTGGTGGACTGGGTTCGAATCCCAGGGCAGGCACTTCTGATTTTACGAAGTTATGTGCAATTTAAGCATTAAAATGTCTTCCACTATAAAGGTGAAGGGAAATATCGTGAGGAAACCTGCATTCGGGAGTACGCAAAATTCAGTGTGTATCTAAGGTCTAAAAATGCATAGTTGGCCAGCATGGTGAGCTATGCCCTGAAACTTCTCATTGTGAGAAGGCACCCGTGCTCAATAATGGGCCATGATGGGTCGAGATGATGATGATGACTCCCCTGATCATTATGTACCCTACTGACCACCGGACGAACCTTATGAAGCTACGGTCGCACGCTTCGGTTACAGGTCGCTGAGCTGTGTACCATCAAGTTAAAAGGTCATAGCTCATTACAGCCACCCGGCACCCGACCGCACCGCACCGCCTTACCTCGCGTGGTTAGTATTCTTTATAATATATAAATTTGTATGGACATGTACTCATTACATCAACGCCGTAACGTTACCAGATCGCCTCGCTCGCTAGCTGGCCACGTGCGGGCAGGTGGACCACTCGGTGACAACTCGCTACTCACACGCTTGCCTTGCGTCGACAGAGCGTTGCCAACGCACGGCTACCGAGTGGGAGTGGACCGCACGCTGCACGCGAATGATTCCACTGACACCCTTCCTTCATTCCGAGCCTTTGTTTCGAACAGTCGCATGTATCGTAAATCGGAGAACCGACAACGAGTTGACGCCGAAAGACGAGGCTGTGCTTGGTCGGTGGCTGTAATGAGCTTTATTACCAACATTATTTGTATATTGCTATCAACATTATTTGAATACTGCTTGGGGTTCAAATTGACCTCGCCTACTTGTAGAGCACTCTGCTAAACAACCAACAACATCACTTCATACTGATGCCGATACTTCATACCGCTGGACTCTGTACAGTCAATCGGAGTAACTTTGGTTCCTTGGGGTAACTTTGACAGTCCGCGCCCAAAAGTTTTTTATTTTTTACGTGAAAAGCTTTGGCGCATAATTTATTACATTTTATGTACATAATGTCGTAAACGTAATCTTAAATAAAAAGTCAAACATCCAAGGGTCCCCGGGACTTCTGTATTTTCCCAGAAATTAAATGTATGGAATCTTGTAGTATATAATAGTATGTAGTTTTATGTGAGCCAGTTAATTCTGATGAGTTTAACAGAGTAATTCAAATTGAAATTAAAAAGAGTTTAAATGAAGATAAACCTGTAATTTTATTGTTTTATTGATTGGTTTATGACCCTATTGCATCTGACATTTGTTAAAAACATGAACTAATGTTACAGTGCGCCCAACTTATCTCTGAAATGGCAAAAATTGGAACTAACGAAAAGTCATTCATAAGTACGTTGTGGTCATTCATCTGTCAGTTACTAGTGTGCAATGATTGGTCAAATGAATGTCAATTGCGTCCGACAGCGCCTCTTTCGTTTCAATCTTAAGTTGGGTTTACTATACTAGCCGACCACGATAATTAGGCGCATGTCAGTTAATACGTCATTGGAAATAGGGATGGGAATACGTAGTACATTCTGCAGTAGTACCAAAAGTACCATGGTGAATGTTTAATGGAGGTACAATTTTTTTTATGGAATTAAGATAGCAAACGAGCATGCAGCACCACCTTCCGCTGCCGCCCATAACAACTGTGACCGACCCAGAACTAGACTCAATGAGTCTCGTTCTAATTCGGTCACACATGCGTTGCTACCCCTGAGGACTGAGATGGTCGCCTCTAAAAAGTGTAACCGGCACCACACCTTCCTATCCGGAACACAATTGTTCTTATAACAATTATTACACGGTAGGAATGGTACAAAGTACCGTGGCGGGTGGTGGTACTTCCCCGGGTGAGCTCTAGGCCCTACCACCTGTACTTGGTCAGTTACTGTACCTGCGCAAACATCTCGGAAAACGAAGTTCACATCAGCCTAGTCTAAATGACCTTAATGTACAATTGTACACGACTGCGCCTCACTAGGGGACGCGCGGGGCTAGAGCGGGGTGGGGGGCCCGCGTGACTGCTATCTGACATGCGCCTAATTATTGTGGTCAGGTTATACTGTACTTAATCTCTAACATGTTTTAAAGTTTAGATTTCGTCGATAAATTTCATCGGTTACCCAGGGGTGGTAACTTTGACACACAACAAAATTGCAATTTTTTTATATATTTTGTCATTTTTAAAGACTTTTTATAATTTGACAATGTGAAAACCAGCCCGAGAGCACTGATTAACTCATAACTTTTATCTCATAAACGAAATAGTAAGTTTTTAAAGAAAATACAGCGAAGATGTATCAAAGTTATCCCTTTCAGTCGAATTTTTAAGGGTTTTTAAATTTGGTGGTTAACCCCAAGTGGGTAGCTACCGCTTTCTTGCTTCAGTCAATCACCAAACAACTTGTCCAATCCTGCCTAGGGTCTTGTGTCGTCTTCCTTTCTTTTGAATGGACAATTGATGCTTTTATCATTAATGATGTCCATAAGCAACAATCACCACCTACCATCAATTGAACATTTACCAGTATTAACATATAAGTAAAAGGTAAAAAATAATAAGCATAAAAAATATGATGTCAAAATTATATTTATTACAAACCCTTAATTACAAAAATTAAAACTATTAGTCCATTAATAAGGACGATTATTTGTGTATGGTTGTGGGCGTCTCATAGGAGGTGGCATTCTATTTGGTGGAGTTATTGAAATATCCATGTAATTTCCTATTTGGAACTTCACCTGCGACAGTGTTTTGTTATCATCTCCGCCTCTCTGTCCGGAACATGTAACACCAATCTCCCTCATGCGATATGTTGGTGACCTCATATCTGGGTAGACAATGGCAAAGTCAAAGTATGTGCCTTTACGGCGCGTCTCTGGATTTACTTCTTTAACGAGACCAGTCAGTTCACGCAGCGTTGCATCCATCCAAGTGTATATTTGCAATTCATTTTGAGGGACATTCCCTCTGACATAATCACTTGGCGAGTTATGTCTTCCAGTAGAACAGAACACTCGTAATAACAGCGGACATGTCTGAAAGACAAAAAAAGTTACTTAATTAGTATAATGTTCATGATTATACTTTGGTGGGTCTATTAGTAATCATACAAATGTTTCATACTTTTGCTAACTATCAATAAATAATTTTTCCCAAAACTTTTAAGACGATGATGCAACTTGATGATAAATAAAATGGATTCCATAGATATGAATGAAGTTGAGCTGTTTTACACAAACTGTATAACAAAATCTATAAAATTAATAAATATTATTACATATAGAAAATGTTACATGTCTACACAATATTCATTGTGTTGTTGTGTGATAATAATATATAATTGCTTTTTACAAAAAAAATAACCGACTTCAATCTTGATAAGTAGAGATAACTCAAAAACTACTCGCCAGATGGCGCTCAATTCAACATGTAAGTGTAAAGTTCTCGTCACTGCAAATTAATCAAGCCCAAGCACTAGATAACTGCAGTAAATCGTTGAGGAGTTCTCTCGACTGTCTTTCGGCTTCATCAGATCGACTCCAGATCTTCATGAAATGGTAGCGCTTTAATGTACTTATGATAACATGAACAAACGCACTAGTTGTCCATACAATTTTCGAAAGTTCCCCTCGATTTCTCTGAGATACCATCATCAGGTGTCCTTATCAGGGGACCCCACTGCGCATATCTACTTTACAACAAAAAAAGAATTATCAAAATCGGCCCATAAACGACGGAATAATCGCTGAACGTACATAAAAAAAAGCATATATACGGTCGAATTGAGAACCTCCTTCTTTTTTGAAGTCGGTTAATAATAATAATAATTATTTCAGGCTCAGGCCAATATTTGTTAGTAACATTTTGTACTTATATCTAGGGGTTAGTAAATACTGACAGAATAAGACTTATAAACTAATTAAACTAGCGACAGGAAATGGGTGTTTCCACGCCCAAGCACAGTCTGTACTGCACCACGTGCACGGTGCATGTAGACTTACCCAGTGCCTGAGAAATGGTGAGTGCCACCTGTCCACTAGTGTGCCCAGTATGCTGTTGGTGCTATCGCGCAAGCGGTTTAGCAGGGAGGCGCATCGCTTCCGAATGATGGCATGAAAGCCATCAGTGTGAGCTGTGAGCCTCTAAGAACATCCCGGAGGCGCTACAAAAGCGCGGCAGCCCCATCAGCATTCTGAACCCATTATTATATTGTACACGTAGAGCGTTGTACGTCCTCTGCGTATAGCTGACCCACAGGCTGCTCGTGTAAAAAGACTGGCAGTACGTTTTGAAAAGCGTCGCCTTTACCTCAGCGGTACAACGAGCAAACCTACGGAGCCAGCATATTACAACGGACGGCCAACGCCCTGCGCTCCCGTTCAATATCAAAGACATCCTTCATATCCTCGGAAACCCAGTGGCCCAGATATTTAAAAAGCGAAACTCGTTTAAGAGGAGTACCGTTAATTGAGACGGAAGGTGCGTTTAGAACTCGCTTATTACCCGTTTTGAAGATCATAAACTCACTCTTTTCTTTCTATCTTTCATTAGCTTTCATTGTATCTAAGCCCATGGAACTCCGCATACATTTCACAGATGCGCAATAATTTGCGCAAAGCTCCAATCAACGGGCTTAGAAGCACCATATCGTCCGCATAACTTATGTTAATGATGCAAACGCCATGCCAGTGCTGTGCTACTAAGCTCTTCGATCAGACGGTTTACATATATGTAGGTTGAAGAGCTTCGGAGAGGTAATCCCCCCTTGTCTCACTCCGCACTCCAACCCATACACGCCTAAGTAAGAGCCCGCCCACCTTACTGTGTTGGTTTGATGTTTGTACCATGTACGAAGAATAGTCGTCACTTCGTTAGGTAGGGCGGTCTCCCTCTCCAGCTTTTCCCACAGCAACTTATAAGACACCAGATCAAATGCCTTGGACAAGTCCAGGTAGCAGGCATAGACCGGTGTACTTCTATCAGTGTAGTACCGAACAGTTTGCTTGAGAGAAAATATAGCACTTTCCGTGGATAGGTTAGGCCGAAAACCAAACTGTGCATCGTTTACTTTTAAATATTTTTCGAGGTATCCATCAAGCAAACTGTCCAGTACCTTGGCGATCACAGTAGCCAATGATATTGGTCTATAATTTGAAATATCTGAGGCATCCCCAGTTTTATTTTTGATAACTGGCACAACAATTGTCCTCAAAAGGACAATATATACACATATATAGTTCATTTATATATATATATACTTATATATTATATGTATGTATGTATGTATACCTATGTATAAATCTATATATTCTTATTTATAATTTTAGGAATATTACGTATTTAATACTTTCACCATATATTTTAAAATTATAGCATAATACCGCTCCTTGTGAATATCTGTTTGGCCTAATGGTTAGCTGGTAGAGAATGCTTTAATCATTAAGCTCGCCATAATGTACCTCATTTGTTTCTGTGGTCATTAAAGTTTTAAATAAATAAATAAAAGGTCATCGGGTAGATGTGAGTGACTCATGCAAAGGTTGAACAGAAGTGTCAAGACCCTAGGCAGGTGGACGCCTGCATGCTGTAAATGCTCAATACTGAGACTATCATGCCCTGCGGATTTACCACAAACCATTCTCTTAATTGCATGGGCCACGGTGTGGGTCGAAAACCTTGTGGTGAGCTGTACAGGTTGCCCTATATACTGCTCATCTTCTAGTATAACACCCGTCGACCCTAGTGGTGAGTCAACCCTAAAATGCTTCTGGAACGCATCGGCTATATCTTTAGGCTCATACAAGCCGGCAATGGTCACCGGCAGGCCCAGTTTCGGGTCTAATTTGTTAGTAGATTTCCAGAAAAGTCTGAAGTCCTTGTCGTTATGGTGTTGAGCAATTATGTCCATTTTAATTTGTTGCTGATTGTTCTGACACCATCTCAACTTAGACCTAAAGAACCCTCTGGACTCAACCATATCTTTATATATGTGGCCAGTATTGGGCTTATCAAACAATAACCAATTTTGATAACAAAAACGAGCCCACCGGTGAGCGCCACCGACGTGTCTGTTCCATCCTATTATTCTCTTTCCCTTTTTTGTTAACAAATCTTTATAACAGTTTTTAGCACTCTCAGTAAGTATATCTATTACATGTTTGTACAGGTTATCTATTAACATCTTATGGCGGCTGTCTGTACACATCCTATCAGCACATAATATGTTAAATTTAGCTGGGAAGTGTATAATCCGTAGTCTCGAATGGCAAAGAAATTCATATTCCTTTATTTGATTAATATCCCTCTCGCCCCATATTACTTTATTAACAGGTATCTCTAATCTACTAATCTTAGGTCTAATTAAGTTAACATTACCTACATTCTAATTGCAAAGGGTAGTGATCCGACCAGAACATATCATAATATATTACAGAAAAACCTACTATGGTTTGCCGCGCTGCCTTTGTTACAATACAATGATCAAGCCAGAGGCGGCAATTATATAGAGAATAAGTAAAAATACCAAAACCATATTATTTTATTTATAATTGTGTTTTTCTAAACTAACCAACATAACCCAAATTTAAGTAGGTACAAGTGGTGGTTCCTCGCGTATTTGATGTCATTGCTGTAAGTGACTGAGAATAAATGTTGTTAACCACAAATTTGGCAAAATATGATCGAAAAATGTTTAATCAATAAATACCTTCTCCCTATCAACGGGTTTTTCTACCGGTTTCACTTCTTCCACTACCATTGATTCTAAGCCAGCCATTTTCATACTCTTTTTCTTCAAAGTCTTTAGAAATGTAGTCAAAATTCCTAGAACCGTAACCGTAATATTTGTAACAATTTTTTATTTTATTTCCTTAATTTTTGCGTAAAAACAACCCTTACTGAACTGAATAAACAAAATATTATCACCAATAGTGATGCCGCATGCCGCTCGATAGGCTACTATCGATAGACTATCGATAGTCTATCGATAGTGTGGCAATAGTGAGACTATCGATAGTACTATCGATCGATAGTATCGATAGTATTTTACTATCGATAGTACAATACTATCGATAGTATCGATAGTATCGATACTATTGCAGATAACCAATAGTATTACCATGATTTATACTATCGATACTATCGATAGTATTGATTTTTTCAATACTATCGATAGTCCTATCGATATCCTAACTGATTTTCAAGGTCAACAATCGATAGCGAAACTATCGATAGTTCGGCATCATTAATCACCAATCATAGACTCCACAGAGTACCACAGACGATATAACATCAAGATTACAACCACAGATTACAACAATCACAACAACAAAAATAGGATTTGGTGCGTTTCAGTCAGCGATCATAACGCTCAAAACATCCCACAAACCGTTCCACTTCACAATAATTATGATCGTGAACATAAGCCATGGATGACATAATTTTTGATCACAAAGATCCATCTGAGTAGGTTTGATTGCAATAAGTATAAATCGCTTGGATCATCATCATAGTTTATAATGATCGAAAATAAATTAACCTCATTAACCGGGTTATTTTTTTTAGCCAGCGATTTGTAATGTTTACATAAACGCAACTTAAAGCCATAAATCACAACTTATGTTGCAAAAAAAATAAAAGCATGAAATACAGACGCGAGTGTGTGATTGTTAGTGAGCGATCAGTGGAACGCAGCTGCAGATGGATTATTTTGATCGAAAATGATGACGTCCATAAAACCGTGCATAGAACGACACAATTATCTAATGGAATGGTATTGGGATAAATTTTGATCGTTGTTATCGCCTACGCCAAGGTTATTAGAAATTCTGTATGTATATGTATACATACAGAATTTCTGTATGTATAGTACGCGACAGATTGACATGGCAGTTTTCTAGTGATGTGGCTTATGTGGATATAGTTTATATCGATATTTTTCCCCACGCAACAAAATAAGATTAACATTAATTAAATTAAGTTTATCACAGGTAAAATGAAAATGAATCAGATCTATTCAGTTTACGCCATTGTGGTACTAGCACTTATGACTACATTAAATTAATGTTGTTGATAGACAGATAAAGAAATATTTAAATAATTTTCAGGTTGATAAGGAATGAGCTAGTAAGAAGATTTACAACTATGTTGTTATCTAATATATATAAATCTCGTGTCACAATGTTGGTTCGCGATGGACTCCTAAACCACTTAACCGATTATAATAAAATTCGCACACCATGTGCAGTTCGATCCAACTTGAGAGATAGGATACTTTAAATCTCAAATTATTATAGTCGCAATTTTAATTTATTGATAATTAATTGTCTCTTATTGTTTGACATGACAATTTGACATGGCAGTCTTATGACACCTAGCGCCACACAAGAGAACTAAATTGAGAGTGTTATATGTAACAGATGTCGATACCTTTCGACTGGGTTGAGTAAGTAATCAATAGATGGCGCTGCTATGGTAAATCTAACTTGCACCCGTGCGAAGCCGGGGCGGGTAGCTAGTAGAATTATAATATTTTATTCATCGCACTCAATATCAAATGAGCTCATACTAACATCGCTACAAGCACTTAGTGACTCTTCATCACTAGTATCTCCGATTTCTATGATAAAATCTAAAGCTACCTAAGTCATTTTAAAACATAACAACAAACAAAAATGTGAGTGAGACTAAAATCGATAAACGCAGTCGATATAGGCTCGCGCATTACTATTATTAAGGAGTGCGCGGGTGATGTGCGATATGCGGGGTGTCCCTTCCCCCGCGTCTCACCTCATACCCCGACTGTCATGTCGATCTGTCGCGTACTATATACAGTCCTACAAGTAGAGTTGCCTATCGATAGTCGACTATCGATAGAATATCGATAGACTATCGATAGTTGACGTCATTTAAATAGTATCGATAGCCTATCGATAGTATCGACACTATCGATACTAATGATAGTAATTATGATGTACGGCAATAGTATTGTTATACAAAAATAGTATCGATAGTATCGAAAGTATTAGCTTCAATAGTATCAATACTATCGATTGTATCGATACTATCGAAGACCGATATACGTTTAAGAGTAATACTATCGATAGTATTGATAGTATCAATAGTTCACACTATCGATTGTTTAATGAACTGCGATAATAGTTTACTTACTATCGATAGTATCGATGATATCGATAATATTATATAAAAATAGTCGATACTATCGATACTACCTACTATCGATTATGATATATTGATAGTATTATCAAGTAATACTATCGATAGTGTCGATACTATTGCATCCCGTCAATAAGTAGTATTAGTTAGTTTGTGATATTGATAGTATCGATAGTACTATCGATATTGTTGCTTGTTCTCAAGGTCAACTATCGATAGCGAAATTATCGATAGTTGGGCAACTCTACCTACAAGCATCTTGACAGAGACAGCGCCTTACAGTTTGTCCAAGTAAGACAAACTGTAAGGCGCTGTCTCTGTCACCCACTGGCCAAAAGATGCTTGTAGGACTCTAATTTATTTTTGGCTGAGTGTATTGTATTTATGGCAACGCCATCGATATTAAAAAAACAGAACTGTCAAATGAATGAAATTCGATCGGATCTTTTTGTGACGAATATGAAGCATAGGTACTTAGATATTTATAATAAATTATTGATAATTTATAATTTATCTGGAATGAGGATACTTAAAATAGTAATTTAAACAGATAATTATTTTTTTACACGTTTATGTAGATATTTTCAGATATTTTGTACATAAATATGACAATGACTTCGACATCGCAGATTGTCAATGCCAGTAAATTTGACATAACTTGACCAAAATCACAACTGTCACATCACAAGGACGATTACGAGTTTACGACATAGAGATAGGAGGAATATACTTAGATAGAGACGCCCTAATCCTAAACGTCGTATAAAATTAGCTGGAAAAAGTGTGGCAGGCCGGCCATTTTCTCCACCGCTCAAATACATGTCATCTCGTGTCAAACATTACAGTAGTGACGTGAAATATGTTTATTTAGTATCGATAAAAATATGGTCAAGTGCGAATCGCATGAATACCTTTTTGTAGTCATGATAAGTAAGAACGAATTAAAAGTTTGTATATCATTAATATACAATGTGTCTGGTCACCGGTGTCGGAGACTTAAGGGTGATAAAGTATGGTATTTTTTATCGACAAATCACTATCCAAAGAATCATGGCAAGTTTCATACATTGAATTGTACAAAAAAAAATTAAAAACTCGAGAGCCTGGAATGAGTTGTAATATTTATTTCTTATTTTTATCAACACTTGTATATATATAAAATATTTTTAAACCTCGGGGTTATATAATCAAAAATGATATAATTTTCTTCACTTTCTTGCCATTATAAAAATACGCCATTTGTACGCTAACTGTCAAAGTGACATAAGAAATGATAATAATGACATGACAATCTAATCAAAACGCTCGCAGCCAATGACAATGTGACATGTGGCAATGTCAATGTCTACGACACAGAGTAAGTAATTGTTCCAACAGATTACAAATCAATCGAAATCACAGATTAAACGCTGATATAACAAGACAGAATCTACTTCAAAATGTTCGTCCAGAAATGGTAAACTATGTAAATAAGAAAATGATTTTAGAATCCCCGGGTTTTAAAAATATTTTGAATGGTTCAGGATAATACTTGAAGTCTAATTAAACAATTACAAGTTATTTCAAATTCTCGAGAATTATTATTTTTTTTGTACAAAATCTGCCATGATTCTTTTCTCTTATCCCCTCCATGATAAAATGGCAGCCATTTTGTTTAGAGAGATTATTACACAGCAGAAGTTATTGTGTTTGTAACAATTTAATTTTTAATTCTTCCTAAAGACATTCCTACAAAACCCAAATTGTTACATCCAAAATTCAGAGTCAGTTTTTAAAGAAATTAAAAAAAGACGAACGACATGTATTTTTGCTGTTGTAACGTAAGTCATTAAACTAAATATCGATACTGTTTCCGTACACGTAGTGCGCACAACACTAGTAGAAGCAGCCATGTTTTCCTTCACTAAAATTTTGACAGGCATTGTCAGGCTCGCTATTTTTGCTTTAGTGTCTGAGTAATCCAATCCATAGTCCTTATAGATCAATGGTTTACGAGTAGGTACGAGTGAACTTTGATGTTTCTCTGAATATAACCCCGACTTTTAATTCGATGCAGTAAAATTACAGTTCCAATGTTGCCGTTTAGTTTTACGGCAAGAAGAAAACATTTCGTAAGATAAAATTACATGATATACGTACGTAACAACAAATACAACGTAACAACAAACACAACTTAATAACAAAAACAAAGTAATAACAAAAACAATTTAACAGCCGCAACTAAATTCAAGTTAAGGTAACTCAAGATAGCATCCGTGCACTCAGACTGGGAGAATGAAGCCGAATAACACTTAAAAAAATGCCGCTCACTATGTGATTAACCCCCACCCTTCAGTAGTGTGACCTACGTAAAGTAATAAATGCAAATTATATATATTACATTAAAATATTATATTTCAACACACTTGCTCGTAAAGTTGCTATTTTTTCTTTAGTCTTACGCCCGGAATGCGGTTTATTACACAGTAGTGCGTTTTACTTTTCATTGCCGCACTAGTGTTTTTCTTATTCCACTTTTTTTTTAATATCCGTAAAGAGGTTGTTACCAAAAGATTTATTATTTTGTAAATAAATAAACTTGTTGTACTTAGTCAAAATCTGATAAGATAAGATTATACTTCATCTAATTATCTATTAAAGCATTTAAAAAATACAATATTATAAATCATTAATTACCGTAAATTCTTATTAGAAATACATAATTATTTAGTTTAATATATTGTGGCTGAATAGCGGTGCTCTTTGCCTCTGGACTTAACCTGCGCGCCTGCGCGCGCATAGTTATTCAACCAAAGATACGGCGCGCGAAAAAATAAAATAAACCTCGGCGCCATTTTGTGCAAACATTTGTTCGTTTATAATTTGCTGATTTGTGACGTGACGTGACGTGTGTGTGTTTTTTTCCTCGCAAGTGTGTTGAAAAACGTCGTATGATACGCGTGCGCTTTGTTCACTACAGTCTTGGCTCTATTACAGCCCTCGCCTAGCGGCTCGGGCTGTGCAATACCGCCTCGACTGTAATGACCAACTTCGCGCACTTATATCATAATGTACTATTATATATCGTCGTTAAAATTTTATTAATTTATATAAGGGTGTTTTAATTTAATTCTTTATGAATACCATATTTTTCTAATTTTTTTAAATGAACATACTGTAATAAAACAAAAATATTATCATTAATATAATCAGAAAATTTTAATCGATTGTTCAAAATATCGTTCGTTAATCATTCGGATAAACACAAATGGTTAAAACCTGGCAACATTAGTTTACAAAATGACATTAGCGTACGTCATTTTACTGCATCGAATTAAAAGTCGGGGTATAGGTACTGCCGTAGCCGTAGCCGTACTGCCGTACTGACTCTGGCCGATATTGACGATATTGTCGATCGATTCATTCATTGTTTGGTTACTCGACTATTCTATTTTTCGGAGATCAATGATCAATTTAAACAAAACAAATTAAATTCTATGTATCAAAAAACTTACCGTTTCTAAGTACCATACAATGGAAAACAAAGAGGAGAACGAAACATTTCAAGAAGAAGTTTACATCAATCCCGAAGATGGAATGCCAAATATTCATCCCAATATTGCAAATTTAGAACAAGATAGTGATTCGCACGATGAAGTGAATGAATTGGATGATTTACCCAAGTCTGTGATTGTAACAAACATTCATAGCGATGTTTTCGGGGATGAAAAACTGAAAAAGGAATTGCAAGATCTCTTCTGCACATTCTCTGAAAATACAACATTTCAGTGGCTAAGAAGTTTTAAGCGATTACGTGTGAATTATGATAGCCCATTGGCAGCGGCGAATGCCAGAGTGCAATTACATCAATATCAGTTTTATAACACTACCATTAACTGTTATTTCGCTCAACCAGTTACACCTATTTCGTTTAAAAATCTTAGACCACCGGCTCTGACGAAGCAGTTCTTGATATCTCCTCCATCGAGCCCACCAGTGGGATGGGAGCCACGGGAAGAAGGTGAGCCTATTCTGAACCCTGATCTGTTAGCAGCTCTGGCCAGTTTGGCTCCTGGAGAAAGCCGTGAGTTACATGCTCCAACGCCAACCCAACCAGCAATTGTGGTGCACACCGCCGTGTCAACTGATTCTAACGACACCCATGTAGGACGCCAAATTCCGCACACTCGACACCCTGATTTTTAATCTGTTGCTAATATTTAAAAATATTCACAATTAAAAATCTCAGTGCTTTTTACCTATGGTAAGTACACTTTAGTGACATTATGATGCCAAAGATTATTATGTGGCTTTTATTAATTATTATTTTGTTGTTAAAAAAAACACGAATTTGTTATTGGTTTGGGACTGGGTATCTCATTATTTATCAAAAAGTTGTGGTAGTTATTATTTAATATTTAACATACAGTGAACATTATGAAAGCTTGTCCCTGTATAATATATATATATATATATATACTAGCTGTCCCGGCAAACTTCATTCTGCCAAACATTCAATGACGGAGCAAATTTACAATAAAATTAATACAAATAGATAATGTTTTGATCTGATATTATTCAATGAATATACCTACATATTGACAACATCACCCTCTTATTTTAAAATTACTTGCAACTCCACATATTGTTGGAGAGTTAAATGTGCGTTTGTGTGTTCCACCTGGTCGTTTGTTCCCTATGATCACGACTTTGCAGCCATCATTTGGCATGCATTCCAAAGCAGTCATGAATATCTCAACCAATGCATGATGTTCATGAAGCAGTTCCTGTAGGCCTTTGAGAGGTAGCAATGATCCAATTTGATGGTGAATCTGTCCATGTATCTATAGAATAAAAAGCAAAGTCAGTATTACAGATTTATAAATACATTTTTGAAGTAACATACTACAAAGGAAAAACATTTTAATTCCATTAACTTATGAACCAAAGTTTCAGGAAATTTATTTATTTAATTAAGTAGGTATTTATGCTTTATTGCAACCTTTCCTGATGCCATTCTCTACCAATATGGAGTACTACTTAATTCTAAACTTCCTTCAGGAATAAGTAGGTATATGTTACTTCTATTGAGTTTTGCGTAAAAAACAAAAACATTATAAATACCTTGAAAGTTGGATTAAATCCTGGTTCTTCAATAATGTCTGACCCATATGAAGTGATTTGGAAACAACCATTGCATTTTTGGGTGTTGGCTAGAAAATGTCGTGATTCGAGTGGTTCGGTACTTTAGTACATAGTACCTCAATGGTGGTTCGCCGCGAAGCAGTGAATGCAATGGTTCAGGTGGTGGTGTCAATAATGGTAGGTAACTTCACTTTGCCAATCGAGCCGTTCCACAGGCCACCTCACTTTACTCTTGGGACTGGTCACTTGGTCACAGCATTTTTAGTTAGTAATAATATATCAATGCAAAAAGACTTGTTCTATTAGTACACACAAATCAATGTTTTTCGTTTTGTTATTTTCAAACAAAACAAACCATAGTTGACATGACGTGCGTTGTCAGTTGTGTTTCGCTAAAGTAAACAATCTTGGTTGCCATGACAATTTTGTAAACAGTGTTGGTTGCCATGCCGACGCTGTCACTGTACGTCAAAAATGTCGTGGATTTAATTGACATTCGTTACGCGCGTTTTTTTAAATATGCAAAATTAAATGTATATATTTTTCAATATTTCTGAGAGATTTTCTTAATATTTTTGTCCGTAAGAACCTTCTAATAATAACAAATACAACAAAAAAGAATTAGTGAAATCGGTCCAGCCATTCACGCGTGATGCCGTGACCAAGGAAAACGGGTTTCATTTATATATATATATATGTATACAATATTAACAAAATTAGAATTAACTCTGTATTTTATTTTTACTTCTTATTTTCAGGAGATATGAAGTAATTGGTGCTATTTTTTAATTTTATGAGAGCCATTTTTATTTTTATAGGCGCATGCTTTGTAAATTTTATCTGTCCTGAATAATCTTCTGTATTAAGAGTCCTATTCTTGTTTAAAAAGATATGAATACTAAAGAAAATCTGCATACATATGAAAAAATGTAAATGTAAAGGAAAATAATGTAAATGGAGTCCTCTTATTTGAAGTCTTAACTTTTTAGATCAAGATGAGAAATGCTTGAAAAAATTTAAATCAAACAGACTTAGAAACAGTTAAACAGTATAGCTGCAGTCCAAACATAATATCATGGATTATCAAAATTGTTTAATGATTGATTGCAATGATGAAACAACAGTGTATGGTTGTATGTAGTTTGTTTCATCCATACATAATACTTTCTAATATTATCGAGTCTTTCCAGGTTAAATCACCTACTAATTTTTTGCTTTTTCTATTGTATGGTTTTGACAAGTTTGTAAAGCTGTTTTCATTTTAAAGTAAGGCTGTATTTGCACTAAAGTGGTGACCAAGTCAACAGAAAGGAGATGTGCAGGGATCAATCAGCCCAGCAATCAACAAAATATATGCTTCATCACTACTTGGTCTTGCTTTAGTGAAAAACGCCTACCTCTTTTTATTACAATGAAAGTGAGCCTAAAAATTTTACATTTCATTTGTTAAGCGTAATAATATGTTACTTATCATTTATGCCAATTTGAAGCAGTCACAGTTTTCCAGATGGTTTCTACAAAAACAATATCCATGAAAATGAATAATTCCAAGTATTAGCATCTCATATTTCAACAGGTGTATTGAATTTATTAAAAGTTCTATTTAAAAAAAATGTAGATTTTTTTTTAATTTAAGCGGTCTAATTTAAATTAAAAAATATGTATATTATTTTTATGAGCAGATGGGCAAATTGCTAATTTTTGTATTAAGCATAGGCTTTAAATTATAGACCTAAGTAATCAGCCACAAAATTTATTTCTGTATTATATTTTATTTTTTGTTAATGCATGCAATGTGACATGCAAGCCGTCCATGTTTACTTTAGGGCAATTTTTCTCGGTTTATGTAGTTCATATACATATATTAATATGTATTATTACCTGAAAAGATCAGAATCTCTGAACGACACGCAAAGCGACTGTGCCGTTACACTCGTTAGTTAAACAGATTACTTTCTTATACATCCGCTATATGGCGAGTTGTTTTATTCATGGAGTTTAATACTCTACAGTATTAACGGAATATGCACAATGTGGGAACAATATCCTCGATCTAAAAAGCGATGTTTCATGCATGTTCATATTCCAGGCCCAAAGTCCATAAGAAAGTTGCTGGTCTCCTTTTATGTACTTACCCAATACCAATGCTTTATTTTAAAACCTAATTTTTCGAAACCTTGTTGGTAAAAGAAAATGTCAAAACACTATTTTACGCTGGCAAAAGTATTTTAAATCGGGTATTTTGATACCTGGTTATGGCATTGACGACAAAGAGGCGGTTTCAACAGATAATATTAATGAAACATACATGACCCGAAATAGAATGGACAAAGTGCTCATCATAGTGGGCAAATCAATTTATTTACGTGTGTATCTAATAGGTTCAATGGTATTAAAATCCGTAATAATCATTTTGCCCATTGTCATAGTTCACTCGTAGAACTTTAATAATTCTTTAAATACTTAATGTTAGTACAAGTAACTCTAATATATCTATACAAATATTTAATAGATGACGCATTTGAGTTTCTGATGAACTAAGTTTTAGTTAGATCCTGCTTCGGTTATATTCTATTTCATGTGACTTTTTACCTACTTACACATTTTCAGTTATTTTTTTGCAGAAAAAAATAAATAAATCGATACTATTTATTATTATTTACCATAATATATTTATTTTATGTTCCTTATATTTTTATACACCTAAATACCATTGCTGTTGGAAATGAATATATCATTTGTTTGATAGAATTATATAATACGCTGTAAATATCGAAATGCTAGAGTAACTTCATGGTTAATATTGAAAAATCATTTTTGATGGCATAAACAAATAAAAGAACCAAAAAAAAGTCATGCCGATGTAGTTTTGATAAATGTTTTACATGTAGTTTTCAATGTTTACATGTTTAGGGTAGAATGATGAATTTATGAAGTTGTTGTTATCGTTAACAAAAATTAAATATGATAAATAGTTGCTTGACAATTAATATGAACTCCTATTTCTAATAGATTTTTTGTCTTCGCTTAAGAAATTGATCATCTATAAAAAGTTTCCATAAAGCCTTTTATGAAAAAGTGCTGCTTCTAGTTAGCGATTAACTCCATAACACTTGATAACAGGTGAGAAATTATGTCTGAAATATTTTTCTCTATAAAAGTATTAGAATATAGAACAATAAACCTTACCGCTAATGGTTTAAATTTTCGTGAATAATAAAAATCTTGGCAAGGGGACGAGAGTAATAATGTCTTGATATGTAAATCGTTAATCAATCTGTTAATTTAAACTGAACTTTACCATTCTGGACAAGAGATAATATTTAGTAAGACTCTTCTCCTTTATGGCCTTATTATTTTGCTATTGAATTTATGGGTGTGTATGTAGTTATAACTAGTCTTTGAACCTTTAGTTCCTAGGTTTTTAATAAGTTTTGTCAAGTTCCTGCACAATGTAATGTAATAATTAATACCTATTCTCACCTGTTTGGTTAAGTGGCCTATGTACGTTAGCAAATTGTTACACATAATTAAGGAATGCAAAGAATGAAAATGTATTGTTAACTTTGAAAAGATTTGCTGGGTGATAATCTGGGTAATGGTATTGTAAACATGGATATGATACAATTTGTGTAATTATCAAAAATTTTGAATTTCTTACACTCGTGTCGTTTGTATTGACTTTTTAGTCTCACTGTGATTTCATTATTTATAATTTAATGTAAATATACCTATAAGTTTTGGTACTTCTTGTTTTATTCCCTTTTTTTGTTAAATTTCAAACTGTTTAATGAATATTTCGATATTTATTTTTGAATGATGAGGTAGGTACTTAGTGGAGTGCCGTAAGACATAAAAATGGCAAAACCGGTATCCAGGGACTATGAATGAATCTTCATAAAAACTGTTGGACTATATTTCAAAATGCACAAATAAAAAAGTTAATAAAAAATAGTTACCCGATCTTTTTTTTTGACTTCCATCAGACGAGTAGTTTTTGAGCTACTCTTAATAATGTGTATTTAATTTATGGTCGTTATGTTATGGTAGTTATGAGGTAACGACCATAAATTAAATAGGTACACATTATTAAGAGTAGTAACTCAAAAACTACACGTCTGACGGAACTCAAATTTTTACGGGACCTAACCTAAAGCCCCAGCTTTCGATTAAAAAAGGAATCATCAAAATCGGATCTTTAAGTAGTAAGAAACGAGGTTACATGCATACATAAAAAATATTAAGGATAATTCAAAAATTACTAGTCAGATGCCGCTCAAACTTATATGAGACTACAATGCAAGTACCAGCTTTCAAATAAAATGAGAATCGTAAAAATCTAAACACTCAGTAAAACGTTATTAGGAAAAACATATATAAATACACACTACTAAACATCCTTACACATTATTCAAGTTGATTCAAAACTACTCGTATTACTTCATTAAAAAGGTCTTAAAAAGTACTTAAACTTTTTGTATGGCAGCAAGTCAGGATCGAGTGCAGGAAAAAAGATATAGCCTACTGATGCCTAGTGATGAAGAAAAATGCGCATTTTAGTTATTTTTTACGTTATTAGTGCGCTTCGTAAGATGTTTTTGTAAAAAACACATTTTTTTTATTTACCTTAGGTATGGTTACAGATAAAAGACATAAATATAATAACACTACAACATGCACCAATTAGCTTTATGAGTCTACTCGTACGTACCTATCTAACAACAACCATACACAATATTCATTGTAAACTAACTTTTGTATGAACAGGTCATGTAGGATGTATCATGTATCTATGTTTACTTAATCATGTAACTACAATCATGTATTGTATTAGAAACGAGAAAATAATAAACCACGTGTGTTTCTAATCACGTATTTTGTAAATAAAAATCATGTATTTGATGTATTACATTAAAAGAAACTATAATAAATCATGAGTGTTTTTAATCATGTGTTTCGGATTTTGAAACAATAACCATGTATTGTACTAAATAACTTTACAAAAAATAACCGACTTCAAAATCGACATAACTCAAAAACCACTCGCCAGATGTCGTTTCAATTTATAAGGGACCACACGAAAAGCACTACCTTTCGAACAAAAAAAGAATCATCAAAATCGAAACAAACAGTCAAAAGCTAGCATAAATTAAATTCACATTATTAAGAATAACTCAAAAACTGACCGTCAGATGCCAAATTAAAATGGGACCACACGTCAATCATTAGCTTTCGAATGTCGAAAGAATTATTGAAATCGGTTCACCTAGTACGAAGTTATGAGGTAACACATATAAGACAAAAAAACATACAGACAAATTGAGGACCTCCTTTTTTGAAGTCCGTTAAAAACTTAATAAATCATGTGTAACACATATTTTTATTCCATTGAAATAGGGCTTAATTATTACAAAACTTTTAAAACTTTGTAATGCAAATAACTCTACCTGCATTCAGATATTAAAATATTTTGTATGCATATCATATAAGAGTCTCAAGACAACATGTTTATACAAGTCGCTACTTGTTACAAGGGTTGGGATTGGGACGCACCCCGTACAAAAGTGCCCATTCTCCTTTATATGAGAGTATGAGACCACACCAAAAGCACTAGCTTTCATGGAAATAAAGAAGGAGGGTCATTTTAAAATCCGTTGCAGAAAATGATGTCCCGAAACTAAAATATTTTCTTTACGTTGAGATATTAGCAACATTTTAAAGCATTCTAGGATCATTCGTTTAAGGACACATCATTAAATAACTTTTTGAACATCTTACGCCTTTAATATTGATTAATCGCCAATTTTTTCATGTAACAGAGCAGTCATTAATGGTAACAGAGGTGTTTTTCATACAAAAATATGTGTCCCAGACCACGAACGTGAATCGGAAACCGTGATATCATTTTATAAAACCATATGGATTTTTCTGTTTAAATACTATAGTAATTAAGCAATGTAAATATTTTCTACATGACGTTTCATACCTAATAAATTCAATTTATTGATCCACCCACAATTTTTTTTTTATTTGTCCCGCTTCATTTCAAATAGTCAGAGTACACTCTGTTACCACATATATTTGACAGCTGCTAAGAGATAGCGCCACCTTTTCAATGGAAACAGTTGTGTAATTATGTCTACTGCCTTATCGACACTGTTCGTTGCAAGTGAGGCGGAGGGTATACGAACCAATTGTCCGTTGGCTGTGATGTGAGGCGCGTGGTTTTATTCTGCTTGTACTCTGTTACCGGCGTTTTTAAGTAAGTATTCCTATATTTCTGTACAAATTTACAATTTTAAAGTTGATCTAATGGAATAATTACCATATGTGCATTGATTTTAACTTAATATAATTTTGTTTAAATAATAAAAGACACGAAACGTTAAATTTACTACTCTGTTACCGCACAACTATGTTACTACTATCTAGTAACAGAGTTGATTGTAAAGTAATTATTAAACAGTTTGAAGCTTTGGTCGTAGTTAGTCTCTCTTTTTCTTGAATAATAAATTAATACTATAATAATACACAATATGAAAGTTTGATAAGAATTGTCCCAGACCTAAAAAAGTATTTAAGGGCAAAAGAGTATATTACCATTTCTAGACTCCTTTAGAAATATTTGACAAATAAGATATCAGTTAATTTTAATTTGATCTCAGTTAGAGCGTACTTTTTTAAAGTTTTAATGTCTAATTATTATAAAAAGAAAGTTTTGAGTTCATAAATTTGTTGTAAAGTACCACTATATTACAGTTCCTACAACTCTGTTACATTTGTCCCTATTTTTATTTAAAGTAAAGTTAGATTTTTATAAAAAGTTGTTACTTTATTGTATACTTTATATGTTAGATATATAGTACTTTTATTTACGAACAATTACTTCGTTTTGCTATTACATATCATTCAATTTAAACAATTTAAGGAAAAAATTGTTTCATAAAAAACATACCGAGTAACAGAGTAACCATAATTTTAATTATACTTCGTAATTAAGAAACAATACTGGGATTTAATATGTTAAACCTGAGAGTAAAGACTTAATTTTTGTAAATTCCAAAGAAAAATAGGTATATATAAAAAAATTGTTGTTTAAATAATAATAAATAAATGGTGGTAACAGAGTTGTTACTTTTTTGTACCCTCATCCAGTAAATCCTCTAAAAATCTGAAAATAGAGACGAATGATCGCGGCCAGCTTCGAAATTGCATTTTATAAAGCTAAAGTGTAATTATAACTATATTCTTACCTAAATTAAACAAAATTTTATTTCTTTCAAAATAGAGATTTTATGTCACGTTTTTCTGCAACGGATTTTAAAATGACCCAGGAATCATCAAAATCGGTTTATCCAACACGAAGTTATGGGGTAACAAACATACCAACAAAGATAAATAAAACCGGCCAAGTGCGAGTTGGACTCGCGCACGAAGGGTTCCGTACCATTATGTATAAAACGCCAAAAAAATCTGGCCTTTTGTATGAAAACAATATTTACTTTTTTGTAGCCACATATTGGCCACAAGCGGCGCCATCTCTTGGACCGACAGGTAACTAAAAGTGTCGGAGGCGTCGTAGCCAGGAGATGGCGTTGCTTGTCGCTAATACATGTTGGCGACAAGCAACGCCATCTCTTCTAAGGTAACTAAACTAAAACTACAACAGGTAACTAAAAGCGTCGGAGGCGTCGTAGCCAGGAGATGGTGTTGCTTGTCGCTAATACATCGAAGCCATATTTCGACTTAAATATTTTTTATTTTATTGAGTGTTTTAGTATTTGTTGTTGAAGCGGCAACAGAAATACATCATCTGTGAAAATTTCAACTGTGTAACTATTACGGTTCATGAGATACAGCCTGGTGACAGACGGACGGACGGACAGCGAAGTCTCAGCAATAGGGTCCCGTTTTACCCTTTGGGTACGGAACCCTAAAAAGATCGGGTAATTATAATTTTTTTAACTTGTTTATTTGTGCATTTTGAAATACAGTGCCACAAACTTATCTAGCCCGGTGGCCAAAATTGGAACTAATGCAAATGTTATACAGTTGTCACACAAAGTCTCTCGAGACTTAAATAAATTAGACTATTAGATAGGTAGGTACAGATCTGAGAGAGTGGTTGTATAGAGTAGGTTTATTTTAAAATTTATCACTTGTTAAACAGGAATACCTACATAGTACAAGTACTTTATTAAAGACCATACACTGAAAATGACGCGTTAGATACTTAATGGCACAAACAATGCATAAATAAGGTGGTCAGTAGTGGGCCATTAATGCGTTGTAGTCAAGTTAGACATCGAGTAGTATTCCTAACAGCGAAATTCGTTCAGTAGGGTAAATGTGGGATAGATGCCCTAGGGGGTTAGATGCCTAAGTAAACACAGAGCGACTTGTGTGAGTACTTCACTCAAAGCCATTTTTTTAAATACAAGCGTACCCCCTCCCCTCCGTCCCACCAGACGACACCAAGCGTTTCATTGGGATGGACGTATCGAGAGTTATGGCGTGAAACACTTTGTCGAAGGCGAAAAATTTACGAATTTATGTTACGCATAACCTTGATGCGCTTGGAATTCTTAAAGTTATAGGGTAAGTGATAATATTTTTGTATTTATGGTCAGTTGATGTATCAAATATATAAATTTTAACATAATTTAATTATGTTTTATTTGTTATGACGGAAGGCATCTATCCCTAAGAGAAAGGATAGATGCCTCACTATTAGTGAGTATAGATGCCATTAGGGGCGTCTATCACTTATATATTTTTTATGGCCATGCCACGAAAGTACGTGCGCAAAGTAAGTACATACACAGCCGCGAGCCGTATGTACTAAAGATGCGCTTAAAGCTGCCTTTGAAGAGTTGAGACAAAACCAATGCCCTGTAAATGAAATTTAATATCCGGCGCTATGGGATTCCTTTCAGAAGTTTAAGGGTGATTACATAGTCAAGCTCACCGCCAGCGCAGTTGACCGACGCGCGGGTCACGAGCTACAATACAAGTCTCTTGTACCGTTTTATAGTGAAAAGAGACCCGCGCCGACGAACCGCGCGTGCCATTTGTCACATGACGTACATTTGTGGTGACATTCATCGGTGCGGGTCAACCGCGCTGGCGGTAAGCTTGATTATACAACCCAAAGCGCGTTCAAAGATTATTGTGCTATTGATTAAAGTAAAGAAAATTAAGAATTACTATACTTAAAGAAACCAATTTTAATTTAGTACCTACTTACCAAAGATGATTGTGCCATTTGATTGAAGTCGATTAAAGTTTAAAAAAATAACTAATTCTTTTATTACTCCCTTAGGGCAACTATCCCCCAGGTCATATTCTCGTTGCGGCATCTAACCCACACATTAGTCATCTATCCTCATTCATACGACTTTGTTTTTTCTTTTATTACAAAAAAAATAAAGAAGATAATTAAAAATAATCTCATTTATTTTCTTCATCGATAAATACACTAACCATAACAAAAGTACTATATCCTTACTTCCTTACTATAATATTATAAAAGTGAAAGTGTGTTTGTTTGTTTGTTTGTTTGTGACTCTTTCACGTCGCAACATGGCTATTATATGGTATGGTTTATGTGTATGGGAATAGTTAGGAGGGTGGAGAGTGACGTAGGCTACTTTTTACCGCGGAAAAACATCTCATTCCTATGGGAAGATCGATGTTTTGTTAGTTGTTGGATATTTAGTTCCGGATGTTGTTAATAGATGGCGTTAGTAAAATTCATTTACAAGTTCTGAATCACGCTATCAAATAGTAGATGTAATTTACTTAAATCATAGGCAAATGTTATATCTGATGTTGAGGAAGCTGCCTCTCGCCTACCCTACGTCCCTACTTTACGTCGTAAATCACGCCAAGGCAGCAGCTGCAGCGCTATGTCCAGCGCTCTCCTCGAGTCTCCCGTTGCGGGTCAAAACCACCATCTGGAAGACCTACATCCGCCCCACACTCACGTACGCGGCCCCAGCCTGGTACGCACTCCCGAGCGAACCACAACGCTGGCGTCTACGCGTGTTTCAATACAAGACGCTGCGCCGGCTGGCAGGGGTGCCGTGGTGCGTGAGAAACGCCACCATCCAGCGGAACCTCAGAGTTGAGAGCCTGGACGCCTTCGTGGAGCACCTAGCGCAACAGATGTTTGCGCGCGCGGACGCGGCACGGTTTCTGCACCTGCGGAACCTGGCGCCGCTCCACGCCCGCCCCCCGGACCGTTGGGCACTCCCGCGCGACCTACTGCGCGGGAGCAGCCCGACATGAACCACCTCGGACAAGACCGCAAGCCGCCGTCCGGTCGCAGATCGGCTCCTGCTGGGCTTCCCACCAGCGGGTCTCACCTGGTAGGGCCTGATCGCCCGGGCAGCGTGAAAATCATCATGACTCCCCGGACTAGACACCCATACTCCACATCACCATCTGGACAATCTTCGAGGACCCTGCCCAACCCAACGACCGGTCCGTTGTTACGGACCGCGGCAGACACCTCAGTCAGGGGGCCACCGGCCCCGAAACTGAATCCCCACGGCTATGTTAGCCGTGAGTGAAGACAGGACGGATTCTGATGTTGATGTTCCAGTATGTCATATTATAGGCTTATCTTTGGCCGAGATTCCTACGGGAGCGGGACCTACGCGGCTGTTACCTATGGGTCCCGAAGCGAAGCGCGGGCGGTTCTCTAGTTTTTAAATATTTATCCCTTTTGTTTTACAAGCACATTTGTAGAGGTAAGTATGGCATCTATCCCACACTTACCCTACTTTGCGCGATGCCCAGATAAACGTATAGACGGACAAATTCTAAAAATATCTTGTCTCTTAAGTAAACAAAAACATAAATAAACATAAACGAGTTTTATTCTTATTAAACATACCTGGTGGCTACAATAAAGTACTTAACTTAATAAAGGTTTAATAAAACACTAATTGTACTTAATGAAATCCTTTAATTTAAGAAGGTATTCAATCCTTTGTAACTATTCAAGGTTTTGAATTTTTAAATATCTGTAGTTAATAAATATAGAATATTTTAAACACAATGATAGGAATGTCAAACATCTATGATCTATGATGATAAACATCGGTGTAGATTTATGAGGGCTTTACATTATACAATTTGCAGAGCGCTAACTGAGCTAGCGTGCTAAAATCGCATTGTGTAAAGGCAGTTAGACAGTAAAACTAGAGCAGTGTAATGTAATGATAACATAAAGTTAGTGCACTGAGTTAGCGCTCTGCAAATTGTATACTTAATGTAAAGCCCCCATTAGATAGGTATAAACAGACTACAAATCATGACTAAACTTTGTCAGTACAAACCAACAACAACGTAAACGTTATTAATTTATAGTAAAGTAGGTACGCAGGTATTAAACAAAACAAACAGTCTAGAAGTAGGCACTTACATGATAATAATTAAATCTTAGGGATGGGAGAGAAAATATTTTCAATAAAATTATACTATTGGTAATCTTTATTTTATAATAATATTATATAAGAAACAGTTATTTTATTTGGGTATTTCGTTAAAATATTAAAATGTCAACTACTTATATCAATCCTAAATAACGACAATACTACACACTACTGGATACAATTTATGGATAGATGCAAAAACATGATGAATTTATAACATCAAAAAATTATCTTAAAATAAATTGTATGTTTTTGTATTGTAAAACATTCTATTACACTATTTAAAACATAATATGCCTGATGAAATCTATGTCACCTGATTGTTTCGCAGTTTAACTGTTTCGACCACGTTGTCGAAAAATGGAATTTAAATTGTCTGGGAAAATTTTAATAATGTGGATGTTTCTTTCGCGATTGTATGTAGATTCATACAATTTGCAATTAAAATTGCCATTACATTAGGGCTCAGTTTGGTTGAAACCTGCTGAATCAGAAATCTTTCCATGTTTTCAATTTTTAAATATTTTTGTATTTGATAAAAAGAATAGATTTGTACCTACTCTTTTATGGCATTTTATATGCAATATAAAATTCTTCCCAATGCCCCGCAATTTTTAACAAGTCAAAACTTAAAATTTTAATAGTTGATTTATGACTGAAGCAAAGTTTTCCAAATTTGATTCCCGCACATTTATCTAGTTGTGTAATGGGCATTTTGCTCATATCTAATTATTTACGTGGTTACCGAGAACAAGCACATTGAAAAATCGACCTCACAACGCTCTATATATTATTGTCCTTTTTCAAAAATGTCTTTCTTTGCTGACGCTTTGATTTGCTATATTTGTAGGAAGTGTTACACTATAATATTAGGAATACCTACATGAAATTCATATTTATAGTCCTACAACGATCTTTTGGCGCGTGGATGACGTGTGGGTGATAGAGACCCCCCCGGGTGATAGAGTCACCCTCACGTCAAACATAAGCCAAAAGATCCTTGTACGACAATAACATGCTAGGCCTACTGTCCACGTAAACCGCACGTCATACGCACGCTATCGTCAATTGCCGATTGCTTGCATCTTGCGTAGAAATAATCAAATCTGTGTCCACGCTTCGACACAACAAATATGCAAAATACGCCTGCTTTCATTTGTAGGTTGCATGCATTCGTCATTTGACGCGTCCGTGGACAGTAGACCTTACTTAAAATGAAAGACAAATGAATTTGACGGCATTAATAAACAGTTATCAGTTATTGTCGTACAAGGATTTTTTGGCTTATGGTTGACGTGAGGGTGACTCTATCACCCGGGGGGGTCTCTATCACCCACACGTCATCCACGCGCCAAAAGATCGTTGTAAGACAAAATTATTCTGTACTTAATAAGTATTCTAATAACAATAATAATCTGTATTTATCGCACCCACTCGGGAATAATTAATACATAACAGACACATAAAATAATTAATTTACATCTTAATGCAGTGAATTCAATTTATAGGTATTTGTTGTACTCACAATTTTAATCCTATGATGAAGAAAATAACTCGCTAAATGCACAGCCATTTCTTTCAAGGCATTTATTGATAAGGCAGGTTTCTCACAATATAACCTACAATATCTATACTTAATTTGTTTACAGATATCGTAATGTAAATATATAAAACTAACATTACATTCATCAATATTATAATAATATAATAGCAAAATAAATGTCGGTAGGTTATAATGGCTTAAGTAATATTCTCTACATACCTACCGACCTTCATCTTCCGTTTATCACAATTTCTTTGACGTGATTTCATTGTGTTATACACATTAGGTACTAAGGCACTATCTTAGGGTCTATACATACGTAGGTTCACCTTTCTTTCATCATTTTGAGTCATTAAATTAATTCAAAAGGTTTCTCTACATATCTTTGCGTTAGATATTCATGGTTTGCAGTCCGGCGCGGTTTAATGACTCAAAATTAAATTGTGTTTTGAAAGGAGCAAAATGCAGACACAACATCATCATTAAAGTATCTCATATTATGACGCAAGTTGGCGAGTGAATTACCATAAAGCAAAACCCTATCAGTAAGGCCATAACCCATTACCCACTTTACTACACTAATTATCTTGTTTTTTGAGTAATTTTGAAAATGTAAATGTTCACCTACGTAATACTTAGATACGTAATAATAAGAAGGGCTAGTTCCTCATTAATGTAATTACATACTTTCCTTTGATGTTTTACTTTCATTAAATTTTTAAATCGCTACATAATTACCCTTTCATCTGCCAAAAATGTGTAACAGTTACCTACTGTAGGAACAATTGTATTTTGTCCGTTCAAGAAATTCATTTTTCATAGATCTTGCTTCCGATTAGACTAGATAACAAGCAAGGCAATATTCTTCGATCATAATATCTACGCAGTATAACATTCATATATTACCTATTATAACATTAACAAAATAAAGGTACCTATGTCTGCAATTGCAGTTTCCAATAGGTACAAGTAGGTATAATAGCCAATTACATGTAATTCCCTACCTAGGTATATTATTATTTGGCATGGGTCCCTAATAGATAATACTATAAATAATATACTATATGCATGACTATATGGTCAACTTTATAAAGCACTTGTAAAAAAATAGGAATCGTATATTAAAAATAAATCTATACCTAGATACTATAAATAACGATTGTTTACATTTCAATCATAATTGGATTATTTCAGATGATCTTAAATCACCCGATATTTTTAAACTTTTTGGACGGACCAATTGCTTTCTAATAAAATAATTTGAATTAGTGAATAAATCGTGATAACTTGTGTTAATATCAAACTTTCCTATTGAGGTCATCCAATGGAACCATCGATTCAGGTACTTTGTCATCCACAGAGTGTGGTTCTCTGTGTCGTTTTTTACCGAGACAACTCGTAAAACACGTTTCTCCTTTCCCGAAATTCTCTCCGTCTATCAAAGTTTGAGGCATCGCCATGTTCATAGTTTCAGGTAAGAATAGACACAAGAAGCCGGACACAAGAGCCACTAGCCCGAAAGTAACAGCAGGAATTTTAGGATCGAAAGAATCTAGTAGGGTAATCAAAGGTGTGAGGGCTCCGGATAACCTCGCACACATAGAGCCCAAGCCCATAGCAGAATTACGAACCACAGTAGGGAACAATTCAGCCGAATAATTGTAAATAATTGCGAATGAACCCGCGATAAAGAGTTTGCCTGCTATGACGATAGCAGTGGATAGTGTTGAACCTGGGGGCAGAAAAGTTGCAATAATGCATGCACTGCCGCCAATTAACATCATAGAACTGATCAACGGTCTGCGACCCCATATGTCAAGAAAATATACAACCGCGGCATAACTAGGGAATTCAACTAAACCGAAAATAGCAATTATCAAGTATGGATTACCTTCAAGTTTACCTGTGCTTAAAGTTAATCCGTAATACACCAAAGAGTTAGCGAACCAACTTAAGCAAACATTTAGTGTTTTATTTCTAAGATTAGGCGTTTTAAATAGATCCATTAAACCTGCAGTTTCTGTTTCAGTACCCTTTGAAGATTCAGCCTTACCTCTAGACACTAGCTGTGCTCTATCTAACACTTCATCAGACTTATTGCATTTTAAGGCTTTTTGAATAATATCTACTGATTCCTTTACTCTACCTTGGGCCCATAGCCACCGTGGTGATTCGTCCATGATCCAAATGTGAGGTATTAGTAAAAGAGCGTGTAGACCATAAACTACTTGTAAAATTTGCCTATCCATAATTACCGCCGCCCATCCCGCAACCAACATGATTCCGAACGCAAAAGCCGCTTGAAAGGATACTCCACATACTGTTCTTTTACTTGGCCCCACAAGTTCCATAGTGAGCACAAATGCTGGAATATATGCACCAGCCGAACCGACAATAGCGTAGAAAAACGTAACGAATAAAAATGACCAATACTCTGGTATAAAAGCTACTGCTACACCTAATATTAACTGGAATACTGCGGACCAGCAAAATACTATTTTGCGTCCTAACTTATCGGCCAATCCACCTAACACTACTGCTCCAGTAAATACGCCAAGCATGTAAGTAGATTGTGCCAATGCTCCCATCCATCTTTTATCACATACTAAGTTCCACTCAATAGCACGGGACGACGTTCTATATCTTGAATCGAAAACCCATTTCGAGCACGCTATTGTTTCATTGACTTCATTATACATGTGACAGTTATGTAAACTACCAGTCGGAGTTAAAGGTATTGACGCTAGTATTTCTGAAGAATTCCACACAGCTGCAGCCTCGAGGGTGTCAACACCGTCAATCCAGCACCTGAAATTACAAATATTTTTGATTCTAGTGAAATTCGTTATTTTTTTATATGTGTAGTTAGTTGTAGTTTTATTGAAGTGAAACTTCTTTATCGGCGTTGGAAAATAATTTTCGTCACATTTTTCGGTTACGCTTTGACATGGCTTTGACGCGTTACGCTTTGACGTATCACATTTTTCTGTTACGCGCCATGTTAAGATTATTTTGATTACTTTGGATGTAGATATTTTGGTAATGTATCCAATTATTACTTTGTTATTGACTTCTGGGACTATTTATAAATTTTAAATGTTACCTTTTTTAATGTTTCCTGTATTCCTTCTTTATTTTTATTGATACATTTCTGTAACTTTAAATACGATTTCTTTTGATTGTTTACTTTGATGACATTATTTGTCAATGTAACTCTGACGTCTCTTTAGTTTGTTTTTTATCCAAATTATTTATAACCAGCCAGGTATGTTTTGACTTGTTTGTGGCACTATAACGGTACCTAATTTTGGGATCTTATTAATGGACTCAAGACGGCGACTAAGTATTGGACAATAAACGGCGTAATGTTTGTATTTAGTTTTTAAGTGTATTTTTATTTTTATTGTTATTATATTATTTATTTTGCCCCTCTTACGGTTGGTTCAGACGAAGTAGTACTTTTTTATTTAGAAAAAGTATTTCGGAGCAAAATTACTAAAGTAGTAGTTTCAATGAAATAAACACGAACAAAACAAACACCATACAATTGTGTTTAAAATAACAAAACCAAGACAACCACAGACCTCTATCTATTCACAATCTTATTAGAAAAAACCTACATTTTCTTTTTACGATTCTAATAAGATTGTGATTTTTATCTATTTGTAAGTTTACAATCTTATTAGAATACAATCAAAACAAAATATTCGCTTGAAATTGACATGACATAATATGCACAGACTAGCTAAAGATTAATGTTTCGTTATACGGTATGCAACGACTAGTCTTTTTGGTAAAATATTTAAGAAGTTTCACTTCATACGTGTGTACACTAGTAGGTACACGCACACATTTTTTTTTTGTAGGTATACTTAAGTTGTGATGTGAGAGACCCATGCTTAGTAATGTGCCGATAATGGTTTGAAGGTTGAATTATTGCAAAATCATGTGATTATTTCCATGCCACACTGGCATTTTAAAATAGCACTTTGGAAATTTTTAATAAATGGGTACGATTCAATGTAACCTATATTAAATTGTTACTCTTAAAGATACAATCTACCTACTATCTACCTACTTACTAAATTGTTCATATTGTATAACGAAAAGAAAATAAAATATAGGAACTGCAAGCGTTGCGCAGAAGTCTGTGTTTCAGTTGGGCAATTATACTTCCTTTCAATAATGTCAGGGGCATTAGGTACCTGTGTTATTTGTAAATGTGAAAATCAGTGTTGATCGTTTGAGGTTGTCTTGTGACAGCGTGCAAGCTTTGATAAAAAGTCATTACGAGGACAAGCTAAGTAATTCCATTATGACGTTAATTATTATACCTACCTACTTTATGAGCATTCATGGACGTACCTAACTTCTATTCTAATCCATGGAGGTATGGATCCTAAGTTCCTAATCCAGAGGATGGGTAAATCGTAATTTCGCGACAGTTTGTTTAAGGTTCTAGCAACCGTAGGTAAGTAAGTAAGGTAGGTAACTTAATGCGAAGTCTAGGATTTGACAGCTTCCACTACGTGTGTATGCCCTTGTAAGCATTTGTAGAGCATTTTGTAGAGCAGTTGAAGTGTTAACTAATGAGTAATAACAGAGTTCACTTAGTGTCTTAGATCCAGGCAATTAACGCAATTTATAACAGTGTTAATAGGAATTTATCTCGTAAGCATAAGACCTGAATTAATTACAACTATAATGCTACATATTCAAGAAAAAAAGTAGAAATTCCCAAAGGATACCCTACTTATTGGTTGTGTTAATAAAATAAAAACTTCAAACTTCAAAGTCAAACATTGCTTTCCTTATTTTGACATAGGGGAGCCAGGGGCATGTACTAACAAATTTTATTATTTTTGCTGTAATTCTGAACTTAATTAATTTATGGAGACAGGATTTACTATCAACATATAATAACTATCTCTTTTTGACATAGTAATAAAAATAATCTACAATTCTTATTAGTTTTTGCTGTAGAGCGGTTTTTTTAAAAAAAGTCGGTTGTTAATACTTACCCCGTCATTGGGGCAAGTATTAACTACTCTGGGGCATATATTAACGGAAATATATTGCTTGATTTTCACCATTATACAATCTTATACACTAAGTAAATGTTAATAAATTTTTGTAAAGCATATTATTTATTAATAGAATTAATAAAACTCTCTTTGTCACTCAATGCCGCTTAATACTTAAAGCTTGATACAACATTAGGTTATTTTTTTATATACACTTCTTTAATCAGTCTGTATTACACATTATACTTATAGAAGAAAGTTTCAACGCTCTAACCCTACGATATGAGCCTTTAAAATTATACAACAAATATGCAAAAAATAATAACAGATTCATTCATCGTTAACATTAATAAAAGTAAACAAAATACAACCATAGATACAAAAATTAATATCTTTTGCTTGACATCTATCAAACTTAATAAAAAAGCAACCTTTATTCATCTGAAATAAAGAAATAAATTTTGTAAAACATCTTTTTACATCTTCAGGGTCAAGTAGTAACATGTTAAAACTTACCCCTGACAATTTGTTAATACTTGCCCCGAGCATAACGCTTTTAAATGAAATATTGTATGTTTAGAACGACAAAAGATAATTAAATAGATTAAACGTGATATTATAGCTAGATAAATTACCATCAATTCAATATAATCTGTATGAGTTACATGTATTACATTTACAAAAAATCAAAAAAGTTTTAGTCTAAAAAAGATCGTTTACCTGTTAAAATTCACTCATCACACAGAACTTTTAAACGCGGTGTCCGGACGACACCTGACAGGTCGCAACGTGATCGGGACGTTGTTCTTGTCGTCGCATCGCGTACACAAATCACACTCATTAATAGTTTTGCATCTATGAGCTTGTTAATACTTACCCCCGTTAATACATGCCCCTGGCTCCCCTACCTAAGTACATAACAACATCTCATTACGACTCGTGCACACTTTATGCGGATACTCACGATTCAATTCCTTCTTAGGCACTTCTCACACAACGCTATTCATGAGCTACGCGACTGCAACGCAATCCAAAATTTGTATGTATCTGACACTTGTCACTGACAGGAGACGCGTCTACGATGCGACTCCTGTCAGTCAAAAGTGTCAGATACATAGAATTTTGGGATTGCGTCGCAGTCGCGTAGCTTATAAATTGCGTAATGTGAGAAGTGCTTTAGAGTTCTGTTCTGTCCACGATCTGTGTTCGTTAATTTTTACATTTCTCTATATTTAATAAATTGATATCTATGTATCTATAAGTACTTAATAAGTAATTTTATGTAATTTTGTATCAGTATCGCTCCGGCCAATTCCGAGCGCATCCGGTCCGTTCTGTGTGAAAAGAAAAATGCGATCCGATGCTCTCCGAGCCGGTCGGTGGGAACGGACCCTAAGATCTTGGATGGCTATAGAAATGTTTATTATATTATTGTTAAGTATATTATTCGTAATAAAATTTAATTCCTATTATCTTTATGGACAGGGACTGCAGTACTAATTATGTAGTTTTTGTGTTGATTACAATAAAACTTCATCTATCAATAAAAATGTTTATTTCCATAAAGTCAAACATCATAATATATTGAAATAATGTACGCTAACTATAATTATAATTATGAATTCCTTAAATTACTTGAAAAATAAACAACGGAGTAATGCCATTGTTTTAATTGAAAAAGTGTTTTTTCTTATTAATAAATGCAGTGTAAAGTTATTTCAAGTTTAAAATTATTTGCCTCTTTAGTGTGATTGTTTTAAGTCATAGCTAAGAAAAAGATAACAACTTTTAAACTTTGAGTAGTTTTACACTACGTTTATTTATAAGATAGAGAGGGTAAAGTGAACAACAATGTGATTGGTTCTTATACAACAATAACGAGTGGGTAGGTACATTAAATTTATTACGTTCGAGATAAAACGAGTTATTAAGAATTTACATACTAAAAACATTTTATACCCTGTCATTTATAAACCAACAAGAAAACCCCAATTTATCTTGTTTTTCAGAATTTACGTTTAGGTACCTACAGTAAAAAATTTTGATATCTACTTAATTATTTTAACTTTTAATTACTGGGTTAGCTGACAAAACCTTATATACCTAAGTACCTAGGGCATATTATCTCGTAGCATCAGGTAGATAAGGTAGCGTTACGTACCTATTGTATTTATACTATAAGCCCAGTTCATCCTACTAATATTATAAATTCATTAATAAATGTGGGTACCTACGGGGTTTATTTTACAATAGGTATCTATCTTTTATAACGATTGAATATTAACGCGTTTGTAAACGTGCAGAAAAATATTATACAGAAGTTAATTTTCGATAAAGTTATCCTCTTTACGAATTTTAATTACTCAAACCCCTACTCACATAGAACAATTTTATGTAAAGATTACGGCTATGGCAGTTATAAATCAGCTGGATTTAAATTAAGGACTGCTTTGTTGCTTTACCTACATCTACAGTTCATATTATAATATTTTAATTTGTATAATATAATCTCAAACGAGACTGCAATCTTACACTGGGTTCCAAAATGTTAAAGGTGTAAAATCTCGTGTCTACGTTATTCTCTCGGAAACTTCTTGGAAAGATTGTACGTCTCGTGTGTGACTTATACAATTAACACCTAAAAAATAAAATTCGTTTTTAACTAAAGCCTCAAAACAACAAGTGTTCTGTTATTACTTTTAGTAACATATTATTTTAAGGACTAGTCTAAATATTACATATTATAGACTGCAAAGTCCATTCAGTCCACGACAGTCTTTTCTATATTAAAATATGTGTCTCATCGCATAGCTCGTAGTTGATTTAAATGCTTTAAATATTGCATTAAAACGATAGAAAAACATAGCACCGAAATTTTGTACAAAATGCACATACTCGTTTAAGTAGATAATTTATTAATGAACTCCCAAAAGTTAAAACATTGGTTGTCTTATTACCTAATAAACGTCGTGTAAAGTTACTCCTAGTTTAAGTCTTATTACCTAATAAACGTCGTGTAAAGTTACGTACTCCTAGTTTAAAAGTTAGCATTTTACTAACGTTTAACTACAGAGGTTCACATGGCAGAGACAAATAACTTATAACTTGGAATAACTTTACGCTACGTTTATTAGTAAGCCAGTAAAGGCATAAATATATTCATTATATGCCGTAAAAATTACTATGCATGCACACAACCTACATCTTAGAGCTGCAACTAAGTAGGGGAGACCGGGGCAAGATGAAGTTCGGGGCAGGATAGGAAATAAGCTTTTGTGTGTGAATGGTAATCGTGTTCGGACCAGCGACGGCGCTATTTGCACGAACTTTCCTCTCCGCCTCTGCGTCCGAGCAGAGCGAAGAGGTTAGAACACGTTTTTGCGCGACCGAGAGAAAAAAGTGAAATTGCATGTTTTTTATGCGATACCTAGTTCAAAACCTGATGTGTCGACATGTATGTACTTGACTTAATGTATTGTTTTAATTCTAAGCTTATTGTAGTTGTTCAAAACATTAAATTGAGACGAGATTTTTTCGCTGGTAACGTTTTCGGTTAGAATCGCTTCATCTTGTTTGCCTACATATGATTTTCTTGTAATTTATATTTAATGCAGAGTCAGAAAAGCTCGTGAAACTGATGATGTCTGAAACTGATGATGATGAAACTGAAAACGCATTTAAGACGACTTTAAACTGTTTTCACAGCAGAGCAAGACGATGAGCTGGTGAAGTACGTGAAATCTATGGAAGCAAGACTTTTTGGCAAAACAGGAAAAGAGCTTCGTATTACATATTTACTTATCAGTAAGCTCAGCGGAATCACATAGATAATCTATTTAATACAGAAACTGGTATGGCAGGAGAAGGCTAGCCCAGCGGGTTTTTAAAACAAAACTCAAATGTAGCATACAGACGTCCAGATCCGAAAGTGGTGCTGTTTAATAAAGTAGCAGTCGATCAATTTTTTAAATTGTTGGAAAATGTTATAGATAAACTAACGGGCTTACTTACGCATTCATTTAGAATGTAGACGAAACGAGTATCAGTACTGTTCCAAAAAGTCAATCTAAGAAATTGTAAGGTGATAAGATTGGGTCATGTGCAGCGTATGCCACGGTTGAGCGCATAATTCATATGCCGGAGTGAATGAGGAAGATGAAGAGGCACATATTTGTGAACGCTGTCTACCCGATTTAAATGTGTACTCGTTTTGCCCCCACAGCGTTTCCCATCTTACTCCAGTTATGGGGCAAAACGGGAAATTTTCTGGGTTTATTTTTTTCATTATTTGCCAAAAAAGTTCTGTGATTTTTCGTGCTACAATGTGTAATTATAAAAGACCAATGTATAATTGATCACTCTCTTGCTAATTAGTTTTATTAAAGAGTTTAATTTTTCTAGTATAACAAGTTTTGTCTTAGCTATCTCATCTTGCCCCGGTCTCCCCTACTTACACTATGTTAAGCAAATTTACGTATTCAATACCTTAAAATTCTTTGCTTGTCTTATAACTAATAAAAAATATAAAATGTTATCCAGTCTAATGATTTCCTAAGGAATGTGACTAGATAAAATTTTCTATATTAAACCATCGTGTTCAATTCTTTCATACAGTAGATAAACTACTTTACTATAAGACATAACTATAACTATTCCTACCACAAAATATAGGTAGTCTGTAAACTAATCTAGACGATGTGATGTGTTATTAAAAGCTTCGTGGCTTAGTTAAACCAGTGCACTAGATTTACTAAGTTTAAAAATAAAACATATTTTTGACAATAAAACATTAAATGTCCGACTGAAGCCTATAAATAAAGAAATATAAAAATGAAAAACATCAACGAAAAATGCTTACAAAAAAGAAGAAATGTAAAGACAAAACTTAACTTATTTCAAATTGTAAACAAAAGTCAATTAAAATTCGTTAACCAAGCCATGCTACTATAAAGTAATGTAAAAAATATGTGAACACTTATATAGTAAGTTACAAAGCTTGTAAAATAAAGCACTGGTCAGTTATAATAGGGTAAGTCCGGGGTAGTTGGCCATAGTTTTTTTAAAGCGTTGTTATAAAAAAACCTTACAGATTACGATATAAAATTTTATTTGCAATTAAACTTTGAAGATTTAGCTTTAAGTTATTGAACTCAAAATTAACAAATTCTAATAAGATGACCTTAAAATATTCATTAAAAAAAATCGCAATTGGCCATCTCACCCGAGGTGTCTGGGTGTGATGGCCATAGTATTAGAGGTTAGAGGGCCATTACTTAAAACTAGCTTTAAAATAGGTTTGGTGTTAGTCTATGCTTAATAAGCCTCTTTTTCAATTGGCGATATTTTCACGGGCACATATCTTCAAATTCAATACAATTTTCATGAAATGAAAATGCACATGTTGCATTGAATTCAATCTTCTACCTGAATTGTTGTATAATAATTTTCATCACACCCGCGACAATATTTTTCCTTTTATCATCGTTTTCATATTTCTAACCTTCATCAACATTAATCGCACTCCGTCACTACTATCAGACAGACTTAGTCTTTCTTTGCTTTTCTTTGCTTAATTCTTTTTTCCATTTCTTCTTTTTAGACTTTTATTGTTTTCTTCTTCTTCATTCTTTTCTCTACTTTATGTCATCTACCATTTATTTTATATTCTTCCAAAATCAAAAGTGTTCTTACCTCTATTTGCTCATTTACAAATGTTTAGCTTGCATAGAATGGATATGAGCAACCAATTTCTTGTAATTTTGCTTTTCCAAATAATGATATTTGCCCCATGGACCCTTTTTTTGTAATTATTCTTCTTTATTGTTCTCTTTAAGGTTTATCTTGGTATTTGACACTGAATAGCGATAGCACGCACAGACATTATACGCCGTGAGTATATGTTAGCTATATGGCCATCACATACCGACTACAATTGGCCCTCTCCTTTTCTTCCGGGAGAGATGACCATGCAAACAAGTCAGAACAAAACTCTAGTAATTTTGAGGTTAGAATAAAGCGTCATTGGTATACTTATCAACAAAAACAAAAATCACCATTATTGTAAGAAACTCACATCATACTCATGTAAAACATGAACCATCTAAGAAATATTTGCACTACACAAAACAATAAACGTGGTTTTTCCTTACTTTTTGATTTTTTTTCGGTAAAATTTTCGTAATATCTTAGCTCTTAAGCACGACGCAAAGCGAACTGAGCTCTTACTAGCTACATTAAGTGAAGGATTCGATGTTTTTTTTCGATTGGCCAACTCTCCCGTATGGCCATCTACCCCGGACTTACCCTACGTAGGTTTATAAAAATATTCACGTACCCTACCTACATAGAGGATACTCGTACTTTAGGTACACCTTTTGTCCTTATATCTAAAAATGCGCAAAAACTGTGACAATGCTCACATTTTAATTATTTCTTTTCTGTTAAATCGAGAGGAATCATTGTTTCTGGTAAGTCCGCCGTATCAGTGCTCATTCGTCGACCGCTGCAATTTGTGAAACAAGTATCTCCAACTCCAAACTTTTCACCGTCCTCGATCGACTGAGGCAAATTTCTTCCCACTGTCTCCGGCAATAGGAATGTTGAGAATCCTGATAATAATGCCAAGAATCCAAAAATTATGGTTGGAATTTTTGGATTTAGAGTGTCGAGGAGACTTATCAAGGGCGTCAGAGCTCCGGATACACTTGCGCACATGCTGCCAAGTCCAACTCCAGAGCTTCGCACTACGGTCGGGAACAGTTCGGCAGAATATTTGTAAATAATGGAGTATGAACCAGATATGAAGAGTTTGCCGATCATGACGACCCCGGTAGCTGATGTAGAGCCATGCGGCAGTAAAACCACAACTAAACATGAAACGCCCCCCAGTAACATCATTGCGCTGATAAGAGCCCGATGACCGACGCGGTCCAAGTAGTATATGATAATTACGTAGCTGGGCAGTTCAACGACACCCATTAAGAACATGATAAAATAAGGGTTTCCGTTTAGTTTCCCAGTATTCAATGAAAGTCCGTAATACACAACCGAATTTGCGAACCAGCATCCACAAATAATCAAAGTTTTCTTCAACATATTTGGTGTTTTAAAAAGATCAGTCGTTCCAGCGGTATTTTCATCATTATATTTGGCGCAAGTCGCCTTACAGTGAGAAACCAGCAATGGCGCATCTACTGTTTCATTACACTTATTCATTTTTAAAGCCTTTTCTATGATGGCTACCGATTCTCGAGCGCGGCCTTGAGCCCAAAGCCACCTAGGGGATTCATCCATCAGGAACCATTGAGGAAGTAACACAATAGCATGCAGCGCATACACAATTTGTAACAAGAATCGGTTGTCTATGAGGTATCCCCAAGCGGCTAGGAGCATTATTCCAAGAGCGAACATGACTTGAAAGCTAACGCCGCATATGGTGCGTCTACTGGGTCCCACTAGCTCCATGGTGAGCACGAATCCAGTGATATATGAACCTGATCCGAAAATTCCATACAGGAAGCGTACAGCTACGAACATGTAGTAGGACGTGGTAAACGCTACAGCAACTCCGAAAAATAGTTGAAGAATGCCTGACCACACGAAAATGGCCTTTCTGCCAAATTTATCACTGAGTCTTCCGAGAAGAACGGAGCCGATGACTACACCGAACATGTAGGCCGTTTGCGCCGCCGCACCCATCCATCTACGGTCACATACAAAAGTCCATTCTATTCCACGAGACGAGGAGAAATACTGAGTGTCATATACCCAAGATGTGCAGAAACTTGTTGTATTGTTTTTTCCGTTCATGATGCAAGACTCCAGCTTTCCGTGCTCATTTAACGGTATAGCATTTAGTACCTTAGAGCTGTAGAAAGGCTCTGTGTAATTCGCTGTGTCTATTCCGGGGAGGGCGCATCTGAAAAATAAATAATTATATTATATCACGTTATTAAGACTAACATAAGTGTGTGCAAAACAAGCATACAATGTGCAGCTGTGCTTACATAGGAGTTATATTTTTGTACCGTATTCTTTGTTAAATTTTATTTCAATAATTTTAATAATAACGCATGAATATAAAGACCATAATATGTATATTTTATGTATTTATCATGTAATCTGTGTAACCGCTGGAACCTTGACATGCCGTAACCATATTGTAAATTGTAATTAATATACATGCTGAAATAAAAGAAATAGGTACATGCACTGAGTACATATTGAGTATTAAGTACATATATTATTTACGAAATAATAAGCATAAAGTAATATACAAGCACTATTTACTTCCAAAGAGCCTTTTCCCTACTTTTTTATTTATACATTGCTTAGTAGAAAATTTACTTACGTTTAATATAATAACAGCACTAAACATCACTTTGTAGTAACGATCACCAAAGCCGAGTCCATACGTATTGCCCAACCCAACCAAACTGGTAAGCCAAAATGTACACTATAAAGTAAAATCATAAAGCAGTATTATAATGTTACGAATATACCAACCCATCGCCATGTGTCCGCAATCATTGATGGAAGTGTTCAAATTAAAGCCAAGTTTATGATAAATTTCATTAACGATAGGTCTAACACTTCAATCATTGATCAAATATTATAACTAACATTCAATACTAAACGAAGATTTATTTAAAAATCCATATATTATGTAATTTAAAATAATAATAGTTCGGCAATAGCTTATTTGTTAAACGAGCTTAACTAAAGTTAGAGTAGAGTAGGTAAGTAGTAAGGTACCATACCGCAAGTATCAAAAAAAAATATGCATAAAACATTTTATAAGTAGGTAATGTTAAATTTAAATTTTATTATTGTACGAAAAAGTGTTATTGCATTGTACAAAATGACTGTGCAATTTTTGATTTAATATTTTCTTTGTTTAATAATCGTACTCTCCGGCTCCTTGGCAGGCGTATCAACATTCTATTATTAAAAAGTAATAGTGATATTGAATTGTAAACATTTTCGGACGAGGAATATCATGATGAAATTTTATGTGACCGTACCAACATTTCAGTTTTTGATAAGTATTCACATTCAGCGTATTTACGAGCAGTACTACCGATAATCGCGAGTAAATAAGTAATACATGGAGTAGAAAATATGACTCTAGTAATTATGCTAATAAGACAAGTAGACATGTATTGTTAGGTACTGGCGTATTTGTTATTTACAGGGTGTCCCGTAATGAATAGATAATACGGAACCTACGTGTAGAGGGCATCATGCCGGTTCAGATGAATAAATATTATGTTCAGCAAAAGTCCTTCCGTTTCCGAGATATTCGACATTTTCAACATTTTCAATATTGTTCCACCCTTCGCCATTCTTTTTGGCGCCAGGACTAACTTGAACATGACTATTGACTACAAATGAAGACATTTTTTGTATCTATTTTTTGTATAGTACTCCTGGATAGATGTGCTATCGAATGTCATCAATTATTATTGTAACAAAAGCACAGATTCTTTTTAAATTAAGATTTAACACCAACTTAACGTTTTTTCACATTTCATTCCCGGCTTTTACTCTGCCGTGGTTAAAAAAAATGTATGGTGGCTTGAATGCCAAATTAAAAAAAAACTAGCCCATTTCACCCAGATTCCGAAATAGCCACGATATAGTCATGTTCAAGTTAGTCCTGGCGCCAAAAAGAATGGCGAAGGGTGGAACAATTTTGAAAATGTCGAATATCTCGGAAACGAAAGGACTTTTGCAGAACATAATATTTATTCAACTGAACCGGCATGATACCCTCTACACGTAGGTAGGTTCTGTATTATCTATTCATTACGGGACATCCTGTATATTGACCATTAACTATTCTATTCACATAACAGAATTGCACCTGACGATGAAGTACGTACATCAAAGATATATGAGAAAAAAATGTTTATGGGAATTTCCATCAATTAACGTAATGTCATAATGATAAAATTTTGGGAGTAGTTTCAATTTGACAGTGTGGTTTTACATTATAAAATATAAGTACATAAATTATAGGAATCCTGTCTGAATTAAACTGATTCGATTGTTTTATAAGAAACAAGTTTCTCGAAGGGAAGAGAGCAATGCTTTTGCTAATTTATATTTATTTAAGTAGTAATTTATATTTATAAGGTTGTATTTATTCAAGACTCTTGAAATGATTTTAAAATTACTTGCAGCATTAATGTGGGTAAACTTATTAAATTTTTATTCCGTATCCTTATTTTTTGGATTTGTTTTATAAGAACGTTACTAAATATAAATACCATTTGGTTAATGTTAAGGAGGTACATAATTACAAACATGAAGAAAACACATTTTATGGGAACGGTCACAAACATACAAGCGATGCCTTTGCCGATACAAGGGATAGATAAAATAGGTACGATAATAAAACGTATTCACACAACACTTCAACCCATCAACTAACAGTGGTAACAGGAACCTTGAAAATATCCGAAAGATTGCATTGTATTTAATTTCTACTTACATAAATATAAAAAAACCGTAATACCTGCCCCTTTCAAATTATAGATAAGCTATTAACCCATTATCTAGAGACAAAAAGTAAAAACGTTGACTCTATAAATAATTAACGGTATCACGCAGATGATGATGATGATTGTGATGAAATAATAATATTCATTTGTAATAAATTTAAAAATTAAATAATTAATGTCAGGAATTATAAGGATTGACATAGTATTTCCAAAGTTTCGTTGCATGCAAAAATACGCGTAATTCCCTGTATTTTTTCGATTAATGCAAGCAAATTTTATAGTGTATCTAGACTATCTAGTATATTTAAGTATTAATGTACCTATAATATTGCCTCACATGCAATTTAAGTCTTAGTAAGGTTACACCCATTTCTTTTGCTTAAAAAGATATTATGTGAATCAGAAATGTCGTGTTCATATTGATTTTGCAAATCGATCGTGGAGAAGATATTTGTTACGCAGGCACTTTGTAACTATTCATATTTGTAACTGACTATCATTTGCATACGAATAAAGTGAACATACAATGGAATGAATACCTTTAACAAATAATTAGAAAACCTTGACTTGAAAAAGCGTATTTGCTGTCTTTTGATTAGATATTATTTAAAGGATTTTGCAATTAAACTGACTGTAGTCAATAATTTACATAAGTAAATTGATTACTTAAGATAGTTTTAATGTGGTATGTTACAAAATGCTTTAGTACAGACTAAAATTTAAATTATTATGTTTCTGTATACAATCGATATTTTACTAAGACACGTAGTAATTACACGCAATATAAGAAGAATGGATTATTATTATAGCGTAAGTGCACATTTTCTAATGTACTTAGGTACGAATGTGTTCAGTGGTATTATTACTACTCTAATTGAATTGTTTGTAAAGATATTAATGCGAACTATTTTCGCATTTTGATCAGAGTTCTCGCTAAATATCATATTTAATACATGTTTGAGATACATAGTCGCCCCACCATCGCTACAAGCAGGCGTTAATATTGCACTGAGCTACTATTATACCTAGTAGACAAATTCTAATGCCTATACACAGTAAAGATTAAATATCTATACCTAGTGGAGATATATAAATGTATATTGGTATAGCATTAAATACCACTATCTACTACTATTCTTTCCTAATACTCCATTCTTAATTAATTTAAATATCGGTAAAACTTCGGTATCTAGGTACAAAATAAGGATAGTACAGAAGTTAAGCTCATGTATGTACCTCGATTTAGGTTATGCATGTGTGCGCGTAAGCCTTAGGGTTAACGACTCCGCAATGGTCTTGGATTGGATCTAGTAATTTAATTTATAGATATGGATTAAACGGGAAAGTACAAATAAAAGTTTATGATTAGAATCATTAAAATTTAATCTAATTTAGTGACCATTGTTAATATTATTTGTATTATCATTGTAAACTAAGATCTCGGGAGTCCTTAGATGACAAATTCAATAACACAGGTAATTCATTATTCAGGTTATCTGTACTAATTTTTATACGAAATGATAGTACAGTACCACAAACTATTATCTGGCCCGGTAAGAGGGGTGCTACTGTCTTTGTCTTTGTCTGACAACAGTACCTATAACATTTGCATTAGTTCCAATTTTGGCCACCAGGCCAGATAAGTTTGTGGCACTGTACTTACGTGCAATCGTTTTGATTGCACATACTTGTGGAGAGAAGGGACTTGAAGAGAGAGGTACTCTTTATAAAAATAAAATTGTTCAGTTTTGCGTATAATGAATAATAACTCATTTAACTAACTTAACATTCAATGTCTTGGATTCGATAATGTTTTTGTATCCCTATTAGGTACCTAAAACAAAATAATAATCCTATTATATAAATTAAAACTCAAATAAATAATTTAACAAATTGTTCAACAATCCTTTCATTTAATATAGGTATTAATAAAAAATCGAAGGTAAAATATACACTTTAAACATACAAAGAACTTCCTACGTCCTACATTGACTTGTGTTTAGTAATTAATCATTGAATTACAAGCAAGTAATGACTTATTGTACCTTTCTGTAGCAACTGGATGTAAAAAAATTGTAACGCACAATTTAACGTCGAATAAAAACAACCACTAAGATAAGAATTAAAATAACTCCATTTCTTATCCATTTCTTAAGAAAAGTATCTTATTTGTGAATTATAAATCTCATATTGCTGGAAATAACAACCGCGGTCCGAGTGGTCCAATATGTTCCGATTTTTGGTGTATGTGATCCGTGTGTATGTGTGCGTTGTTTTTGGGCACTTTATATGAAGCTTAACATCTGTATTATCTCATTTGTGATCTAGGTAAGTGTAAATTCGTGGGTGTTTCGCAGATTTAATAATATGTATGAAGAGGTCGTCCGCGCATTCAGTTAGTTTATTTAAATGAGTTGATTACAATATTAGTTTTATAGGTATTCAAACAAGATTTACAATGAGTGTTGATGTATTTTTACACTTTGTATTTAATACATACCTATGTTCAGGCACCGCAGCTACTGTGACTAAGGACAACATGTGCATCCCAGCTGTCATCGCCGCAAGTATATGAAGGAAGAATTGAAAGCCTTGGTACCGCCCGAAATCTCCTGAAATGCAACGGATTCAATATTAAGTATAACTAAAAGCGTAAAATATTTTTTCATTGTCTATTGTCTATTTCTGTAACTATGTATTAGTCTTAATTATTCGTCTAATGTGCTATGGTTCTCTTTACATACCAGAATGCAGAGAACAAAACTATATACGTTTTTCATTAAACCGTGATCTTTAGAAATGTCTCCGAACAAAATGGTGTTAACGTCCATCTATTAATAAATAAGATCCCGTATAAATCTTACTCTAGATTTCATCCGTAAAATATTTAAACAAATTACAACACTTTAACATTGGCATGACAGCAAGGTTAATAAATTGACTTCGTTATGTAAGAACTGATACAGACAATTAATAATTTTATTCATTTATGCACTTTTAAAATTAAATTTTAAAGCATTAGTGCTTAATTAATTAAAAACCCACGAATTTATACCCCGGATTTAACTTTCGCCGGGTTTTTTGATTTAACCTACTCCAAGTACTTACATAGAGGTAGAAAGAGGTAGGTACAAAGAGTCATTAAAACAAAATGTGAATTGAAAATAACACCTAGGTACTATATAGTGTATCGTGTCTTTAGTTGATCAAACCACAACTTCTTTTATCCATTACTTAATTCTTTTACTGAACCCAATATTTACTGGTATAAATAACAATTAATGAAAACAAACTAAACATGAATCTATTATCAACCAAGAAAATGTCAAGGATAGAGTTAGTTCGTGACCGTTTGCGGACATAACTGATAATGATGTAGGTACTTTAATGTCCGTTGTATCAATTTATTTCAAGAAACTAGCAATGATGAAGGCTTCCTTAATTTCAATTTACATTTGAGTAGGTACATGTTGTATTATGGCGTACAGTTTAATTTTGACGTCTCGGGTCTGACGAGGATTTGTCTTACACAACATAACACTTATTTTATTACAGTCTACTAACTATTTATGAACTACGTACCTACCACACAAATTTCGTCTCTCTATATCAAGCGGTTTTCGATATTTTGTGAGTGAAGGACCTTCTGCTCTTATATTATACAAAGAAGAATATTTACTTATAAGTATTAAGTAGATACATAATTATAGTTCGAAAATTTTGGGCTTTTATCAAGTTAATAGAATATCGATGAAGTGAGCTAGTTATAATTACAAGACTAGAAAATTTGTTCAAGTTTGTATTTAAATAGCAAGATTATACGTAATAATTATAATGACGAACATAATATATTAATTAACGTACGTAATCTGCAGTTTACTAAGTTTGTCTTTCACATTGTTTATATTTTTTTATAAACCTGTATTTTTAATAAGAAAAGTTTTTGGGGATTTTTTAACGATTTTTATGCAATAAGTAGCTACTTATAGTCGTAGTCTCCACGTATGTAGGTATTATCAGTCATGGAAAAAGATTATCGCTACAACAACCATGCCGTTTCCGTATGTCGATTTTCGATGTACCGCCAAAACAGGATTATCGTTAATCATATTATTAGATACTTAGTATAGGTACTTGTAGCGTCTTTACTGTGACACTTGCTCTATATTATGGTTTGGCCTTGTATTCGTTGTTTTGACGATAAGTATTCCTTCCTATATCAAAATGTTAGTAAAAAAATTAAGAAACTGAAGGGAGCCCTTTAGTTTAAAAATTTATTTACGGTGGAAAAAGGAGACAGATTTGTTAAAGTAGTCATATCCGTCCATGAACATATGCAACATTAGAATAGTCGTAAATGGACCTCTAGTCCTAAAGCAGAGCTTTTTTATACCATTTTGTCACACCTACCTCATCATCATCATCTCAAGCCATCATGGCATGGCCCACTATTGAGCACGGGTCTCCTCTCAGAATGAGAACGTTAAGGCCATAGTTCACCACGCTGGAGTGCGGATTGACTGACTCTACATACACAATTTTTTGTGTCTTTGCAAACTCTACCTACGGCATTCATAGGTATATCTAAATACTGCTTACTATCATTTGGTGTGCCATGTGTTCTTGATATCATTCAAAAACCAAGTTAAAGCCCATTATCTTCAGCTGTATTAAGGTTCCCTTTTACCACTATAATTTATTTCATCTATTTTTCCCTGTTCCTTACTGTTGTGATTCGCTTTTCTCTAAATATTGCTAATGCATATTATATATTTATATATACTCGGTTAATCTGAAATTACTCTTCACTTCTCGTGCACCTTACCTCTACCTTTCTAACGATGTCTCTCCCGCCAATTCATAAGGTTGTCTGGAAGAGATCGCTATGTAGCGATAAGACCGCCTTTTTTACTCTATTATGGTTTTTTGTTTTCTATATGTAATGTTCTGTTTTTGGTGTACAATAAAGAGGTAAATAAATAAATATAATTTGTATTTTTTTAAAAACACATAGGTACCTTAGGTACCTTAGGTAACATTTAGTTATTTCAGGCGAAAATTATTTTGATAACAAAACTGTAACGTTATACCGTACAGCGAACATCAATTTGTTAACTAAATAATATAAAACTAGGATTAGTTGGTTATTATTGTAACGGCATTCACAAGAGACAGCCGTGTTTTACTGAAATTCGGTATTGAGGACAAGGTTTTAAAGATAGTTTTCGAGTAAATTAATGGGATGGTCCCATTAAAATGCATATCGCGGCACGGCGGCGGCGGCTATTTTAAACAGGAAAGGGAACAAACATTTGTTCGAAAACCAGAGCTTCTGTGATAAATTGGTAAAAAAAATATTAATCCATAATTTTTGACATTGAAAATGATGATAATGACAATAAAAATAGTAGTATCAGTAGTATATATGTTGAAGTAGGTATATTTTATTTGTTTCATTGCATCTTCCTATGTGGGAGGGACAGAGTTACTATTTGCGTGAAATTATACATCATGTTTGCACATAGATTGTTGCAAGGTAGATTAATATGACTGTATCTATTTCGTAAAAAATTGATAAAAGTAGGTATAGCAAATAATTATTGAAATTAGTTTAAATATCGCATTGCTGTTCTCTCAATCTAAATTGTACCAATCTATTTAATATCTTATATCACTGACTTTTAACCGACATAAATTTTCTGATAGGTACGTATGTACATATAATAACATACCTACTGGATGATAGTGCTCGCAAAGTAGTACCAAATATAAAGCAGTTTGTTCGTTTGAACGCACTAATCTAAGGAACTACTGGTCCGATTTCAAAAATTCTTTTTTTTAGCTATAGGCTGTAACAATATCACGCTACGACCAAAAGGAGCGGAGCAACAAGTCACCTAAAGCGAAACGAGGGCGTCTAATTAATAATATATGTTGCAGGACGATGTCTGCGCGGTCCACTAGTCATCAAATACTTTTCAATCCTTTTTAGATGTTACTTCATTAACCAGTATTTTTAACACAATTTTGTAGTAGGTATATCGGTATTTTTATTAGATAATAGCATGATTTTCATGATGACCGTAATCCTAGCCACCTATAATGATAAGATAAAGACATTTTTTATTTCAATTGAATCTGGTACTACCAGCCAATTTGATTGCAAATTAAATTCAAGAGTAAAATTGCCAGTAATCTTTTCAAGTTATTTCGAAAGACTATTTAATGTACCTACTTACTAGTTAATTAGACGTTTCTAATTAACACACTTTTATTACCTTTTGTTCAATGTGAGTAACCAACTGACTAACAAGCTAATTAGGTGACCAACAAATAGCGTAAAATAACTCAAACTTTAACTTCGAAACAGTTACAGTTACAGCCTACAGCTAATACTTACCTTCTTATATACCTATTAAACTACTAGCTGGTGCTGGTGACTTCGTTGAAGTAGTTTCAATCATATCAGCCTAGATCTTCGATTTTACTATCTCGTGAGAAAATGCTCGCGCTTTTTTATATTAAAATACTCGTAGTTAGCAACATAAAGCATGTAATAGTACGTTGACCATGCTTAATAGCTATACAAGAATAGTAGATTGTATGACAAGGGTGCAAAGTAATATTTTTTCGGCGAGGGCGTTTTTTGAATCCAGAGCGAAGTGAGGGATTCTAGAGTAGAATCCCGAGCGTAGCGAGGGATTCTTTAGTAGAATCCCGAACGTAGCGAGGGATTCAAAGTACGTCGCCCGAGCCAAAAATATACTTGCACCCGAGTGATACACTCTACTTTTCATCACCCACTATGAGAAAATAATATATATATATAATAGAAAATAATAGAAAATAATACGTAAAATAAATAATACGTGCATTTCTCCATTCCAAAAAATTATCATGGGCTTTCAAATATTTTTCCCGGGATTTCGCAGGTAATAAACTATTCATCACATTACTCGCTTCAGTTTTTATACTATCAGGAGGATACTTTCACTATCGTTGGAAGAACTCATTTTTTCAAAACAAAACAAAATTTCTAACAATACGTAAAAATGCACGAAAACGCGGGAAATAGTTCGAGCGATCTTAATTTGATTTCTTTTTTTATTATTCAGCTGGCGGGCCCTCGCGTCGAACCAGACATTCTTTATTCAAACAATATTTGTGTTCGATTTCTTTAGCGCAAAATACTAAAATGTTCTAAATTCAAAATAGGACGGAAAAGATCTAGCCGGCAGGAAAAGTTGTATGAAAATTCATTCCGGCCCGCTGAATAGAAAACAGCAACTTTGGAACCCCTTATGTCCGAACCAAGTCGTCTTTTTCGAATAGGGGTGATGAAAAACAAATTAATACCCGTCCAGAAATTTCAAAGTACTAAACGTGTACCCGCGGATAAACAGACACTTAATTGTTAATTTTTTTTCTATAGGTAACTATTTCATAAACCCCTCAATATTTTTTTTGAAATATATTCACACAATCAATATATACACCGTACACAGTAAAAAGTAAAAATACATACAAAAATACAATAGTAAAAATATATACACAGTAAAAATGTATGTATAGTATATCAATATATACATAACTTTTTACTGCTTTATAATAATATTTTGATTTGATATTGATTGAATCGCTGAACAGCAGCTCTTCAACTCAGTTTTAAAAATTTCATTGTGTGTTAGTAAATTATCTTATAAAAAATAACTCTACGCACTCATAGCCCCACACTATGATTCCCTGTGTCGTGGGTGCAACACACAAGACAAGGATGCACATCCAGACCGAGAACGGAAATTTAAACTTATCATTTAAATTTCGGCCTCGCTGGGAATCGAACCCAGGACCCTCGAAACAGCGATCCGGCGTGTTAACCATTGCGCCATTCGGGTCCTCAAATGATAAAATCATGCATGTTTGTCCACGAATTTCTCTTAAACTAAAATCTATGATAAAACCAAATCAATTAGAAGCACACGCATATTCTCGTCGTAGCATGCTACGTTTATATGACTAGACGAATAAAACAATAGGCTGTAGAAACACAGCACATCAACGTGGCATCCGTGAACAACTTAGCTACCTACCTAGTAAAATAGTTGTAGAGACCAAGAGTACACAATATGCACATATTATATTTTTAATCGACTTCAATAAAGGAGGAGGTTCTCAATCCAATTGTATTTTTTACGTGTACCTATTACCTACCTCAAAACTTACTGGATGGACTGGATGAACAGATTTTGATAATTTCGTTTTATTCGAAAGCCGGTGCTTGTCATGTCATCATTGTGGTCCCATATTTTTGAATTGTCTCTAGGTACTTATCCATGTTTAAGTCGGTTATTTTTTGTAAAAACTTAATTATTTAAATTAGGTACACGGGCACTTTCTAATCACTGCTTAGGTATTGTGTGAAAAATCCTATTGAGATGCCAATTCTATTATATTTCTTTTAAATTTTACTAAAGGAAAGAATTAATAGAATGTTGTTCCTTTCTGAAAAATAACTAACTGTACATGATGATAACTTTGTGCCTCCGTTTAAGTCAAAGGTATTTCTCCTATAGAGGTGTCTTAAATGAGTACCTATCAACTTGTTGTCATTACGTCGCTTTTGTGTTTCGTTTGTAATGTAATCAAACTAAATCCGATATAAAACTTATAGAAGTGATCAATCAAGATTTATAATTCCACAAAATTTCCGTATGAATTGAACCTTTCTAGATAAAAACTCAAGATATAATTATTTTCACCCATAATAATAAACATAAACTGATAGAAAATATGTTTACAAGTATAAAGTGTAGAGAATATTCCTTTACCAAATATGCAAGGAAGTTCGCTAACATTTTTCATCGATTTCAAAAAAGGAGGTTATCAGTTCGATATGTATGTACCTAATATTGTTGGAATTGAATAATACTTGAGTATAGGCTTCCAAGAGCGTGTGCTTAATTTGGTAAGTGTATGTTTGTTTACATATTTGTCCACGAATTTCTCTTAAACTAAAAGTTATATCGAGATAATTGTTATACTTCATGTTAGGTATCGCTTCAGTACTTTAAGAGATATCTTGACATTGAAGTAATTTTTTTGTAAAAAGATAGTTCTTTAACATTTATAGCTTTATAATTATTAGTTATCATTTGCTTCGGTGAAGGACAGGTTAATGAGCTTGAGAGATAAACTTTATTGCATTAAAAAAAGTACAGGTTATAGAATGCGGATTAAAAGCTAAAAGCACTCTCTTCCAGACAACTTTAGGGATTGGGAAAGTTTTGAACGCGGTTGCACAAAAAACTTTTCACAAAAAAATCTTAAAAATCAATACGTAGATTGAACTCAAAAAGAACTCGTCAGATGTCGCTCTACTTTAAATGGGATCACAAGACAAATACCAGCTTTTGAATAAAAAAAAAATAATAAAAATCAGAACATCCAGTCAAAAGTTATGAGGTAACGACCATAAATAAATTACATTATAAAGGATAACTCAAAAAATGACTAGTAGGTACAGTTAGTAAAACTGGATAAACCTTCCTAGTCCCTTAATTGAGTCTTGTTCTAGGTCGGTCACAGTTGTTAAGGTTAACAACGGAAGGGTAGCGCTGTCTATAAGTTTGCTACCATAATTCAATAAAAAAGGATTCAAATTCAAAACTGATCGCTGATGGTCATTGACGGTCGGACCGAACGAACGCGTGACGTCGACTACATCGGCGCTGCAGACATTATCGATCGGATGCTTATATTGACACAAGTGAAACTTAAATTGTCTTGCAATTCAAATGTTTAATGTACCCATTTGTACTGTAGGCCCCTTCAAATTGAATTGTTTATGAGCAGTTTGTAGTTGAGGTTCAAATATACCACAATTTGTGACGATTATTATTTTTTCGTTTTAACAAAGGGTTTATCGTTTATTTGCTACTGATTGATTTCATGTTATAAGGTTCACGTGTTATCTATGTTTATCTTTTGCATGAATTTATATTTACATGAATAAGTTTATTTTGTGTAATATATCATCACTGAAATATTGCTAGGTATTAATAGTGTTTTGATACTAATAACCCCTGTTTTTTTTTCTTTGCATCTTTGCAGAATAACTTCTATTGTAACAGCTTTATAGCTGTTGGTGTCGAGTTTAGGGTCTATTGCCTCATTCTGGAACCAATAAGTAGAACATTCCATTCCTCGGATAAAAATGACAATCTACTCGTAAAGTGACAGAAAACGGAAGCTCCTTTTAGAAGTCTAAAGTAAAACAGCAATAGATAGAAGGTTAGTCATAAATAAAGATAATGTCACCACGTTTATATCTTTAATTAAATAAACGACAATCTCTGAAAAATCTCTGAAAAATTCCCGACAATTTAGTTTCAACCATTCCTTTTGCGTGTAACAATCCTATGCAGTCACAGATTTTATTTATGAAGATTGTTTAAAGATTAAAGACAAATGCAAAGACGAAAACGGCTTATGCGCCATAAACCGAACCTTAACTTTTTATGATCATACTTTATAAGTCGTGTACTAACAGAGAATATTAATATAACTTTGCTTATCTAAGGCCGGAAAAGCATGATGTGCCGATAGTTTCTACTGGTTGCGTAAAATATGACGCCAGCGACCGGTACCAGGTGTCCTCGAAATATAAACTGAAGGTCACGAAACCGATCACTTGGTTGTTACATAATTCTTAGCAATAAAGAACACTTACTGAAAAATTACAATTTTATTATCAGTCATCCGCAGAACATGGAACTGAGTCTTAACTAAAATATTTTCAACTGCATTGTTTTGAAGATTTAGAGACACATTTAGTCAAACACGACGCAAGTTGGCCCCATTTGTAATTTCTCATATCCAGAGACCTAGAGCGCACTCTTCAACAATGAGGCTGCTTTGAAAGATAAATAGGTGAGATTAATTATTATCATAATGCTCAACGATATTGCATCTACTAGCTTATCTTACATGCTTATCCTCGAAGGAACTCGCCTCTAACTTAGTTATTTAAAATCCTTAATATTGGATTAGGAACCCCACTTTGCTTCGGTTAAAATGCGAAAATGCACTAAAACAGGCATGAGCGTACCTACCTACCACTTACTGATAAGTTTCCTCAATTCCTGATCAATCTAATCGGATTAATGAGGCAGAATTTTAAAACGGTACCTACAACCGGCCATGAAAACGCAAACGCAACTATTCTAGGGTAAGAAATCGTAGTGCTATAAAATACAAAAATGGCAGCATTGACATTTATAGGTACACATCACGATATCAATAGATTTTCAGGCCTCTAAATAGTGCAATATTCCTGCACAATCAAAGAATTCAATCAGAACAAACATATGTTATGTATTTGTATGTAAGTAGATATATAATATAAAATGTTCTTGCACAGCATCCAACATATTATCATGAATTTGTGAATAAAATTGTCATGCATAGTTTTTTATAAGCGTTTGATCTTGCAAGGATAAATCGATCTCTGATAAATTCTAGTAAGTTTGAAGTAAGCAACAAAAATATTCGTATTTACTAACTAGTTACTAGACACTTCATGTTATCAAAATGAGATGGAAAATTAGTTAAATAGGCATATAACAGCCTGGAATTAATATAATCGACGCGGAATCATAAGCGTTTACTTTACTTACTAGGTACTTAGTGGTAGGCTTTACTGAAGGCCTCTGTACTCTGTACATGTAACAATTAAAATAAACAGGCCTTGAATATTATTTTGACAAGTAAGTGTAACTTAGACATCCAAGTCGCGAAGTCTTTGTTAGCAATATTCTTTGTACTTCTACGGTTATCAAGATAATTGCGACTGCGCATGAAAATGCGTGCCTGTGCTACACTTAGCTGGCAACTACTACGTTTAAGAATCTCATATGTACACGAAATACCTATATCACACGTACCTAAAAGAGAATGTGTGATCAATCAGTTGATCATAGTTATGGTGTCATTTCACAAGCAACGATGACAATTTATTAAATCATTCGTGCGTATTCTAATTAGGTCTCATCTAATATTAACAAGCCTTCTGCATTTCTCAAAACAGCGATCGCTTGTAAACGGACCACGCAATGTGTAAAACGCGGAATCGTACAATTTGCCTATGACATCTACATTGCTCTTTCAATATAAATTTTTAATAATTAAGAATATTAGATATAATTTATTGAATTATTTACGTTCAATTACGTACATTAATTACAAAGTAGATAATGTACCTACTAGGTATGTATATAGTGCCTCTATCTTTCTAAACCTATCTCATGATGAAATAACATAAACTTTATGATAGGTAGGCACACAAATATTCAAAATACTTACACAATGATGTTATATAGTAATATTTGCATATGTGTGTATTGCTAGAAAAAATATAAAGTGTTGAGACACAACAAACTCATAATATAGGTACATAAAAATATAGAGCCTTTATCACTGTGACCATACGTCACTAAGTAGGTATGATTTATAAGTTTACAATGAGTAAGTATATAAAAAACAAAAAAGTTTTTTGAAGCCGCTAGTTGTTTATCAAAAACGAGCCTACCTATTATGAAAATATGCACACAAGAAAAACAAAAACACGTCATCAACCAATTCGCCTCTAAAATTCTCTATTCTCTGAAATGGCAAAGTGACCCAAAAAATTCATAAAATAGCACAGTCCCTAAAGCATTGAGTGTTATCACCATCCACTTACTTATTTTAACAATTGAAAGGATAAGCAGTATCTCCTACCAGCTTTATGTGCATTTATCACATGAACTTTAACAAAGGCGAGAATTAGTTTTGACATTAAAATGCCTAATACATTCAGATATTATGTTATAGAACAGAAAAATATCTATTGCAAGATATCATTTTTTAATCAGAGAATGAGATACTACATTGAGATATTTATTACTATATCCTAGAATTGAATATAATATCGTTTCTTTTATTATTACTAAGTAGATAATTTACCTACATACAAAGTAGGTACCTACCTAAATCTCATAATACTTTTTAATAGAACAGAACGAAATAACTCGAATGTTCATCGTAACCCATCATGACCCACTATTGAGCACGGGTCTCTTCTCAGGATGAGTTGAGAAGGTTAAAGTCTTAGTCCACTATTATGCTAGCCCAGTGCGGATTTGCGAATTTCACACACCTTTGAGTTTTGCGAACTCTCCGGCATGCAGGTTTCCTCACGATGTTTTATTTCACCGTTTATTGCAAGTGACATTTAAATGCCTAAAACACATATAACTCCGAAAAGTCAGAGATGCGTATCCTGGGACTCGAACCCAGACCGTCCGAATAGGAGGCCAATTAAAAAAAAATCATCAACGTTATTGAAGTAAAATTAGCCTAAATACAAATTATTGAGATAAATCAAAAACGAACCACACGACAAGCATAACATTTCAAATACACGTGCAAAGAATTTCAAAACTGGTTCACGCAGTAAATAGTATGATGTATGTAGTATTTCTTATTCCCAGTAACTTTTTCTATTTAAGTACGGGCTGGAGAATATTAGGAAGTGTCAATTCAAACATCTGTAGTAAGTTTTTACACTGTGTCTGTAGGTTACAAACACAAACAATTAGGAGATTATGAGAAAATGTCACTTAGAGGCATGACCACGAAGCGGTTTTACGGGCAATTTAAATGAGCACATTCCGCAATGTGAAGCCAACGGAAGGATCATCACTCCAATCAACCACTTACACAATTTGCTAACTTTTACGGTCATTTCAATAGCGTAGTTTGATACCCACAGTTACACAGTAGTATTTGGGTACCAAAGGTATCAGGGTAAAGCTGTTACCATGTAGAAAAAAAAATCATTGGTAAATTAGCGAATGTCATAAAGTAAATCCCTTTTGAAATTATCGTCTATATTCAAATCGAAATATTATTTTAATACGCCTGTTTGAAATTTTTAGAATAAGATAAAATTGACACAATATCTATTACACCAAAATCGGTAGTACTGTAAGGCCTTAGTTACAGCTTATCATTCGCGGCATCGCTTACTATCAAGTGATATGAAGACCCTGAGGGAAGATTACTAAGTATAAGTATTCTTGCGGAAGAAATCTCCGGCAAAATCTAGAGTAGCAGATAATAAGTAATATGTTTCTATACCCATATAATTATAATAAGACGATTCTGCCTAGGACTAAGAAATAAAGCCTGTGCGTATTTAACCTTTTATTAACTTAACCGTCATTCGTTTCTTGGTAGTATTATCTATTCAGTGATACTGCTTTACATCGCACCAGTCTCATTCATTACACAGGTTAAGAGTCTCATGAATAAATCATGTGAGAAAATATACTTAAAAGGGTGTCATGTAAAGTAAACCGTACCTTTAAAGCGTACATAGTCCATACTTGGCATACGTAACAAATTGAAATAACGCATTAGACTATACTGTGACAAATTGGTGTAGTGTTTATTAACAACATTTTATATTACAAAGATAAATTATAAAAATAATATACGCTAGGTTAGTGAGAACTTTGTTAAACAACTTTCCAACCTATTTTCCTACAGATTTTCTACATATTTTTAATAACATAATTTATTAAATTGTTTTGAAGAGAATTTCATATACCTACTTAAGACCATACTGCATTATACGATTCAAAAGCTGTTGTCTTACAAGTTATTTATTGTGCCGCAGCCAGTAACAGGATGGGTGACCGTTAGTGCCAAAATTTCCTGAGTAAAAGGGTCCGGCGGCGTTCAGTAGACATATAATTTTCTTACGCTTCTGTATTACTACGAACAACTTTAATTGCACCGATGCAGTTCGAAAGAGTCATTTACAAAGGTTTTTAGTAAGCCTATATGAGATAGAATATTTCATACTTTTTAGGTACAGAACATGTACGAATTATTCCTATATGTATATAGCAAACAAGCTTCCTGGTGTTCAGTGACTCCTGGTGTTCAATGAAGTAGATATACATCATAATTATAATAATTGCTTTTCTTTTAGTAGATTACGGAAGTAGGCTTTTCCTGAAATCGGCCATGAACTATCCCATTTTGTTAGTGACAAATATTATTTAACCGTGTTCTGCCAAGGAATTACATTTTCTGGGTTATTCCGGTTAAGGTCACCAAACACAAGCGTATACAGTCTCGACTAAATATACGTATTGTACAATGATTAACAAAATATATACACCATAGCTCATAGGTTTTATGAGCAAAATTGTAGAAACGTAGTTGGCGCAAACCCAGAAACGACTTTAAATCGGGTTAATAGTTACAGTATTATATATTGAGTGTATTCAGACCTTAAACAATGTGACAATTTCGTATTTTGGGAGATACCTACTGTACGTAACTGCGTTTCGCAGAGTTAAGAAATAGTAGTTGTACACATTGAGATACTATGTATTAAAGTACCCTCAATGGTTGTACACAGGCTTCTCCAACCTCAGCTATTCATTCTCATATAAGTAGATCTTAAATCTTTGAATGATACCTACGGATATCCGCTGTCTTTTTCATCTCGTCTGTAAATCTTTCCAGCAAGCAAAACATGATACACAGAGAAAAAAATTAAAGGTAGATACCTACTTTAAAAAAAAACTTTCGGAACCTCATGTGAATGCACAGGTGATCAACTACATGTTCAACAAGGATTTATCACTTGTAATCATGACAGTTGAGTATACTCAATACCTACGTATTGTTAGATGGAATATCGTAATAGCCGATAATGCGCAACACTATGGATATACCGAGAGGGTGGACATCACTAGTGGACGCGATGGCTAGACTTCCCGCGCTGTTGTCAATGTAAAGATTGTAAAGTTGTATAAAATAAAGCCATTATTACAAATACAATATTTAGTGTTTAATAATTCAGAAGTGACATAGAACTTACGTGCCTATAGTATTGTAAAGCTTGGCGAGACGTATAATATAAAATTCGTGACTTGTGTTGATACCTAAATTCAACTGCGAAAAAGACGCTTGAAAAGTTACAAAGTGCATAATGACTGGCTTTAAAGTTTAAAAAATAAGTTAAGAGTGCTTAAATATGCTCATATTAACATTATTCAGTGCTTGTGTAACTAATATGTTACTTTGGATGGAGTATTACCTATACTACTCGTGATATATTTGGTCAAGTTGTGACGTGTTTCTTGTTGTGAATTGGTGTGATGCAAATGCATGTTAAAAGGACTTTTTAAAGTTAAGTGGCTATATTTCACGTGCATGGCAAGTCATGCATCTCTTGGTGCATTAGAACTGGTAATGTTACACTATTGAGTTAATGTAAATGAATCTGAAGGAAAGAAGATTCTTGCAACAATTATGTTGATTGAATTTATCTACAACTAGAGTCCAAGGATTGGAAAAGAATCAAATAAGGAAAGCAATTATAGAAAACAGTTCAAAAGAAAATAAAGACATGTTGAAACATCGGAAAGTCTTGTGAGGGAGCTAACTGTATTTTATGAAAATAGACACCAAAAAAAGTCTGATCTCCATATATCATAATTGGATATAGCATTTAGCTCTATAGAGCATTGGATTAAAATTGGGAAGACATCTAAAATGCATGGATGGGATAAGTATAATATTAAAATGCAACTACACTTCTAAGTTATGGAGTGATGGCAAGGTTTGATATGAGCAGCAATCATCATATAAGATAAGTTGGGCTTTTCTTATATCCTTTGAATAGCAAAAAGTTACACAAGTGAAATCCTATAGAGTTCTATTATAATAAACTTAGCTTAATGTATCATTGGCACACTGGGGCAATAAAGACCAGGGTAAATATAGCTATTAAATGTTTTGAACACAGGAGCGATGGACATAAGCTTTTGTTGGTTATGTGTGCAAGGAAAGACAGGGAAAGTCTTAGGAAATGTTCATTTTGTGATAAACTTAGTCATGGGCAATACAATTACTCTTTGTTGCATACCATTTTACCAGTACATTTAGTAAAACTTGAACTAAAAAAAAAATACACCTAGTATTAACAACGGGGGATCTTATCACTAAAGTAATCTGTTCTAGCTCTAGGTAACTCAGGGTAGCAAATATAAGTTGATAAATAAAGGGGCTTGAGATGTAGAAGTTTAACTAAGCTATAAATTTATATAGTATAATGTTCATCAATTTTAAGGATATTAAGGATGAATGGACTGGAATGGTCGACATGGTATTCCTTAATGTAGGGGCTGAGTATGTCCAATGGATACTGGTGGTAACAACTTGTTAAAATTTAAATTAGGACAAATATTAATGATTTTGTAAAAGAAAGGGGCACTTAATTAATGAGCTATAATATTATTAATGTATTATTATTGTTATATTATTATTGTTGTTGACATAGGTTGAGTTAGCAGAGGCAATTATATGAAATGTAGTGCTTTCATTTGGTCACTGGGTCTAATTATATTTTATAACAGTTCATGATATAACATAATATAAAACATTATATAAAATGTATAACAGGTTTATGGTGGTGATAGTTATTGGTATAGTGCTTAAGTCATATTGAATGGTGGACTTATTGTACTTGCCTTTTGTTATATTTTCTTTGGTGAAATATAGAGCAGGAGATTTTAGAATTTAAATGCAAATATGGCTAATTAACATTTAATATAAGGTAATACATATATTACAAGCCGTAGAGAAACAAAACAATAATGTTACAAAATAATAAGATAATAACAAAGAGATAAATTTATTTTAAAATTTCATAATTTTGTTAAAATGATTTATATAAAGGAATATTTGGAAAATCTATTTCTCACGTACAAGTCCTATGCTTTTAATACAGGAAATCATTGTATATGCTATATGCTTACACTATAGAGCGTTTAATAAGATAATGGAGAAGTAATGATATCCCCATTGGTTATTTTGATATGTGCAATTTATACGATTGGTTGATAGTATAATTGTTATTTAGAAATGACATTGAGTTGATATTAATTTAAAATTGAGTTGAAATTAATTTCTAAAGTCTAGTTTCTAAAGTCTATACAATGTTTGAAGAGCCATGAATGAAGTTCTAGTTTCTCTTATTAATGAATGTTTGGATTGTGTTATCATACGGGGTCTACCTGTAGAAAGTAACAATGATATCATTGATAAAAAATATATATATGAAAATATATAAATAAATAGGAAATTATGTAAATAAAATGGTGAGGGCAATGCAAGTTTTAGTGACAGAAACCAAATTAATGTTATCATTTTGAAAAGTACACACTGTAGTATTCAGCATCTTAGTTTTATGATGTGTGCTCAAATTGTTGTAGTTGAATGTGTTGAGTTGAAGTTGTTGTGTTTATTTGGGAACTAAATGTTCATAGCGGCTATGAAAATAGAGTACCTATTGATGGCAAAAGTAAAATCATTCAGAAAAAAAAATGTAGATTGTTAAAGTATAACTAAAACATAAGGGTTATCATCCACTACACACTATGGTGGATCATCAAGGTTAAAAAAAAAAGCAATAGCATTATTGACTTGAAATTATTGATGTGTTCTCAAAGTTCTTATTTTCAGCGAGTATTTAGATGACTGATGAATATAAAAAGTGCTAAGCTCACAATTTTAAAGAATTAATAATTAAAACAACACTGCTTATGAAGCATTTATGGAACGCAACATGTGTGGATAGATCACATCATTTTAAGCTTTAGTTGATTCTACGAGTTGCATTTAAAATGAATCAATGGGACTTCCATATCCATTTTTACAATTACGGTGTGGCTTAAGGCCACTTGGTGTGTGTAATGTTTACTTATACATGTTGTTCAACTGTGTTTCAGAAAGGTGATCTGATTAATTATGGATGAAGGGTGTGGGGCCACACCAGACAAAGACAAAATAGTCGATCAAGTCGATTGAATATGTCGAAATAAATAAACAAGTACAAAATATAAAACGAGAAAAATGACAAAGACAAAATAGTCGATCAAGTCGATTGAATATGTCGAAATAAATAAACAAGTACAAAATATAAAACGAGAAAATGACAAGGACAAAATAGTCGATCAAGTCGATCGAATATGTTGAAATATATAAACAAGTACAAAATACAAAACGAGAAAACGATGATTTGCCGTAAGGGGCCACATGTCTCAGATGCCGTCAGGGGCTGAAATCTGAGTTGCCGTAAGGGGCTTATAAATGGTGCATTTTAACCCTCAATTGCCGAAAAAGGCTAAAATATATTCAGATGCCGCGAGGGGCTAAAATCTGAATTGCCGTGAAAGCCTACATATAACAGATGCCGTCAGGGGCCGAAATCTGAGTTGCCGTAAGGGGGCCACATGTCTCAGATGCCGTCAGGGGCTGAAATCTGAGGTGCCGTAAGGGGCTTATAAATGGTGCATCTTAACCCTCAATTGCCGAAAAGGCTAAAATATATTCAGATGCCGTGAGGGGCTGAAATCTGTACTGCCGTGAGGGGCGAATAACCGGATCCGGGGCTGTGTATTTCAGATGCCGTGAGGGGCGAACGTCTGAAGAGTGCCGTGAGGGGCTGTGTATTTCAGATGCCGTGAGGGGCGAACGTCTGAAGAGTGCCGTGAGGGGCTGTGTATTTCAGATGCCGTGAGGGGCGAACGTCTGAAGAGTGCCGTGAGGGGCTGTGTATTTCAGATGCCGTGAGGGGCGAACGTCTGAAGAGTGCCGTGAGGGGCTGTGTATTTCAGATGCCGTGAGGGGCGAACGTCTGAAGAGTGCCGTAAGGGGCTGTGTATTTCAGATGCCGTGAGGGGCGAAAGTCTGAAAATTGCCGTGAGGGGCTGTGTATTTCAGATGCCGTGAGGGGCGAATGTCTGAAATGCATTGAGGGGCACCATATGTCAGATGCCGTGAGGGGCGAGATATCTGAACTGCCGTGAGGGGCTGCATATGTCAGATGCCGTGAGGGGCGAGATATCTGAACTGCCGTGAGGGGCTGCATATTTCAGATGCCGTAAGGGGCGAATGTCTGAAATGCATTGAGGGGCACCATATGTCAGATGCCGTGAGGGGCGAGATATCTGAACTGCCGTGAGGGGCTGCGTATTTCAGATGCCGTAAGGGGCGAATGTCTGAAAATGCATTGAGGGGCACCATATTTCAGATGCCGTGAGGGGCGAGATATCTAAATTGCCGTTAGGGGCGTAAGTCTGAAATGCCGAGAGGGCACCGTATTTTATTAACCATTAAGGATGGATATCTGAAATGCCATGATAGGCGAATATCTGAATTGATATTTCATCAACCGCTAAAGACGAATATCTGAAATGCCGTAAGGGGCGAATACCTGAAGTAATATTTTAGTTACCGTTAAGGACGATTGTCCGAAATGCCTTGAAGGCCGAATATCTGAATTGATATTTCATCAACCGCTAAAGACGAATATCCGAAATGCCGTAAGGGGCGAATACCTGAAGTAGTATTTTAGTTACCGTCAAGGACGATTGTCTGAAATGCCTTGAAGGCCGAATATCTGAATTGATATTTCATCAACCACTAAAGATGAATATACGAAAAGCCGTGAGGGGCGAATACCTGAATTGTTATTTCAGTAACCGTTAAGGATGAATATCCGGAATGCCGTTAGGGTCGCCATATTCCAAATGTCATGAGAATCAAATAGCTGATATTGCCATTGGAGGAACCATGCTCTAGATATTGCTGGTCCGAAATGCCGAGAGGGGCATCAGATTTGAAAGGCCGGTTGGGGCGCATTACTTATACAGCCGATAGATGGTTTTGTTTCAATTGCTGATTTGAGTGTACGATTATGTTGCCGAGAGAGGAACAAGGCTTCAAATATTGTTAAGGATACACACTGAAATAGCCTAGAGAGGCACTTTGGTATCAAATGCTGATAGAGACGCATGTTTATACGTCAGACAGAGATGGGACATTAAATGCCATTACAGATGCACATTATATTGTTCAGGAGAACCTCTTCATTACAGTGCCATTAAGAGAGGATGCGCATAAATGCCGTGAAGGGGCTCATGCTTACAGTAACTGCAAGAAGCTATGGCTTGAATGCCTACAACTAATAAAAGGAAGAAACAAAGACACAAACAAAAAAAAAGAGAGTAACTACAATTGGCCGTGAAAAGGGTTCTAATTAACTATCGCATGGAGTATGTGTACAATGAAGCCACGTGGAGCTAAGTAACACATATTATGCTATATGTGAATTATATCTACGCTATGGTATTTATAGCCTTCTCATTCTGACAAGAGATTCGTGCTCAATAGTGGGCCATGATGGGTTGAGATGATAATGATGAAGTAACATAATTATGATATAATGCAAATTGAATGGTTATTGCAAGAAGCCGAAGTTACTAAATTGAAGTTGCGGTCATGAAGCATAATAAGATTCTACAATGTTGTTGCTTACATCAATGAGAGTATCCTTCGAGGCCGAAGGATTGCCAGGATGGCCGAACTGTTAGATGGAATATCGTAATAGCCGATAATGCGCAACACTATGGATATACCGAGAGGGTGGACATCACTAGTGGACGCGATGGCTAGACTTCCCGCGCTGTTGTCAATGTAAAGATTGTAAAGTTGTATAAAATAAAGCCATTATTACAAATACAATATTTAGTGTTTAATAGTATCTCAAACTTTATCGTGTTTGATGTCGGTCGGTAACAATAGGTATAGTAGAAGATACGTGGAAGATTGACCTTCACCCATCTGATAACCAGATGAGACCTATTTTTTATGAAATATTTTGATTTATTCACGCTTAAGAAAGATTTCACACCTTTTAAGCATGTCAAGAATATTCTATGAACATTTTTTTGCAGGCAAGCGTATAATTTTGGCAATTAAATTATCTTTCTTCTGAAATCAATTTTTACTGATTATCATATCGGTGGTTATTTAATTTTAATTACCTAGTCATACTTACTTGCTAGATTGCTATGAACAGAAATCAGTAGGCAAGCCTGATTCATAGGCATCAACGCATATTCTCGTGAAGGTGGTGAATTTTTTTTTATTAAAATTAATTAAATAAAAATAAACATGAACACATTTCGGTAGGCAAGCTGTCAAAAAATTTATAAATCAAAAATATTTCATTCAAAATAGATCTCATCTGGTTATCAGATGGGTGAAGGTCGATCTTGACGGGCTCTTAGACTTTAATTAAGGACAGGAGTCATTAAACTCCGCCGATTGTAGAGCATACATTTGTATTGGTATCTTTCCGGTAAACCGTCACACGTACGTTACGAATTTTAATTTCGATTTAATAATCGTAGTAATAATAGTTATCTATTTGAACAATTCGGCGACATTCAAGGTCGTTCAGTGGCTCTCAGCATAGCGGAGCCACCGCAACCAGTTTGGCTTGAACCGTTTAGTCACATTATTCCATACATTATGACCATAACTAGCATTTTCCAAAACTAGTACTTATCACGCGAATATGTAAATATCTTTTTACGTAGAATAGTTATTAGGGAAATTTCCTTACTCATAACGAGTTCGTATGAAATAAACTAATACCTACTGAATTTGCTTTTCTTTTCACTCACCCAAATACATAATAAACATTGTTTTACGTCCGCGTCGTGTCTATACGTCCTATACGTACGTGGGTCGTCAAATGTGGATATTATATTGTACATTGAAAACAAGTTATTATTGTCATAGCTCTACCGCCTGTTTGATAAGACTTAATGATGTAGTGTTAAATAAGAATCGTTTGTTTACAGTACAATACATTTGGTGCATTACGCTTTTGTTCATCTTGTTACTCGTAGCCTGAAATTGTAAAGTTGAGTTGAATAATTTCGCACACGTAATATTTCTAGGTTATAAAGTGCTCCGATTCATCGATATCATACCTATTTTGTTAGTGTCAGCGATAAGCATTTCCGCCCTACCAGGTCATACGTTTCCATAACCTAAGGCGGAATCTAATGCGTAATGAAATATCAAGGGATTAAATAAAATAAATATCAAGTTATGTAGTCAAAACAATTCAATGACCTTTTTATTTATTGATTCCTTATTGCCTTAACCTTGTACTAGGTTATACAAAGGGCGGACTTTATGTTGTAAAATGACCAGCCCAACGTGATTATATATGTAGGTATGTGGTCAATGAACTTCTAAGCCCTGATTTTTATTGACTCAAGGCACAAGCTGTGTACACTACATGTTAAGTCCTAAGTCTACCGAATTAATTAAGAACATAGCAGCTGTTTAGCAGTTATTATATTCTAAAAATTAACCACTTTAAATTGATAACTGACTAATGTTACATTGTCAAATCTTTCAGTTTCGCAACAGTTAAGGCTTTAATCAGGATTGTGTGCAATTTCACACGATCGAAATTGATTCCATATTAATTTATATATCATAAAGACATAATATGTGTAGTATAAAGTCACTTAATGATAAATGAAAAAATAATCTCGTCATTTAATGTAAAATTCAATAACAATTGGTAGAGTTTTAACTTTCAGGTTTTCAGTGAATATATTTATGTGTAATGTCTAACGATAAGTTTAATTTAAACACTCTTTATGTAAATATCAACGTTATAAATGACACTTATAAAGTAATGCAGCATACTAACAGGTTTTAATGGTTGTATGAACGGAACCTGATATCAATTATAAAATTTCTGTTGCTCTACATAATATGAGATGACAACCGCATCTAATCTTTACATAATATTGTGGTTAATGCCATACGATCGCTCTAATAAACATCATATTACAATAACAGAGCCGTTCGCTATCATAATATTCATAATACAATGATCGTAGCTGCCGTACTTCACTCAAAGCTCTTAGAAATAACGGTAAAAATGTTTGGTGCATGGGCGCGCTTCGTTACTGAATGCTGTCTGGAATATGGTCAGAATTATTCACATACTTCACAAAGTTCAATAGCTTTTGTTATATTGTTTAAGTGGAAGTCAAAAACTGCATAAACTTGTAGATTTCAGCTTAAATGTGTTACTTGAGGCGTGCTTCAGAATTGTATATTTAAATTGTAGAGTCCATACACGCGATGTATTATTTATTACAGTCTTCTGTAACTCGTGTTCATTTTAAAAGGTTTAAAGCCTTTTTATTGTTAAATTCAACCACCTATTATCACGATACCATCTTTATATTTAAAGGGGAGTCAATTCGGACTTAAGCCTGAATTTATACAACTCATTTAAACAATCTATATGTAAATGGAAATTTTGACCCAGAATATTGATAAAAATTTATATTTTGCATTCAACTCAAGAAATCAAATTGACGTCACTTCTTACGTGTATTTTCAATCAATTAATAGCCGTATTTACATTATTAATCTCATAATCGATCAAATCGTTACGAAGAGTCACGTGATTTAACTTGTATGTTGTGTTCATTTTAAACGTATCCTACAGGCATGTTTAGGAAAACAACTTTTAGATTTATCTTAAAAATAGTTGGAAAGTGTCCATAACAATTTTATAGCCGGCACTGCGTAATTTTGTCCGCACTCTTCAATTCTGCAACGATCCACGAGGCTCTGCCGCAAGACATAATTGACCACACGCCATACTGCATTTTTAAGCATTTGCATTTTAATTGGCTTCAGCACGCGGTCGATCACTGGGATCTTAGATCATAATCACCAACAAGGTAATGTCTTGTTGCATTAGAGACTCGGAAAACCCACGACCATGATCGATTGCCACAAAAACCTACCCAATAACATTTCCTTCATATGGCTATCGAAACGAGTTTAATTAAAGGACGCAAGTACGGGAGAATGTAAAAGTAACTTGTCTCCTGCAGTGTCGCAAGTTCAAAAATTCCATATGCTCGAAACTTTAATTTAAACGGTGGACTTACCGAGCTTGGCCATCATCTCCTCCAGAGCGTGATCCTTGTCCATGGTTGGTTTTGGTTTGGTGTGGGTAGTGGCGAATTTCTGCAACGATAGTCACAAACACCATTGATGAGAACGAAAGGATAGTAGCATGAGCGTAGCGTGAGCGTGCGCTGCGTACTCGGAGGCGACGGCAGACAGGCGTGCCGGCGGACGAACGAATGGTCGGAGTCGGCTATCGCCGTGGCGCCGGCACCACGACAGCGCCGTGGCGGTCGGCGGTCGGCCGTCGGTCGCTTACCGCAACCGGGCAAAAAAACTCGCGGTGTCTCTTATCTCCATTAAGTCATACCTGCCGATTTACAACGCGCCGTCGCGCCGATGCTGCACTTTCAATCTCGATCCCATCGAACCGCTTTTCTTGAGCGGCTCAAGATATCGCGGTTAAGTTGCCGTGTTTGAATTTTAACGCTTGCGGTATGTACGTCTCGCAATTCGTACCCAAATTGTACCTACTCAAATGTATACTGTTTACATTAAATTATTTATGACGAAAATTATCATTAAATTGACCATGGATGTTATTGGTTTAATATCCGTATAAAAATATTCAGACACGGAAACCTTCAGGCGAGGAGATAAAATAGGTAGGTACGTAGCTACGTATGGACAAGGTTTAATTTATCACAGAAACCATGTATGTCTATGCAGAAAATGTCTATGCAGAAACCAATGATTACGTAGGTTCCTAACATTTTTTTCTAAATACTATACCTATTAAATTTAGTTGGTATATTAATACATTGAGATACTATGTACTAAATAATATCATTGATATCATTAGTAACGTTATACCACGGTCATGGCCATGTTTACAATCATATTTTGTCGTCTCTACAGGGTCGCTATGTTAACAATTCACTATTTAGTTTACCTATGCCATTATGCTATAATCACTTGACTTCTCAGTAAAGCAATTCAAGAAATGGGTTAGAGCACAAATAAAGGTGGGTAACTAACCAAATCAAATCGAATTGAATTGTTGCCGTGAATATTAAATCGCTACTGAAACATGAAACGCAAAAACGCAATTTCTCCGAACGTGACAGGTTCAGTGTCACATCCAATAACAAACTTACGTTAACAAATAACTTTCAATAAAGTAGCAAAATCAGATAAAATAAAATTATATTCAAATAATTATGCTGCACGAATACCTACCTAATTAAGGCAGTAACCGTGTAGACCGTGGTTTAGTATAAACCACAGCGTATTTCAGTTCGTTGCTTTGCTACCGATTAGCAGCTCACTGACCGATAACGACTTGGTTAATGTTGATTTAGGTATTTTTTTAATAATTTCACAGCGCGTTGGTTATAAATCTAGCTGCAATTCAGTATGACAAGTCGAATGCTGTTACATTTTTAAACACAAGACTATTTGCACAATTATTTATACTATTCCAAGGTTTAAGTTCATCAGCGTGCCTGACTTAACTGATGCAAGGATATGTTGACAATCACTGATTTAATTGTTTGGTTAAGTATGTAATACTCATATTTATTTTCCTTATGCAATAACAGGCTTAAGAAGGTCAATATTGACAACTCACAATTTTTATAATAGCTGTTGATCGTTCACAAGATAAACACAAAACTGGAAAAATAAGATATGAAGATACTTTTGTACAAGAATTTGTTAAAATAAATACCGTAAAAAAATTACATTATACCTCTTTGGTTTGGTGTAATCTAGATAGCTAAGAATCAGTGACGCGGCCACATAAGCTAACTAAATTTTTTCCGCTTAATTTAATTATGTCAATGTACGTACGAAGTGTTTTAGAACTTATTAACAGTATAGAAATTATTGATTTTATTTACTATGAAAGATGTATTGTGTTCATTTCAGTATCGGATCTATTTACGAAGATGTTACAACCGACGTTCTCGGACACATGGGCTCCTGGCAATGGCTGATAACATTTATTTCGACGTGTCTGTTGCTACCTTCCTTATTTAATCAATACGAGGACACGTTTTTACTACATCCTTCTTCGAGTATATCGTGCTTTATACCCGATCATTATGATGTCGCGAATTCGACTTTATGCACATTCACTCTTTCCGGAAATAGCTCAGAAGTATTAAAATGTACCAGATGGCACATTAAACTCTTGTGGTTTATTTGGATCAAGAAATCGGTATTTAGTACTTTTATTCTCACTTTTAAAATATTTATTTACACAATATAAATATCGTATAAATAGATAATAAACATTTGGAGTATAAAGAAAGATATAGGTTTATTATATCACAGCACAGGATTGTGAAGTTTTTCACCATGGTGAGTTAAGAGTACGTACGTAAGAGAGAAGAACAAAGACAAGCGGACAGCAGTACAAGTTCATAACATAATGCTATTATATTATCGCAAATAGACAAAACGTAATCATGATTGCATATTAAAATTATATCTGGAGATGTCATCTGTCCCGAAATGCCCCCGCGAGCGCTTTTCGAGAAAATATAGAGCGTTCTTGGCGGGGGCATTTCCGTGCTTTCAGATGTACCTAATCGTAATCTGTACCTATACATTATTTTCTTTGTATATTTTAATTATGTTGCTTAACATTACGAAATAATGGAAATGTTTCTTCCCTAACAGTGGACTATATTATGTGAGCAGCAGATGAAGCTAGTATCCGCTACGGTTGTATGTCGCATCGGGTTGCTATTTGGATATGTAATCTTCGGTCTAATATCAGACTGGTAATAAAAATCATCAAAAATAACACTAAATTATCATTTACATACTACTATATCCTCGCAGTCGGTCCTCCGTCCTCCGCATGGGACTCGGGAAACAATATTAAAATTATTATAACACACCATATAACCACCATTAAAACTATCTCAATGTAACTTATTATCGAGTAAAACGTATCACAGTCAAGGCCATGTGCGCCAAATTTTATCGCAATCTGTTGTCATTTACGTGGACATGTCATTTACGTGGAGGATGCAGCCGACGGACAGATAGGCAAACAGACAAAGTTACTTACATTTATAGTATATAGTATTACATTTATAGTATATAGTATAGTATAGTTCATAGTAGTTAGTTATATCATCAACGCCTACTTGTTATTTTCCTCATTTTATACTACCTAATTAGTACCTGTACTGTGAAGGAAAACGATTTACACAATGTAACCAAATACCAAAATAAACAGTTTGAATTTGAACCATATCATCGTGTCGCGAGATGACGCCATCTTCCAGAATTTTGCTTTTCATACTAAGAAATATCTGACCATCTCCGATGACGCCGAATCATATATAAATATTTGAGTAGCCTACATATAGAGATCTCCTGTGCTACCCGGACATCGTTTTATATAACATAGTGTAAAATACATTATTCAAATCCATTTAACTACCGTATTTAAAAATATTTTCCGCGTTTTTCGACCAATGATTTGACCAAAAAAAAAGCCTAACATAAATTATATTTGTACCCTAGTACCTAGTGCCCTACTGCGTGCGTATCCATCAGTCATAATTATAACGCCTTTCTCACTAGTATGTTTGGCGAACTCATTTTCTTTAATTTAAGTAGGCACACGATGTCGACGTGCCCTACGCTCATCAGTGGTATTTTCCGACTTCAGTCATTTTCAAGGTAGGTACCGGATGTTGTGAGGAGGTAGATGTGTATCCATTAGGAAAGTAATGGGTTATTGTTTGTTCAGAAGGTGAATGTTTGTGTAAAATACGAGTATCAGGAATGTAACATAAATGAATGATCATGTCAATTTTTTTTATTACAATTAGGGACACTTTTAATTTGCAACTCCTCATGTATAACATAACTACTAGTTAATCATTCTTTCAAAACTACTACCGGAGGGTGAACCTGAAATTTAATACGACAACTAATAATGTACATATGTAAGTAATGTAGATGTAAAGTTTCTCCGAATATGGGTAATTTAGGTAAATGCTATAGTTAAACATGAGGTCACAAAGTAATCAAGTTAGTCATAAATAATGACACACCGCCATAGTAAAGTAGCAAACGTAGCCTTACCAAACTAAGTCAAGTGAAAACTGAAAAAAAAACTTATTTTATATAGCTTCTAGCTGACCCGGCAACGTTGCTTTGAAAATAAGATATTAAGGGTGAACAACCCTTATCACTTAGGGGTATGAAAAATAGATAGTAGCCGATTCTCAGACCTACTGAATATACATATAAAATTTGGTAAAAATCGGTAAAGCCGTTTCGGAGGAGTAATGTACTAACATTGTGACACAAGAATTTTACATATAAGATAAACCTATTAACGAACAGAAAATCACCGATGCGTTTTTGACCAACAAAGAAGACTAAAAGAAAACACTGGCTCAAGTCCCTCGCCGGAACACCACAACTTGTTTGACGACTGATAAAAGCAAGAGGGTGGAGCTAGCCAGCCAAATTTGAACTCCTAATTTAAGAAGGTATCTACTGGATTAAACTGGACTGGATGGTACCTTCAGAACTCTACCTCTAATAAAATTAGGCAGGAAAGTCACCGCCGTAACGTAAAATAAATCTGCTTGAACACTAATATCTACTCTACTACTACTCTACTACTCTACCACTCGGTATACCTACTATATGAAATTAAAAGTAGAATTTTTGTTTCAGTTTTGGAAGAAGAAAAACCATTATGATAAGTTTAATCGCTGAGGTTGGATTCAGACTAATCATAGTTTTCTGTGACTCAGAAAACTGGTTTCGTTTGCTTATCTTCCTAAAATCTCTATTTGGAAGTGCTCTATTCTACATGACACTGGTTTTAAGTGAGTGTACATTTAATATATTATGCAGTTGTTAGGTTTATCCTTGCCTTCAGGCCATCACAATTTTTCATCTCTACTTACTAGTAATATCTATAAAGCGAAAAAATTTGTTTGTTTGAACGCGGTTATCTCAAGAACTACCGGTTCAAACAAAAAAAAATGTTTTGTAAAGTCTATTTATGAATTGCATCACGGTACGATGAATATGAGCAGGGCAACAAGTTTCCCGAAGCGAAGCATAGTCCCATGGTGTCCTATGGTATGCCCCAACCATGGCCGACGGCAATGCCATCATGAGGAGAGGAGCCATGATTTTAGTCTTTTTGTGTGTATATTCATCAGCTGTTCCTGAAAAAACAAAGTAGTTATCATAATGTCATAAATAAAATAAAGTAGGTACCCTATCTTAAAGAATGGTCTTGATCAACTGCTGGTTAGACTTTACATCTAATGAGGTGACATTAAATTAAACATAACACCCTATGTTACCTTATGTATGTAGGTAGAACAGTTACAATCTTAATATATAAAACTCTTGCGTTACTGGTGATTGACTGACAGACAACGCACAGCCGAAACTACTGAACGGAAAAGGCTGAAATTTGGCATGTATGTTCCTTGGGAAGTGTAGGGGAACACTAAGAGAGGATTTTTGGAAATTCTACCCCAAAGGGGGTGAAATAGGGGAGTGAAGTTTAAACGAATTCCAGGCGGGCGAAGCCTGCGGGCGGAAGCTAGTTAAAAATAAAATACCTAAATGTTTTTGTACGTAAAATTATCAAATAACTAGTAAATCCGCCCTCGCTTCGCTTCGGGGAACCAGTTCCTTCAGAAATCTCTATAAATTTTAACAAATTATGTTAATCCGATGTCTAAGCTATATTACTGCAAAGTTTCATGAAAATCCGTTCAGTAGTTTTTGCGTGAAAGAGTAACAAACCCACACACACACTCACTCACTCACATACATCCTTACTAACTTTCGCATTTATAATATTAGTAGGAAGGATATACAAATAGAAGACTTACTACATATCATCGTTGCATAGATACTCATGTTGTAGTATTTTTAATTTAGCTTTGTATTTGAAAATATAATTAAATAACTAATTAAAAAATAACCGGTTTCAAAATCGATAAGAACAGATAACTTAAAAACTACCCATCAGATATCATTCAAATTACATGGGACAGACGTGAGGTACCAGCTTTCGAATACAAAAAGTACACCCGAATTGTGAACCTCCTTCTTTTTTGAAGTCGTTTAATTAAAATATTCTCGTAAGTGAGCGCACTGTTTCCACAGTAGCGCGCCGTTCTTCGCTCACACGTACCTACCTAATTTAAATTCCTAGTCAAGTATTAATATTTATTACGTGTTAAACTATTTCCAGTTGTATTTGTTACCGCAAAATCGTGCATTTCTTGTGGCGTGACAATAGCCTAAGGTACTTGTTAGCTTTAATAATACTGACTAATTCGTATACGTTAGGACCTAACCTACCTAAATAATTATATTATTGCGGGCGTGTTTATTATTTTTATGCCGGCGGGCGTGTTTATTATTTATAACTCATTACGAAAACTGTGAATAGCTCTAATGTAAATATGTAAGTTTTTTTCCATTTTATAATACCGCTCTTCGTGCATCTCTACCTAATCAACTGCTTTAAGCATAAGCCCGCCATTTGTACCTTCATACTGTGATCAGTAATTTTCAAATAAATAATAATAATAATATAATAAATAATAAAATCTATTTATTGCCAAAACATCAACATGCATTACACTGACATCGTTATAATAAAAACTGTATTAATAGTAATCAAAAAATAATTAAATTAAACAAAATGGCAATAGGAGGCTCGGGAACAGAATTGGAGCTACGGTATCCCCTGCCTGATCGTAAGAGGCGACTAAAAGGGGGCTTTCGGGGCTGCAGGCGGTAAGAGTGGGAGCTCGAACCGCCAATCAGCAGCCCCGGGAAGGATGATGGTATGAGGTTGGCCGCATACCATCATAAAGAAAAGGTGCCGCGCGAGGTTCTACTCGCGCTGGAGGAGCCGAAAGGCACTGCGCTCGGAGGGCTCCGGTTGCGTTCCGTTGGAGATCCCGGAGTCCTCCACATAGCGTCGAAGACGGCCACCGGGGGGGTTTTAGTGAGTAAAAACCCCACATAACCCCATATAACAAAAAAAAAAGGAGCCGGCTCAGCTTTTGCTAACGCGGGGCTGGGCTCCCGTGTAGCTCTGGTTTTCAGCCAGTCCTTCCTCCCTAGGATGTTGTGTGGGAGTTGAGATAGTCAATCCCCCACTTACCAGCGGATATAAGACTTTTTGCCAATTTTTTATATAATTACATGTCACAAGTTATAAAATAAATTAAATAAGCAAGAAATAAATACCCTAACATTAATAAAAAAGGAAAAAACCTAAAATTACATTAATAATTAAATTTGTTTGTTTCAGTATGTGAAATAGCTAGCAATACTCGGCGATCTCAATTACTCGCAATCGTGTCATCGCCCCGAATTCTAGCTACGGCGTACTCGGTCTCACTAGCCAACGGCGCTGCTAACCTGGAGACATTTGACTTTATCACCTTTGCATTCGAAGCGAGCCTCCTCTTACTTCTCAGGTACGAACGAAACCAGTAATAACTGGTTAACAACTTATATTGACGTAATAATATGTATTCAGCCGTCACATGTAAAGATTAATTTACTGATAATAATTACTTTTGAATGAACTCGTTTGGCATGCGACCTAGATTTGGCAAGGCTTTGTCTCTACTGAATATCTAGTCATTAAACCTTGCACTCTATCTCTGAACAGTTTCTTCGCCGATGTAATGATAGCTTTAAAAATGTTATTTTAATCATCGACTATATTTATATTAAAATTCCTTTATAAGGGAAAAATTCATTGTGTGAAAGTGTGTTTGTTATAGAATAAAAACATAGATTTTTAAGAAGTCACATAATGAAAGAAGTTTATTATTTAAACTTTAATGACCACAAAAACAAATACATATACATACGGGTACATATTGCGAGCTTAATACTTAAAGCATTCTCTACCATCTAATCTAATCACTAGGCCAAACAGATATGCACGAAGAATCATCATTGCAAAACATTAATTTTACCACAGTGTGAGGGGTACCTACAGGTACGGGCGATCGTCCATCACGCTGGCCAAGTACAAAATGGCAGACTGCACACACCTAGGAAAACATTAATAATTAATAGAGAACACTTAAATGTAAAGATTTCCTCTCGATTTTTTCCTTCATCGAAGCAAATGATACTTAATTACCTAATTGCTAATGCGCGCATAATTTTTGATAAGTAGAAGTCCTGTTTAAACTCAATTTCTCCTTTTACACAATTAAAACTAGCCGGCATTACTTCTACCCTTTGACTTCAGAGCGCCCGGAAATTACATTTGTCGCCTAACATGAATTCATGTCGTCTGAAGCTAATTTAAGAGGATACATCCGAAATATGGTAGTTTTAAATCTAAGATTATTTTTAAAGCTTACCGTCTATATCTCCGATATTTAGATACTTATATGTATTTTCATTATATAATAAACATCTCATAAGAGCATTATATCTCATAAGAGCAAAACCAGTAAAATGAGAAGTTTTCTCGATAGAAAAAAAATTAAAGTTAGGTCCAAATAGTTGTGGTTTTCAAGTTTACTACAAAAGTTTTATTAATTAGTTGATGAACATATTTTTGAAACATAGTAAATAATCAAAGCTAAGTTTTCATAAGAATGAAAAACTCAAAAACCGAAAAAGTTTTCAAAGAAAAATTAAAATTCAATTGGCACTTACGTCAATCTATCTAATATCTTTAAACGAGCAATTCTTGTATATTTATTTATTTATATATAATCACGATCTCGGAAACGGCTGCAAAGATTTTCATGAAAGTTACAGATTAGGGGGTTTTCGGCTCAAGGAATCGATTTATCAAGGTCCCAGGTTCGAGAAAAGCTCGGTTCCCGAGATAAAGAGATTTTAAAAACATCATACTGACGTCATCTATGAAACATTAGGATAACTTCTATGAGGTACTGTTTGTAACGTGTTGAACTGACGCCATCTATGAAACATTAGGATAACTTCTATGAGATACGGTTTGTTTGTTTCAGTAGTATGAAACTAGATGGCGATATTAATATTCATTCTTACGTTGAAGCGCTATTTTTGCGTTATACCTACCTATTTTCTGTTTGAATAAAATTAAAAATCAGTGCGATTATCTCGCTTGACCTCGCAGGACGCGTAGTGATAGTTTAACGTGCGTTTGTGATATTTACGAGAATATTTGTAAATAAATGTTAGTTTTGTTATTATCGATTTAATAATATATTTTAATAAAGTTTTAAATAAATAATGGTCAGATCGATGAAATTACTATTGTTGTAAATAGAATCAATAAAATTTTAAGTACGCCTAACAACTTGCTCATTAAACTAAAAGTATATTTATTTATGTTGTTTAATTATCATAAACATTCAATACATTTTATCGCAAATAAAAATTTCAGTCGGGGACTGCCTAAGCCTGCGAAAAGTACGAAGGAAAGTTCAATGAATTTATCTAATTAAGTATGTACCTATTTAAAATGCAATTAATTCGCTCACACAGTTAACTTCTATGAGGTACTGTTTGTAACGTGTTGAAATTTCAGTAGTATGAAACTAGATGGCGCTGTACAACTTTGTGAAACACGCTGTTGAGATCCTTTGGCCGTAACATAAGTAAAATGAATTTTGTGCTCAGTGAACAGTTGTATGATTTGACTCCTGAATAGATGGCGGAATTCCTCGTATTTCTTGCGATTCATACTAAATATAATTTTCAACCGAGCAAAGCTCGGTCAACCAGGTACTAATATTAAAGTCAATAAAATTAAAACATTGCTATCTCACTATTTGCCTATAAATGATCTCATTCCATCTCTGTTTTTGAGCTCCGCTCATTCGGTTTTACGTATTACGTAGCCCGTAGTTGTAGCCCCATACCAATTCCATCCATCCATCCATCCATCAGCCTTTTCGCGTCCACTGCTGGACATAGGCCTCCCCTAATTTGCGCCACTCTGACCGGTCCTGCGCCTTCTGAAGCCAGCGGATGCCCGCTGTCCTCTTCAGGTCGTCAGACCACCTGGTCGGGGGGCGTCCTACGCTCCTTTTTCCGAGACGGGGCCTCCACTCGAGGACCTTTCTTACCCAGCGGTTGTCGGTCCTTCGAGCTATATGGCCGGCCCATTGCCACTTCAGCCGGCTAATTCTTTGAGCTATGTCGGTTACCCTCGTTCGTCTACGGATCTCCTCATTTCTGATTCGATCACGTAGAGAAATACCGAGCATAGCTCTCTCCATAGCCCGCTGCCATACCAATTAGAGTTCATAATTTAATAATTTGTCACTTAGATGGACGCCTGAATCTCCACAATGGTTACTCTACAACAGGAAGACACCCCAAGCGGAAGAATTGCTCTTCAAAGCTGCAAAAACAAACCGTATCGAACTTTGCAGTAATTTCAAAATAAGACCAGTCAATCGCAGAGTAGGTGTATTGCCGTAATGTTATGGAGTCGTCACTTACAGGTGATTGTAATTTTTACAAAGGCAATAATTGTTCGCAGGCTTACAATTGCTTAGATAAAGTATGGACATGTGTGGAAATATTGACAACTTATAATATAAGAATCATAGTAACCGCTTCATTATTGCTTTGGAATCTATTTTATTTTCTCTGGAGTTGCCTGTATTTGAGAGTAATAACTGCAAACCACCAGTTTATATTGTTCAAAGTGTTGGGCTTTTTAATTTTCTTCGGATCATTAACGATATGTCTATCGAAAAAAATAAGATTAAAACAATTACTTATTATCAACATCATACTTATGGGCACTTTTAATGCTGTTGCTATTATCTTTAATTGCCTGGGATATAATGTAAGTATAATTTTTGTAGGTAGGTATGCATAATCTTATTTCATGTTAGCCATAAAGTTGTATCAGAACTTCAGAACTCTTCTCTGCGAGATTAAAGAGTCCTGAGGCGTACGCACTTAAAATGTAGGACAGCATGATAATTACATAATGTGAATCAGTTCGTGTACCCTTGTCTTATTGAGAGGCAAAACGACGAACCTTTGAAAAACAAATGTTTTATACAAGAATAGCAACCAGAGGCAATAATGTATCCAACTAATAAACACTTTTTATTTCTATTTCGAATTTACCTGAAATAGTTTTACTTTGTCAATTATTTATCAGCAAGTGACATTTACATGGGTCGAGATCACAACATTAGCTACCTATATCTTACCAGTATCTCACCTAGATCTGTCTCTCTATCTATGATAACATTTAAAAATTCTTGACATACATAGATATTAAAAACACTCGTCATGTTCCGGCGGGGGGCTTGAAATTTTGGATTCAGTGAATACTTTCTTCTTAATGTAGTTTTGTTAATGTAGTTATGGGTTGAGAGTACAGTGACAGTGAAAACCACTTACCATCTTCTAGTTTATCGGTCTTTTACATACCTAAAGTAATATAACTTAACACTTTGAAATCGTACATGTGTCTCTCCAATAGACGAATGTTTAGATTCAGTCACGAAATGTAAAACATGTATTTAAACTATTCAGGTTTTACTTCTTATTCTAGGATGGGATACGGAGTATGATTACTTCGCTCGCTATGACGTATGGTCTCATAGGTCATGCTCTTATCCTGAACATCACTCCTCGTCTGTTCGCCATCAATGTGAGAGCGACCCTCCTGGGATGCTGCAATGCCGTCGGTCAGCTCGGAACCATCATAAGCTACCTTATCCTCGTATTTCGTGCTGCCGACGACCGCACACTCATGATCGTTGAGATTGCACTCACATTCGCCTTGTCTGCAGCATGTTACATCATCCCCGATATTGACGGAAGAGAATTACCTGATGTCATGGAAGATATGGATTATTTTTCAGAGTAATTATTTATTTATATTGATTAGCTTCCTTTTCTTAGCTTCCTTAAATATATGGCTATGGTAGGTTGGTACCCATACTCGAAAAAGTGTTAAGATCAACAAATTTTTATGACTCATATCTTTTTACTATGTTAACTGATTAAAATTGAATATTTATCACTTATGAGACTTAAAAAGTTTGAGCTTATAAACCCGTTTTTTTTTCTTTAAAACCGATACATTTTATTGCACGTAGGTAGATAGGCTACGCTTACGTATTTTCAAAAACATTGAAAATAAGTAAACTAGGTATACCTAAACTAAACAAAAAACTAAAACTACCAAAATATTTATGTTAATATGAATAAAAAGCGAGAGGCCCATTTAAAATATCTGTTATAACTTGCAAGTCCTATTTATGGATCTTCCACATGAAAAAAAATAATTTATCACAAAACCTACTATTTCAGTTGCGAACCATGTGGTTTAAGAATTTTATTTTTCAAAAGAATAACACTTATTCATTTGACGAGAAACAAGATTTTACACACGTAATAAGTACTTATAACACACAGTGAGGGTACATATTATAAAATTTTAGAATTGTTTTACTTTACGACAGTGAGTAGATAAATACAATGATTTCAGAAGATATTGACTGGAAGTGGCATTTGAGCGTACCTACTTGGTTGTTAATGAGATAAATTTACATGTTTTTTATTATTTCATATTTTATATATTGCCTTATATTATTCAAAGTTATATTTTTATATGTATTTATCCAAAATATGTTGTTTTAATGATTTTTTGAATTTCATGATAGTGTTACAATCCTTTACATCCGCTGGTAATTTATTGTACATATTTGCCCCTTCAAATTCTATATTTATTTACCATAATTGGTTCTTGGTCGTCGTGTTACTAAATAATTAGCATTTCTGAGTTTTAGTTTTTGTAATTCATGTTTTCTTTTAAATTTTATATTTGAGTTAATTTTTTTATTTAGAATTTTATAAATTAATATGCATGTGTAGTACATATATGTTTGCCTAATATTCATAATATTTGTATTTTCGTATAATTTTTGGGTAGGTGTCCGAAACTTGTAGTTGAATAAGATTTTAATAAGCTTATTTTGTGCTTTTTGCAAGATTTCTAAGTTAGTTTTAGCTGCTGTTCCCCAGATTTCTATTAAATATGTGCGGTTTAACTAATGAGTTGTAAATAATATATCGGACTTGACGCGGGATACTTTTTTTAATAGCGTACAGCATTCCTGTTAGAGATAATAACTTACGTTTTATTGTGTCAATGTGCGGTTACCAATACAGACGATTATCTAAAACTAGGCCAAGATATTTTTTTGTGATTTTCGTTCAATTTCTACATTATTAATTATTAGTCTTGTATTTTCAGTTACTCTTTTATTCTTAGCGGCAAATATTACATAGTTGGTTTCAGTAATGTTAATGGTAAGTGAGTTTGACTGAAACCAATCATTTAGTACATTTAAGTCATTTTGAACGCTAGGCATTATTGATTCTATAGAATGACCAAAGTAAAATATGCTGGTGTCGTCTGCGTACAATGAAATATCGCCCTTAAGACCAAGTTTACTAATGTCATTTATATATATTAAGAACAAAAGTGGACCTAATATGGAACCTTGTGGCAAACCATAAGTAATTGTGCTGGGGCGACTTTGATATTGGCCTATTTTGACTATTTGTTTGCGGTTATTTAAGTAGTTTTTAAAAATTTCAAGAGCTGTCCCCGTTACTCCGATATATGAAAGTTTTATAATTAATTTTTCGGGGCATATAGTGTCAAAAGCTTTCTTAAGATCAATGAATACACCTACTCCTATTTGTTTTTGATCAATCTTGTTTTTTAACTTTGTCACTAGGTCAATTGTCGCTGAGAGAGTGTTTGATTGTGGACAAAAACCGTATTGCTTATGATATAAAATGTTGTTAGACTTTAAAAATGCTTCCAGGCGGATGTAGAGGATCTTCTCAAAAATTTTTGGGATTACAGGAAGGACAGAGATAGGACGGTAATTGGTACACTCAAGCTTGCTTCCAGTCTTGTACAGAGGAGTGACTTTTGCCACCTTTAAACTATCTGGAAAAACACCTAATTCTAGACACTTGTTGATGCATTTCGTTAAATTATCAGAAATTAGGTTCTTTTAACACATTTTAAACACTTAGCACTAATGCCATCAACTCCAGATGAAGTATTTGTATCTAAGCTATCGATTATTTTAATGACTTCTGTAGTGGATGCGGGTGTTATTATTTTAAGAAATGTAGTTTCACTTGCTTCAGGCTGCATTTGATATTGTCTCCCCTTGTATTTATTAGGAATAAGATTTGCCAAAGACGATCCGACATTGGCGAAATAGGTATTAAAGTAATTACAGATGTCAGCCTTATTCGTGATTGTTTCTGTACCAACTTTTATGATATCTGGCCCGCTGTTTTCCTTTATTTTATTGCTACAGAGAGCTCATGTATTAGTTTCCACATTTTACGAGGTTTAGTTATATTTTCTTTAAAACGTCTGTAATAGTATGTATTTTTGGTCTTTTGTATTACGTTAGATACTTTTGATTTTGCTTTCTCATATTCCTTTATCAGCTTGATGTTTGATGTATCCTTTTTCCATTTTTGCCACATTAAATTCCGGTTATTTATTTCGTCTATTATTTCATTTTTTATCCAGTCTTGTCGTGGGGGGTTAAGCATACTTTGGGTAATCCTGTAGCACGAGAATAAATCGAGGTTAACACCCGTTATAAGGCAATAAAAATTGACAGATAACGATAACATATATATTGGACACGCTGATTTTAAATAAATATTGAGTAATCTAAGTATATCTTATTTATCGTATAAGTTATTTATTTGGAGAGTCAAAATTGATAATTGTATAAGTGAAGATTCCGAGGTATTATATGGGGTACCACAAGGAAGTTTACTCGGTCCCACGCTGTTTTTAGTGTATATTAATGAGCTTACTAGCCTTAATATTGAAGGAGGTAAAATTTTCTCATATGCTGATGACACAGTTTTAACTTTCGCAGCTTCTTCTTGGAACCATGTGTTTAAGCTTGCTGAATCTGGTCTTTTAAAAGTATCAAACTGGTTAAAAGCTAACCTTCTCACACTTAATACATCCAAAACAAACTATATGTGTTTCTCTATTAGCAACAGAACGCAACCAAAAACTGATTTTCGACTAAAAGTTCATAATTGTAATGGAAATGATAATGCATGTACCTGTGAAAATCTTGAAAGAGTATCGTCAACAAAATATCTAGGGGTCTTAATTGACCAGAGATTGACGTGGAACGCACAAATCGAATTTGTTAGCAACCGGATTCGTAAATTAATTTGGGTTTTTAAAACGCTCCGACATATTGCCACACCAAAACTTCTAAATCAAACTTATCTCGCTTTAGTACAATCAATAATAAATTATTGTATTCCGATTTGGGGTGGAGCCTCTAAAATTAAAATCCTTAATGTCGAAAGAGCACAACGCTGCCTACTTAAAATTATGTACTTTAAACCTTTTAGATTCCCTACAGTTGAAATTTATAATATCAGTGAACTATTAACTATTAGACAACTTTATATATTAAATACCGTCCTTCGGGTTCATAAACATTTAAATATAGATTCTGTATTAATTGGAAGGAAAAAAGACAATATCATTAAAACACATCGTATAAGAACTACTTTTGCTGAACGCCAATATGATGCACAATCTACATTCTTATATAATTTAATAAATAAAAAATTAGGTATTTATAAATGTATCACATGGGATTGTAAAAAGAAAATTCTTGATTGGATTAAGTCATTGTCTTACGAAGACACTGAAACACTTTTAACACGGATTAAGTAACCCCACCCTCAACCGCATATTATATTGTACATACAACTATCACAAACTGCAATCAATACAACTTACAGAAACAAACACACAAACACAAAAAACACACACATACACACACACACGTTCATACATACACACACATACATACTCACACACGCACGTACTCACATACACAGACAGTACCATTATAATATAAGTAAGTTACTTGTAATTTCACACATAGTTTTATTTTTAATTTAATGTTACGGAAGAGCGGAGCCTCCTGACACAGACATTTCTATGTTTACTAGGATGGCTCCAACCTAGATTATAGTTGTACTGAACTATTGTGAAAGAAATAAAGTTCATTTTCATTTTCATTTTTCATTTTCATCTAGGTATGTAGATGGATACCTTCTATCTACCTACATATATCTTACCTAGATCTGTCTCTCTATTTCTGTGATAACACTTACATTACCTTCTATCTAACAACTTACGGATCCTACTTACTGAAAAAATGTTAAGTACGCAGTTATAGGCAAATTATATGAAATAAAACATTTGTTTCGAACAAAATTTCGCATCTACCGCAAATTTCAGTTAGGCAAAACGTGCTGTGCTGTACTGTAACACTTATTGACGACATCTTTTTCCGTTAAAAATTAGTACAAGGCCGTCGAGGCGCTCATTTTCGAATAAGTGTTCAGTGGTCAATGTAACACTTGCCTCACCTAACTGCAACGTAACAGCACTTGGCGATTTAAGGTTTAATAATAAACATATTTTCAACACACTTGCTCGTAAAGTTGATATTTTTTCTTTAGTCTTACGCCCGGAATGCGGTTTATTACACACTAGTGCGTTTTACTTTTCATTGCCGCACTAGTGTTTTTCTTATTCCACTTTTTTTTTAATATCCGTAAAGAGGTTGTTACCAAAAGATTTGTTATTTTGTAAATAAATAAACTTGTTGTACTTAGTCAAAATCTGATAAGATAAGATTATACTTCATCTAATTATCTATTAAAGCATTTAAAAAAATACAATATTTTAAATCATTAATTACCGTAAATTCTTATTAGAAATACATAATTATTTAGTTTAATATATTGTGGCTGAATGTTCGGTGCCTCTGGACTTAACCTGCGCGCGCATAGTTATTCAACCAAAGATACGGCGCGCGAAAAAATAAACCGCGCCATTTTGTGCAAACATTTGTTCGTTTATAATTTGCTGATTTGTGACTGAAAAATGTCGATACCTAATTGTTTTTTTCCTCGCAAGTGTGTTGAAAAACGTCGTATGATACGCGTGTGCTTTGTTCATTACAGTCTTGGCTCTATTACAGCCCTCGCCTTGCCGCTCGGGCTCAATACCGCCTCGACTGTAATGACCAACTTCGCACACTTGTATCATAATGTACTATTGTCATCTCGTTCATGGTTAGGTATAATTATTTTGTCACAACTGAAGTAGATAATCTAATGTAAAAAACAAAGAATGTTATAAAAATATAAATAACAGCAGTGTGGAAGCAGTAATTAATTACAAAAATATATAATTTTTTGTTTTGTTGTTACGCACTTGGTAATATCTTATTGCAAAAAGAGCCCATAATATGTATAAATCATACCTGGGTCTGACCTATATTGTAGCATTTAATGAGTAGATAAATAAAAAAAGTTTTAACATTAAGCGATATATCAAGTGGTTGCACCATTGCACACGTTAACACTTTCACAAAATCCACCTACGTGTCTATGGGCTCGGTATTTAGATCAACCTTATTAGGTAATTAAAATTCATTATTTAAATCAGTTCCACTGAATAAACAGTTGAATTGTGTGCCTTATTATCAAATTAACATACATATATTAAATTTAATTAAAAATAACATTATTGTTAATTTAATATTAGAGGTACCTATTTATTTTATAGATTTACCAGTGACCTACTTTATCTAAGTATTACTGGATTGATTAGGTTATGTATTTCCCATTTTTTTTGTCCTAACCTAATAGGAACAAACTTATATCACACTTAAGTAGGTATAGTTATAAGTATAAAATTACACTTTCGTTACCTCCATTTAAAATTTTATACCTATTGTATCCCATAATAATGGCGTAGGTAATTAGGTATAAAGTGCATCAGAGACATGCATAATTGCACACACTGTAAGTAGGATGCGTGTATCTTATCAATCACCCAAGCTGAGGGAATTATATATCTACTAGCGACCCGCCCCGGCTTCGCACGGGTGCAATACCTAACTATTTAATGGATGTTATTATACATATAAACCTTCCTCTTGAATCACTCTATCTATTAAAAAAAACCGCATCAAAATCCGTTGCGTAGTTTTAAAGATTTAAGGACACAAAGGGACAGAGAAAGCGACTTTGTTTTATACTATGTAGTGAAGATAATGGAGAAAAAGAAGCTTGAGAATTTAAAAATAGCAAGCTCCTTCCAGTAATCCTACTTAGTAACATTCTTTATGATCCTTTATTTTTTTAAGCCACCTTCACAATTTTAAACTATTTAACCATTTTTTAAAATTCATGAACCGATTGAAATAAATGTAACCCAGCTTATTAAAATACAACAGTAAAACTATTTTCAAACTAGTTAAGCCGTTTCTAAGATTAACTGGAATAAAAGGAGGTACGGACACGAAAAGACAAGAATCTTGATTTTAAACTGTTAAATAAGTAAGTAAGCTAGCTTGGTTGTTAACTACGGAAATGTTACGTGTCAGGAGTACTGGCACAAACTAGATAATACAGATGTTAAGCTTCATACAAAGTGCCCAAAAACAACTCACACATAGACACCGTTCACATACATCAAAAATCGGAACATATCGGACCGCTTGGACCGCGGTTGTTATTTCCAGCAATATGACATTATTTATAATACACAAATAAGATAATTTTCCTAAAAAATTGATAAGAAATGGAATTATCTATACTATAATAAAACTGTAGGAGCACGTGTTCTGTACATTGAATATTTTTTTTAAATTTCGATTAAGGGGCACTTACATATCGAGATAGAACTCAAAAATATATTTTTTTTATTTATTGTCTGTCTGTCTGTCTGTCTGTCTGACCGATCATCACGCGGAAACCACTGGACGGATTTCATTGAAACTTGGTAAAGTTATTACCTATATACTGGTGTCTATTATAGGGTACTTTTTTTTTCGAATAATATTAAGTTTCCCTTGGGAGAGGTGACTAAAGTTTGTATGGAATTTTTTTATAACGTCGTCCGATTTACTTTAAATTTGGAACAAAGGGTTACCACTTAAATTAATAGAATACGTATTTCTCAGTTTTTCGATATTTTGTAAGGAAAAGAAAAAAAACACAAATAAATGCGGAAATTTGTAATTTTTTAAGGTAACTTTGTGACTAAACTAGAAATGATTTTAACCCCATATTTAAAAACTATTATAGCTAAATAAGTAATCTTCAATGTAAATTCAGGATTTAACAAAATAGCTAGCAAAGGGCGCAAAAAACGGGAATAAAGTTCTATCTATACTATAATGAAACTGTAGGACCACGTGTTCTGTACATTGAATATTTTTTTTAAATTTCGACTAAGGGGCACTTACATGTCGTGATAGAACTCAAAAATATATTTTTTTAATGTATTGTCAGTCTGTCTGTCTGTCTGTCTGACCGATCATCACGCGTAAACCACTGGACGGATTTCATTGAAACTTGGTAAAGTTATTACCTATATACTGGTGTCGATTAAAGGGTACTTTTTTTTACGAATAATATTAAGGTTCCCTAGGGAGAGGTGACTAAAGTTTGTATGGAATTTTTTTATAACGTCTTTCGATTTACTTTAAATATGCAACAAAGGGATATCACTTAAATTAATAGAATACGTATTTCTCAGTTTTTCGATATTTTGTAAGGAAAAGAAAAAAAACAGAAGTGAATGCAGAACTGTAATCGTAGCTGAATCACGCTAACGATTGTTTCGTAGGAAAACTATAAAAATTGCGAAGTCTCATATTATTTTGTTTGTTGTACTTCACTATTGTCACTGGATGACAGACATCACATCGGAATCCTGAAATTGTATTGTACCGGCTATAAAATGCCTTCAAGAAGAAAATCTAACCTTTCTCAACAATCTAGAAATGTTAAAAGAAGGAAACTTCTCAGGTCTCAAGAGACCGCGGCAGAGCGTGAGTTGAGATTAAGCAACGATCAGGTGCGTCACTCTGAAGCTCGCGCGTCTGAATCTCATACTCAACGTGAATGCCGATTAGCAGCTGACAGGGATCACCATATGGAGTCCCGCGCTTCGGAATCGATTGATCATCATGAGATTAGACTGACTGATGACAGGGAGCGCCACTCAGAGTCACCCGAATGAAAAACTACCAATGTAGTTTAAAAATATAATAGTTTGGAATGAAAAAACCCCGACGTTTATATCTTAAAGTCTTTTTATCGATTTTCTCAAGATCTACATAACGGATTTTTGTACGGTATGACTAAAACGTAGTAAAAAATCAACTGTTCTGATGTGTGGAGTGTGTTTTAATATGTGTGGGGTCGGGATTAACGCAGGAATAACTTTGTGACACACTGAGTTCCACGCGGGCGGAGCCGCGGGCAACAGCTAGTTATAAATATTATCGAAGTGATTTTTTTTTATTCGACGTTAAATTGCAAATTAAAATTTTTTAGACATCTAGTTGCTAGAGAAAGGTACAATAAGTCCTCACTTGCTTGTAATTCAATGATTCGTTACTAAACACAAGTCAATGTAGGACGTAGGAAGTTCTATGTACGTTAGGGTGTATATAACTTCGATTTTTAATAAATACATTAAATGAAGGATTATATTATTGACCATGTAAAATTATTTTCTTAGTGTTAATTTATGTAATAGGATTTTATTTTGTTTCCAGTACCTAATAACAATATTATATAATACAAATAATATGAAATAAACGGATCATATGAGATCCCATAAATAAATATCATTATGATATTATCTGTGGATATTATTACATGTTACTGGAACATCCGTCCGTGTGTAGCTGCAGATAAGCTTATGATTATGATTTCGTATTAAAAATAAAGTATTACAGGTAACCTGAATTACCTGCTTTATTGAATTTTTCATCTAAGGACTCCCGTAATCTACAATACAATACAATTAATTTACAATAATAATGCTATCATTGTAAATTAATTGTATAATTAGGTAATATGACTAATGCTTACTATAGTCGGCACAATCATAAGATTCCGATATGACGGCTGTCATCACAGTGACAATAGTGAAGTACAACAAAAATCGATGCATTAAATAAACCGATTTATAAAATTAACCGATTATAAGTAATAAGACTTTCTAATCGTTTCGTTTATTAAGTTCGGAACGATAATTTATACCTAAACCGATCTCTGATTATTTTCTTAAAATCAGTTAAAAACAGATGTAGCGTTGAGATTAACACCGAAAGGGATAATAAGGCAATTTGACTAGTAAGTTAAGGTGAGGAAATTATATTAGTTATTAAAATGGAAATTTCATTAATCTAGTGAAAACGAAGAAACTATTAAACGGTTAATAATTATCCGATTTGAATGGAAAAGGCTTAAAAACTTATGTATCGGGAATTTATAATAGCTACGAAAAATCGCAATGCTTTAGATATATTAAGGAATCTATAACTATTTGCATTTTGGGTGTGACATAGTAGCACATACTTTCGATTATAGTAATGTATCGATTATGGTCGATTCATAAATTGTTACAAGAGGTCACATAACGTATTGTAATTGTAGTGACGTTTTAAATATTTGTTCAATTTTACACAATTTATGATGTAAACTGATTAAAATAAAATAAAATTATTTATACAATTTATAAATAACACAAATAAAAAACAAGCAGGGATGGTTTACATATTTCGCCAGAATTTCTAGTATTTACCTATGTAAGTACTTATAAGGTAAGTAAGTACCTATCTAAATACTCGTAGTAAGTAAACAATATTAGGTACTCCAATTCGTTTAACCCGCTAGTTACTTGCGTTTAATATTACGGACTAATGTCTAATTAAAATATTTAACAAACTGTGGGTAATTTTGTAACATCATGCTATGAGCAATAGAAGCGATGTACCAATAAAATTATGTTGCAAAAATGGGAAGAAGTGTTTATTATCTGTAAACATAAAAACAATTTTCCAAAGCGAAGAGGAGGTGGATTCACGAGTACATTATGTACCTATTTATAAAGCTGCATTGATAATAAATATAAACTGTATACTGTATATGCACAGTAAATAGTGCATTGCATAATTTAACCAAAGTGACCTATCATTCACTACGAAATATCTTCACTTCATAGTATCATTACCAGCGGTTCAAATCAAAAAAATATATTTCCGTAATAAGTAAGTTGAAGACGTCCATACAAGGTTAGTTTGTGTTCATACTTGACAGACGTCATATCGGAATCTTATGATTGTGCCGACTATAAATTACATTACATTTTAATGATTCTAAACGTTTTACGTTACCTTTATTTGAATTTTCCCGTTTAATCCATACCAATAACTTAAATAACAAATCTAATCCACGACCTTTGCGGAGTCGTTAACCCTAAGGCTAACGCACACATGCATAACCAAAATCGAGGTACATACATGAGCTTAACTTCTGTACTATCCATATTTTGTGGTACTGGGTTCGAGAAAATGTCAAAATGTACCACAAAGACTTTATTGTGTACCTACTCGTAGATACACAAATTACACTATGTACACAGTACACACCAAAACACTCTGCACGTAGGTACTCGTAAACACACTCGTCGAACACTGTATCGCTCGTAGAAATCACTTCACTTCTCACTGGTATCGCTCGTAGGTATCGCTGGTATCTTCCTGGTTTCGGTTCCGAAACTAGACTGCCACGCCGTCGACCAAGTGCCCCCTTTTATACCACTCGCCTACCATTCATGCCATTCTAGATTGTTCCCGCAGTTTTTGGAATAGGGTTCTAGTATATTCCTTGCAATCGACTTTCGACCTTAAGACTGTTGTCGTAAGGTCGAAGCGTCGTGCGCGTACTTTCGAGACGGCCGCGCTCCATTGATCCATTGTTCGCCTGACATGTTTATGGCCCCTATTGTTTATTGCTTCCGGTTTAGCGAGGTAGCTACGCCAGGGTTGTCACAGAAAGAAGAACCTATCAAATGTTGATCATTCTAATGGCATCTTTCCTTGTCAGATTATCCAAACCTTTACGCTGGGCAACGCAGAAAACTAACTCTCCATCTACAGAAGAGGTGCAAATGAGGGTGCATTCATTTGGCAGCGCAGTCCAAAACCTTTCGACTCGCAGTCACTCTGAAGAACGTATACCCGCACGGCGTATCGGATTCGTAAAAATATTTCATTATCTCCAATTATTTATTGATAACTTCAGACGAAAATAAATATATTTCCCTCATTCCCTGTCAATCTAGTAATTAAGTCGATAAAAACTTGAGAATTTCACGTGTCCGAGATAACCCTTTCCATGTTATGAATGCGTTTGTTACAGATTAAATACTTATGTAAATATAGTAGATAGATATTACACTGTAGGTACGACTACATACTTATTTCAACAATAGGTAAAATTAAGTTCCCCGCACTTTACACCATTACTTTTAATGTATTGCGATGTTCCGTTTATAATAGGTACTATAATAGTGTATAGATTACGATAGTTCAATTCAAAGCCCTATTGTAAAGTATCTAAATAGATAAGTACCTTTATATAATACTAGTAAATCCGCCCTCGCTTCGCTTCGGGGAACCAGTCCCTTCAAAAATCTCTATAAATTTTAACAAATTATGTTATTCCAATGTCCAAGCTATATTACTGCAAAGTTTCATGAAAATCCGTTCAGTAGTTTTTGCGTGAAAGAGCAACAAACACACACACATACACACACACTCACTCATTCACATACATCCTTACAAACTTTCGCATTTATAATATTAGTAGGAAGTAGGATAAGGTAGCGTTACTTACAGAACATAAAAAATATATCAACACAAGTTATTGTTACAGTGTCCAAAAACAAGTCCAAGTCCAGAATATTTATCATTCAATCGATTTTGAGATACGCAGCGAAACATCAAAATGTTGACTGTAAGATAAATTTCGACAAAGCCTAATGAAAACATCCTTTCTCTCTCATAAGGTGTAGATACGTCCTATAGGTAAGTACATATTTTAGTAAGTATACCAATAATTAATCTACTTAAGTATCTAAAACCTTTTTGGAATTTCTGCTATGAAGATTCGCAAGTATAGGTAGGTACCTAAGCTAAGTATGCGAGAAGTGGGAGAAAACTTTACAAACCTATAGTAGGGCCATTTTAATAGGCCACATTTGACAGTTCGTCAAAATTTTACAAAGTAACCTTGTAAGGGAGGCACTCCATATTATTTAGTATTCCATACTAGATATTGTTAAAATTTTTACACTTTTAAGTAAAGAACTGACGTCGTTACAAAGTTACGTCAGTGAACTCTTTTTCTTTTTAAACATGAGGGATGGTACCAAAAGAAACATAGTTAGAAACATAGATAAGTTGAATTCGAGAAGTCGAACTAATCGTCAAAAAGTATTTCACGATTACATAATTGCTTTTTACAAAAAAAATAACCGACTTCAATCTTGATAAGTAGAGATAACTCAAAAACTACTCGCCAGATGGCGCTCAATTCAACATGTAAGTGTAAAGTTCTCGTCACTACAAATTAATGAAGCCCAAACACTAGATAACTGCAGTAAATCGTTGAGGAGTTCCCTCGACTGTCTTTCGGCTTCATCAGATCGACTCCAGATCTTCATGAAATGGTAGCGCTTTAATGTACTTATGATAACATGAACAAACAAACTAGTTGTCCATACAATTTTCGAAAGTTCCCCTCGATTTCTCTGAGATGCCATCATCAGATCCTGGTTTCCTTATCAGGGGACCCTACTGCGCATATCTACTTTACAACAAAAAAAGAATTATCAAAATCGGCCCATAAACGACGAAATAATCGCTGAACGTACATAAAAAAAAGCATATATACGGTCGAATTGAGAACCTCCTTCTTTTTTGAAGTCGGTTAAAAATAAAATATATTTTAATGGGAACAGAATTAATTTTCTTACATTTTAGGCCAAAAAATATGTACCTAATCATTTATTTAAATATATAACGTCTGGCTCAAAAGCCAGTATCCAGAAACGTGAAATGTCACAAAAAAGTCATGATTTCATTTCGCGCCATTATTAGACGCATTATTTTTGTCGTTTTTGTAGTCATTGTTTGAACTGTGCGGTCATTAAAATAGTTTTTATAACAATCACATTCAATTTACAGATGTTCGAAGTCCTCATCGATTAATTAAATTAATCGATGTTTTTCAGCAGGTTACCCTCACTATAAAGCAAAGACAAACAGTTGTCAAATGTGGCCTATTAAAATGGCCTTACTTTAAGTATCTTGGTACCTACGCCTGATCGATAATTTAGAGCACACGCCTTTCTTTGTGTCAAAGACTTCCAGAATTGAACTCAACTAGAGAATTACTAAGTTGCTCTTATTATAGTTTTTGAGAATTTGTAATCATATTTTGGGTACTTTAGAGAATGTCCCTAGTCCCGCACCAAAAGAAGAAGATGATATAAAGAGGACAACGTCGCTTACACAGTATTGAAGCCCGGCTAACTACTTAGTTCCCGACTATTGCTCGAGTCAGCCTCCTTGAAAACTTGAGTGCTAGTAGTCTAGCACCTAGTAATTTCAGTTTCTTGACCGGTAGGTAACACATCGGCAATGCTATTGGTATTACTGATGTCAATCAGGTGGCTCGAATTTTTTCGGTTGTAGGTATATTGAAATTGTCTCAATAAACTTTTTTAGGTGTCACAAGTTACAAGTGCAGCTAATCGTGACTGAATCTTAACGCCTGATATAAATCAGCAAAATATTTCCTTTTCCTAAGTATTCCAAACTACACATAGGGGAATTGTGCTTAAGATGACATACTTTTTCTTTCAAGGGAAATATTTAAAATAATTTTAGTCATATGAGATCAGCATCTTGCGTATATTCTAAAAGGTATCATAATCAACAAAATTATTTAAAATTCAGAACAATCAACGTCATATTAACTTTGAAAACAAACATCAATGGCACTTAGGTTGACATGTGTAAAATGACATATGTATAGGATAAGATGACATGGTACATTGCCACCAACTTATCTCTGAAATTGCAAAAGTTGGAACTAATGCCGTCATGTTAAAAAGTCATTCATAAGTACAATGTGGTCATTCGTCTGTCAGTAACTACCTCTCGAATTGCGTCCGACAGCGCCTCTCTTCATTTCAGAGATAAGTTGGTTACTGTATGTCATCTTACACCTTAAGGGTATGTCGTCTTATCAATGCTAAAAGCCAGACCATTCGATTGTCCCTCACAGCTTCAATAGCCTTTTTTTTCGCGTCGATGTTCATTAGTAAATGCCAGGCATTCTGTATAAAAAAAGAAAACAGGTAAGTTTTCCTATCCTATTTTACACGGATAAGATGACATAGTATGCCATCTTACACCCACGCCCTGTATGTCATTTTACCCAAAGGTCACAAAATTATGGTTTAAATTGTCACGACCATACCTTTTACGTTAGGATGCGTTTTTAGCTATATTTGTGCAGTTTAATAACCCATTTTTACAATTCAAATTAGTTTAAAGTAAAGACCCTTACCTTACATGTATTTTCACCATCAAACAAAACCGAAAGCAAACTTTTGAGCATGTCAAAATCACAAAAACGTGCACTGCTTGCCAGTCCGCGTTCTTATTCCGCCATACTGAATTTGAGTACTAGCGACATCTATGTAGACTCCCGTTAACGTCACAATTGCACTCTTAGCGCGAATATTTAAAGCAATATAGTAGGTGTGTCATCTTACCTGAGTATGCCGTCTTGAGCACATCTCCCCTACCTATGTTGCGCTCAACTTTAATAACGTCTTTCAACATGAATTGAACTATGAGCACAGGAGAACTATGAGTTTGGCGGGAGTGGTAATTCCATATTCTCGGCGACTCAAATGTACCTAAGTGATTGACAAAGTTAAGTGGATATTACACCTTCCTAAAACTACCCGTTCGTCACTAGTCGCTCGCGTCCTTCAAATTTTAGGATGCTAAATTACTTAGTGAACGTGTAGGTAATCGCGAGCTTCGGCGACTGAATTTCTTGTCCTAAAGCGTATCCTAAATATCGGATCCTAAATTTAGGAAGGTGTAATACCCACAGCAACTGCGGGCGCGGACGGTAGTTGGATGGGTGACCGCTAAGTAATGGCAAAATTACTTAATCCGCCTGTCCCGGTTGTTTACAACAATACATATCAGTCTTATACATAGCTATGTCGAAGGCCTTCGGGTGGCATGCTAACTTCCGATATTTGGTTCATTAACCCCTCCTCCAATCCGCGCTTAAGCAGCAAGGTAGAGTATGCTCCAGCCTCATCAATGAGAAAAGCCGTGCACAGCGTGCACAGTAGTGGGCTATTAATGGGTGCAGCCACGTCAGCCATGTTGCTAATCTGCTAATGTATGATCCACACCATTTTCTTGGTAGTGCCAACGTTTACGCATAAGTATCACCTAAATCTGTGCTTAGATGCATTAGGTACTATTTGTCTTGACGTTTTACGTTTACCCTGCTTTTATGAGTAGTGTGGGTGATAAAAATCACCCATCATCTTCATGAATTTCATTAGTAGTAGATAATTGTTTAAAAGGTGGACAATCAATAAGGCATAATGAAAACAAAATATAGGTACTTATTTATTAGAATTTGTTTTTATTATAAAATAATTACAAATAAAATCTGCTAACAATCGCGATGAAGTTAGGAACTGAATTAAAATCACTTATTACATAATTACATATAACAAGCCGTTACATTAATGGCAAACACATATATAGGTAATATAATTTATGATCAAATCGCAATTACGTCATTTTAATTGTATTCGCAGCTTTTATATTTTAACGAAATCATTATTTAGCCTCCGTTCATAAATACTAAATAAAAATAACACATACCTTCATTTATTACCCATCATATATTACCACATAGTATTATATTATTTGCTCTCTTTGCGACAAATTAAGAAGAATTAGCAGTGCTTGCTATAATATAAGCAGAATTCATTTGCCATTATCAAAATTCCACAATTAAAATGCTCCAATAAATGACTACACTTTTTGATGGGAAAACGAAGGTAAGTTTTCATATCGATCACCAATCTCATTTACTGTATGTAAATGGGATTAGTGATGATAGAATTATTAGACAATTAGATTTACATTTAATCAGTAGCAATGGTCCATAATTAATATTAAGTCTACATACATACCTATCTACGATTGAAGTATGTATTGAACAACGGGTAGTCCTGTGTAGTTTACACACTTTTAGTAGTAGGTACCTTTAAAAGGAAGCATTCGATTCATAGTTTAAACTAACGCGATAAAAATAACAATTCCAGAAGACGAAATTTGTGTAAAAATATTTAGAATAATAAAATACACCTAATTAATAATATAATTATGTTTTTTTCATATTCGAGACTTACTTATTGTAAATAGTTGAACAGTGAAATTGTGTTTTTTAAAATACAACATTCCCAACTAATACAAAATATTGAGTGCGTTTTTAATCCGTTATTTTCAGATCGCCTATTAATACAAACCTACAAATATAACTGAATATCTATTAATCTATCTGCCATTTATCATCAGATACTTTATTCAATAAGTAGGTACCTAAGAAATTTCCATGAAGCTTGATAGAAGTGATTAAAACTGGTGAAAACTACACACATCAAAAGTGTCTAGGGATCAAGCATTTTTATGCGGATTTCTTGAGATTGAGATGTGGCTTTGTAATAAATTTATGATTTTATAAATTTATATGGAGACCGGATACAAGACGTATACGACACTGGAGAACCCCTGGACGCCAACAGCGATTAAAATCCTGCCAGGAAGTCCATCCTTATAGTGGTGGAACCATCATGGTATGGGCGGGTATTTGGATCGGCGGAAGAACTGAGTTGATTTGGATCAGAGGCAACCTCAACGCTCAAATTTATGCTGAGACGATTGTATCAGACGTCATCGTTCCTCTACAAGTGCAAATCGGTCCCTTATTTCAGTTAATGCATGATAATGCACGACCGCACACGTTGTAAGACAGACTCTCGCCGCAGCTAACATCAATGTCCTGCCCTGGCCTGCTCAGTCGCCAGACTTGAACCCGATTGAGCATGCATGGGATATGCTACATAGAAGAGCTCTGCCGAATATGGAGGGTATCCAGTGGCAAGAAGACCTTTTTTTGTTGTTGCAACGAACATGGGCGGCCATTCCACAGCGTGATTTGGATGAACTCATTTTGAGTATGCCAAACCGATGTTCTTGTGTTGTTAGTGTTCGCGGTAGAAACACGGATTATTAATTGTTTAAGTTACCCAATAAAATTTTAAAGAAAACTGTTATTTCAGTCTTTTTTTCGAACTTTAATGTTAGTGGTTCAAATGTCAAAAATCCCTTTATTAGGAAAATGGCAAATTTCTTTATTAATGCAAAGGTGACTTGGTTTATCGTTACTGTGACAAACGAAAACACTTTATTTGATGAATCCTTAAAGAAAATTTAATTAATATCAATCAGGAGAAAAGTTATTGCAAAAATATATGTTGATCCCTAGACACTTTTGATGTGTGTATTTTATACAAAATGGTTTGGATTCTGTAAGTCTGTGAATCGTTTTTGTTGTTTTTGAGACATTTTACGTGGTATAGTATAATACACATTTCTAATTTAATCGGAACTCGTAATATAATAATAGAACCTATAAGCTTAACTCATTTTCATTACGATGCGGATACTCACGACTTCTGTTTCAAAAAATGCAGTAAATATTTATATACTAAAATATTCATACGGCAATTTCCTATAAGTTAGGTATAATGATCCCTGTAAATGGGTTGAAATATCTACGATCTATATAATATGTATATTACAGATTTTTGGTGAGTACCCGCATTATAAAAAAAAACATACATTTCATAAGTGTAAAATTAAAATATTTTCATTTAAACAATCTAGACTTAACAGCGGTGTGGATAGTGGATTTTGTCCTTCTTATTCTTAGAAAATATTTGTTTTTTACCTATTTTAAGTTTATGCCTCATTAAAATTATTCCAACTGATGATAAGTAGAGATATACTGCGATAAGACTTACAAAGTAAATCTAATGTATCGTACACCACCGAAGCTTAGCTGCTAACCAGATAGGTAACTAGAGTAAATTAATTATTGTCACGTTTTAATCATTTTCCAAATCCTCATACAGCGGTTATTCACATTATACCTCCGAATAGGTAAAACATTCGATAAAATACAAGTAGGTAAGTAGGTGTATCATTATTTTAATAACGGTATCGATGAATCATAGATTTATTTAAAGGTTGAAGAAAATTGTGTACAAAACAGGTCCTCTTTTAAAACATCCAGTTAATCCTTATATTATATTTAAAATACATATTAATTTCTTTTATCTAAAAAAAATAACTGTAATATATATTATAATAATTTTAAACTTCATAATTTTCGTAACGAATAAATTTATAATTTTCAACCTCAGTAAATATACTCTAGTTTTAATTACAATTTTATCACAGCGTAATTTGACGATAAAACTCGATATATAATTAAAAAAATATATATTATGTACTGAAAACTGATGAATAATCTTTTACATATTAAATAACTAATTTTATTAAAACAAATAACAAACGGTAGGTAATTGACATAAATTAAATAAACTTATGTTGTTGAAATATTTGAAACAAATGCTGAATTTGATTTTAATCTGTTGAATGAAAAGGAAATTAGGCTTACTCTCGATAAGATCGAATTGTGAATCGAATCGCATTTGTTACGAGTTTACTCCGATTGGTGTTCTTGAAATCGAAAGAACATACATACCTACTCGAGTTCGGGGTCAAATAGGTAGGTGATCAGACGTAATTTGTAATACGAATTGAATAGTTTTAAACAGGAAGGTTAACTTTTGTATTTTCCGTTTATTTATCTATTCTAATAGATATAATTTCTCAAGGATCGTGCACTTGTATTACATGACGGTCTATATAAAAAATTAAGTACATTTCTTTACTGTAGATAAATAATTATTCAATAAATTCCGTGGATAAATTTTCAATCGTTCCACATCTTGGTTTCAAATTGATTAAGAGAAAATATTGTACATACTCAGTTTATATGTTGCATTATAAAATAAGTTTAAATATAAAACTAAATTTTGGAGTAAGCCATAAATTACCTCACAGTTTCATATACAACTTGTCATGGGATCGACTGACAGTCTTGTGACTACGCCTTTAGACCTTGATTCTAAGCACATGGAGAAAAAAAAAATTCAATGCTTTTTTAGTCCATACAATTTTTTTTTTCCTTTAAACACTGAGTGTGAAAAAATTAATTAAAACTTTTTTGCTTCCCTTAGTATTGCTTAGAATCACGGTTTAAAGGAGTGGTCACAAGGTTGCCAGTCGAATCGATTACATTTTACATATGAGTGTTTTAACAATATCTACCTGTTACAAACACTAGGTATGTAGTGACGATTTACCAAGTAGACCAGCCAAAACATAGGTACTTATTTTTAACAAATTCAAAATGAAAAAGAATTCGATTTATACGTTAATCACAATGAGGTACTTAATTAAGGTATTAAACACGCAGGTATAGTCAACTTTGTGTAATACCCTTAAAATACATATACCTACCTAATAAATATTTAATTTTATACCCTAAAACATACGCAATCACGCCAGATTCTGCAAAAAATGCCTGTAGGTACTCCTAGGTACATAATATAAACTTAAATATAAAACTTACCAAATAAAGTAAAGTACGATTTAGATCAAGACGAAAAATATATTAACTAAATTTATACTTACAATCTACAGAAAATTATTATTTATTCTATGTTAGGAACATTGAACGGTAACTATTAAAATAATTGCATTGGATATATAACGAAAAGAAAAGAATAAAATGCAGTATGAAGCAGGCAATAAACTAACTCGCTGGTGGTAGGAATCAAGGGGAAGAAATCTTGTTGTCTATGGACATAGAGACAATTCGGACAACACGTATTATAAAAAAAAATATTTTATTGAGTCATAATACATAAAGTAGGTATGGGAGATATACAAATACCTGAAAGTGGAAACGCCCAATTGTTAGAAAGAGAGAAAACATTTAATGCGCATGCGTTAGATGAGAGAGAGATCTCTCTCTCTCATCTAACGCATGCGCAGTAAAGGCCGGCTTATTTTTCAAATAAATCTGTGTGTTATTTAAAGCAACGAAATATTAGGACAAAATATTGAAATTCAATCACATCAACAAACTTTTTTAATCGTTCTATTGTACTCCATTTACCAGTACAGCAATCTACTCTCTCTTTTTAACCATGTAGGTACAGTTGGAAGACTGGCTCCCCTGCTGTAACGATAATACCAGTCATTTTGTCCAAAAAGTGTTCATGAGTTTCTTGACATAATATTTATTGTTGTGGATAGACAATAATTCCAAAATACATAATACAGCTATTAATTGCGTCTTGTAAGTTTTCTACGTTTATTTGTTTTCATTTAAATAAGTGAGAACATACAAGATAATACCTGTTAAAACTGGGTTAAAATTGAATGTCGCAAAATAAAAATAAAAAGTCATTGTAATCTGATACGTCGTTGAAATAGGTATAACTAAATGACTCACTATGATAGTGGTTTAAATTGGCTTAGTGTATGGGTGGATTTGCATTGTTTGCAACTTTAAAGTTGTAACCCATTGTTTATATGTGCTAGTACTAAACAACGACGAAAACAGTTTTCCTTAACAACCACTTAATTGACGCGTCATTTAAAATAGTCGCTGAGATTACACAATATATTGTACATATTCTTTCGGTGTTTGTCATGTAGACATTAAGTATATGTCTGAGATTCTCTAGTCTATGGCATAATAAGCAATGTTAAAATCATACTTTATGTAATATAGTGCATTGGAGGTGAACAGGATATAGGCAGATTTTTTGTAACAATAACACAGAAACATCTAAATAAACGAACGAATATCTTGCAACCTACTCACGACGGGTCACAAAACATCTTAAAATAACAGAAGTTATTCTAAAATTAGATGACATACTGACATGTATGCAGATTAATTTTAAACGCCACCTTATTTACCCAAGACCAGTGATTTATCGCACGGATTTTTTTTAACAAAAATATAAGTACTTAATGAATTGAAACCATTAGGTAGCCGAAATACTCCAATGCACTATACATACATTTACAGTATTAAATTGGTTAAATGTTATCGTTTTTGTACAGTATTCTTATCTTATTTCTTTGTATTATCATAGTAATATGCTCTTTAACCTGCTTAATTTATTTCGATTATCTTATCTACCTGTCATCACTTAAATGAAACGGAGTATTCCAATTTATACTAAATTGTATGTTATAATGCAGTTTGTTTGCGAACGTCACCATTAGAAGAATGCAATGGTTCTGATGCTTTTTCTGAAACGAGAGAAATACATTTTATTATTATGCTAAATTGGAAAATATAACCGTATGGATCAATATAGACTACGGGCCCATGTCGAATATGGGGGGGTCATACGAACCACCAGGTGATATATATAGGACGATATAAGAGCACAAAATAATAAGATTCAGCACTATGCCGTCACTTGTAAGCTGTCCAACTGAGTGCTGGTGAGAATTCAAAAGTGCAGGTAGAGGGAGTACATTTTGGTCATATGATTCTGTACGGCATTTTCACCATCGATAGATCCATGAAAAATAATAAGAAAGCGCGCAGTCCCGTAAAAAAATGGTGAGCCACAAAGTCGGTAAATTTGTTTGATTTTTTGAAAATTCCAGGGTAAATTTAGTCATTTGATCCTGTACGGCATCAGTTTCATGCTGTTTCAATACAGCTTCTAATCCATTATTCCGCAACGCCGTACAAAAATCATGCGACAAGGGGAAAAAATCGAGGGTTGAAACCCCCTCTATTTCCGTGGTCTGGGGGGTGATTTGAAAAAGTACGGCTTCGGTTCCAAAACATTATCTAGCACTCAAAAGTACTATTAAAAATAATGCCGTCAAAAAGTTATTGTTCATTTGAATGTATATTAATAATTACCTTAATTTCATGGTATACTTGATTTATAAAGCTGTAATGTCATTTGACACTGTACGGCAACTTTTTTTTTAACATGATATTGTAAAATATAATTGTTGCATAGTATTGCCGTTCAAAAGAAACTGTTCTAAAAAAAGTTATAGAGAAATACAAAAACTGAAATTTGTTAAATTATTGCAGAAGTTTAAATATTCATAGATTAATAGAATATAGCAATTTCCTACATTTTTCTCTTGTTCTAAATAGTATTAAGATACATAAATTAGGAAAAAATGATGCCGTACATTTTAATGCAGACTATATTTTTCATACATTTCGTTCTATGGATTTTTCCTTGAATTTTTTTTTCCCTACAAACCTTTGGACCAACGAAAATGTACGGCATGTAAAAAAATATTATCTGTGCATAAAATACTTTCAAAATAAATTAATTTTATGTTGTTTCAAATCACCCCCCAGACCACGGAAATAGAGGGGGTTGAAACCCTCGATTTTTTCCCCTTGTCGCATGATTTTTGTACGGCGTTGCGGAATAATGGATTAGAAGCTGTATTGAAACAGTATGAAACTGATGCCGTACAGGATCAAATGACCAAATTTACCCTGGAATTTTCAAAAAATCAAAAAAATTTACCGACTTTGTGGCTCACCATTTTTTTACGGGACTGCGCGCTTTCTTATTATTTTTCATGGATCTATCGATGGTGAAAATGCCGTACAGAAACATATGACCAAAATGTACTCCCTCTACCTGCACTTTTGAATTCTCACCAGCACTCAGTTGGACAGCTTACAAGTGACGGCATAGTGCTGAATCTTATTATTTTGTGCTCTTATATCGTCCTATATACATCACCTGGTGGTTCGTATGACCCCCCCATTTTCGACATGGGCCCGTAGTCTAATACATATATGTAGCTATCTGGTAGTAAAGTTAAGATACTACAATAACAAAAATAAGTGACTAATCCGAAAATTAATAAGATGCTAGGACTAACACGTTTTCAACATCAAACGTTAAGTTTACTCCATCCAAAGTACAACTTATTTTGTTAACTGACGTAGTGACCACTTGTATGTAAAAGGCTAGACTTCCATGAGCCCGAATCAATCCCTGGTGGTGGTGTACCCTTGCATACAACGTACGAGGCTCAGGTAGACCTCTTCTTATGAAGGTTTATTGAAATCCCTATGCAGGTAGGATATAATTCTTTTACGACTTTTTTATTTGCCATCATACAATATATATTTTGTACACACAAAACAGCATAAACAGTGCAAATGATGTAGAAAATCAATCAGGAAATATTTTACTTCCAATGCAAGCAATGCGTCGGTTACACCCAGGGGGTTGCAGATCTCCTTTGGCGGTAGTGACCTCTGACTATTAGTATACATATTTTATGAAGATAGTATCTACCATATATTTCTTTGTAAGATTTAAACTTAATTTAATAATATTTAATTTCTAATCATCAACTCACCAGGATCCGTTGAAACTAAAGATACGTGGCCATTTCCGGTAGCTTCTGAGGGATCACTATATTCACGTTTTCGGATACGAATAGTAAACATCAATGTAGCTCCGACCAAGGGAGATATGCCGGCAAGCACAAATGGCAAAGTATAAGAATCGTGGACAGTATATAGGTAGGCTGCAATAGGAGGCCCTAGAGTCACTGGGAATGCTGCTATACCTAACATACAGCCAATCGCTTGCGCTGCATAAGCGCTACCACACAGTTCAATCGCAATAGGACCAATTAATGCAATAAAAGCTCCATCGAATATACCCATGCCCAACGAAATAATCACCAGTAAGGTGAATGATCCGACGAAGGGTAGTATAATAGTTAAAGTCCCGATTATATAAAAAGAAATTTGTTGCAACAAAATTCTGTCCATTCCCTTCAAGCCCCCTAAGAAACCAAAAATTAGTCTTCCAGCACCGGAAGCTGCAGCTATACAATGTAATGGAAGATTTTTGTTGACGCCTACGAAATTTTTCGTAATGAATGTGTTGATATGCACATATGGTACGAAATATCCGAATAAAGCCACAGGCATCGACAATGCCCAACGCGTGTATTTAGTATTTTTCCAAATTTGCACATCAATCACTCTTTTAATCAGAGATTTAAAACTCTCGTTATCCCTTGCTGACTTGTCAATAACTATCAGCTGTGTCGGTTTAAACAAAAGTCCGCAAAGCGCAATACCGATAGCGAATAATGCTAACAACCTAAACATCCAATCTAACCCATGATTATCAATCATATACTTCATCAACGAAGACATAATAACAGTAAATACCGAACTGCCCACAGTTACAACGCCGTTAACTATACTTAAGTGTTTCTTAAAGTAGTGACCCAAAATGGCCAAAGATGGAGTGTATGCCAAAGACGCCCCTAATCCATACATAATGCCATACGTAAAACAAAGGATATTAACGTGGTCAACAAAGAATGAGGAGATGAGCAAACCAATGGCAGCGATGGAACCTCCTAAAACTGCAGTTAGTCTCAAACCCATAAGACCAGTCAGCAAGCCTGAGAGAGGCGATAGCAAAAATGTTGTTCCTATTGTGAGTGTCCCCGCCAAAGCTGAAACAAATAAAAAAAACTTTTAAATTTGATAATCACTCAATACACATAAATGTTAATTTAGTATTAGGTATACTTAGCAAAGAACGATTTACATCTTAGATGTTAGCCTTTTAAGAAATTTTAATGCACGTCAAATGCAATAATGCTTCCGTGGCGTTACCACGCATCTCTACAGGATCAGGGGCCTTACCACAAGCTTTATAGAAACAAGCTTATTTCAAGAAAGTTTTGTTTCAATGTTATAATAATAATACTCTTATTCGTACCATGACCACTATCAAGCAGTCTTACTTTATACCTGCTGAATGAACGAATGATCTCTCAAACCTGCTAATTTTTGTTATTAATTATCCGATCTACGGCTTGGAAAAAGGTCTTTATGCCAAATACAAACGCTATATAATAAGATTAATATAATATTCGTATTACTTTATAAAGAATATGCAATTTATAATGATGAACGTATTGTATATTGTTAAGTTTGCTTTAAAAATTAATAAAACACGTAAAATAATTTAAAATTACGGCATTACGATATGGAATTCTATTTATTTTTCTAAACCTTTGATGTTTTAAATATCTAGATTGAGCGTCGCCCTACAATGAATACAAAAAAATAAGGCAACATTATCAAACATGTGTGCGTGCATGCGATGTTTTACACCTTTGTCTATTGTCTATGTGTGTGTAATGATATAAGTATTATAAAAATTGTGGCTAACAGTTAGCCACAATTTTTTAACACGTTTGCGCGGATTCGATGTTCCATCTATAGTATTACCTATATTATATCATAATATAATCAAAGTTCTAAACAAAGCTTATTAAATTTGTCAAGTACCTACCTGCATTGCTATAAGTGCGAGTGAAATTCAAAACTCAATAGGGCTACCTTACTTATATAATGTTTATGTGGCATGTGTGTTTACAAGTGGCTTTAAACAAAGTGGTTGGTTTTATACTATCGAACCTGCGTTACTAAAGAAACTGACATGACCCCCGAAGAAATTCATGAAATAGATTGTGTTGTTTCAAATACTTATTTAGCGAAAATATGTAAATGGTTTACCACAACCATTTTCTGACGCCGCTTTCGTGTATTGCGAACATGTGCATAATCGGCTTCCAAAAACTTCAAAATTTCTAATTCATTGGCCATCTACCAATGAAAACATAAATTGAATGAAATAACTTAAAACGTACCTACTTTATTTGAGAAGTTTAGGTAAATAAGTAAGACTTAATATAAAGGTCACAATAATGATATTTTACACGGTAAATTCACAAAAAAATCTAAATAATGATAGATCCGTCGCGAAAAGTTAACTTTTTTAAGACTGCCGAAGTTGACGATAAAACAATAATGCTAACTGTCAAAAGACGCGTCATGGTACGAATTGAATGAAGTTTTACGAGGTTACGTCATCAAAACTGCCGAATAAGTAATATTGTTTCAAGCTTAAAATAAGCTTGTTTTAAACACGTTATGGTACGAAAAGGCAATGTAATATTAAAATAATACTGCTTTAAGAGGTTGTGGTAAGACCCCAGGATTGCTTCAAACATGTTTTCAAATGCTCTTAAAGACTTCTGTTTTAGTACACAGTCCAGGGAAATAATAGGCAAAATGTTTTCCTGGTAACAAATTACGATTACCATTAGTGTCATGATAATGACCGCACTACCTAAGTTTTCACAAAATATTTCATCATATTTTCAAATCCTCCTAGCCTAGATATCTATAATGCCTGAGGGGTTTAATTTGCTTCTTGCATACGAAATTTCAGCTTTCTAAATCCTAGTACCCTAGGAGTTTTTCAGGTGAATGTGTGAATGACAATATAAAAAAATCCTTTATACGTTCACGATAATTACTGACTTCATGACGAAGAACTAATTAAAGACCTTAATATAATAGGACTCTAATTAATTTTATTGACATAATTATGTAAATATTTAAAATTCGAATACTTAATCGTCTTCGAAAACTTAGGTATCTAAAATGACTACTAAAGTACTACAAGACTCAAGACTAAAGACAGATAAACTACAAGACATTCAGTCATTATATTCAGCTACTTCCTGTATAAAAGCATTAATAAAATCTCACGCCACTAAACTCATACGATTGTTAATGCGCGATTCGGTGTAATGCAATAAAGGCAATTTCCGAGAAAAAGCTTATGTCAAAGATGATAAACGTAGTTATCCTTTTTAACGCACCATTACGAACAGGATCTGTATTATTAACCAAGTGCCAGTTCGTCAGTCCTCTGAACGGCTTAAGTGGTCCTAGACTAGATGTTAAACACTTGGCTACAGCAGCTTTTTAACCCACTTTTGCTATACATTAAATTGTATGATGTATCTATCCTAAATGTTAAATTTAGGATACATTTAGAAATAAATAATTACGTTTAAGAGATAGAGCTGATAGTAAGTCTAACATTTGCGGTTAACGGAAATTAGGTAGGCATAAGTATGGAAAGAATCGGAACCAAGAATATAAATCTCAAAAAAAAATAAAAAGTTGGAAATGCTCTATTGTACTTACACAAAATCGGATGAAATAATATCTAGTAAATTCTGTAACAGTTAGGTATAATATAATATAAGAATCTAATATCGAAAAAATTACCTGTATGATTTTATGTTTCCTAAATCCCAATCTTGATTCGTAATTTATAAATTCGTTAGCCCATCGAGAGCGAAATTCAATTAATGAATAATTTTAAACTCGTAATCGGCGACTAACTTCTACAAGGTTCATGGGCTGTCATTGCCACTTACTCGGAATAGACTATAATAGACGTGATGTTCATTAACCACTTTATCTGCCGGTAGACATTCACAAGACAAAACGGAGCAAATCGATTTGTGTATCAAACTACCTACTCATGTGTCTGGTATAAGACCGTTGGTATTTAATTAATAAATATTTTTCCATTTTTAAATAAGCGGAAGCCAGTATGTCCCATACAAAATTCTAAATTTATATGTACTCATCGGCATAGAAAGTTGACAAGTGGTACACAATGTCTCGTAATCTAATCGGGTCATCACTTCACCTACGAGCAACTGTTACATCGGGATTTCACTACATATGAAACAAAGTCTCCCTTTCTGCCTGAATGTGATAATTTTATAATAAGTATTGAATAGTTTTTCTTGTGGTTTTATCAATGCATGAAGTGGTTCAATACGGAGATTTTAGTAACTAATGTAACTATACCTACATATAAGTTGGCAATTATTCGTCGCCATTCGCAAAAAATTTAATTCGCATGATAAAATTCTTCTGCTTCATTTGGCAATCTAGACGATAATACATAGTTAAATAATAATAGTATTAATATATATTTATAGTATTAATAAATAGTTAAAGAGAGTAGGTTGTTGCAGTCTCTATAACTAGTTACAGGTTTACAGATTTTAATAAATAACGCCGTTTTTCAAAAACTATAAAGAAATCATCAAAAGTTAAAACTGCGTATATCTAGATCTAGAATAATACTCAAAATTACCACACACAGATACTAAACGTCACCAACTTGACTTCTTTAACCGATCTCAACTCTTAGCTAGAGTCAGTTCAGGGGCGTGGAAATTTTCAATCTAATAATCACCGAATGGTGCGGTTTTATAGTCGTATATGGGAGTAAATGATTTTGCGTCCAAACTCCGAACAAAGTAATCGTGACAATCAAGCAATCTGCTATTGAGTGATGCCGCCGCGCCGCGACCGATCAAACACTAGACAGGAGCCACGTGGGTAACAATAACAAGTGTACAACCTAAGGGCGCATTCAAAAAGAACGCTGGTTACCGGCGCCGATCTGCCAGTAGGTTTGGGCCGTTTGGATAAAAAATATCGATATATCAAAATATCGATATATTTTCAGGTTTAATATTTATTTATTTAAAGCTCTGCTGTCTGCTCATGGATCGCATCATGTACCTATTTGACCAATCCGATTTCTTAAATTTAGAAAAAGAGTAGGTATGCAGTAGGCTATATGGATTTAGTTTCTTTGCTTCAAACACAAACAAAAATTACAGTCTATGGCCTACTTATCTATGACAATGACACTGCTTGTTGGTTTGGTTGGTAAATTGCCACAAACTAATCTGACCCGGTAAGAGGGGCATAATAATTGCATATTGGGAACAAATATCGATATAACGAAATATCATATGACATTGACGGTCATTTTGCTTCCACTTTGGACCTCCTGCTTACCACCCACCCTCACGATTATGCCGTATCCGTCGAGGCGCCGCTTGGCTCATCGGATCACTGCCTAGTCCGATCGTCTACACGATTGGCACGAGCAGTTGACCGGCGACCATGCGCGTCTCGCCGGGTTTGGCATTTTAGATCGGCGGACTGGGATGGTTTGCGGGAATTTTACTCTTCCTACCCTTGGAGGCACATTTGTTTCTCTTCAGATGACCCTGATGTTTGTGCACAGTCCATAGCCGACGTGGTACTTCAGGGCATGGAATGTTTCATTCCTAACTCTGTGGTACCCGTTGGTGGGAAAACCCAAGCCTGGTTTGACAGAAATTGCTCTAAGGCTGGAGGCCTGAAGCAATCTGCTTACCAGGATTGGGTAAAGGCACGCGACCTCCGTCGTGCTGATGCATCTCAGCTGAAGAAGAAATTTAATGCTGCCTCCCGGTCCTCAAAAAAGCAAATCACCAGGGCAAAGTTCAAGCACATACACAGAACAGGCAAGAGACTTCTAGGCTATCCATGTGGTAGTCGGGCCTTTTGGTCTCTAGCCAAAGCCATACAGGGCAACTTCTGTGAATCGTCCCTTCCACCTTTGCGCAGAGCAGACGGTACCCTGGCCCATACCGCCAAAGAGAAAGCCGATATTCTGGGCACACTCTTTGCGTCGAACTCGACTTTTGATGACGGGGGGAAAGCACCGCCTACCATCTCGCGGTGTGATGAGCTGATGCCTGACGTGCGTTTTAATCAAAATGCTGTGCGTCAAGCTCTTTTCTCCCTCGACATCAATAAGTCGAGTGGGCCGGATGGTATACCTGCTCTTGTGCTAAAAACGTGCGCTCCGGAGTTGACCCCGGTTTTAACGCGCCTATTCCAGCTCTCCTATTCTGCCGGCATCGTGCCGTCTTCTTGGAAGGTAGCTCTTGTCCACCCTATTCCCAAAAAGGGCGACAGGTCAAACCCATCTAACTACAGACCAATTGCAATAACCTCTTTGTTCTCCAAACTAATGGAGAGAATAATCAACACCCAATTGCTCCGGTACCTAGAGGATCACCAGTTGATCAGTGACCGTCAATACGGTTTTCGCCACGGCAGATCTGCTGGTGATCTTCTTGTGTACCTCACTCATTGTTGGGCGGAAGCAATTGAGAGCAAAGGTGAAGCATTGGCTGTAAGTTTGGATGTCGCGAAGGCCTTCGACAGGGTGTGGCATAAGGCATTATTGTCTAAGCTGCCTTCCTACGGGGTACCCGAGAAGTTGTGCAAATGGGTCGCCAGCTTTTTATCGGAGCGGAGCATCAGAGTCGTTGTTGACGGTACATGCTCGGACACCAAGCCCATAAACGCTGGCGTCCCACAAGGCTCTGTGCTGTCGCCTACACTGTTCATCATGCATATCAATGATATGCTCGACATCGAGAATATCCATTGCTATGCTGATGACAGTACGGGCGACGCCCGTTATACAGGCCGAGCAAATATGTCTCGGGTGCAGATTCAGGAGAGAAGGAATACACTTGTGTCGGAAGTCGAGACATCTCTGGAGCGGGTCTCGGAATGGGGCAGACTGAATTCAGTCCAATTCAACCCCGAGAAGACACAAGTTTGCGCGTTAACCGCTAAAAAAACCCCATTCGTCATAGCACCACAGTTTCAGAACATTCCCCTTAACATCTCTACGAGCATTGGGATCCTAGGTATCGACATTTCGAATGATGTTCAGTTTCGGGACCACTTGGTGGGTAAGGCTAAACTGGCCTCTAAGAAGTTAGGGGTGCTCTATAGAGCTAAGCGGTACTTCATGCCTGAGCATAGGATGTTGCTTTATAAAGCACAAGTCCGACCTCACATGGAGTACTGCTCCCACCTTTGGGCTGGGGCCCCGGCTTGCCAAGTGGACCCTTTTAACCGTATCCAACGGCGAGCTATTCGTCTTGTCGACGATCCCAAGCTCACAGACGGTTTAGATCCGCTCGAACTGCGGAGAGATGTGGGCTCTCTCTGTGTCTTCTACCGTCTGTATAACGGGGAATGTTCTGAGGAACTGTTTAACTTAATACCTGCGGTTAATTTTCGCCACCGCACTTCACGGGATAAAGCCAGGTTCCACCAACACCACCTGGATACCTGGCGTTCGTCCACAGTTCGCTTTTCACGTCATTTTCTACCGCGTACGTGTAAACTGTGGAACGAACTTCATCCCTCAGTATTCCCACAGTGCTATGACATGGGGTCCTTCAAGAAGCGGGTCTATCGCTTCCTTCGAGGCCGGCAACGCGTTGGTGGCGCCCCTGGTGTTGCCAATGTCCATGGGCGACGGTGATCACTTACCATCAGGTGACCCGTCTGCTCGTTTGCCTGCTTAGGCTATAAAAAAAAAAAAATATACATTTAATTTAATTTCAGATACATTTGGAAAATATCGATACGATGAAATATGTTTTTCCCATTTGCCCATCCCTGTCCCTATCTGTCAGCACTTGTCGGTATAGTCTATGATCCGAATCTAAATCGACATTCATCGGGTTGATAAGAGAATCAAAATAATTTTATAATAAATTTCGTATATTAGAAAATTTATATTAAAAATGGGTAGACAACAAAATCCTGGACAGAATATAAGTACCTATTAGTTTATACCACTCTTCAGTATTAAACAAATATTTCTTAGTATTTTAAATGATTTCTTGTGTTTAATAAATCTGATATTCATTTATTACATATTAATAAATCTTTTTAAATACTAAGAAATATTTATTAACCACTAAAAAGTGGTCTCTAATAAATTATTTGTTAAATATTAACAAATATTTTTAACTATCAAAAAAGTTTCTATCAGTGTGTTTGATTTTTTTATCAACCCGATGAATGTCGATTTAGATTCGGATCTTAGACTATACCGATAAGCGCTGGCAGATCAGCGCCGGTAACCAGCATTCTACATGAATGCGCCCTAACAGCTGGCGGGCAGCACGGCGCCGATTAAATGACAATACTCGCATATTTCCATTATGTTCCATAATATATTATCTCTAAAAAATATACCACAAGACGTAGCAGTGACTTACACGATAATATAATAGGTAAGTATATACTATATATATATACAATACAGTATGCTATTATGTTTCCAAAAATACTTATAATATCTCGTTTTACAGTGTGTACCTACTTGCACGTTAAGAATTATTGCTCCTCAATAAAAATACATTGTATTTAAGAAAGTCTCTTAACTTTGAGTTTAAGATAAACTTATCATATTTACATAATACCTTACAGTCTCAAGCTACATGTAATCCCTACACTTCATGTTCATATATTCATAATGAATCATATATTTATTTTTTAAATAGCCTATGTTAATGAGTGATAATGTAACATTAAAATGGTGATAGAATTTTTATAATCGGTCCAGTACTTTTTGAGCCAATTCATAACAAACATACGTACAAATCTTTCCTCTTCATAATATTAGTATAAATTGCGATGAAATACGTAGGTATACTAAAATTTCTCTAAGTAAGGTACCTTCATACCAATTTTAAGCAACATCAGCATAAAGATACTACACATAACACCAATTCGATAATACCAGGATAATACGCTGATATTTTATATTGGACTCGACTCATTGGCAAGAATTGAAAAATCGAGCTTTATATCGCGGTCTTTACTTAATTTTTTAACATTTATTCGAAAGCACCATGTCCGAAACGTCGCACACCTCCGTCCAACTTTACTCCGACTTTTAATTCGATTCAGTAAAATGACATTTCCAGTGTTACCGCTTTTTATTATGACAAAAATAGTGATGTAACCTGGACGCAAATGATTGGATTTGATAGAAATTTAAATCGGATTATAATCGTTTTGCATAATTTAGCAAATCGCTTAAATATTATATGAAGTTATTACAGGATCAATAACGACACATAAAAATTAATTATTATCAATTTCCCCCCAGATTTTTAATTGTTAAGTGCTTTTAGTGCATGTATGCACTAAAAGCATGCTTGCACCGGCGTTTAATATTTTTCGTTTACTATATAATTTTAAATTAATAACCTTTCCGTATTGTTCTCTGATTTTTAATTATATTTTATTAAGACCCATCATAATAGACATAATTATTGAGAAAAGAGAAATCGAATAATCAAAACATCGTTCGTTAATCGTGTGAGTAATCACTATTGTTGAAAAGCTGGTAACATTATTTCGAAAAGTGACATTAGCATACCGTCAGTTTACTGAATCGAATTAAAAGTCGGAGTATATGATCATTACCAATGCGTCGTCGACCCCGCACTGACTGACGTCGACCACGATACTGCAGGCCAATCCGCGCCCCCGTTATTATGTGCACATTCCATGCAGTTACCTACTAACATTTTTTGTTTGTCGACACATTGAATTGATTGTCTATGATAATAGAGTTAATGCAGAACCGAAAGTTGGGAGTTCGAAAGGTGTCAGGTCGCGAGTGTTGACATCGAATGGTTGTAATTTTAGTACATAGTATCTCAATGGTTGTAATATACAAAGAAGTTTACATACGTAGGAAGTTACATACCATCAATATAGGTGGGTACCTAACTGCGCCTACTATCCAACGGCTCAATAATAATTGTACTTGCATAATATCGACCTTGTGTTGTATATTGTATTGGTATAGAATACCTAGAATAAACTTTTTAGTAAGTGTAGAGGTCTGGAAAACGATAGGTAGGTACTTACCTATTCTATAGGCTTATAATAAATAAGTACTACTTACTTAATCGTCACTCGAAGTTGTCAATATATTATGTAAAATTCTTCCGATACTGGTCGACTGACTGACAGACAACGCACAGCCGAAACTACTGAACGCAAGAAGATGTGGCATAATGAATGTTTCTTGGAGAGCCGTCGTATTTGGATCTACTCGTATCTTGGAGAACTACTTTCTCTAAGATAGATCCAAATACGACGACTAAGAGAGGATTTTTATAAATTCCACGCCTAAGGAAATTTTCAAAAGGATTTTCGGTTATAACAATTAACTCTCAATTGTACCAATGGTGGACGAAATCAAAGTGATAGGTAAGACATTTAAAAAACAAATAATTACTTACTCGAAAAGGAATACTTATAAAAAAATTAAGTCCAACACATTTCATTATTTTCTAATACTTTTTCAGGCGTCGAGAATATTTGGGTATAAGTAAATTATTCAACGCATTTCATACTTTCTTGTGCTTCTAATAAACTCCTTGTAGTTTAATAGTACCTAGTTCCTAAATGATAATAATTACATTAAGGTACCTACATGTTAGTGTGCGCACTCAAAATGTAATTCATATTTTGTGAAAATTCTCTACACAATCGACACAATATACCTACAGCCATGTGCATTGACTGTTCTGACTGATAAACCATGCAGACATGTCATAATAATTCTGATAAGTACGTATTATCACAAATGTTTATAAATTACAGAAATTTATTTAACTTTGCTAGTCACATCTATGTCTCTGTGTCCGATCATAGTGAATTATCGAAACAATAATATTATACACTTAGGTGCAGAGAAATAAGGGACCTAAGATTTCATATATGGAGGGATGTAGAATTAAAATGCAGGGTAATACAAAGCGTTCATGATTAGGACTCAGATGCCTTCATATAAAAAAATGTGGATCCACAATTTGTGCAGCAACGTATCGATACCGATGTCTCAGATAATATTCAACCGTGGTTTGTCAGCTGTATATGGGGTTGCCGGGTCGCCAAACCTAAAAGCCGGACAGATTTGCCAGTATTCGCCGGACATTTGGGTATAAAAGCCGGACACCCTACAAAATCACACTTACGTCAGCTTGGTAGCTGGTGAGGGGGGGGGGGGGGGCAAAACAGTTAATAGTTATAAATCATCAATGAAATGATTGAATTCGACGATTAAAATGCAATATTGGTATCCGTATGACCTGTTATGATTCAAATTTAAAAAGCCTCACAAAAGCCGGACAGGCCAGACACCGTTTATTTTGGCCGGACACACAAAAAGCCTAACACTGTCCGGCTTTATCCGGAAGTCTGGCAACTTAGCTGTATACATAAACCAGTAAGTACAAAAATCGGCCAAGTGCGAGTTGGATTCGCGCACGAAGGGTTCCGTACCATTATGTATAAAAACGCCAAAAAAATCTGGTCTGTTTTATGAAAGCCTGCCACAGAAAGCGTTGCCACAAGCAACGCCATCTCTTGAACCGAAAGGTAACTAATTTATCGCTGAAGCGTCGAAGCCATATTTCAACTTAAATATTTATTTTATTCAGTGTTTTAGTATTTGTTATTGTAGCGGCAACAGAAATACATCATCTGTGAAAATTTCAACTGTTTAACTATTACGGTTCATGAGATAGGTACAGCCTGGTGACAGACGGACGGACGGACGGACGGACGGACGGACAGCGAAGTCTCAGTAATAGGGTCCCGTTTTACCCTTTGGGTACGGAACCCTAAAAATACCAAAAAGTTGTTGTCAACCTAAGTCGAGAACATACTACCGATATGGACGAACAACATGGTTTGCGTCGTCGCTCATTTTTGCGCTGTGAAGAACTGGAATAATTTGATCATGTCCGTACCGCCTGCGCACGATGCAGGTGTCTTGGAGAATGAAAAACAGTTTATAATGACCATCAATCAGTTGTCAAGTTTGATTGTTGTCAAGGTTTATTTATAGTAAAGACTAGCGAACCGCCCTCGCTTCGCTTCGGGACCCGTAAGTAACAGCCGCGTAGGTCTCGCTCCCGTAGGAATTTCGGGATAAGCTCCCGATCCCGCGGGATTTTCGGAAAGACAGCCTTGTTACTTTTATATTAATATGTTTGTTATGAAGCTATACCCATACTCGTCGAAGTTTTTCCCGCGTAAAATCGGATCCCGCGGGATTTCCGGGATAAAAAGTGTCCTGTGTTATTCTGGGTTATAAACTATCCGTGTACCAAATTTCATCCAAATCCATTCATCCGTTTTTTCGTGATTGAGGACCAAACATACAAATCTTCACATTTATAATATTAGTAGGATGCCACAGAATTCGCATTGTGCGAGTATTTTTGGCGCGCGAAAATGTTTAATGAATTTTTTCACAACTTCTACAGAGCAGTTGAGTGGAGGGAGTTTTTCCCGTGTAAATCTCGATCTCGCGGGAAGTCCGGAACAAAAAGTAGCCTATATACTGCTCCATAACCTTCTCTACCTTCCACTGAAAGTCCCATAAACATAATAAATATCTGAACCCGCGACCTATTTCCCGAATATGAGTTTTTCCCGCGTGAATAAGGATTCCACGGAATTCCAGGATAAAATTATCCTGTATATTGCTCCAAAACTGCCTCCCAGTGAAAGTCCTATAAAAATGAAACTCGCACCTTCGCGCATAGTAGTTTTTCCAGCGTGAATCCTGATTCCGCTGGAATTCCAGGATAATAAGTGGCTTATGTTTTGCTCCAGAACCTTCTCTATCTCTCAGTGAAAGTCTCACAAAAATCTAAGCCCGCAACAAAAATGACAAAACTTAAGTCAACTCGAATAAACACTGCACCTCTAATTGTACCAACTTTATCCCCATTTTTGCATCCTTTGCTGGCTATTTTTTAAATACTGATTTTACATTGAAAATTACTTATTTCACTGTAATAATTTTTAAACATGGGGTTAAAATCATTTTCAGTTTAGTCAGAAAGTTACCTTAAAAATTTACAAATTCCCGCATTCTTTTGTGTTTTTTTTTCTTTTCCTTACAAAATATCGAAAAACTGAGAAACACGTATTCTATTAATTTAAGTGATAACCCTTTGTTGCAAATTTGAAGTAAATCGGACGACGTTATAAAAAAATTCCATACAAACTTTAGTCACCTATCCCTAGGGAACCTAAATATTATTCGAAAAAAAAAGTAGCCTATAATAGACACCAGTATATAGGTAATAACTTTACCAAGTTTCAATGAAATCCATCCAGTGGTTTAAGCGTGATGATCGGTCAGACAGACAGACAGACAGACAGACAATAAATAAAAAAAATATAATTTTGAGTTCTATCTCGATATGTAAGTGCCCCTTAGTCGAAATTTCAAAAAAATATTCAATGTACAGAACACGTGCTCCTACAGTTTTATTATAGTATAGATAAGTTGGGCGCACTATAACTTATTTGAAGTAAAAATAAGGCAAGACCAGTACAAATTACGAATAATCCTTTGGAATTTCTCGGATTACAAATTTCTAATTCTAACTAACCCATTTTTCTATACTGCTTTTATACTCTTTTGTCTGCACTGGACATCCTACTAATATTATAAATGCGAAAGTTTGTAAGGATGTGAGTGAGTGTGTGTGTGGGTTTGTTGCTGTTTCACGCAAAAACTACTGAACGGATTTTCATGAAACTTTGCAGTAATATAGCTTAGACATCGGAATAACATAATTTGTTAAAATTTATAGAGATTTTTGAAGGGACTGGTTTCCCGAAGCGAAGCGAGGGCGGATTTACCCTCCGAACTCAATATTGTATTATTAGTACCTACCAAAGCAAATAACCATAAGAAATTTTAACATTTGTGTAACTCAATGCAGTAATAAATAAATATAAAAGCGAAACGCAACTAATTACCTAGTTTACATGTCATATGACGGAAACTGTTTGATTATTCGCTTATCATGAGGTCAGACGAATCGCTTTCAATTTAACTTATTGCGAGGTCATTTTACTAACCACATGGCCAATATATCCAATGGAGACAATATGAGATATTGTACATTAATTAATGTTAATCTATAGACTAAATTTCAAGCTAATATAACGTCATGTGGGAAAAGTTTTCAGAGAAAATTATGGAACTAAACGCGAACATAGTTCAAAAATATTTTGTTGATTCAACCCAATCAGACAGCAAAATAAGATTGTACCTATTTGAAAACTTACTTAAAAGTAATAATTATGGTATTTTAAGATTTCAACCAAGGTACCTACTTGGCACACAGACTAAAAATACGTAGTAGAGAACGTAAAAATATGTGTCTATTAAGATAAGTTAGTTTTATCGTTAATTACATACATGATTTATCTATCTCGGAAACGACCCCCAATGTTTCTAGGGGACATAATGTACAGTATTCAATAAAGGAAATAATAAATAATGAGTACCTACCATATGACGTAGTATTTCGTAAACAGTTATTGAATTACAAATATTATAGCTGTAATGGTAGTCATAAGCTCATAAGTCAGCAAAAATGCCACGTGGCAGATCGGATTTCTTCGGATAGCAAGACACCGAAGCGAAGTGGATAAAGAACTAAACAAGGAATCCGCTAAAATTTATGGTAGTCCTAAAATTATGTAAATATATTTTTAGTAAAACGATAAAATATCACAAATTAGTTAACATTTTAATTATCTAGCAATTATTATGTAATTGGTTCTTCAAAACTGCCCCAACGATTTTGATGAAATTTCACGTTTATACCTAAAATACACTAATAAAAAGAATGTCATGTAATTGGTTCTTCAAAACTGCCCCAACGATTTTGATGAAATTTCACGTTTATACCTAAAATACACTAATAATACATGATGATGCTAAAATAATGTGTACACACACACACACACACACACACACACACACACACACACACACACACACACACACACACACACACACCATATACACACACATTCATAATTATGTGATTTATCTAAAAGTTTGGTCTATTATAAAATGTATGAAAATGAAAAGCGGGGTCACTTGCTACAAACATCATTTTATGATGTTTAATAAGTGGTCCCAACCACGGTTTATTTTGTATTTGATATTCTTATAGACAAAAATAAATATTTTTGTATTTTTTTTTTTGTATTTTGTATGATTCATTTGTCCTATTGTATGATTGACGGAGAAAAAAATAATACAATTACATCGTACCTACTACATATTCTGTAATAGTTGTCCTACCTTAATCTAAATAAGTTTACGAGTATCTGGCAACTATACCTACGCATGTTGTGCATCGAGAAATCGAGATATATTTTTCTTGATTGACATAATAAATCAATTGATGTATTTTACAATATCATGTTAAAAAAAAGTTGCCGTACAGTGTCAAATGACTTTACAGCTTTATAAATCAAGTATACCATGAAATTAAGGTAATTATTAATATACATTCAAATGAACAATAACTTTTTGACGGCATTATTTTTAATAGTACTTTTGAGTGCTAGATAATGTATTGGAACCGCAGCCGTACTTTTTCAAATCACCCCCCGGACCACGGAAATAGAGGGGGTTGCAACCCTCGATTTTTTCCCCTTGTCGCATGATTTTTGTACGGCGTTGCGGAATAGTGGATTAGAAGCTGTATTGAAACAGTATGAAACTGATGCCGTACAGAATTAAATGACCAAATTTACCTTGGAATTTTCAAAAAATCAAAAAAATTTACCGACTTTGTGGCGCACCATTTTTTACAGGACTGCGCGCTTTCTTATTATTTTTCATGGATCTATCGATGGTGAAAATGCCGTACAAAATCATTTATTATGACCAAAATGTACTCCCTCTACCTGCACTTTTGAATTCTCACCAGCACTCAGTTGGACAGCTTACAAGTGACGGCATATTGCTGAATCTTATTATTCTGTGCTCTTATATCGTCCTATATACATCACCTGGGCCCCGATTCTGCTAGTTTAAAAACGCATAAATTGTGTCTCAATTGAATAGTTATGACACATTTGGTATTCTGTTAATTATTTAACACCGATCGTGGTTCATTCACTCTCACTCCGCTCTCAGTCAAATTGAAGGTCAATCGTCATGTTACTATTGGTATTCTGCTCTTCAATTGTAAAAAAATTGTCGTTCGTTCTTAAACTGATTGGTATTCTGCTAACTTTTTGACGTTTATGTCAATGGTAAATAAATTTCAATTTTGCAATCGAAGTGTACCTAATTGAACAACAATACCTCCGTAGCACTATATCTACTCGTATTACTGAGAAAAATTGTGAAGATGAGACCATCTCTCGTAAGTTTACGATGGCGTATTTTGGCCTTTGTTAATTCTAGTGATCGCCGGCGCAGAAATTGGCAGCGTCAAAAAGCCAGAGTACAAATGCGAGAGACTGCGTCCCTCCTTGGAGCGGGTGATTCGTCCTAGGGCTAATTCCGGCTGCCCCTCCAAGAAATCTAGCACACTTGCAATTTGTACAAGTCTCATTTTTTCAACGAGTTCGCCCAAAAAAACAGTAGGTACACATTATTATCACACAGTATAATCGATGTTATTAATTCGGATCAACTTTCACAAAGGTTTTTATTTATTGTAGTAATTCAAAGAATAGGTACTCACCAAAGGTGTTTTAAATATCTAGATGGAACATCGAATCCACGTAAACGTGTCAAAAAATTGTGGCTAACTATTAGCCACAATTTTTATCATTACGCACACATAGACAATAGACGAACGGGTAAAACATCGGCTGCACGCACACATGCTTGATATTGTTGCCTTGTTTTTTTTTTGTTTTCATTGTAGGGCGACGCTCAATCTATATATTTAAAACATCAAAGGTACTCACGTACAAAACCGAATTCAAATTTAATATTCGTCTTTGTTATTTATCAAATTGACATTTGTCATTCCACTATTTTTGACAGGACAGCATATTTTACTTTTTCAAGTTTGTTCTGTCATAGATAATTGTCATATACAGCCGTCGTTTTGTAAATTAACTGATGTTATATTCAAGAATCATTATATTATTAATGATTACCGTACGAATACTCGAAATTTAATGTCAGGGACATACAAAATATTAATTTAAAATGTAACAATTATCAATTTAGTCCTATGACGTCATGGTAAATTTATATAGGCAACATTGAAGATTTATATCATTGACATCCAACTGAGATACAATAGAAACTATGATAAATTTTTAGCAGAATACCAAATTTGTTACAATGATTATTGTATTAAAATTCAATAGTAATTTTAATTGTAATTTCGACATCGGCCTGTAGTCTATAAGTTTCTGGCGGCATTTCCTGCCAGAAACTTTAATATTTTATTTTATTTTATCTAAACTTAAATGTTTACGACACAGGGGATTAAAAAACCGCATGCCATAAGCGTTATCTTTTGGTATGATTATCTATAGATACTTATTGTTAAACACATTAACATACCTACTTAACACAAAATTCTTGGCATACATACTTTAACAGTAAAAAATAATATTTGCTTTAGAACAAAGGGGCGTCCTGGTTTGCAGTCAATAAATCAGTGCAACTATTTATAGACTATTCATTAAGCTAATTAGATACGCTGTATAACAACAAGTGTTCCTTACATTATTGTTATGTGCGTAAAGTAGAAACGGGATGATAAAGGCAATAACCAGTTGCAACATTGTGTTTGTTATATTTATTTCTCATAAATTTATCTTAGTTACAATAATTATGATTAATATACCTAGTACCTTGTAGGTATAGCGCGCGGAACAAAGCAAAACGTAGCAATAAATAATAATGTAGGTACCTACTAAATAAATTATAGAAGGCTTTATTAATATTATTCTTGATTTAAATCGGCGCGAAAAATTATTTACCGTTATATTCGTCCTCGTTCAATTCAGAAGATTTTTAATAGTAATTTAATGATTTGGAGAATGGGCGGTTTCGTCCCAAGTATTGTAACACTTCATGATGTACGAGTATGTCATTAAAAAGGGCTTAAAATACTAAAACTTTTTGTATGGCAGGAAGTCAGGATCTTGTGCAGGAAAAAAGATATAGCCTATTCTGTGATGAACAAAAATGCACGTTTTTAGTTATTTTTTAAATGTAATTAAGTATGTTAGCGCGCTTCGTAAGATGTTTTTGTAAAAATCTCACGTTTTATTTACCCTTTGTAGGGTTACAGATAAAAAATACTTATGTAATCATACTAAATAATGAATCAATGATCGACAGTATGGTTTCCGTCACGGTCGTTCAGCTGGCGATCTTTTAGTTTATCTCACGCACCGGTGGGTTCAAGCCCTAGACAGCAACGGGGAAGCACTGGCAGTCAGCCTAGATATCGCTAAGGCCTTCGACCGGGTCTGGCACAGGGCTCTTCTCGCGAAGTTACCATCTTACGGTCTCCCTGAGAGGTTATACAGTTGGGTAGCCAGCTTTCTGTCTGAGCGACATATTATAAAGGTCGTTGTCAACGGTTGTTGCTCAGATTTGATACCCATAAACGCTGGTGTTCCCCAAGGGTCTGTGCTGTCTCCTACCCTGTTTATTCTGCATATCAATGACATGCTTGAGCGTGCACACGGCATTCATTGCTATGCAAATGACAGCACGGAAGATGCCTATTATACATGCCCTGCAAATGCCTCTCGGTCACAAGTGGAAGATAGCAGAATCAAACTTGTGTCTGTTGTGAGCGTGTCATCAACACACAGCTCCTTAGATATCTGGAGGATCGCCAACTGATCAGCGATCGACAATATGGTTTTCGCCATGGTCGCTCAGCTGGCGATCTTCTCGTTTACCTATCGCACCGGTGGGTTCAAGCCCTAGACAGCAACGGGGAAGCACTGGTAGTTAGCCTAGATATCGCTAAGGCCTTTGACCGGGTCTGGCACAGGGCTCTTCTCGCGAAGTTACCATCATACGGTCTCCCCGAGAGATTGTGCAGTTGGGTAGCCAGCTTTCTATCTGAGCGAAATATTAAGGTCGTCGTCGACGGTTGTTGCTCAGATTTGAAACTTATAAATGCTGGTGTTCCCCAAGGGTCTGTGCTGTCTCCTACCCTGTTCATTCTGCATATCAATGACATGCTGGAGCGTGCAATCGGCATTAATTGCTATGCAGATGACAGCATGGGAGATGCCTATTATGCAGGCCCTGCAAATGCCTCTCGGTCACATGTGGTGGATAGCAGAATCAAACCTGTGTCTGAAGTCGAGAACTCTCTGGAGCAAGTCTCGGAATGGGGTCGACTTAATTTAGCCGAGTTCAACCCCACGAAGACACAAGTTTGCGCATTTTCCGCTAAGAAAACCCCATTTGTCAAGGCGCCTCAATTCCAGGGTACCGCGCTCACCGTTAGTAAAAGTGTGGGGATTCTGGGTGTTGACATTTCGAGCGACGTGCAGTATCGGTGTCACTTGGAAACTAAGGCCAAGTTGGCCTCCAAAAAGCTTGGCGTCCTGAACCGGGCGAAGCAGTACTTCACTGCGGGGCACTTGTTGATGCTTTATAAAGCTCAAGTCAGGCCTCACATGGAGTACTGTTCTCACCTGTGGGCAGGGCGCCACAATATCAGCTTAGCCCATTTGACGCCATACAAAAGTGCGCAGTCCGAGTTGTCAACAACCCACGAATCACTCACAGGTTAGAACATCTAAGTCTTAGGATTGGATGTCTCTGCGTGTTCTACCGACTTTACAATGGTGAGTGCTCCGAGGAATTGTTTGATTTGTTGCCAACTTCCCCCTTCCATCATCGCACCGCTTGCCGAAGATTGTAGCTTCATCCACATCGCCTGGATTCGTGGTGCACGATTACGGTCCGTTTTTCTCGATCGTTTTTGCTGCGAACCTGCACGCTGTGGAATGAGCTTCTTTCCGAGGTATTCCCAGAGCGCTTTGACATGGGGCTCTTAAAGAAAGGTGTAAAAAGAGTTCTCCTTCAGGGCCGGCGTTGCACTGGTGATTCCCCTGGTGTTGCTCATGTCGATGGGCGACGATGACCACTTACCATCAGGTGGCTCGTCTGCTCTTACGTCTGCCCTTCAGGCTATAAAAAAAAAAAATTGCGTGTACTTATGTACGCGCGTAAGAAGTTATACTTCTTTGGCATCATTAAATAATAAATATTCAACGTTAATAATTTCATAATATTTAGTATTAATTATACTAAAAAAATTGGTTGTCCGTAAAGTCGGTTTACTGACGATAGTTGAACGTGACAACGTCTTAAGAAAATACTGATGGAATGGTAGCATAATCACTAATAGTCATCCTAAACTATCTTTGAATACTTAGTTATAATTTATTTACTGTTATATTGCAGTTAAAAACCTTTATTAAATATTTTACCAAAAAGACTAGTCGTTGCATACCGTATAACGAAACATTAATCTTTAGCTAGTCTGTGCATATTATGTCATGTCAATGTGCCACAAACAAGTCAAAACAAACCTGGCTGGTTATAAATAATTTCGATAAAAACTAAAGAGACGTCAGAGTTACATTGACAAAGGCCGATTGTGCTTCTTTGTCGCTCGTTCCGCGCTCTCGCTTCATGGGACGCCTCATCACGCCTCATGACGTCAGATAACGACGCATAGACGTCATGTTTTTCGTGCGTGCAGCCGGGTATATCGATTAATAAAACGTAACGTTGTCACGTCAAAAACAATACGCAACATTCATTGTAAACTAACTTTTGAATGAACATGTCATGTATGTTTGAATGTATGTATGAAAGTATGTTTGAATGAATCATGTAACTACAATCATGTATTGTATTAGAAACGAGAAAATAATAAAACATGTGTGTTTCTTACCACGTATTTTGTAAAATAGGGCTTCATCATTACAAAACTTATAAAACATTGGAATGCAAATAACTCTTTACCTGCATTCAGTAAATAAATTATTTTGTATACATATCATATAATAGTCTCAAGACAACATGTTTATACAAGTCGTAACTTGTTACAAGGGTTGGGACGCACCCCATACAAAAGTGCCCATTCTCCTTTGAACACAATTTAACGTAGGGTGGTGGCACCAATTATCGGCCATGTCAACTTTTTTTTGAACTTTGACTGGATGTAATTTTTACATTAATATCTTTTTCTTTCTTACAGTGCCTTTTTTGGGTAGAGAGGTATTGAAGCTCCATTACTACATTTGCAAAATTACGAATCCATGGTTACTTTATAAAATATAGAATTTTTATTTCGAATATGCCGATTTCCCTCAATATCGGCCACTAACACCCTAATATCGGCATACCTTTTCTAAGGTGAAATTAGATCAATAAAACTAGGTAAAACTGGTAACATTTTTATTATCAATTGAGACTTATTAGTTCTTCTTCACAACCAGCACAATGAATTTTATCCTTTTCCATATCTCTTTTGTCTTGAGAATGTAAATCAGTCGGTTCAGTTTTGCGATTGCTGTCCTTTAATAGTCTCTTCTTTACTACTTTTGTTTTCTTTGGCTGTCCCCTTTTTTATACTCTTTTCCAGTTTCTTTCTTTCTCTCCACTTTTTTTTCTTTCCTCTCGTTCTTTGACAATATTTTCCTTTTTATCGTCTTTCTCCTTAATGTACTGCCTCCAGGTTTCGGATGAAATAGCCAACGGCCTTTATTTCTCTTTTTAAGATTTGGTTTTGGTGCGAAAATCCAGGGCTTTCGGAGCATATAAATGTTTTTTTAAAGCTGGCGATACAACATACCTAGAAGTTGGCGTGAATCTTTTAGAATTCGGACGAATGCAAGCTGGGGAAGATTTTATTTCGGCTAATGGTGATGCCGGTAGAGAAACGTCAACGTCAGATGCAATATCAATATTCTTCAGGGCATTAATAGATGTCATTGATGATTCAGTATTCAGATTCAAATGATAAATCTTTGACTCACGAGTTTCACAAATTTTCATTCAGTGTATGAACATCGTCGTTCTTACCATGTACCTATTTCAGCAGTAATAGTAATATCTAGACGTGGAATATCCGGATTACTTGACCTTTCATTATTTTGGTTTGTTTCCATAGCAAACGGAATGTCATCATCATTCAGAGACATGACGATCACACTTTGTTCTTCATTCGATAAATTCGGTAGGTAGTAGAAAAGTAGGTACCCATTACTAAGGTGGCCGTTATTACGCATCGATTCGCTTTATATCGGCCGTAGCTAATAAAATTCGTTTTAGGCGGCCGACTTTAGGATCTAGTGATCAAGCGGAGCTGTTGTTTCATTTCTAACCTTATTAATGTTACTGCTAACATATAAAATAGCTAAACATATTATTTAAAGTTTTCATGCATTACCCCAATATCGACCACCCGGCCGATATTGAGATTTATCAATAAATACAGATCCCTAATCTCGGCCCCGCAATTATTTCATTAAAAAGACAAATAAATGTAAAAACACACTATCTTATCGATAATTTGACTGTTTTTCTTTAAGAACAAATAAAATAAAATACTATAGGTTTGTTTAATTCCATTTAAATACTTGCCAACGCAAAGCGTCGACTCAGGGATTTGACTCCGCAATGCCGCCAAACTACGCTACTTATGACTATTGCCGTAAGGTCGAACGAAGCGTCGTGCGCGTAGTTTCGAGACAGCCGCACTCTATTGTTCCTATTGTTTGCTCGACATGTTTATGGCCCCTATTGTTTATTGTTTAGCGAGGTGATACGCCAGGGCTGTCACAGTTATATTCCATTTTCTCGAAAAGGAAGATATTAGGAGCAGGCCGATAATAGGAGACTCCACCCTATTATGCCCCTAAATGGATTTTACATGGAGTAGGCAAATAAGTATTCCGTGGATTTTTATAATGAAATATTTAGCTATAATCTGGGTTACCTTCAGTAGATTAAAATTATAAGGGTGTATTTAAATTGGGACAAATGCTCTAGTTTTAACGTCAACTCAGCACAAACACTCAAGAAGACGAACAGAGAATTCCACAAAATTATCGCCAATCGTCGCTTAGTCACAACTCACAACTGTTGGTGTTATTTCACACAATTTAGGAATAGTGAAGTTGTTAGAATTTAAAAATTCTTGTTCTGATGTTTTTTTCACAATGGTTACTTCGTAAACATTTGGTACCTCAGTATATAACAAAGCGTGAAAAATATCATTAAAATTGAAAGAAAGAGAAGAGTTTCGATTGACACGAAACAACAACTGAATAAAAAAATAATATCTACCTGACACAAATTCTGCGAATATTTGCTACGTTGTTTATCTACGTAAAATGTAATCACGTTAACGCGATATTGACAAGCATGCCGGTAATATGACTCAATTTTTAAGTGTTTCCGCATTATTCCGGATTAAAAAGAAATTACTTTATTATCCGATTTTTAACACGAAAATAATTTTTAACCAAATACCGAGTAGGTACCTATTATCATAATCTATTCAATAGTTTCCGCGTAACACCCGCACAGCCAGACAATTAATGATTCCGAAAAATATGCTTTCATTTCTATCTAGGTCTAATGGACAACAAACAACAACCTAGCTGCGTAGTGTTGAATTAGTAAGTATTGAACGTATTGCATCATCGTAAAATTTGTCATATCCTTGAGCGTATGCAGGTAGGGCCCCTGGACCTCGAATTAGGTGCATAATATTAGGCTTTTATACCCTTTCGAAAATCTGTCTACAAAATTCAATTTGTCTTCCCCTCTGGGTCTCTGGATCAGGGGCTTTACATAGCTTGGATTAGGACCTGGCCCAGGAACTGTGCATGATGCATCGTACCGGTAAGTTTTAAAGTTTATTATAATACCTATGCGCGTTAGTATCTACATGCCACATTTTTTGTTTATGTATTGTACTAGATTCTAGACCCAACCCAGGCGAACAGATTCGGACAGATCAACAGATCCCTATGGCCAAATGGATCTGCTCCTAGTCCTCTGTGCTGTTCCTATGATATTTTAGTGTATTTCCCTGCACCGCCTAGACTAATTAATTGATTAATTAATAATTGATAATTGTTGTTAATTAATATAATAATTGTTACATTATCATTATTTCTATTTCAAAGATCTGGAATTCTTACAGCGCCAAAGTTCTCTGACACGCTTTGAAGATAACGGTAAAAATCGGAACAAGTAGCTCATGGTGCCCTCCAAAGCACGGAAGCGCTAAAGCAATATTAGCGACTGCGCCCGATGTAACCACAATATAATAAACGTACCATTGTTACTATGTCTATTGTATCAAAACAATGAAAGATTTATTACATAGATAAACAACTACCTACTTACCGGCTCTGCTATCCGGATTGGGGACATTCATAATCTTCAATTGATTTAGAAGCACGTCGTACACAACACTGTAGGAATTAATGACCCCAAACAAAAGCCCATTTGTCAAGAAAGATCCCACCATCACGCTATAAGCTCTGAAGCCACCATCAGCGGGATCCGTGTCGGTAGATTCATGACCATTTCTTGATTTTAAAATATTCGTTTTATTTGCTCTCAATAAATCACTGTCTTCTTTTGGCTCCATATTGTCCATTTTATTACAATCTGTATACCTATAAAGTTTTAGTAAATACTTTTTATTTTTTATATTGTTGTATTTTTTATGCTTCTCTACTTTTGATTACACGTAACTATCATGCCATGTAGGTACTTACTTTGACTATTCACATTAATAAATGATCAAAAATATTATTTTGGTCGAATAATTTTGAAATCAACACCAATAGTTAAACTTTTTATTTCATCAATGAACGAAAACTGTAAGAGCGTATGTACAATAGACTTCGTCGGTCTATCTATAGGTACTAAGGCACGAGTTGACATTACGACATCACCTACACTACAGTCTTCACTGTGTATGAAATTAAACTCAATCCAACCTAGCGCAACGCCGAGCCGCGTTTCTACAGTGGCCATGTGATTGGTTTGATTCTGTACGTGTTGTGTTTGTAATTTGATGACTGATAAAAGATTCACAGTGCATGCAACTCTACGTTATGGCGCATATATGATTGAATGAATGAAAGAAACAACGAGAAACATCCCTAGGAACAACAAAATAAACAACTGAACGACACAATACATAACCTACCATCACAAATTTTTTAGGTTAAATCAGATGATATTGATAAGAAGAATACAATAGGTAGGTAATTAGAGATGTCCAACTCGGTTGATTCGAAACATTAATATTGATAAATCGAATGAATTGAAGACGTACAACGTCGATACACAGCAGCAAAATGTGGAGAGCTAAGCTATTTAATAACAATTATTAATTGAATTTAGTTTATTAATTTCGAATATGAAGCCAGAACATGAACTATGTGACAGACGCTAAGCATTTTGAATTTTGAATAAATTACTTGTTAAATTTACAACAATGGAATTGCTTGTTATGGGATTTAACATAAAATAATGAATGAATAGGTATTGAATACTGACAGACTGAAAACTGAAAGAAGAGAACAAAAAAGTCAACATGTGTTGCCAGTTTCACGCTAGCTTAAATATTATGTGGGCCTAAAAGCCCTAAAATAATGTAGTTCACTATTTCATACTGAATAAGTCCTAATACTCATTATTTTTAAGGTAGTAATACTTTTAAGGAGTTTTACATAATATAGGAACTTACAACTTTTGTATTGCAAATTAACCATATTCAGGAGTGGAACCTATGAAAAAGGTTTGGTGGTAATAAAACATTTAGCTCCAAGCCAGGTTTAAATACTAAAATATTAATTAAAGTAAAAATTATAAACAGTCAATTTTTTGCTATTTTTCCTAAATCGATATTTAAGAATGTTGTACATCCCTAACCCGATCATAATTTCGTGCATTGAAATTGAACAAAGTAGGTAGGTATTGAAATGAAAGGATAGGGAAACTCTTCCTATCTCTATGGGAAACTCACACCACAAACACCATAGAGATAGGAACATTGATCTATAAGGACTATGGATTAGACACTAAAGCAAAAATAGCGAGCCTGACAATGCCTGTCAAAATTTTAGTGAAAGAAAACATGGCTGCTTCTACTAGTGTTGTGCGCACTACGTGTACGGAAACAGTATCGATATTTAGTTTAATGACTTACGTTACAACAGCAAAAATACATGTCGTTCGTCTTTTTTTTAATTTCTTTAAAAACTGACTCTGAATTTTGGATGTAACAATTTGGGTTTTGTAGGAATGTCTTTAGGAAGAATTAAAAATTAAATTGTTACATACACAATAACTTCTGCTGTGTAATAATCTCTCTAAACAAAATGGCTGCCATTTTATCATGGAGGGGATAAGAGAAAATTTGGATAGTGATTTGTCGATAAAAAATACCATATTTTATCACCCTTAAGTCTCCGACACCGGTGACCAGACACGTTGTATATTAATGATATACAAACTTTTAATTCGTTCTTACTTATCATGACTACAAAAAGGTATTCATGCGATTCGCACTTGACCATATTTTTATCGATACTAAATAAACATATTTCACGTCACTACTGTAATGTTTGACATGAGATGACATGTATTTGAGCGGTAGAGAAAATGGCCGGCCTGCCACACTTTTGCCAGCTAATTTTATATGACGTTTAGGATTAGGGCGTCTCTATCTAAGTATATTCCTATCTCTATGGGTATATTCCTATCTCTATGATTATTTGTATCTGTAAGTATTGCCATAATGGTTAAACCATTTATTTTAATAACATAAATATTATAAGTAATTAGCACACTAACGCAATAGGCTAGACCTGTAATGTCAGTGTTTTTTATGATTATAAATAAATAAATAAAAAAAAACTAGGTATATACAGGCTTGAAGTTATGTTAAGTTTTATATCCAATATTAAAAATCAATCCTTCCATTAACCAGTCCACCTACTCCTAAACAATGCCACTTTTGCTGATTCTGAATGTACCCGCTGAATCCAGAAAAATCGCGATAGATACTTACATAAATAAATAAGTCATATGTACGATGTACGTATGTATGTACGATGAATTTAATTTTAGAGTTTATTCAATAAAAGCTAAGGGTGAAGATAGTAATGCTGTGTGATATGACTGACAATTTTCTTCTGATCACCCATGATTGTGTAATAACCCTTAGTGCAATAATATTGTGGAAATGGGACCGAAATGTAAATAAAAAACATGTGTCTATGTACACAAATTTTAATTTATTTGTTTATGGCTATATCTGCCGTCATAACGAAGAGTGCAATAACTAGGTTTTGATTACTTTCGAGATAATCGCGGTTAAAAGTTTAATTTTTGTTTTGTGTGTCTCTTCGTTACTATAAAAGCTGTTGGTTTGAAACTTTTACTATACGACAGATAAAATAATTCTTAATTTTATGTACTATATAATATTTGTATATAACTTTATATATATACTTTAAACGCAATTTTATATATGTCATTGGGACATATGAATTGTTTTGATATAGCATTCCTAATCATAACTGCAATAACTACACTACTTATTGCAGTTTTTGTTAGTAAACTGACGTATTATTGACATATTGTTCTTTTGTGTAGCACAAAATACAGTTTCTTCCAACCATAAGTGCAATAACTGTCCTAGTTATTGAGATTTTCCATAGTAAAATATTTTAATTAGATATAAGGCAGAGATGGTTAATTGTAAGAACATAATAATTTATACCAAAATATATTAAAACAATATATTTGGTATGAAAATATTTATTTATAAAGTACAATTATATGAAATTGTAAAAATCTAAATAAATTTTATCAATGAAATCACTACATAGCGTTTTCTTACTTACATTCAACAATTAATAAAATCACAACTTAGGGCACATTCAAGTAGAACGCTGGTTACCGGCGTCGATCTGCCAGCGCTTATCGGCGCTTATCCGCGCAGGTAGTCGGCGCAGGTAGTCTCTATACTTTGTGCCGAACCAACGCCGATAAGCGCCGATAATCGCCGACAAGTTCCGACCTGTCACACGACCGAGGTTATGTCAACGGACCAGTACCGATAAGCGCTGGCAGATCGGCGCCGGTAACCAGCGTTCTATTTGAATGCGCCCTTAGAAACTGTAGTTGGTAATTCGCATGTCATATCAATAGAAAAAACGCTTTTAACAATCAACAAACTTTTCTTCTTTTTTATCTCTTTTCTTATATAAAAACAGTAAAATCATGTATCCCTAAAAAATCGAGATAATTAGATATAATCCACGTTACGTTTGTATTGGGACATTGTTTGCGAAGATCAATGTGGTGTCAATTCACCACAAATTCAATAAGTTTTTCGGAGAAATGCCAGGATTCTGCTGCCTTAGTGGGAAAACGAAATTATCAGTATTGACACCGCCATCTTAACCATTGCATTTCTGTTTCGTGGCAAACCAAAAGAATCGCGACATTTTCTAGCCAACAACCAAACCTACAATAGTTATTTCCAAGTGATTTCATTTGGGACAGAAATTATTGAAGAACCAGGATTTAATCCAATTTTGAAGGTATTTACATATTTTTGTTTTTACGCACAATTCAGAAGTAACTTTTATAATTATTTCTGAAGGAAAATAAGATAAAACATTATATATTGGTAGAGAATAACACCAGGCAAAGTAGCAAAATAGCATAAATACATATTTAAATAAATAAATTTCCTGACATGTTGTTTCACAGGTAAATGGGATTAAAATGATTGGATAATGACTTTGCGTTTTATTCTGTAGATGCACGGAAAATTCACCATCGAATTGGATCATTGCCGTCTCTCGGAGATCCACAACATATTTTTTACAAATACACCTCATGGACAACATGGCGAAACAACTTAATTGACGTCTAGAGATTAATACAACTATGAAAAAAGCGATTCTTCCAGACATGCAATAACGACTTCATGAACATCATGCATTGGTTAGGATATTCAAGACTGCTTTGGAGCGCATGTCAAATGATGACTACAAAGTCTTTTTCAGAGTGGAAAAACGATCAGTTGGAAACGAACACACATTTTATCTCTCCTACTTAAAATTTTCCACATTAAAATAAAAGGGTTTGATGTTGTCAATTTCATTATTTCATAATGAAGGATTTCATTATCAATTTGTATTAAATTTTTCAAATAGTATAATCTGGTCTATCATTGACTTTTGGCGGAACGAAGTTCGCCAGGCCCGTTAGTAAGTAGTATGACTAGTAGTACATTTAGTAAGCTAGACATTTTACGTAACAAATTTCCTTATGATAAATGCAATAACTCTTTAAATGTTGCGCTTATAACTAGTAAATGTACCTATTAAAAATTTATAAAACGTACTAGTCATAAGTGCAGTAACTGAGACTTATTGCTGTTATTTTAAGTAATAAGACAAAATATCAAAACTATCCAAGTCATAACTCAAGATATTTCGGTTATGATTTGCTGCTTAAAAACCTTAATATTAGATATTGCATTTATGATAACCAACAAAACCAAAACTAATGAAGATACAAAAAAGACGTCTAAGAAGAAAATATAGAGCTCATTTTCCTGATTATGGATATGTTATTAACTCAATTTGCTCAAAAACACGAGTTATTGCACTCTTCGTTAGGACGGCAGATATAATGTACAGCATAATTACAAAAATACAAATAAAAGTATTATAGCATATTTATTAATTGGGCACAAAAAGCGATCGTATCGCTAACTAGCGAATTCTTCAAGATAAGCTTTGGGCAGATAAGATAACAGAGGAATAATTATAATTGCTTTTTACAAAAAAATACTTCAACAAGACGAGGGTTTATGTTTTCTGGAACAATTATTTCTAGCCACTTCTTTTTTAACGATTTATTTGAAGGTAATCTATTGAATAAAAACAATTATTTCAACTTTCTTCAGCGTCATTTTAAATTATCGATATATCGAATATCGATATTTTAACACTTTCTACCCTAAGTGTCATTGAAATCATTTCAATGAAATGTAAACAAACCGGCTACTCAAATATATAAAATAATGATGTAAAACCCAACAAAACATTAACAGGCCTACGTAATCCTCGCACAGATCTTCATGCAGCAAAAACATAATATATCAATATCATTCAGATATTCAACAAACAACGAAAACTGATACCTACTATAACCATTGAGTTATTATGTACTACTATAACTTGTTAATTTTGGGTGTAATTTATTTTTCCTGGCTCCGCATTGTAGTATACCACACCTCATTGTGTTTTAATGTTTTTGTTTTGCTTAAAAGACACCACAACAGCTCCTATCAATGCCTATTTTAATATATTTTATAGTTTTGGGTTTATTAACCATTTTGTTTGACATAAGATGTCATTTGTAAGGGTGAATAAAAAATGGCCGGCCTGCTACACACCAACCAGCTAATTTCATATGAGGTTAAGGATTAGGGCGTCTCTATCTAAGTATATTCCTATCTCTATGGATAGGAATATAGATCAATGACAAACACTGTCACTGTCACTGTGCACTGTGCACTGACATGACACCATAGAGATATTATTACACTAGAGTGGGTGAGCCTCAGAGTACCTACCTGATAAACACATTACTCTGAGGGGTGAGCCATACGGCTACCCATACATTGCAATCGCCCCCGGTTAGAAAGAGAAACAACGATAACGGTAATTACCTATCTCTCTCCGATCCCGACGAGCCAGAAAGAGAAAGGTGATTACTAAAGATTTCGTCTCTTTTTATCCTAGGGACGCTCTGAAGCCTCGCCAGAAAGAGAAAGGTGATTACTAAAGATTTCGTCTCTCAGAGTAATGATAAAACATTACTCTGAGTTTCGTCTCCTTTTATCCGAGGTACGCTCTGAACTCTTTAGCCTGGCTTCTGCCCTCTAGATAATATCTCTATCTCTATGCATGACACTGTCAGACGTGAGTGTGACGTTGACGTAGGTACAGTGCCACAATAGGGTATAGTAAACCCAACTTAAGACTGAAACGAAAGAGGCGCTGTCGGACGCATTTGACATTCATTTGACCAATCATTGCACACTAGTAACTGACAGATGAATGACCACAACGTACTTATGAATGACTTTTCGTTAGTTCCAATTTTTGCCATTTCAGAGATAAGTTGGGCGCACTGTAAAGTAAACCCAACTGACTGAAACGAAAGAGGCGCTGTCGGACGCATTTGACATTCATTTGACCAATCATTGCACACTAGTAACTGACAGATGAATGAACAACGTACTTATGAATGACTTTTCGTTAGTTCCAATTTTTGCCATTTCAGAGATAAGTTGGGCGGAGATTACTTTGGTACTTTCGGTAGTGAAAAATAAACTTGATTTTCCTAAAAAGCAACAAAAAATATATTTCGACAAAATAAACACGCTTTCTTGCCTTAAAATAAAAGAAAATATTAATTCTTTTTTATTTCCGGAAAAACGCTGTCAGAATCACAACTTGTCAGCCATTTTGATGACGTAATATTGGTAAATTGTACAGTGCTACAAACTTATCTGACCCGGTGGCCAAAATTGGAACTAATGCAAATGTTATACTGTTGTCAGAAAAATACCAAGACAGTAGCGTCACCCTTACCGGGTCAAATAAGTTTGTGGCACTGTATGTATGACGGGTATGACCGGCATTCATTCAAGTTGTTAGGCACGAAACTGAACTGACAGTTTGGTTTGGTTCTTGGAGGAATAGGTTTGCCTTTATGACGTCACACCAAATGGCTCTCGTGTTTTAGGAAACATGATATGTTTAATTTCGAATTTTAATATTGTTTATTAAAATAATTATGTGCTTTTATGACTCAAAATCAGAATATTAAAGTATATTTTTACATAAATTTTAATTTTTACCAAATTTCATAGTTTATTACCCGACTGCGTCAGAAGAAGGGTTACGTTTTTCGAGTGTATGTATGTATGTATGTTTGTATGTATGTCCATTTCTTTGTCGGGTCCCACAGCCCAATCGGTTGAACGGATTTCGACATAATATGAGGTACTTATCGTTGAATTCGTCAGAACTGTGTTAGTGTCATAGGCTATATGAATTTTCAAAATGGCGCCCGAAAGTGGAAGAAAAAGAGGGGATAATCTTGAGTTTTTTCTTATCTTAGCAATATGGGTATCAAAAATGAAAGATTGTGAATAGATCTTTTCAAAAATATATATACCATATAACGTTCAGAAACACTAAAGTTTGAAATAAAAATATCATTATTATAAAAACAAAAACCCGACTGCTCAAAAAAAGAACTGAAAAGAAAAAAACACGTTTCACAATATCCACATAAAAATCTTCATGGTGCTGCAGGCTGGGACAAACAATACTGCGACGGGCAAAAAAATATATATCACAAGTACGTTTGTCACTGCATGCGGCACCATGAAGATTTTTATGTGGATATTGTGAAACGTGTTCTTTGTTTTTATAATAATAATTTTTTTTTTCATTACGTAAAGTACCCTATTGTATCTGGCTAGGGGGCTTAGTACAGTGCCACAAACTTATCTGATCCGGTGGCCAAAATTGGAACTAATGCAAATGTTATACTGTTGTCAGACAAAGACGAAGACAGTAACGCCCCCCTTACCGGGTCAGATTTATACTTTGCTTAGTACTGGGTGTGAGTCTAAGTTAAGGAGGGTTAGTAGAATTTGGGAATATCTTATTAATACAAAAATATTTAATAGTGAGTTATACATTTATTTGTATTTATAAAGATTTGTTAAAAACAATCATCAATATTGAAAAAATATGAATTTCACGTTTTCTGGTTTAAAGGTGAACTTTAAAATAATATGTCACATTTATATTAGGAAGGATAAACAGAAATATTTGCAATTTTGATTTTACTTATATTTCTTAATTTCTTGTACCATATTTTTTGTTTTAGGCATTTCTTCCTTGAGCTTAATTTCGAGCTCTGGCTTTTCTTCCTCTGTAGCTGTCAAGTACTTTGCAACCAACTCTGAAAGTGTACAACATGACCATTATAATTTTTATACGGAATAAACATTAATGAATATACCTCGTATATGGGTCCTTTGGACTTTTATTACATCGACTGATTCCATTCTAGGTTCTCATATGTAGTAAATAATTGATGCCCGCTGCTTTGCCCTTGTGGAATTATTTTTAACTTAGGTACTTTCAAACAAACTGTCAACCTCTATTTTACCTCGTTAGGTATAAAATATATCAAAATCCATTCTTAACGTGCACAAGTGCCTGCCAATTTTAATCTGTATACAACAAATGGTTTTGGATATTACGTGATGAGTGATCTTTCACTTTCTTCAATTTTAAAGAGAAAGAATAGCTTCACCAAGATCCCAGAAGACGAATTTCGTGATGGTGTGTGGTCATCGTCATTCATGAACATTAATATTGAATGCTTTACCGACGCATTGTCGGCCCAGGAAAAAGTTGCTAGCTAACAACCTCCAAGAGGGACAAGGCACTCATGCCTTATCAATGTATCAGTCAGTTGATGCAAGCCATTTACTCTCCACTTACCCCTATACAGTATGCAGCTGTTGCCATAGATATAGTAAAAAAAAACGTAAGTAATCGTGATATTTGATTAAATTGGTACTTATATAACCCTTACCATGGTAATGTTGAAGACTGTTAAAATCTTCCCCTTTTAGCTGAGTTTTTAAATAGCTAATAATAGTAGGCACTAGTCTCCCTGATGCATGTAGCATGCTTTGATTGAGAATAGTGAATATTGCCAACACTGTCAAATGCAGCACAAGAGCTGGATCATCACAACTCTCCAATTCACTTATCAACTTTTCTCTATGATTTTGGATAAGAAGCCTGAAAAATTTATTGCTATTAATAATTCTTTTCATTCTTACACAATAATATCTAATTTGAAACTTAACACAAGTGTAGAGTATTGCGCAGTGACAATCAGGGGCCCAAATCTGCTAGTGGTAGAGTATAGGAGAATAGCCACCATTGATTGGTGCATCATAAATTCTCCTGACAAGCCATATTGATGATCAAGCAAAAAACTCATACATCATTCATTAGAACACTTACTTATCCTTCTTCTTGTCAATTTTCTTCAATATCATACCACATTCCGCTAGGGATACATCAACAGCTTGATAAAACAAGTCCAGGTTTGTTTCAGACAATGTTGCATTCAAGGCTCGCAGAGGTTTCATGTATTCCTCTGTCAAGTCATTTATAATTTTGTTTCTTTGTTCAACAGTAAGAACATCTGCTTGCACAGATACATTACATTGGCTAGCAGCATATTTACAAAATTCAGCTAGTATGTCACCACCAATAGTCTTCAAAAGGTATTTTATAAAATTGGGTTGCACTTCATTAGGAAACAATTTTAACCCCTTCTCATATAACTTTATATCATTCATCAACACATTTATGTGATCTTGAGCTGACGAATGAGTCTGCTTTCGATTCTGACTAGCGTCCTGCAATAGTTTGTCTGAAATTTCCTTTGCTTTATTCAGAGCAATCTGATTGAGTGATCTGTAAAATATAAAGGATGTTAAAACAAAATTTTATTTTATAAAATATATAAATGTCAAGGTATCAATATAATAAAATCCAGACATTACCCTTGCAGGTACTCTGCAATTTGAGTTAATAAATCTTCAAGTCCCTCATTTTCTAGGTTATCTTTAATAATGCCCTCAATATCTTCAACAGTAATAATTTCCAACTGCGACTCTTGCTTTTTGGGCCCACTGTTTGCATCATCTGAATCAGAGTCATTGGCAACTTGCTTTCCTCTGTGATGTTTCTTGACAGCTTTTGTTTTAGTTTCTCGACCTTGCGTGCCACCACCTCCTTTGCCAGAAGCAGCCTTTCTTCTACGCTCTTCTCGTCTCTCTGCTTTGTGGTCCACATGAGACGTCGTCCCTTCCAACTTCACAAGTTGCTTTTCAGCACAGAATTGTTGATATTTACCAGATTTTACTATTTCTTCTGCTTTCTTATCTATCAGTGGCATACAGGACTGTTTTAAGTCTTCAATATAGTGATTGCTGAAAACTATTATCAAAAAATTTATATGCTAACTGCATTTTAATCAAATTATACAATTTCATACAAATACTGGTCACTTTACCTGTATTTTCAAATAGAGTTATAGAATTGGAATTACTCTTTAAAAGTGCATCAAGGATGTTTCGGATATCTAGATCTGAAAGAACTGAAGGCAATGAATTAACAACATCCAAGTAACTTTTAGATGCTATACACTCTTCTAGAGCTGTCTCCAATTGCTGTTTTATTTGAGACCCAATAACACAACTACTGAGGAATGTTAAGTCCTCATTTGGCAAAACTCTTTTAACATAACCTTTTGGATCAGATAATCCTAACCGTGACAAGGCATCATATTCAAGATAGTTGTTTTGTTTGTAAAAGCTCATTACCCAATCATTTTGTGATTTTAAGTAACAAGATGGGACATAGAGAGCCCCAGATTGCCGTCCTGTTAAGACTCCAGGGGCATCCAATTGATCAAATAGAGACAGAAACAGTCTTTCAGCAAAATTACAATGGCTTATTATGGTAGCAATGGGTGTGGGTTTGAGTAATCCCATTAGAGCTCCTCGAATTTTAGCTTTTGTTCTCATAATATACTCCTCTGTATAGAATGTCCTAGGCTCAGACTGGTCTTGCTTTCCAAATATAATTTTGCCCAAATATTTTTCCAATACATTGTGCTGTAAAAGTTCTGCAGGCAAATCATACTGCAATGTTAGTTCACCAACTGAAAGCTGCCCTTGAAGTTGTAATTTCTCATTTATTTCTCCAGCAATTTTTTCTAAATAATAGTTGGCTATCAAATAACCTGAAACTAATTGAACATCTCTTGCTTTTGTTATTTCAGGAATATTTATATTGATTTGATTCAAATCAACATTAAGCTCTTTTGCAAGATCAACAGTATTGACACGGCCTCCTCTAACATACAATTCATCCTTAATTTCCTTTACAAGCTGCTGAGGAGTTAAGTATTCTTTGCCATCAGTTGTAAAAATTACATCAATTAATTTTAGTTCAAGAAGCTTAGTTACTATTTCAACACAATTTCTCTCCGATAACCTGGAATAGCAAATTTTTAAAATTACATAATATAAAACTTTTATTTGTCTGAGATACTTATGCGCATAAAAATATTATATTGGATACCTTTGGGCGGTGGAACTAAGTTGAGCTTTCTGAAAATCGGCGGCCAAGCGTTTAATTTCGTCCCAGTCTGTTGAAGCAGTCATGATTACTGTACGTGTAACTATCTTCGTAACAAATTATTTTTATAGGATTCCAATAGTGGAATGGCCACTTGAAGATTAGTTGGGAACTAGAGAGCTTTCACTGCAATCATTAAAACAAGAAATACTTTATACAAAATATACAATTACTTTAAAAAACTTCCCATGAATATATTAATATGCTTCTATCACCTTATATATTTGATAAATTTTTATGTTATTTCGATGCCTCAAATATCATAAACGTATGGAATTAATGATATCTTTAGTGGCATTTGGTATCAACTTAAAAAACCAGAGAAACAAGAACAACTACGCTACGTTAACAATTTGCACTTTACCAATTCAATTACACTACCTATACCATAGAGACTCTATGACCTATACAGCTATACACACACTTTTCAATTTCGACTTTGGCTTGACACTCTTGACAGTTGACGTGTTGACGTGATAATGGGTGTGTTCCACAAAGCGCTCACGAAAACATCCCATAATCCGTTCCTCTTGATAATATTATGATCGTTCTATGCACAGTTATGACGTCTGGATGATATCATCGTTTTCAATCACAACGATCTATTTAAATCGGTGGGGCCAGTGTTGCCACCTTGATTTTTTAAAACGGGCTAAGCGGGCACCCAAAAAGGGCTAGATTTAATAAATTGGGTATTTCAAAATGGGGCTAGAAAGGGGCTAAAATAGTTAGACATTTTTATGAAATGCAATTTGTTTGTTACGCCTTTGTTATGTGGGTATTTTTCAATAAACTAATAAATGTCATTTTTTGAATCTACCGCCGTTTCCAACGGTGCTATTTTTCTTTATAAGAGTAGCAGAAAGGCGAAACAAACTCCTCAGCACATCTTTTAAATCAAAATCTTTCAATGATTACACAAGATAAAACTTCTAGTCGTTGTCGTAATTTATCAATCAAATCATAATAACGGTCGTTTAACAAAAAATAAAAATACTACAATTAATTACAATTTAAACTGTTAAGAACAAAAATCATGATTGCATTTTCAAATTGCGCGGTTTATACTAGCATGGCAGATTGTACAAGTTTGGGGTGTTCCCTGCTAATTAAAGTAATAGTTGGGTTACCACAAACAAAGCTAAAAATATGCTGAATTAATGTAATTGGCTAATTCTTTACCTCTTGTTGCGATTTATTTTTGAATTTCACATATCAATTCTTTGAATATAGTAGGTAAGGGAGGATTTCGGAAAACGGCTAGATTGCCCTTTTAGGGCTAAATTTAAAATTTGGAGAAATCAAACCATAGAAAGGGCTAGATCTAGCTTCAAAAGGGCTAAGGTGGCAACACTAGGTGGGGCATTGTGGGCGCTGTCAGATTTGGCACTCTTTTCCATGATTCCGAAAATTGGTCATAGATGAAGTTATTTCTAAGCACTATAATAGTGGAAAAAATAATTATGTATAATTTTCATAATACAATTTTTAACCCAATCTCTTTAAGTTTCCGCCTTATTTTTCAAGCCTGCCACCTAAAATATTTATATCAATGCTTAAATCTGTATCCCTATGGTACAAGCACAAATAAGATAATACAGATGTTAAGCGCGCTACAAAGTGCGTATAGCCAACGCACACATAGACACCGTTCACATACACCAAAAATCGGAACATATCGGACCATTCGGACCATGGTTGTTATTTTCAGCAGTATGATATTTATAACACACAAATAAGATACTTTTCCTAAAAAATGGATAAGAAATGGAGTTATTATAATTTTTATCTTAGTGGTTGTTTTTATTCGACGTTAAATTGCGCATTATAATTTTTTTGACATCCAGTTGTTACAGGAAGGTACAATAAGTCCTTATCTGCTTGTAATTCAATGATTTATTACTAAACACAAGTCAATTTGAATGTAGGACGTAAGAAGTTCTTTGTACGTTAGAGTGTATATACCTTCGATTTTCAATAAATACATTAAATGAAGGATTATATTATTGGACATGTAAAATTATTTTCTTAGTGTTAATTTATGTAATAGGATTTTTATTTTGTTTCCAGTACCTAATATAGATACAAAAATATTATATAATACAAATAATATGAAATAAACGGATCATAATATATATGAGATCCCATAAATAAATATCATTATGATATTATTACATGTTACAAGCCCCCCAGGCATGTCATCTCGCCGGGCGGGAGATCTCCCTTTGCCAAACTGGATCACGTCGGGGTCACCAGTTTGGCAAAGGGAGATCTCCCGCCCGGCGAGATGACATGCCTGGGGGGCGGCCGAGGCCCCGAGTGAATGTACTCGAGGTGTGGTATATATGCCAGCGATGTAGAAATCTTCGATAGCGCGTTTCAGGCTTCGGTGACGTCACCGTGTGACGTGTGAGCGGTGTCGCCACATCGGTAATGATAATATAAAATTAAAAGCTCAATTATATCATGATAAATTGAAGCATTTTAAAGGTAAAAATAAATATTTGTTGAAACTGACTTTCATTTCATACATACTCGAATTATATACAGTGCTCACAATGGATCTTTGTCTTTCGGAGCTTCTTGAAAGTGGGTGCTCTGCGCACCCAATCGGAATAGTGTGTATTTGTTTGTTGTAACTGTACATGTTGTATATTTAACATCAACTGCAAAGGAGCGTGATTCAAAGATTTAAATTGTTACAAAAATTGCCTTTAATCTTGTATCTTTCTGAAATTTCGTATGTAAAGGAGGATGGGCACAAATGTATGGAATCTGGTACCCGCACCAATCGGAGTAAGTGATACATCGTTGGATAGGTATTTTTGTATAAATTGTGAATAACCATAGCGCTTGTCCCGGTTCATTGTCCGATCGTAGTAATCTTACTTGAAAATATTTTTAATTATCAGTATAAATAAAGCTATTCGAAATAAGTTTTATCGTTTATTCTATACGTATATACTCGTATATGTTACTGTAAAAGCCTGAACCACGGTGACTCTTAAGATTTACCGGTCAATTTTAAGATTTACCAGTCAATCGTAAGATTCACCAACACGAGTTGATATTTTTTTTTACTACCATTTATTTGATGAATCTTAGGATTTACATTTAGGCATTGTAAATGTTATCGAATTATGTGCGTTTTAAGCATTTAAATGACACTTGCTACAAACGGTAAAGGAAAACATCGTGAGGAAACCTGCATGCCGGAGAGACCGCAAAACTCAGAAGTGTGTGAAGTCCGCCAATCCGCACTTGGCCAGCGTGGTGGCGTATGGCCTTAACCTTCTTATTCTGAGACTCCTCTCAGTAGTCATCCGTGCTCAATAGTGGGCCATGATGGATTGAGATGGTGGTGATGATGATGATTTTTATTTGTTAATTGAATAAGCTCAAAATCTGTGCAAACATCATGAAAATCAATCGAACTATGCCAAAGATATGATTTCTTAAATTCTAATTCGAACTAAATATTTCGTCTTCTAAAGGCTATATTTCAAAACGGACAATTCGTACGGGTTTGTCGTCATAGTAATTTTTTGTACTCTTGAAAAGACCTATCAAACGACAGTAAAGTCATTTTGATTGGACATGGGTACCAAAACGCCCATCCTCCTTTAGCTTTTTGTATCAAATTCCAGAAAGAAACAAAATAAAGTCAATGTAAATCTTTGAAACATTCATTTACGGTTCGTGTTTTAAAGATGCAACAACTTCAATATATCTAATTGTATTATAATACAATTAGATATGAATAACGAATATAGGTATCTATACTATATAGTATACCTATAGATGTAGGTACCTATAGGTATTGATAGATAGGTATATCTATAGGTAGGCACATATAACCTCTAAATAGTTCCAGGGCAGGCCGCAAGAGGCGCTTTGGCTATGACAAAAATTACATAGAGACGGCTCTGCTCTCTATATATATACCCTGTACATAATACTCTATGGTCTGCGGGGACACTAAACTAAATGGTTGTGGACTTGTGGACCATTTGTGGACGTATGCTATGAGTTATGACCACAGAACATACTTGTAAATACAGAGAAAATTACGACTATATTTTGCCGATAGATAGGTACTTTGCCATTCCTTCTACATAGTATTGCAATATCACAAAATAAGGATTAAGCAAAACAAACAATAATTTTCACCACTACAAAGACGTATATGTAAGCAATAGTTTCATTTTCTCTCCAATGTAAAATGTAACGTACAAAGTCTATCTCGTTTTATTTTTGCTGTGCAACACGCACACATAGACAAAATGGGGATGAAGCAAGTCCACCATTTTTATAAGCTACAAGAAACCGAAGTTACATCATCTTTTAGTCTAAGGACCGCGACGTTTGTAGACCAAAAGTGTTTTCAATGGTGATTATCAATATGTAGCTAAGTGAAGAAATCTGAGGACAAATATTAAACAAAGCAAAATACCAATTACTCCTCAGTTTCCCCTACCTATCAGAAAAATATAATAATTATAGTAGCGACCAGTGATCACACCTATCAATTAGAAAACGACTTAACATATAGTAGTAAGTAACGCTCGCGATGTCCGAGGAAGAATAACGAGGGAGGGCTACTAACGGTTCTTAATAGTAGATTGTATGACAAGGGAGCAAAGTAATATTTTTACGGCGAGGGCGCTTTTTTGAATCCAGAGCGAAGTGAGGGATTCTAGAGTAGAATCCCGAGCGTAGCGAGGGATTCTTTAGTAGAATCCTGAACGTAGCGAGGGATTCAAAGTATGTCGCCCGAGCCAAAAATATTTGCTCCCGAGTGATACACTACTTTTCATCCCCCCCTATGAGAAAATATAAGGCGCCTCAAATTCAGGAATAATACTGTCACAGTCACTAAACTAACCCGACTAACCCGACCAACCCAACTAAACCAATTAAACTAACTAAAGAACTCATTTTTCAAAACAAAACCATAAATTTCTAACAATCCGAACTGAATTTACTTTTCCTCCCCGTCTTCCTTCCCCCGGGGAGGGAAAGTAATATGAAAAATTCATTCCCGCCCGCTAAATAGAAAACACCAACTTTGGGCCCCCTTAAGTCCGAACCAAGTCGTCTTTTTCGAATAGGTGGGATGAAAACTATATTTTTATGCACTTGCTTCCAAGGCGAGGTGATACTTATCTATAATTGCAAGAAACAATAGTTATAGAAACTTGCATAAAGTTTACATTGGATGGTCATCCAATACAAGTTGCAACAAAGAAATTGGATGAGTGGAATACCATCTAACATACATAATATGTATTATTAAAAAATTATGATGTGGGAGTTCCATGGCACTTTCTCCATGTAGTGGAAAGTTGATATAGAATGAAAGAAAAATAGCCATGTAGGTTTCTTAAATATATTTTTTTAATTTTAAGAGCCAAGCAATTAAAATATTTTAGTGATAAGCAAAATAATTTAGAACATGTTACAAAAATGACTTGAGTATAATATTGTGTGTGGTTTTTGAAATTAATTGTATAACAGAATATTAGTCTGTATACATCGAAAACTAAAACTAAGCATGTGTAAATAAAAGATGTACTGTAAACTGTAATGTAAATAATGCTTATGCATTAAAAAGGCTTTTCTGAAAAAATCTTGAATAGCATAATCAACTAGAAAATATTGTTCTTTCTATGTTACATTACATAATACATTAAATGCAAACTTTTCAATATTAAAGTAATCAACCATTATTAACTTGATGCTTTGGCTGCTTGCCGCTTCTTCACATCCCAGTTGTAGACTCGAGCCATATTTACTTCCGTTGTTGTCCATTGATCCCTAAAAATAAATCAATAAGTTTAAAGTGTTTAACTTTTTTATAAGTAATGTGCTTCCCTTTTTTTCATTAAATAATAAAACCATCATGGCTTTGATATAGCGGATGGGGCAAATGACTGATCACTATCTGCTTTTTCACTATTTATTTAGATTATAATTAAAAGATTTCAGTTGTGCATTATATTTAGGAAATCTATGTTCCAGATAATGGTTTAAAAAATAAGAGAATAGAAAGTTACAGTACCACACACTTATCTCTGAAATGGCAAAACTTGGAACTAATGCTGCCATGTTAAAAAGTCATTTAGTATGTTGCGGTCATTCATTTGTCAGTTGCTACTTATTTCAAAGATAAGTTGGTTTTACTGTACAGTGCCACTAACTTATCTCTGAAATGGCAAAAATTTGAACTAATACCGCCATGTTTAAGTCATTCATAAGTATGTTGTGGTCATTCATCTGTGAGATACTACCTCTCTAATTGCGTGCAATGATTGGTCCAATGCATCCAACAGTGCTTCTCTTCATTTCAGAGATAAATTGGTTTTACTGTACATTTGATGTGAGATCATTTATTTTTGATAAGATATTACTCACATGAGTGATATCATCATCAAAAAATGAAGTGATGATTTATATATGGAACTAGCGACCCGCCCCGGCTTCGCACGGGTGCAATAACTATTTAATGGATGTTATTATACATATAAACCTTCCTCTTGAATCACTCTATCTATTAAAAAAAACGCATCAAAATCCGTTGCATATTTTTAAAGATTTAAGGACACAAAGGGACAGAGAAAGCGACTTTGTTTTATACTATGTAGTGATTTGCCAAAAATGTTTTTGGCATATTCCATATTATACAAAATGTGTCAATATTCAAACAAGACACTATAGTTCAGGGGCCTAATAATTGGCTTTTAGGTATCCAAGTAATATTTACCTTAAGAAATCTAAGTCATGTTCAACACAGGAAAGATTTTTCTTGGCAGTGGCCATATTGGTTGTAAGTAGTTTCTCAGCATCATCTAAGGAGTACTCTAACATTACATTTGCTCCAAGCCATAAGTATACTGTATTAGTAGGCTGCACATTTGCCTGAAAGAAAAAAGAATTCATCGAGTTCAAATTGGTGAACTGAGTGTTTTACTTTTGTATTAATATACTAAATACATAACATAATGACCTGTAATGTATCCTGAATTTTTATTTCACAATTTTTCAAAACATATTGGAAATATAAAAACATTGATGGGGATACCTGTTGACCCCGCGCATCATTGAATGTTGCTAGAAACAGCCCGTGTACTTAAAGGTTAACCTGACTTATGACTCAAGTAAGGGAGTGAGAACTACATCCCTATGACCAAACTTTGAGTACTATGTGGAATAAAATTTATGGTAAAAGTTAAATAACCTCTGAAGTGAAGAACTGAGCTTGTTCAACAAGGTAGGTCAGAAGCCAATAATACTATAAGGACAAAATAATAATTCAATGAATGCTTGCTTTTTAATGTAATAACTGAGAAATAGCTGGGGTGTGTTTACCTTCATGCCTTCACCTTCACAAGCAGGGGAAATTGGCATGGACTCAAATATGGATGGAGCCCCTTTAAACACACCCCAGCTTACTAAGTTTGTCAGTTATTTATATGAAAAATCAAACATTGAATTTTAACTATAACAGTATAATCGGCTTCCTATCACTTAAAATGTAGCTGCAAGTAAATACCTTCAAGAACACTTGATCACTGAGGAGGAATTGGGTTTCCATTACATCTTTTTGAGCTTTCAATTTTTCAATCATTTCTAAGGATCTAGCTAAGTCCGGTATTTGTTGGCGGAGACGCCTTCTTTTAGTCGCCAATGTGTATTCCATAAATTTATACTTTCCATGCTGCTCATCAAGGCGCCGTAACACTTTATCTACGCCACCAGCGTTTTCAGAGAGGCTCATGAATTCATCGACATTATCCTAAAACACAAAACATGAGAAAAAAATTGCATTTTACACGTAACCTATATAATGTGAATTATGTGTAAATAACTCACAACAAATACGGCTTCAGGTATTCCCGAAAAAGATTTCGAATTTTCAGCGCCGTCACCTTCCATTTTCGATATTTATAGCTAAATGAAATTGACACTGTGTAGGCAGTAATGTGCAGTGGCACCTGGTAAAATACACGCGTTTTACTTAAATGTCAAGAAAAGAAATTAAAAAGTAGTGTCTCGTGTGGTCTAGGGAATAATAAATTTCAAATAATCCTACTTTACTTTTAGTAAACTTTAAGACAACAAATTATTCTTAGTAATCTTAGTAATTTAGTCTCATCTCATCGTTGATTGAACAGCACACTCGTTGACTTGACTTTAAATTTCCAGAGAGCTCTGTCATCTGTCATTTTTTTTTTAAGAAAACAGAAAATGAAATGTGAAGCGATAGATGGCGATAGTCTACGTTATTATTTGTGTTGTAACTGCAGTTAAGTCCATGGTTGTAACCGTGGTTGTAACACAAAATAAGGATAGTAATTTGTGGTTGTAATGTTGTTGTATAGTCAATTTACTCAGATTTTCTAAAATAGAATTAGCCAATAAACAAGTTAAGTATTTATCAAAATCCTTAGACAGAAAAAAATCGCGCTTCATCCTAATCACATCCTGATACCGACAAATGACTAAGAGGCGGGAAGTTTCTGTGCTACAGCTTGGCAAAAAAGAGTGTGGAATAAATGAGGGCGCCTCTATCTTGTTGCTGGCAACCCGAAATACTACGTCCGACACTGTTTGATACTTGTAGTTTTTACCATTAGATATTCGGGTATAGTACGTAATAGTTACTTGAGATTATTAATTTTTATATTTGTCGTTAAACTAAAAGCCATATTGCCGAAATCAGATAGGGGATACGTTATTCATTATTGTGAAAATCAGTGTCTCTGCCTACCCCTCTACGAAACAAGTGTGGGGTATGAATGTTAAATGCATTAAAATTTAGATAGGTACATAATTAGACGTATTATTATTATATATTATTGCGCTTTACCACCCATGACTACAACGCTGCTTACCATCAGGTGGGATTGTAGTCAAGCATTTACTTAGGTATATTAAGTAAAAAAAATCTTAAAATCAAACAACACGTTTTATTTAAATATTTAATGAATTTTTGTATTTCAATACATAATATATTATGATCAATCAGAGTTGAAAACACTTTCGTCTAAATATTCTACTCCAGAAAAGCTGAAGTCTTGGCTAGGGTTTCCTGGAACTTCAGAATCGTAATCTGTTTCTGATGAGTCGCTGCTACTGTCATCTCTGACATTGATAACTAATGGTTAAATTTGCTCATACATTGTTTCACCCCTCTCATAATATTCTCTTTCGATCTTCATCACATGCTGGCAAGAGTTCTTCCAGTTATCAGCTGTAATGCTTTGGAATGCTTGTTCAGCTGCCACCTATTAGGAAATGATAATATTTTATTAGGGCTCTTATTTAGTAATATGAATATAAAAAATATGTACATAACTTTCGTCCACGTAAATTATTTCTTTAATAATTTACGTGGACCATTAAAATCCAAATCCTCTTTTACTACAGGCAATAAATTTCGAAGTGTAGGCACCTAAAAAGTATTTTAAATATTAAATTTATTCTACTTAATCTGATTAATTGATGAAAATGTTAGTAGTGCACACAAAATAATATTTACCTGCCTTTTCACAGTATAAAAAAAGACTTTTTGTCTAATCGCACATAAATCGAAATCATCGAGATCTTTCTTTGGGCGACCTTTTCGATGTTTCCCAGGTGTAGAAAAAATACCATTATTTGTCTCACCCTCCTACTATTTTTCTTACAGTGTTGACAGATTTACCTGAAATAAGAAATTGCAACGATATTTAAGTAATTTCATATATAATCTCTTCAAGTATCAATTTTTGAAGTATACGCAATTTGTCAAACTGCAAAACATAACCTCATTATCAAATTATGGTAAACAAAACAAAAAGTCACTAAAATCTAGCTAACAATACAATTAGGTCTTGAAAATTAATATAAGGAATTAAAATAACTCGTTATATGTTGATAAATAGTGATAAATACCTGTCATATCGGCAGTTCTTTTATAAACATTGTAAACATCTTAGACAAAATTTGTCCCGCTTTAGATTCGGCCAGACATCGTAAGATAGCTTGATATATCACTGCTCTTCCACTACTACTAATAGTTTTATTTATTTTAAATAGCTATTTGATGCTACGATCGTTGAGAATTTTAAAAAATATATAAAAGCAACTCGCATGAGCGCACTTTTGACATTACAATATACTAGCAATTGTCAAGATGACAAGTAGCTTATTATTGCCACATTCATGAATTTTTAGTTCCTGCTGTCACCGCGTCATACTCTTTTTTGCCAAGCTATACGTGGATAGTACAGAACACGGTACAGAAGTTAAGCTCGTGACTGTATGTACCTCGATTTTGGTTATGCATGTGTGCGTTACACTTAGGGTTAACGACTCCTCAAAGGTTGTGCATTGGATTTTGTTATTTAAGTTATTGGTATGGATTAAACGAGAAAATAAAAATAAAGGTATACGTTTAGAATCATTAAAATGTAATGTAATTTAGTAACCGTTAGTCACATTTGTATAATCAATGTAAATTAAGATCATGGGAGTAGTTATAGTCCGTTTTTTTCATAGAGATATTACACTAGAGTGGGTGAGCCATACGGCTGCCCATACATTGCAATCGCCCCCGGTTAGAAAGAGAAATAACGATAACGGTAATTACCTATCTCTCTCCGATCCCGAGGAGCCAGAAAGAGAAAGGTGATTACTAAAGATTTCGTCTCTTTTTATCCTAGGTACGCTCTGAAGCCTCGCCAGGAAGAGAAAGGTGATTACTAAAGTATTCGTCTCTTTTTATCCGAGGTACCTAGGTACGCTCTGAAGCCTGGCTTCTGCCCTCTAGTATAATATCTCTATGGTTTTTTTAGAATAGAATTAACTACAAAACAAATATGGCCGATAATTGTCAAAGTCACAATAGTCAATAAGACACTGACATTACACATGTACAGTAAAACCAACTTAACCTTGAAATGAAGAGAGGCGCTGTCGGAAGCATTCGACCAATCATCGAGAGGTAGTAACTGACTGATGAATGGCCACAATGTACTTATGAATGACTTTTTAACATGGCAGCGTTAGTTCCAATTTTTGCCGTTTCAGAGATAAGTTGGTGGCAATTATCGAAAAAAATGTCAAACGTGTCAAGTTCTTGTTGAAATGATTCATCTGTGAAAAGTGAAGTTGATGGATTTGCACAATGTATGAAATTTATTCATTATTATTGTAATTTAAAATCAGTTTTTGGTGTAAAACACAGTGCGATATACCGAGTGAACCGATTGAATTGTTTGTAAGTTGTTTCACGCGTGTAACATTGTGGAAATTTGATGTTTCGGAAACTCAGTGATTTGTTTTGTACTTAACTCTATTCTTAAAAAACGGACTGTAGATGACAAATTCAATAAAACACGTAATTCAGGTTATCTGTAATAATATGTATAATTTTTATACGAAATTATAATCACAAGTAAGTGCAATCATTTTGATTGCACGTAAAACGTAAACGTTCCAGGTCACCGGTACCTCTTTATGTCCACTCATCAAAGACCAAGTAAGTATAGGCAGAATTCTTTTTACATCCCACCTATTCGAAAAAGACGACTTGATTCTGACTTACGGGGGCCCAAAGTTGCTGTTTTCTATTTAGCGGGCGGGAATGAATTTTTATATTACTTTCCCTCCCCGGGGGAAGGAAGACAGGGAGGAAAAGTAAATTCAGTTCGGATTGTTAGAAAGGAGATGTTTCAAATCCGGCCCACAATATGTACAGTACCTCGAAAAATCGACAAAAATCCATGGAATTCGGGAAAAATAAAGATAAATTACCTAAATGCATACTTTTCTGGTACAAAAATTGTATCTATCATTTAATTTTATCAAGTTTCAACATGGCGTCTTACCAATTTGTCATTGATCACAGATCACGAACTGTCTACTGTCACTTTTATATGACAGAAATGTACGTACATATGTCAAACTTCAATCAAATCAACCAACGTGACATGTGATGACCGCTTACCGCCATGACGGATTTTTGTTTTTGTGTTGCAATTTCAATTGTATATTTTTGTGTTGTACCAAAAAACTAAACCAATTTGAAGTGATTGGATAGTTAAAAACTGTTTGAATTGCGATTCTCCATATTTTAGTATGGTGTACAAAGTGGTGGCCGGGGCTCCATACATTTTGAAACAACTCCTTTATGGTTTTGTTTTGAAAAATGAGTTCTTTATATAGTTAAATTGGTTTAGTCGGGTTGGTCGGGTTAGTCGGGTTAGTCGGGTTAGTCGGGTTAGTCGGGTTAGTCGGGTTAGTCTGGTTAGTCTGGTTAGTCGGGTTAGTCGGGTTAGTCGGGTTAGTCGGGTTAGTCGGGTAAGTCGGGTTAGTCGGGTTAGTCGGGTTAGTCGGGTTAGTCGGGTTAGTCGGGTTAGTCGGGTTAGTCGGGTTAGTCGGGTTAGTCGGGTTAGTCGGGTTAGTCGGGTTAGTCGGGTTAGTCGGGTAAGTCGGGTTAGTCGGGTTAGTCGGGTTAGTCGGGTTAGTAGGGTTAGTCGGGTTAGTCGGGTTAGTCGGGTTAGTCGGGTTAGTCGGGTTAGTCGGGTTAGTCGGGTTAGTCGGGTTAGTCGGGTTAGTCGGGTTAGTCGGGTTAGTCGGGTTAGTCGGGTTAGTCGGGTTAGTCGGGTTAGTCGGGTTAGTCGGGTTAGTCGGGTTAGTCGGGTTAGTCGGGTTAGTCGGGTTAGTCGGGTTAGTCGGGTTAGTCGGGTTAGTCGGGTTAGTCGGGTTAGTCGGGTTAGTCGGGTTAGTCGGGTTAGTCGGGTTAGTCGGGTTAGTCGGGTTAGTCGGGTTAGTCGGGTTAGACGGTTTAGTTAGTTTAGTGACTGTGACAGTATTATTCCTGAATTTGAGGCGCCTTTTATTTTCTCATAGGGGGGGATGAAAAGTAGAGTGTATCACTCGGGAGCAAATATTTTTGGCTCGGGCGACATACTTTGAATCCCTCGCTACGTTCAGGATTCTACTAAAGAATCCCTCGCTACGTTCGGGATTCTACTCTAGAATCCCTCACTTCGCTCTGGATTCAAAAAAGCGCCCTCGCCGTAAAAATATTACTTTGCTCCCTTGTCATACAATCTACTATTACAAGAGAGTGTACATTATTAAACGTTGTTGCCCGGGAGTTGATATTGACTTATTCAACATGATCGTGTAAAAGTTAAGGCAAATCATTAGTTTAATTTTTTTTTGTAATTATAAGTGATATAAATATGTAAACGAAATGAAGCCTAAATTATAATTTATTCTTATAAGTATTAAGATTTTCAGTACCAGAAAAATACTGTAATTAAGCTTTTCATTTTTATTTTGATTATTGTTGAAGATTTAAACTTTCGCGCCGCGCCGCGCGCTTCACCTACCGTAATTTTATTATTTTTCTTCATCCTACCCTGTTTATTTTTGTAATTGTTCTTCTTCTGTAAAATTGTTAGTACACGTATTGTCGAACTCAAGCGTTTTTTAATATCCAAAATAATACCTGCCCCGCACATGGTCCTATATCTACGCCGGATTTAAGCATCAGCACATAAGTAACGTGTGGAAATAAAGGGGACGTAAAATTGAAGCCGAGAAGCACAAATTAACGCAACGGAGTTGTGCCTCGCTGGAGTGGTCGAGAGTTCAACGTTCACCAGTGGAAGATTTTCGTGTCGTGTGAAATTGATTTAAGTATATGAACCCAACACTCTAATCAGGTATTATTAGGATATAATTCGACAGTTAAAAAGGTCAGTAACATTTTATTTGTATTATATAACCTTGTTACAAAACGTGACTGTTAATTGACTACCTTAGCCTATAAAATCAAGTCAAAGTGTCAGATAAATCAGTTAGTTAAATTCATTGTTAATTTGGTAATTTAAATGTGTAATATAATTTAACTAACATTAATTTAAATCCGATTTATCATTACTTTTCGACATTTTAATTTGTATTTTAGTAAATAAGTAGGTAGGTAGAAATAAGTTAGACCTTTTACGTTAGTACAATTTGTTAATTTTATTTGTGTCATCCAATTACGTTATTTTAAAATATTAATCAGTTATAGAATCCTTATATAATTTTATATTAATCGTGTTCGTCAGTTTAATTGTACCTAGTTTCTCAGTAAATATAACATTGTACCTTTTAAAATTAAATAGCTAGATATAGGTAAAACAAGTTCTATTAGCGATTAGTTTTAAGTACCTTGTAAAATAGTGCTAAGTACGTAAGTAAACATATGTTACCTGTATCAATTTCAGGACGACCGTGCCAGTCTCCCAGAATGACTGAAGAAAAGGAATTAATTAAAAAACGCGGCAGCATTAAAGGTCGTATAACTTCATTCGCGAATCATTTGACAACATTAAGTGAGACTAAGATGAGTTCCGCGGACGCCAGGGAGTTACAATTGCGCATGGGTAAGATCGAATCCTTATATGATCAATACGACGAGGTACAATTAAAATTAGAGTGTATTGCTGAGAACATGGACTCACAGTTAGGTGAGAGAAATGATTTTGAACAGCACTACTATCGGTTACTCGCAGACGCTCAGGGTTTATTAGAAAGTTATAGAAAAGGTCACGAGAATTGTGTTGACAGTGCATCAAATTCTCGCTCAAATCACAGGCTGGTTAAGTTGCCCACTATTCAGTTGCCGAAGTTTGGAGGTGCATATGAAAGTTGGTTGGAATTTCATGATACATTCTCAAGTTTGATCCACAATAACGATGAGATCGATGAAATTAATAAGTTTCATTACTTGAGGGCTTCCTTACACGGGTCGGCTGCTGTGGTAATACAGGCGATCGAATTCTCCGCGGCTAATTATTCAGTGGCATGGGGGCTTCTATGTGAACGGTTTGACAACAAACGTTTATTAATACAAAATCATGTTTCCGCTTTATTTAACATCGAACCAGTCACTAAGGAATCTTCTGTGATTTTGAAACGCGTGATTGACACTTTAAATAAAAATTTACGAGCTTTAGAATCTCTTGGTGAACCCGTTAGTCATTGGGATACGCTATTAATTTATATTGTCACTCACAAGTTAGATTCAAAAACATACCGCGAGTGGGAACAAGTTAAAGGTAACTTGCCCAAGGACAAGCCAATTGACCTTGACTCATTTCTAACGTTTATGCGTAATCGTGCTGATTTGCTTGAGACAATCGAATTGTCCCATAACAACATGACGACAAGTAACAAAAATGCGACTAGAATTAAAGCCATGGTATCCGTACAAAATCGTCACATTAATAATAATAACACACCATTAAATACATCAATTCATACGAAGCCATGCCCTAATTGTAGTGACCAACATTATCTTAATAATTGCCCTAAATTTTTAGCTCTAAGTCCTGAAGCGAGATACAAATTATTACCTACGTATAAAGTCTGTTTCAATTGTTTCCGTAGCGGACATTATGCCAATTCGTGTAAGAAAACCGGTTGTAAGGTTTGCAAGCGTAAGCATCACACATTAGTTCACGTTAATGAAATCGGGATAAAACAGCTGTCGCACGCTGCGCCTATACCTACATCTAGCGATAACAGTAGCAACGTGAATCATTGTTTACAACCATCTGTTTCTACCGGTTCTAATGTCACTCTCACAAGTAGCATCAATACGTGCGAGAGGGCGAAAGAATGCAATGTTTTATTATCTACTGCATTAATAAAATTGTACGATAGGGATAATTGTGAGGTAATTGCTCGCGCTTTACTGGACAGTGGTAGCTCATCATGCCTCATGACAGAGGAGTTATATAATAAGTTAAACCTACCAGCTGTTCGTACTGATAGATCAATTATGGGTATTAATAATATGATGTCGCATATTAGTTTAATGTGTCGCTTGTCAATGAAATCGTTAAGTGAAGATTTTTCTACTAAGTTATGTTGTTTTGTGTTGCCATCTATAACTGATAAAATACCTGGATGTCAAATAAATGTTAAAAATTTACCGATCCCTTCGGATATTTGTTTAGCGGACCCTTATTTTTATTCGCCCGCCGCCGTTGATATAATCATCGGCGCTGATGTTTTTTGGGACATTTTAGGTTCGCAAAACATTAAATTAGGAAATGGACAACCGATACTTTATGAGACTAGACTTGGATGGATAGTCTCCGGTCCGGTTAGTGGCGACCGCGTATCGGCTGTACCGCAAAATACTCAGATTATTGTAATTTTACTCATATTGATTCTGTGTCTTCGCACTGTTCTGATGATGATATTCAAAACCAATTAATGCGTTTTTGGCAGCTCGAAGAAGTCGGCCCTCAGTCATCACAGTACTTTCCTGAGGAGAAATTATGTGAAGAACATTTTGTGAAGAATACAACTCGCCTCGCAGACGGACGATTCTGCGTGAGAATCCCGTTAAAGCAAACACCAAGCGTGTTAGGAGATTCTCATCAGCGAGCTAAGCATTGTCTTACGTCTTTAGAGCGTAGACTTAAAGGTAAAGATTATTTTTGTAAATTATATAAGGAGTTCATGGCCGAATACAAAGCATTGGGTCACATGTCAGAGTGCAAGCCTAATACCAAGGTGCCTCATTATTTTATACCGCATCATGGAGTCCTACGTGAAAGCAGTAGTACTACTAAGTTAAGGGTTGTATTTAACGCTAGTAGCCCTACATCATCAGGTGTGTCGTTCAATAACATCCAGATGATCGGACCCACGGTGCAGGATGACCTACTTTCGATACTTTTACGTTTTCGGCAGCACAGGTACGTTTTATTGGCCGACGTAGAAAAAATGTATCGGCAGATTGTAGTTCATCCAGATGACAGACCGCTGCAGCAAATACTTTGGCGTGAACATCCATCTGATCCCATCACATTCTATGAGTTAAATAGAGTGAGTTACGGGACCGCAAGCGCTCCCTACCTTGCTACGCGGTGCCTTAAAGAAATAGGTTTAAATTGTAAGGACCCTAGCATCTCACAAATTATCATTCACGACTTTTATGTCGATGATTTGTTGACAGGAGGTGATGAGATCAGTCACGTACGCAATATACGTGAACAGGTGACGGCTGAGCTCGCCTCAGCTTGTATGCCTCTTAGAAAGTGGAAGTCCAATGAACCTCTGGTGTTGCCAGCGTCAGATCCGACGTCATTGAATTTAAATATCGGTGACAGTGAGTCCAGTAAAACGTTAGGTCTCGGGTGGCATTCGACATCAGATCTGTTTTATTTTCCCATCTCGCCGTCCATAGCCCACGGTAACACAAAACGTGATATTCTCTCGGTTATTGCTCAAATATTTGACCCTTTGGGGCTGTTATCACCTTTTGTTATCCTAATGAAAATTCTTTTACAGAAGTTATGGCTAGAGCGACTGTCGTGGGACGACGAACTGCCACCAGAGATAAGTCGGGCTTGGATCGAAATGGTCAACAGTTTACCGGGACTCAGCAACATACGTATACCGCGACGTGTCATCTGTGACTCATATTCCCGCTTGGAGTTACACATATTTACAGATGCATCGAAGCGTGCGTATGGTGCTTGCGTTTATATCCGTAGTATAGACTGTAACGGTCAAGTTTTAGTAAGGCTACTGCTTGCCAAGAGCAGAGTGGCCCCGATCAAGCCCACGAGCACTCCTCGACTCGAGATCCTTGGTGCAGTGGTCGGTGCTCGTCTTTACGAGAAGGCGATCAATGCTTTAAGAGCAACGATCACTAAAGTTACTTGCTGGACCGACTCCACCATCGTTTTAGGTTGGCTTCATCTAAGCTACAACCTTTTGTACGTAACCGCGTTGCTGAAATATTGGACAAGACTGGTAACTGCACTTGGAGACATGTTCCGACTGATTGTAATCCCGCAGACCTCATTTCTCGAGGTGTAAGTGCAAGTTTACTTCAGTCAAATGATTTGTGGTGGAATGGACCAAGTTTCTTAATGCGTGATGAATCACAATGGCCCACCACTTCAAGATCGACTGAAGAATTACCTGAAATCTCGTTACATATTAATTATAATGCTCCACGTGAACTTATTGATTTTAATCGCTTTTCTAAGTTGTCTAAACTTAAACGTACAGTGGCATATGTATTACGATTTATAAATAATTTAAAATCAAAAAATAAAATTAAAACTAAATATTTAAATACCAATGAATTAGATAATGCTATGAAGTTAATTTTACGATTGTCACAAATTGATTCAATACCTGAGTATAATTTATTAATTAAAAATCAAAATTTGCCTAATAAAAGCCCACTTATTAAGTTTAATGTTTATCTAGATAGTGACAACTTAATTCGCGTTGGAGGTCGATTAGATAATTCTAATTTTACTTTTGAGAAAAAACATCCAATTATTTTACAGTCCACTCATCGTGTTACACAATTATTATTTGACTCAGAACATATTCGGTTAATGCATGCTGGACCTCAACTCTTGCTGGCTAGCATTCGGGAAAATTATTGGCCTATAGGTGGTCGCAACCTGGCAAAGAAATGTTTTAGGCAGTGTATACGCTGCACTCGGTTCAAGGGCAAGGTGCTTGCTCCATTAATGGGTAATTTACCACAGCAGCGAGTCGTGTCAGGAGGCTACCCGTTTGAAAGCGTAGGTGTTGACTACGCAGGCCCGGTCACTTGCGCTAGCCGCCCTGGTCGCGGTTGTAAACTTATTAAATCATACATAGCTATATTCGTGTGTTTTACAACTAAGGCAGTACATCTAGAGTTAGTGAGCGACTTAACCAGCAATAATTATATTTTAGCATTACGCCGATTCATATCGCGCAGGGGAAAACCATCTCATATTTTTTCGGATAATGGTACCTCGTTCGTTGGCGCATATAATGAGCTGTCAAAATTTTTAAAATCCAATTGTGATTCTCTGGCTGAGCAACTCGCCTTGGAGAACGTTCAGTTTCATTTCATTCCTGCATATAGTCCACATCACGGTGGTCTCTGGGAGGCAGGTGTTAAGTCGGTAAAGTATCATTTAAGTAGAGTGCTGGGAAATTGTAATTTGACATTTGAGGAGCTTAACACGACTTTAGTGCAAATCGAGGCGATTCTTAACTCTCGACCACTAACTCCGCTGTCATCGGACCCAGACGACTTGACACCGCTCACGCCTGGTCATTTCCTCATCGGCCGGTCTCCAACAGCCCTACCTGTGAAGACAATCCCTGAAGATTGCCCTACCAATAGATTGACACGGTTTCAACGCACTGAACAACTGCGTCAGCATTTTTGGACGCGTTGGAGTAAGGAGTACGTAGCGGAGCTTCAACAACGAGCAAAATGGCGATCCTGCAAGTACTCCCTAAAACCTAATACTCTCGTTCTGTTGAAAGAGGACCACACTCCACCATTAAAATGGAAGCTTGGGCGCATCGTCTCCGTGTATCCGGGTTCTTCAGACGGCATAAGTCGGGTAGCTGACATTCGAACAGCTAATGGCGTTGTGAGAAGATCCTTTAGCAAGATCGTCCCTCTATTTTCGGAAGACCAGGAGAAGTGAATCTGTGGTTGAAAGAGATGCTTTCAACGCGCGGGGGCATGTTGAAGATTTAAACTTTCGCGCCGCGCCGCGCGCTTCACCTACCGTAATTTTATTATTTTTCTTCATCCTACCCTGTTTATTTTTGTAATTGCTCTTCTTCTGTAAAATTGTTAGTACACGTATTGTCGAACTCAAGCGTTTTTTAATATCCAAAATAATACCTGCCCCGCACAATTATTGTAATTTATCCATTCATAGACTTTCTTGATGTAATATTGTATACATGAACTCTGAACCCTAATGTGGGGTTTACACGGGTGACTAAAGCCGCACGATTTTTGCCGCGCGGCGAATATCGACCGTTTAAATGTCAATTCGGCTAAGTCGCAAGTGACTAAAGCCGCAAGCCCCAAAGTTGGGTAGCATCCGACTTTGGCCGCGCGGCGACCGGCCGCATGCGGCTGGTGACTAAAATCGACCATGTAATCGATCAGTTGCAGGCGATCGCCCGCCGCATGAAGTTGTGCTTCGCGCATGTTTATGCAGTAAAGTATCAAACTGATCTGTAGTCATTCTTAATCGTTTTCTAAAATAATCAGGATCTTCTAATCTCCACTCCACCAGTAAAGTATCCGAGGCACCCAAGACCTTACGTCGAGAAATCCATCCACGTACCCAAGATTTATGTTTTGTTCTTTCCTTTTGTTTCTTCATCTCTCTTTGTTCTTCGAGCAATTTTTGAATAATTGAATCTATGACTATTTCAATTCCGGCACGAACACCTTGTAGTATATGTAATATATTTACTTTATTTATTTCTTAACTTCCTTGTCTATCACTTATCCTCTTTATCTTCTTCTTTATTTCCTTTTATATCCTCGCCTTTGTCTACTCCTTGTGATTCTTTTATCTTGCTTTATTCTTTTATAATACTTGTAATGTTTTTATAACTGAAATTGTAAAATCATTTAGTATTGTTACATCTACAACGTATGTAATGATATCACTATTTTGCACTTCTCATTTGTAACTTTCCTTCTCGTCTTCAAAATTATTACCTTGTTTAATGTTTTAGTACTTATTCCTTCTTTATTTTGATGAATTCCTGTAACTTTAAATATGATTTCATGTTTATTTACTTAGATGACATTATGTCAATGTAACTGTGACGTCTCTTTGGTCTTTGCTTTTTAACAATATTAACACCACATGTAACCTTTTTAGACTTACTTATTATTTTAAAAATTCAAATAGAGGTGTAATTTGAAAGAAGAACGCCGGCTCGAGAAAATTCAAGCGATCGGGTCAATAGGGCAGTGTGGAGACAGACATCGCGGTGTTCGGAAGACTTTTCCCGAGGAGGTCTTTCTGATTCGGTGGCGTACACAGGGCCGTCCCGTGTCTCTGTTTCGCGGACGCGTGCATCTATTCTCGACTCCGACATCGTTCCGGACGGGCGCGCTGTTGGAGCGCCCTGGGACCTGCCGCCTCCTACTACGTCGGGAGGCTTGCCGCGTGGGACGCTTCTGCGCGCAGGGTTGCGCGCCAGGGTCGCGCTACCTCTTGTGCGCTTGGTAGCGCGCCATCCCCTACGCCTCCCGACCTAATCCTGTCGAGAGACACGCCGGCCTCCGCCGTCCGAGTCGGAACTTCGGACCTCCGCCTCCGCTTACAAGAGAACCCCAGGTCGTCTCCCCTCCCTCTCTTGACTTACTGACTTTTCTTAGTGTCTGTGCCTTGTTATCTCACTTATTTTTTATACCGTGTTATTAGTATTGTGACCCACTAGGAAAGATAAGTAAATCTTTTATTTCTTTCAAAATTCTTTTATACTGTAACTTCACTTTAAATTCGTAAAATTATACGTTAATAATTATGACTCAGTTGTACTCTCTGAAAGTGTAGTTTAAATATTGGGACAGTTTTTGGAATAACCCTGTATAAATGAAACATTTTTTAAATTTCTCAGCAATCTTACTATTTTTTATTTATTTAATATTTGTTTCTGCAGGTACACAAGAGGTACCAATTCTACATAAACAATTTACTTCGCTATTTATGCCGATTAGAAGTACACCCGCGGTCCTGACGTCAGGATGGCGGGTGTACCTATTTTATTTAAAATCTTTGCGTAGAAGGAGGTACACAGATTTTTAGGACAGGTACACTGAGGTACACATCAGGTACGTTTGTATTCCGAAAGAAATCTTAAAATCCGTGAGGTACACCCGCCATTCTGATACACACAAATCCAAAAGGGTGTCACTTGTGTAAGTGTTATTTTAGAATTTAGAAAGAGATTTTAGTTGGGCGCCAAACTGTAACGTTATAAGGGAAAGATTGAAATAAAAGAATTTTGAAAGAAATAAAAGATTTACTTATCTTTCCTAGTGGGTCACAATACTAATAACACGGTATAAAAAATAAGTGAGATAACCAGGCACAAACACTAAGAAACGTCAGTAAGTCAAGAGAGGGAGGGGAGACGACCTGGGGTTCTCTTGTAAGCGGAGGCGGAGGTCCGAAGTTCCGACTCGGACGGCGGAGGCCGGCGTGTCTCTCGACAGGATGAGGTCGGGAGGCGTAGGGGATGGCGCGCTACCAAGCGCACAAGAGGTAGCGCCACCCTGGCGCGCAACCCTGCGCGCAGAAGCGTCCCACGCGGCAAGCCTCCCGACGTAGTAGGAGGCGGCAGGTCCCAGGGCGCTCCAACAGCGCGCCCGCCCGGAACGATGTCGGAGTCGAGAATAGATGCACGCGTCCGCGAAACAGAGACACGGGACGGCCCTGTGTACGCCACCGAATCAGAAAGACCTCCTCGGAAAAAGTCTTCCGAACACCGCGATGTCTGTCTCCACACTGCCCTATTGACCCGAACGCTTGAATTTTCTCGAGCCGGCGTTCTTCTTTCAAATTACATCTCTATTTGAATTTTTAAAATAATAAGTAAATCTAAAAAGGTTACATGTGGTGTTAATATTGTTAAAAAGCAAAGACCAAAGAAACGTCAGAATTACATTGACATAATGTCATCTAAGTAAATAAACATGAAATCATATTATAAAATTACAGAGATTCATTAAAATAAAGCAGGAATACGTACTAAAACCATACTAAAACATTAAACAAGGTAATAATTTTGAAGACGAGTAGGAAAGTTACAAATGAGAAGTGCAAAATAGTGATATCATTACATAAGTTGTAGATGTAACAATACTAAATGATTTTACAATTTCAGTTATAAAAACATTACAAGTATTATAAAAGAATAAAGCAAGATAAAAGAATCACAAGGAGTAGACAAAGGCGAGGATATAAAAGGAAATAAAGAAGAAGATAAAGAGGATAAGTGATAGACAAGGAAGTTAAGAAATAAATAAAGTAAATATATTACATCTACATATAAAGATTGAAATAAAAGAATTTTGAAAGAAATAAAAGATTTACTTTATCTTTCCTAGTGGGTCACAATACTAATAACACGGTATAAAAAATAAGTGAGATAACAAGGCACAGACACTAAGAAAAGTCAGTAAGTCAAGAGAGGGAGGGGAGACGACCTGGGGTTCTCTTGTAAGCGGAGGCGGAGGTCCGAAGTTCCGACTCGGACGGCGGAGGCCGGCGTGTCTCTCGACAGGATTAGGTCGGGAGGCGTAGGGGATGGCGCGCTACCAAGCGCACAAGAGGTAGCGCGACCCTGGCGCGCAACCCTGCGCGCAGAAGCGTCCCACGCGGCAAGCCTCCCGACGTAGTAGGAGGCGGCAGGTCCCAGGGCGCTCCAACAGCGCGCCCGTCCGGAACGATGTCGGAGTCGAGAATAGATGCACGCGTCCGCGAAACAGAGACACGGGACGGCCCTGTGTACGCCACCGAATCAGAAAGACCTCCTCGGGAAAAGTCTTCCGAACACCGCGATGTCTGTCTCCACACTGCCCTATTGACCCGATCGCTTGAATTTTCTCGAGCCGGCGTTCTTCTTTCAAATTACACCTCTATTTGAATTTTTAAAATAATAAGTAAGTCTAAAAAGGTTACATGTGGTGTTAATATTGTTAAAAAGCAAAGACCAAAGAGACGTCACAGTTACATTGACATAATGTCATCTAAGTAAATAAACATGAAATCATATTTAAAGTTACAGGAATTCATCAAAATAAAGAAGGAATAAGTACTAAAACATTAAACAAGGTAATAATTTTGAAGACGAGAAGGAAAGTTACAAATGAGAAGTGCAAAATAGTGATATCATTACATACGTTGTAGATGTAACAATACTAAATGATTTTACAATTTCAGTTATAAAAACATTACAAGTATTATAAAAGAATAAAGCAAGATAAAAGAATCACAAGGAGTAGACAAAGGCGAGGATATAAAAGGAAATAAAGAAGAAGATAAAGAGGATAAGTGATAGACAAGGAAGTTAAGAAATAAATAAAGTAAATATATTACATATACTACAACCTATTCTTCTCAACATTTTCGAAGGGAATGACCGAGTCGCGTGCGATTTTATTCACCAGTGTAAATGGGCTAGCGATGCGGCTTGGTGAGACGATTTGTGAAGCGACTAACCAAACGGCGAAAATCGACCCGTGTAAACCCCGCATAAGTTTTGTTTTGTTATGTTGTTACTACCGATTCTCTTTAATACCATTATACCTAATACAACACAATACAATAGTTCATAATAGTCTTTATTGTACCTACACCAGAGCGAGAAAATAACAGACAGTGAGATAGTCATCAGTGGCGATTCCTGGTGTTTATAATTGGGTTGGCTCCAGCTTTTGTTATATAGAGTGTAGTGTTAAGTGCGCATAACCGGAAAACCATTTCTTCAGACGGTCAATCTAACAAACTTGCAGTCTTTCATTAAGAAACCTACTTTGAAATCGCAAATAATAATTGCTTTTTACAAAAAAAAATAACCGACTTCAATCTTGATAAGTAGAGATACTTAACTCAAAAACTACTCGCCAGATGGCGCTCAATTCAACATGTAAGTGTAAAGTTCTCGTCGCTACAAATTAATCAAGCCCAAACACTAGATAACTGCAGTAAATCGTTGAGGAGTTCCCTCGACTGTCTTTCGGCTTCATCAGATCGACTCCAGATCTTCATGAAATAGTAGCGCTTTAATGTACTTATGATAACATGAACAAACACACTAGTTGTCCATACAATTTTCAAAAGTTCCCCTCGATTTCCCTGAGATGCCATCATCAGATCCTGGTGTCCTTATCACGGGACCCCACTGCGCATATCTACTTTATAATAAAAAAAGAATTATCAAAATCGGTCCATAAACGACGAAATAATCGCTGAACGTAGGTACATAAAAAAAGCATATATACGGTCGAATTGAGAATCTTCTTTTTTGAAGTCGGTTAAAAAGAAATTTCATACAATTTGACATTTTTATTTTTGTATGAAATAGCTAATGTTTTTTCGCGATTTTAGGGTTTGTCCCATAGTGAAAGTCCATTTTCCACTATCAACCGTTTTTCGGCAAACGATCTCGTCGTGAAAGGTCTTTCTAAAAGTTCTTGTATCACAGATTTTGTTGAATCACTCATAATTTCATGTCATTTCATTATAAACTAATTACCTACTAAATAAAAAGTAAATTAAATCAATAGAAAGATAGAAACCGTAATCACAAATCTACACTATCACGAAAAACATGCGAAAACTCGTTAGGTAATGCGCCATTCCCAGCGCCAGACCCGCGTTTCAAACTCAGTGATACGCTGATACCACAGTATAATTTTACTATGGTGATACTAAGCGATCGAAGAGGCGCGGGCGGCGCGGGCCAACGAATTTGTATGGACTAGGCATGCGCTGGCTGAAGCGCATCGCTCGCCTCGGCCGCGCTCGGCGCCGACCGAACGCGAAGACAGTCGCCGCGAGTCGCGTTCGTGATAGAAGACCGCAGCGCTCGTAAAATGTAATTATTGTACTTAGGTCTAAATAATTAGGTTGTAAATATATGATTTTTTACATTTTATTTAATGCTTAAAATTTATGGTATGGCGCCGCCATACGCGCCAACTTAGAGAAATCGCCACTGATAGTCATTCCTCAGTATAATCCGCAGTAAGTATAATCTTATATATATTCGTGAAAACTTTGTAATTAACATGCATGTCCAAAAAATTTTATAACTTCATTTCTTATATAACAATATATAATAACAATTATAATAACTTCATTTCTTATCCATTTTTTATGAAAACTATCTTAATTGTGTATTTTTAAATATCAAATTGCTGCCAATAACAACCGCGGTCAGAATGGTCCGATATGTTCCGATTTTTCGTGTATGTGAACGGTGTCTATGTGTTAGTTGTTTTTGGGCACTTTGTATGAAGCTTAACATCTGTATTATCTAATTTGTATTTCAGGTCGTCCGTGTGATATATGAGGACGCTTTAAATCCCGTACAAACGAGATTTATAAAAGTTATAATGTATTAAGAAGAAATGACGTAATATTTATTATCAATGAGGGTAACCGTTTTTGTGCTCACCAGTTGGCGCCACTGCAGAGGGCGGTCATGCTGTCAAAGCCCGCCCATACATAAACAATGACAAATGAAATTCAGACAAGCGAAAAGTGACAGACAGACCTCCCTTTTCACTAGCGCCTCTAGCGGAAAATTCACACGCGGTTACCCTCATTACCTATTTAACATCGTGAATTCTAACATTAATTTTGCAATTCCGTTTAGTTTTCACTTTTCAAGGGTCGTTGTTACGACTTTTTTTTGTCTTTGGCACGATACCTATAGTAGGGCCATTTTAATAGGCCACATTTGACAGTTCGTCAAAATTTTACAAAGTAACCTTGTAAGGGAGGCACTCCATATTATTTAATATTCCCTACTAGATATTGTAAAAATTTTTACACTTTTAAGTAAAGAACTGACGTCGTTACAAAGTAACGTCAGTGAACTCTTTTTCTTTTTAAACATGAGGGATGGTACCAAAAGAAACAGATCAGTAGATAAGTTGAATTCGAGAAGTCGAACTAATCGTCAAAAAGTATTTCACGATTACAAAATAAAATATGTTTTAATGGGAACAGAATTTATTTTCTTACATTTTAGGCCAAAAAATATGTAATCATTCATTAAATAAATAACGTCTGGCTCAAAAGCCCGTATCCAGAAACGTGAAATCTTTGATTATATAGACCGTGTATATAATCAAAGCGTGAAAAATGTTACAAAAAAGTCATGATTTCATTTCGCGCCATTATTAGACGCATTATTTTTGTCGTTTTTTTTAGTCATTGTTTGAACTGTGCGGTCATTAAAATAGTTTTTATAACAATCACATTCAATTTACAGATGTTTGAAGTCCTCATCGATTAATTAAATTAATCGATGTTTTTCAGCAGGTTACCCTCACTATAAAGCAAAGACAAACAGTTGTCAAATGTGGCCTATTAAAATGGCCTTACTTTACCCTCAAATTATAGTTGGCAACCCATCTTTAAAATAAACTTCATTGACATTATTTGACATTTTGTCTTGTCGCAAGTCAAGTCATTGCTCAGCTCAGTCAGTCTCAGTGCTCTGTGCATAGAGATAGGAATATCTGTGCAGCCTGTGGTCTCTGGTTGTTGCTTATCAATTCAATTTATTACCTATAAAAAATCTAATCTACTAATCCAGAATTCAGAATACCTATTGGATAAACATACTCAAAACTTAAAATTATAGTATCTAACGCTTTATATTCGTAAGTATAGTTGTTTCAAAGAAAATGTATCAATGTATTATCATATAATCGAGTAATCTAACCAACCATTATTGAATATTGTTTGCAGACGAAGCAGTTGTGAGGCTACGCCCTATTCACTTTTGCCTGGGTTGTTTGAAATTCGTTTCCAACATAGGCCTATCAGATACTGCCGTTATGGATATGATGGTATCTACCTTACAACAGCAGCGTGCTGTTACAGAACAGCTACGCAGAGAAGCAGGTATCAAGCGCATTCCTGTGTCCGTGGCTGTCGCCGACATCGTACGGTACATCAGCGAACATGAGCAAGAAGATTGTTTACTCGTGGGATTTTCAAGTCAGAAAGTAAATCCTTTCCGTGAAAAGAGTTCTTGCACTGTCCTTTAAGTGTACATGACATGTGTATGTTACTATTTTTATTTTAAATATCTCATTTATTACACTGTTTGCAGTTTCGGATTAGTTTGCAATGATTGTAAATTCAAGTTGGAAAAATCGTGACTTCCTACATATGAATTTGAAGGCTTTAGTAAGACCTGGTTACCTATTAAGTATCTTTTAGAACTATAATATTGATTTAGTTTTCTGAAAAGTTTATTAAGCTGAAATGTGTATGTAATTCTATCTAATAAATAAATTAAAAAGCCATATTTGCTGTTTTATAACCTTATTGGATTTTGCTACTACTTTAATAATCCAATTCATACAAAAAATGACACAATGTATACAAAAATTTGTTATTTCAACCTTGTAGAAAATAAATGGTATCTACATAATTCTTGATATGTAAGTAAAGGTAAAGGAAAGTAGGTAAAGGGTGACAATACAACTAAAACAATAGTATTCTACTAAAAGTTTATTTTGTGCAGTTAAAATAAAAGCGGTTAGCTATACATCTTATCAATTCCACAATCAGGATATTGAGAAATTAAACATACCTGAACACAAACTCAGTGCTTACAACTGGAAGCTGTCTATAACAATATTAATTTACAAGTGCATTAACCTGTAATTATCATTACATATGGCAGCGATTATTGAGGTATAAAAAGATTCAAGCAAATTTAATATGACAACCTATTGAACCTATTACTAATAACATGGGGTATCTCTAAGTTACTGTAAGTATTTGATACATTTTAATTTATTGGTGTTTATGCATAACTTAGGTCTATAACTTTATTTAATTATTAGGATATTTAATTATTAGGATTTTGGCTAACACTGATTTTATGTAATGACATGTAGAATGCTAATTATAGTAATAAATTTTTAACTACAATGTAATTGTCATTATTCAAGACTAGTTCCTTACAATATAAGATGTTACATTGTTAGTAAACTAATTTACAAGCATGATTAAAAAAGATCCAATGAAAATCTTTGTCCTAATTTAAAATTTTCAAAAGTGCTTGTATCGTGCTTTTTATACAATAAGAATATTTATTATATTACTATGAACTCAGACCAATAAACTATAGACGGCGTGCCGTGAACAAAAGCGTGAAGCCGGCAAAAGTGCGCCTAAAACACACATCGGAACCAATAGAATGCCCTATGTTGATAGTTTGAACTAGAATAAATTTAAACTTTATTTTTTGGAACACAAAGCTTCATTTTTTTTATTATTATTTGGAACACAAAAGTGTGTATTACAAGGCGAGGCGTACTTTTTGCCGGCTTCACGCTTTTGTTCACGGCGCGCCGTCTATAGTTTATTTATTGGTCTGAGACTATGAATAGAATATATTTTAAAGACTTTTTTACCTTTGGACTCCCATAACAAAATTCAAAAATAATATTCAAGTAATTTAGTGCTATTATTATCATAATAAATGTGTACTAAGCGAAAAAGGCAAACAAAATAATGATATTGAATTAGTGAAGTAAGATTAAATCTTGGAGCGAGCAATTCCTACATTCCACCTATCCTATTTATGAGTAGGCATGTTTCCTTACTTTTGATATATGGCAGTGGAGTTAAACATAGGTAAAACTTATATATATTTATAAATTGTTGAGCAAATTTGGAATTAAATCAATAACTCTTACTCTAGGGGTAAAACTATATAAAAAAAATAAATTTACCAACTATCAGTCTTTTAAATTGATGTTGATTATCAACCTTGTAGCAATTTGTCTCTCAAAAGTTTACAAAAACAGCAAAATAATTGCAAAAAATTATATATCTAAAAGATTGATTTACAAACATTAGTACCAACATGAAAGCACATATTTTCTAGCACATCTATTGTCAGAATAATTATAAGTCTAATCACTGCTAAGTTCCTAGATTAGACACATCAATTACATGATTATTACAATAATATAATGGTGGATTTTTTTTTAAATAAGAACAATAGTAGAAAATAAAACATTGTATTGTTTTGCTTAAAAATGCTATTACATATAATGAAACATTATATTTGTGGCCTTCAAGCTACTGTTTACTTTGTTTTTTTTTCATAGTTTGTTGTTTATAAAAATAATACAATGGTACACTTCTTTCATAATTAAACATTGACAATTTATGTCCATGTACTTGTATTCACAATCAATCCATCAAGGATAATCATTTCATTTTGCATCCTAAACTATAGATTACCGGAATAATATCTGAAGTAATTCCTGAAGAAGTTGCAGCAAATATATGACAAATTTAAAAACTCTTTGAATATAGCAGGTTAAAATAATAATTATTAAACATCTTACAATAACTGAACATTATGTGCTACATACATTTAATTATTAAAAGAGATTCTTGACAATTAACATCTACTTTATAAACTACTCATACAAATTGTTTAAAATTTAGCTCATATTCATAAGATTAGCTCCATATATATCTAAATATCTTCAACATAAAAATATACTACATTATTATATCCTATGTATGGGAAAGAATACCACACAGTAATTATGGTGCAGCAAGGTAATTAAAGATAAATTAGGTACCTAGCACTTTTTACATTAATAATTTTTTACTTCTTAATACCTATTATTTAAAAAAGGGACTTGCATTAGTATATTATTACAGTTTTAAGAGGATACACTTGGTATATTTCGTTAATGGCAATCTATCAACAACTAAATAATTATTATAAATTCCATATTCCTTAAACAAGGCCTCATTGCTTGGTGTATTATACTTAACTGTTTTCTAACTTATCTTATTACTTTAGAAGAGAAATTTTGTATTGTTTTTACTGTAAGCATAAACAAAAACTTATAATCAAAAGTATCATAGACTATAGAAACTAAGAGAACTCAATAAGTGAGCATTCTATCTCTAGCCAAAACTAACAATGATAAAACAAACCTCTTTGTAAACTTTTGAGATGTTCCTTTCCTAATAAATGAATTACCGAGGGTTACATAAATAGGACATAGATCAAATACTTGTTTACCAGCCTACACTCTCTCTTGGTTTGATGGTGAGACATCCTCTGCCCCATTGGCAACACTCTGATGGTACAGTTTTAACAACTCCATTGCATCCTGAGCCTGTCTCTTTTCTAGCAATATTCTGTGGACATAAAATATAACACTTTAATTTTATCGTATGACACAAAAAGACAGAATTATTAAGAACATAATTTTAAATATAAAAGGTTATAAGTATCTTAGTCATTATTATGAACAAGCCACTATGCAAGGATAGAGCTAATTCACTGGTATAAATGTTGATTTTTTGGATGGAAGACATAAATTCGAATTATTTTTGAATCCTCTTCACACCTAACAGAGAGAATATCATAACAATTCAAGATTAGAGTTTAAGCATATATTATATTATTACTGTGTCACCAACAGCACTACTGCTACAAATGCTTCAATTCAAACATTACATTATAAACAAATGTTCTCAGGGAAAGAGCATCTTTGTGTGCATAATTAATTACTTCATAGTGCAGTGAATTCTATAACAAGTTCTAAATGTAATGTGAGGTCTGCTTGTTGATACTAGGGCATCACATATGGCCATGGTCTTTGTCCTTTAATTCTGGACATTCAAGCCAAGGAAAAGGATAATATATTTATTGATTGCGATGATAGTTGACAACCTAAGTTTTTCTATTTATTTGTTGATGATGAGTCAGATGATGATGATGATGAGTCAGTGGAGATGATTAAGTCTACTTGCTATGAGTGTGTAGTGTTATTTTATGTGATCTACAAATTTACCTTCCAGAAGCTTCTTTGATGTGTTCAAGGATTATCCTGTTATCTCTATCAGTTACAATATCAGCAAGGCTATCAGGATCCATATCCGATAGAAGCTCCAAATCCTGACCACCAAGGAGTGAAATATGACAAAGGTTGTGTTGCAAGCGCCCTACCAGGTTTGCCACTTGTCCTTTATCACCTAATGTCACCTCATCCGTTTGATCTAAGGATACTTGACATTTTGGCATATTTGGAGCCCACTTTTCATTTCCATGCAAGATCATAAGAGAAGTGTCAGGATCCAAGGTAGAAAAATATTCTTCATCATCCACTTCAGTGCCATCACATTCTAGGACAACAGTTAAGTGTTCAGTTGGTAAACCCAGCTTCTCTGGGGCTTTAGTGAGCAAATCTTCTAAAGACGACGCAACAATACCCTTTTTTTTGTCTCGATTCACGTCACAAATTTTATATGGTTTGTTGATATCGTTCTCCATTATAAAAAAAAATTGATTATGTTAATGGTTTCAATGCTTTTTATTACAACAATATTGTGGAGAAACCAATGCACATTATTTTATAACAAATGGAAATCTCAATTTGCGACAACTTGTCCTACGAATCCGACTCCGACCTGTGCTGTGTTACGAAAATCAAAACGTGCGATGCGAGATTGAATTTTGACTGGATTGAAAATACTGAAATGAGAAAAATCACAGATTTATACTTGGCATAGACACATTACACACTTTTATAATACAGATCTGTGCTAATGCCTAAAGGCGCTGTTTTGACATTTTATTAATTATTGCCACCTCTAAATAAAAAAATTGCACTGTTTATTATGAATTTCATGAATACATAAATATTTTTTATTTAAATACCTACTAGGATTTAAATATTTTACCCAACACTTAAAATTTTCGCTTATACAGAAAGAACTGTTTCTGTAAGTTCTGCCACGGCGAGCGAGACGACTGCCTCCAGCTAAAGCGAACTACTGAATATGAATGCCATCAGCCATGCGAATTATTGCGAATTCAGCTTCAGCAGACTTCCACCCACCGCTTTACTGCTTCAAGTGAACCGCTCAAATCAATTAAAATAATACATAATTTGACGATGAAGCTATTTGAAATAGGTATAAATTTTAATCTCGATATTTCCCTGAAGTTAGACTTCATATAATTATTATCTACTTATCTATTCCTCATTTAAATATTTATTTATCATGCAATACAATGTAGTAAGTGCTTGTAGTATAACAAACTCTTTACTTTGATTGTCAATATTTTTCTTATTCCTTTCTTTAAGAAAAATACTAACATTGTCAATATTTAATTTGTCATGTATATTCTAGAATTTTTAAGTTGAATAAAACCAATATTCCATTGGTTTTGGCTTGGCTTTATTTATTACAGTGCTTAGTAATAAAATCAGGCTACAAACATAAGGGTAGTTTCCATCTAAGTAGATACATACCTAATATAATAATTACAATAATTATTAAGTATTTTCATTTCATGCCTATTTCACAGCAACGTTTGAAATGACGAAGCTGAATACTTAATCATTATTTAGTATTTTATATTTATTATTTATATTTTAGCGCTTTGTCGTAGGTTGCACATACTTACTTAATTTTTTTTAGTTTAAATCAAAGTAATATTTTAATTTCTGGACTTAAATTGATGTCCTTACGAGTAGGTTTAGTACATAGTATCTCAATGCGAGTAGGTCTGTACCTAGGTATAAATCAAGCACTGAACGCGATAGACTGAACTTCTATTATTGGTATGCATAAAGCGTATTTAACCCAACGCTGTCTAGACTTTACATTAAATACCTTCCTACATAACAGTAGGTATACATAATTATAGCAAAGGAGTGATATTATATTATGCCCTAGTACTAGCTCACCCTAATAAACAGCTAAGTAGCTGTAATAATTATGTATTTAAGTACATGGGCTACAAAGTCATTTTGGCAATCTAGGTACAATACTATATGCAGTGATGTTTTAAATATCTAGATTGAGCTCCGCCCTATAATGAAAACAAAAAAAAAACAAGGCAACATTCTCAAGCATGTGTGCGTGCAGGCGATGTTTTTCACGTTCATTTATTGTCTATGTGTGCGTAATCTGTGCGTAATGATACAAAAATTGTGGCCAACAGTTGCCCACAATTTTTTGACACGTTTTCGCGGATTCGATGCTCCATCTAGATATTTAAAGCATCATTGACTATATGTAAGTATCACTTCACTACACAGTTTAATCCGCCTCTGTCTGTCTGACTATGCCTTAACGGATTTTGTTGTGGTTTTCACCATTAGGTAGGGTATTTCTCAAGGAAAGTTTATAATGTATATGTAATGTAACACATTCTTATGTAATTTGACTGATAAACACGAGATCGCGGGTCGCTAGTTACGTATAAAGTACTCTGTGATTATTATTGCAGCTTACAATAGTAATAAGGTGGTTTATGATACTTGCAATTTGCAATTATACTGCTTCTTAGTGACTTATTTGATGCTCTAAATCTAAAGAATATTTCATCTTGAGGGAACAGCACTTATTTTTTTATTCTTGTAGGAGCAGGAAGTTAGTTATTTTCGTCGAGTTTTCAGTTCAATTCAGAATTTTCCTGTTATTAACCCAATGTGTTATACTAAATAAGTAAGTACAAGATGGTTTCCTTAAGGCTCTCTATAGATTTTTTAACCGACTTCAAAAAAGAAGGTTCTCAATTCGACCGTATACTTATATGCTTTTTTATGTTTGTTCAGCGATTTTTTCGTCGTTTACGGGCCGATTTTGATAATTCTTTTTTTGTTGTAATGTAGATATGTACAGTGGGGTCCTTTTAAAAGGATCACCAGGATTTGATGATAGCATCTCGGAGAAATCGAGGGCAACTTTCGAAAATTGTACGGACGACTAGTGTGTTTGTTAATGTTTTCATAAATACATGAAAGCGCTACAATTTCATGAATGATCGACTCCAGAAGTCGATCTGATGAAGCCGTAAGACAGTCAAGGGAACTCCTCAATGATTTACTGTAGTTATCTAGTGTTTGGGCTTGATCAATTTGTAGTAACGAGAACTTTACACCTTCATGTTGAATTAAGCGCCATCTGACGAGTAGTTTTTGAGTTATCTCTGCTTATCGAGGTTGAAGTCGGTTATTTTTTTTGTAAAAAGCAATAATTATTGCTTTTAAAAAGGCAGATGTTGGTGATGCGTTTTTTCTAAGAGGAAGGTGTATACAGTGTACTTATCTTGTACAAAAATGTAGAAATTTATTTATATGTAATTATGTTAAGTGATTATTTTCCACAATGAAACCAAGTAAAGTGTTTGTAATACTTAAATGTTTGTAGGATTGTTGATAATTATATTAAAGGGCAACGAACGTAATAAAACACAAAACAGGTGTTGTATACAGGCATCTGAGGGTCACGTTCGGTCATACTGTGGCGCGACGCGACGGGAGGAAATCAATAAGACACCCTTTATCCCCTTCTCCCCTTGCTTATAGTAGAATGCACTTTGCAAGTTAAGCCTCACCTGTTCAGTATATAGTCTACTGTAAATTAGTTATACATAATTATACTGAGTGGCTTTGTTTATTTAGTAATAGTTGCGTTATAAATATTATAATTATAATATATAATAATATTATATTACAGGTATTTCCTAAGAATTATTTTTGATAATTTTTATAAAATATTTTTTGTAAGTAGCATAATTATGTTTTACTATTTTATTCAAATTATATCCGTTATGAATAACGATTTGCAGTGGCGCGGCATGGGCATTTACAATTAATGACAAGTAATTTATATGTATGATTGACCATGATCCATGCAATTGGGTCGAAATATCAGTATAAATAATAAATATCGTGAGTACCCGTTACAGTTAAAATGTTTAGTGTCCGCGATGATAAAATTTTAAAATTTATATGATATTAATAATTAATTAATAATTTATAGAAGTTGAAGCGTGAATCTCGATCCCACGAGAATTTCGGGATAAAAAGTAGCCTATTATGGTGCTTCATAACCTCCTCTTGCTCCCGTTCCGTCAAAACCGGTTCAGTCTTTTCATAGATAAGCAGGAACAAATAGACAGACAAAATTTTTAAAATCGTTTGTTTATAATTTAATGTTAATAATTAATAATTAAGTATATAAAACTATTGCGTTACTGGTGATTGACTGACAGACAACGCACAGCCGAAATTACTGAACGGAAGAAGCTGAAATTTGGCATGTATGTTCCTTGGAGAGTGAAGGGGAGCACTAAGAGAGGATTTTTGGAAATTCTACCCCGAAGTGGCTGAAATAGGGGGGTGAAGTTTAAACGAATTCCACGCGGGCGAAGCCTGCGGGCGGAAGCTAGTACCTATCATTTATATTTTAATACTTACTGATCTGTAAAAACAATGTTTAAATCACAAATAAACGCTCCAATTTTATTTATATGAAGTAACACCAGCACATGGTATGTCATTTTCTCCATTGTTTAGGTAGTATGTTATTTTGTTCTTAAGTAAGCAAATACTAGCAAAACATCATAATTTTATCCAAGAACTAATTAATAGAAATAATTTTAAAATAACAATAAATAAGTCACCAAAAAAAAAACAGACGAAACCCATCAGTAAAATTATGTAAGTTTTGTATGCAGGAAACACATCGACTGCAGCAAAGAACATAAAGACATCTGCAATTTTGCCAAAATCGTTTTTTGCATAATTCAACACAGAATTCTTCGTTTTATCTTGTGATATTTTTTTTTGTCGAAAAATGTTGTTTTTTACACAAATTTTTCAACTTACATAAAGACATTTGCACTACTTATTTAAAGTTCGACTAAGTATAAACGGACATATACCTACCATTTGTCCTTATGTGCGTCGTGCGTGCAATGCGGTGCGCCAGCTGTCCTTACGAAAATAACCTGCGATATCTCGAGGCTTTTCAGCAAGAAAAAATCTGATGATGACTGCTTGCAAGTGTAATTGGAAAGTGAATCCGCAAGTGACATTGAACCAAGCCACAAATGAAAATATTTATACGTTTTTTATTTATCTTTGTTGGTATGTTTGTTACCCCATAACTTCGTGTTAGGTAAACCAATTTAGATGATTCTTTATTTCCTTGAAAGCTGGTGCTTTTGGTGTAGTCCCATATAAATTTGAGCGACATCTGATGAGTAATTTTGAATTTACTTGAATAATGTGTAAGGATGTTTAGTAGTGTGTATTTATGGTTTGTTCCTTATAACTTTTTATTGAGTATTCAGATTTTTATGATTCTCTTTTTATTTGAAAACCGGTATTTGCATTGTGGTCTCCTATAAGTTTGAGCGGCATCTGACCAATAGTTTTTGTGTCTTCGATGACATAACGTGCCACATATTTAGATAAATAACAATTCCAATTAGTTAAGAATTGGTATATTGGCAAAAAACAATTAATTTAGATATATTTTACAAGAGGCTCTTTTCGCGCCATCGATATCGTGCAAGTAAGTTTTTATAATAAAAATAAAAAACAAACAAAGGTTATATACGCATTATGCCAAGCGCAACAAAATTAAAAATAAAATTATAAAGCGTTCAGGAAACGCAACATCTTCCCCCCCGTTGAAAGCTTCTTTCAACAGTTGCCGAGCTCTTCGGCATTTGGTAGTGGGCAAAGACGAATAAGAGGTCTTCGAACTGTTACGAGCCTCAGGGTTAAGGGGTTTTTAAAAAAAAAGAATTATTTGAGGCGACACGACCGATTGGTGTGGATGATGGATTGAGACTGACTGGGATGGAAGGATGAGCGGGGGGAAGGAGTAGATGTGCTGAAGGTGCAGAAATAGGTGAGCAGAGTCAGCAGATATGCCTACATAGACTATCTGTAACAGCCCCCTGGGGTTGACTAAACATCGGGGTTGAAATACGATGTTTAGGGAGAAGAAAATTGACAAAAGTTATATAATCGTTCTCAAAGAGGGAGAAGGAATATCTTTGGGTCTAGAACGACTTTCAGTGGTTTTGACAGGAATAGAATTAGTATTTCTTCTGGAGGTGACTCTACTGGAGCGGGCGAGGAGAATCTCGGAAAAGTGAAGGAAAATCGGTTGCGTGATTTAATAATCGAATAAACTTTTACAATACAAAATAATGACATAATACAAACAATTACTATTGTTACAATAGAGTAATGAGTCTCATATTGAATGATTGGATGTTGATTTATTATTTTATCAGTTTCTGATGTTATTGATTTAAATTTTGATTTTGATTCCGAAGTGAAAATATCTAGATCTAAATTATTTAATTGAATAGGAGACTCATTTTTTATTTTATATTTAAAATTATCTAATGAACAACAAGAGTCGTTAATTATGTTAAAATCTGATTTTACAATGGTTATATTTAAGGAAAGGTTATTTAATTTTGGAATTAATTTTGTTGTTTTACAATAAGCTATGCAATTTATTGGTATGTTTACGATACCAGTACCAAGGATATTTAATTCTGCAATATTTTTATTAGGACATTCTATGTATAATTTATTCTTTTGAGATTGTACAAAAATCCAATTATTATTATGTAGAGGTTTCCATATATCTAAATGTCCGTAAATAAATTCGGTTTTACAACGTTTTGGAAGAGCACTTATTACACTGCACATAATTTCACTTTCGCAGTTGGGATTTGCACTTGTGGGGAACACTGACATCACGTCACAGATGTAGTTGTAACGCGTTATCGCTCTGCATTCTTGTAGTGACTCTAAAGTACAATATTCCGATTTATCCCTGGTCATTGCTATGTACTTAGTACTAGGTATTATAAAACTAAAAGAGTCCGGCTTTGTATTTTTATGCGGAATCGGTAATGCTATGCTGTGGAATAGACTGTATTCCTTAGGGGAAACTAAAGGAATTCTTAATACAAACACTAATTTATTTCTTAAACTATAGCAAATAACATTTGAAATATTGGTTAAAATATGAATTTGGCTTAATTCTAAGTTTACAGGTAGCTTAAATTCTACAGGTAAATATCTATAGTTATCAACAAGTTCTTGATAAAGTTGCGTGGGACGTAGAATCGCCGGGTGCAGAATGTTTTGACTTGTGAGCATAATTGCATTTGTTATGTCTTGCAATTGAAAAGATAGGGTGAGTATGGATGCTTCCAAACTATTCAGGATAGAATTAATTTTACTTTTTATATTTAAAATGTTGGAAATAATAGTTAAATTCTTTAAAGAAATAGAGAACTTGTCGATAGCTTCATTAAGGCTAATTTCATTAAACTTAATTTTATATAAAGTATTATTAAATTCTAATAAAGAAGAAGTAGTAACTAATACATTTTCCTTAATTAAAGAGGCTATTCTCTTTTCATTATCTTGGATGTTTCGAATGGCATTGTCATATTTAATAGCATCGTTTTCATCTAAAGTCCCGAAAATAGTTTTTGCTAAAGAGCCAATGCCACCTATCCAGGCACTTCTTTTGGACCTATTATTGACTAAATGGGCGATAGAAGAATATTCAGAAACCATATCATTATATCGAATTGTGAGAGGTTCTAAGATATTATTACATTCTAAACTTTCTGAAATTTCAAATTGGATTTGGTTGCATAAATGACGTGTTGTGCCTAAAATAGAATTAATATTATTAATATGTGGTTCTATGTAAGAAATATCGAATGCAGTCACAATATCTAAATGACCTACATTTATTTTAAGTTCACCAATTGGGTCAAAATATATACCAGGACTCGAGTCGATTTGATGAACAAAATCTTGACAGTGACCTTGGGCCAATATGCTGTAACGAAGAGAAAAAATAAAAGATATTATGATATTTATTTAAGACTAAGTTATTTAAAAGATATAGAATAATTAAAATTAAGTACTAAAATAAGGACTATCCTAACTAGGGGGAGAGTCATGGGCATCCTGAACGGGTTTCACTTCGTCGAAGTGATGCCTAACATGTCTTCTGTTTATAAGAAGAGACAAGGTGTGGTTCCCATGAACTTTGACTATTTTATACGGGCCTTTCCAGAGAGGCGATAAGGCCTTTCGTAACCTGATATGATTCTTTAACATAACATAGTCGCCTACCTTGTATGTAGCTGGACGACTATGGGAATCATAATAATTTTTAGATCTCAGCTTTGAACCGTGTATGAATTCTAGAGCTTTCTCACGCGAATGTTTCATGCGGTGTTGGAGCATTTTCACGTATTCAGGATAAGTTACAGTAGAGTTTTCATTGTATAAGGAATCAGGAATACGGGGCTTGTGTCCAAACAAAAGTTCGTAGGGAGAATAGTGCGTAGTAGAGTGTATGGATGTGTTATATGCCAACATGGCTGTATACACATAACGCGGCCAGTTATCTTGATTTTCGTTTACATAAGTTTTCAGGTATTCTTTAAGAGTAGAATGCGACCTTTCCAATGCGCCTTGTGTCTGTGGATGATAAGGGGCAGACCACAGCTGTTTAATTTTGAGAAACTCACAGGTCTTTTTAAACAAATCTGCAGTAAAGTTAGTACCTTGATCTGTGAGTATATGTTTGGGTATTCCAAAGAGGGACATAAAATGTACAAGGCATTCACTCGATTCTTCCGCGGTGTTACAACGTAAGGGATACGCTAATGAGAACTTTGTGAGGTCGTCTTGCATAGTTAAAATGAATTTTAATTTAGCAGTTCCGGCTTCGGGTAAAGGACCAACGATATCGATACATAATTTTTCGAATGGGGCGGTCGAAGTCGAAGTAATAATCATAGGAGCTCGGTTAATTCTCCGTAGGGCTTTATTTGCTTGACAGGCTTGACATTTTCGGACATAATTTTCAATATCACTTCGCATATTCTTCCAATAGAAACGGTCACGGATACGATTATACATTCTCAGGTTTCCTAAGTGACCTGCAATAGGGATATCGTGATTTTCTTTTAATATTTTTGGGATTTCGCTTAGAGAGGGGTAAATAATTTGATTGTGATAGATATGTATATTTATGTTGGTTCCGTCGAACAGATAACCTAACATGTTATAGATTTTAATAAATGAGTGTTTATCGAAAGGGTTTTTGAAATCCGATATGCTGACGTCATTTATCGTCGTATACACCATCATTATTTGGTCACGGGCAAACTTAAGAGATTTGTATATATCTGGATAAGACATGTCATCAAAATGATGTACTTTAGTGAATAAGAAAAGATAGTGTTTATTTTCAATGTTAAGAGGTAACGTAGTATGTAGGTGTCTTTCTAATCTAAGGAATTCGTCGCGCCTACCGTCCGGACAATTATTAAGTACTTCTTGTACATAGGGCATAGATTCATCCATATCGATTGAAGTAGGAATTATGACTAACTCTTGTTTACACTTAAGCAAGTTTTCGTTGTATTCTTTTATAGTTGTACTATATGTCCTTGTAGGGGACTTTAGGAATTTGCTATAGCTGTCGTCGGCTGATCTACTCTGATTTTCAGGTAATGGGGACGTTTCAGGACCAAAGCTAGCAGGTAAGTGATTTTCAGGTGTCGAGGACAAGGGATCGAGAGGATCAGATGCAGGTAAGTTTTCATCGGGTAAAGGTAAGTTTTTAGACGTTAAGGATTTTTCAGGACTAGGATTAGCAGGTAAGTTTACATCGGGTAGAGGTAAGTTTTTAGACGTTAAGGATTTTTCAGGATTAGGATTAGTTGACACGGGTAAGGTTTCAGGATTCTGCCAACTGGTTGAAGGTTGCGGGTCATGTTCGACACTGACACGCGTTTCTTCATTCATAGAACTAAGGTAATCTAATACATCTTGTTCAATTTCAGGGTTTAGGAGGCCAGCTTCAACACTTGAAGGTGGGGAGACTAGGACACTCTGTAAATCATTTAAATCATCAGGTGAGTTTATATTTTGTTGCTCCTGTGCAGGATTTGAATTATTATTTTCAGGATATACGGGATTTACAGGATACCTTGAAAGAGCATCAGCTGCAGAGTTTAACTTGCCTTTTCGGTATTGGATATCGTAGTCAAACTCCTCTAATTTTAACCTCCATCGTTGGAGTTTGCTTCCAGGATCCTTATGATTGAATAACCACTTTAAAGGTCTGTGGTCAGTAATAATTTGAAACTTGCGACCATAAAGATAAGGACGAAAGGTTTTACATCCGAATAGGATTGCTAACAACTCTTTTTCAGTGGTGTTGTAGTTAACTTCATTTTTATTAAGCGTTCGAGAAGCAAAAGCTATCGGTTGCTCCTTTCCAGGATCACCTTGAGATAGGATTGCGCTGATGGCGTAATTGGATGCGTCACACGTAAGTATAAATTGTTTCGTAAAATCTGGATAAATAAGAAGCGGAGGTGAGACAAGACGTGATTTTAGGGTTTCGAAGGCTAATTGATGTTCGTTTTGCCAAACGAAGGAAGTGTCCTTTTTCAGAAGGGAGGTTAGAGGTTTTGCTGTCTTTGAAAAATCAGGAATGAATTTCCTATAATATGACATAAGACCTAGGAATGATTTTACGTCCTTGGGACATTTTGGAACTGGAAAACTGGATACGGCCTTGACTTTTTCGGGGTCAGGTTTCACGCCTTTATCGGTTATAAGGTGCCCGAGATAAGATACTTCTTTGCGAAGGAATTCGCATTTGTCAGGCTGGAGTTTGAGATTGTGTTCTCTGAGACGATTAAATATTAATTCGAGATTATCTATATGCGATTTAAGATCGTATGAATAGATTACGATGTCGTCGAGATACACGAAGCATCTTGTACCTTGAAGTCCTGTGAGCACGGTGTTCATGAGCCTCTGAAACGTGGAAGGCGCGTTTTTGAGCCCGAAGGGCATGCGTTGAAATTCGAAGTGTCCTTGAGGTACATTAAAAGCGGTTTTCGCTGCATCTTTTGATGCCATTTTTATCTGATGGAAGCCAGACGCCAAGTCAAGAGTTGAGAAGTATTTTGATTTACCAAGTTGATCCAATATTTCATTGATGTTGGGTATTGGATATGAATCACCGATTGTGACGTCATTGAGCCGTCTATAATCGATCACAACTCTCCATTTCCGCTGCCCGGAAGCATCTAACTTCTTCGGGACAACCCAAATGGGAGCCGACCAAGGAGACATAGATGGCTTAATGATACCATCTTTAAGCATTTTATTTACTTGGTTTTGGACCTCTTGCTTGTGGCATTCCGGAAATCGATAAGACTTAACATGAATTGGCTCATTGGTTGTTGTGTTGATTTCATGTTCCAGGACATTAGTAAAAGATAGGGAATCTCCGGGTAAATGGAAGATATCAGAGTAGTTGGCACAAATTTCGAAAAGGGTATTGGCTTCTTCACCGTTGAGATGTGAAGCTCTGAGTTGGTTTAAAACTTCCTGGGTTCGGTTAATTGAGTCATGGGTTTGTAGAGTATTCACAGGATACTCTACGGCTTTATTTTCAGGAATAGGAAGGTTATTGGAGTCGTTTTGAATTAAAGTAAGTAATAAATTAGAGTTGAGGGAAATAGGAGATTCGGATATGTTAACAACAGATATATTTATCCTGTTGTTATTTTTGACTTTAACTAAACAATTAGCAATAAGGATGTCTTTGAATTGTGTTTGATCCAGTATAAGTCCTTCTTTTAATTCGGGATTCGACACAGAGCACTCTATTATCATTTCAGATCTGGCAGGGATGGTGTAGATTGGTTCATTAAAGTGTATTGGTATTTGGATATTATTAATTTGGAGTTTACTTGTCGTGTAATTAATGTTACAACCAAATGAATTTAGTAGATCTGTTCCTATGATGCCATCATATGGAAGATGAATTTTGTCGATTACATGAAATTTGTGACAGATAAATTTGTTTGAGGTATCAGATAAATTTAATTTTAAGAGGAAGTGACCACGGGTTTTTGTACAACTTTTTCCGGGTTCAATTCCTTTCAGTTCTATTTGTTCATTAATTAATTTTATTGGTTTTTGTAAACAAGATGATTTAATTAGGCTAATTGCAGAACCAGAATCTATTAGCAAGGACAAAGGCAATTCGGACATTGGAGAATTAATAATAACATGCGGAAGTAGAATTTTATTAGGATCAGTCGTGATTTCAAACACCTTTGTTTCAGGATTAGGGATGGATACGTCGGATATAGTAAGATTTTTATTTTTTAATACAGGGAATACAGTGGATTTAGGAATTTTCGGTAAGTTAGCTTTTTGTTGCTGCTGCATGGATACAGAGGATTTCGGCAGGCTTGGCTGCACGGATACAGAGGATTTCGGCAGGCTTTGCTGCAAGGATACAGAGGATTTCGGCAGGCTTTGCTGCACGGATACAGAGGATTTTGGCAGGCTTTGCTGCACGGATACAGAGGATTTTGGCAGGCTTCGCTGCACGGATACAGAGGATTTCGGCAGGCTTTGCTGCACGGATACAGAGGATTTTGGCAGGCTTTGCTGCACGGATACAGAGGATTTTGGCAGGCTTTGCTGCACGGATACAGAGAGTTTCGGCAGACGTCGCTGCACGGATACAGAGGGTTTAGTAGAACGATTGCCATGTAACGGAATCGTTTCAGATGTGCCGATTTTTGATTGAGGTCCCGTACGGCACGGGAACGAGACATTTATTCGTTTTTTGGCATGACGTCATCCACAGTATCATAGCCTTCTTCATATTCATCGGGATCACACACACGGGATTCACAGCTAGGATCGGACACAAAGTTTACGTTTCGGATAGGGATATCAACGTTTTGGCCTTGGTTTAAATTTTTAAAACGTTGATTATTGAACATACGTTTTCGGCATTGTTCTAAGGTATGTCCCGGGTTTTTGCAATACCTACAAGTCACATTTTTAGGATTTAGGGATTTAGGGATCATAGGTTGTTGACGGGATGATGAAACAAATTGATTTTGTTGTGGACGACGCATAAATTGGACAATTGGTCTTTCTTGACGAACCGCGGGTTGAACGTTTTTATACAAGGACTGTTGGATTTTCTCCTCAGAAATTGCTGCGTTAATTGCATCATTTAACGTTTTTACAGAACGACACCTTACAATATTAGAGATACGAGGAGCTAAACCCATCTGGAAGTGGTGAAGAGCGAGCTCTTCCATAGCTGCGGTACGACCTATCATCTCACGGCTCTTGTGGCCATGTGAGATGGAGATTTCAGTAAGGAGGGCGGAGAGACAAGTTTCCACCCTAAGCGCATATTGACTTACAGGTTCGTTCAGTTTTTGCTTACACTCCTGTAGTTCTGTAAGAAGGTGAGAATAGTGTTTACGTTCACTAAACTGGGTTTTCAAAAAATCTTTCAGTTGCTGCCAGGTAGTAAAATCTTTTATCGAACACGCAGTTTCCGCTTTTCCTTGTAATTGGCACAAAATATATTTAAATAATATATCCTTCTGAGAGTCGGACGCCAGCTCAAAAGCGTTATTGCAGTTAACTAAAAACGAATTTAAGGTTTCTCTGCGGCCATCGTAAGGCTTGATAAATTTTAATAAAATTGATAGGTCTATTTCTGCTTTAGGAGCTGAGGTCTTCTTCTTAGATCTAGTAGAAGGGCCTGGAGGGGGACAGATGCTTTCTCTGTCATCCTCGGTGTCGGTTACGGCTATTTCCGGCTTTTCAAATTTAGGGCTCTGCGATCTACTTTCTGCCATTTTAATTTAAAACGAAATACACAAGGTAACACACAAAAAATACAACAAGAAATAAAAATATATCTGAAATAATAAAAACAAACACAAAACACAAAAAGTACACGATAACTAGGCACAAAGAAAAATCAAAGTTCAATATAAGGCAATGACCAAGGATTTAGAAGTCACTCACAGAGCAATAAGGACGATCATTCTTCTCTCGTAGAGGAGAGCAGGATACAGGGAAGACCGGAGCGTAGAGAAAACTGGAGAGCAGAGAAGACTGGAGCACAGAAGATATTGAAATGTAGACCTTGCGATGTATTCTCGTCGTCGTCGTTGTGTCGTCGATATACCGTTGTTGTCGTCGTGTCGTCGATGGAACTCGTCGTAGAAGAAGTAGCCGCAGTCTGCTGCTACTACTGCGGTTGCCAGTGGAGTAGAAGTCACGGGATATAGTAAGAAGTGCAGTTTGTGTTTCTAGTGTGTCCGGGTAAAGGATTCAGTGGAAATAGAAATAGAACTTGGATATAGAAGTTTTACCCGGTTTTCGCACTTTTACACAGAATTTAGTAGTTTTGAAATAGAATTGGCACTTTTAACTGAATTCTTACACTTATTCACTGAATACTGGCACTCACTCACTGAATTTACGACTTTGAGAAAGAGACGTACCGGGGACTCTTTTGAATCCCTTCACGCTGCCACCAAAATGTTACGAGCCTCAGGGTTAAGGGGTTTTTAAAAAAAAAGAATTATTTGAGGCGACACGACCGATTGGTGTGGATGATGGATTGAGACTGACTGGGATGGAAGGATGAGCGGGGGGAAGGAGTAGATGTGCTGAAGGTGCAGAAATAGGTGAGCAGAGTCAGCAGATATGCCTACATAGACTATCTGTATCTGTAACTATCTGTATCTTCGAACGCAGCCTTTGGTGGTAGCGACGTCAGCCACCCGAGAGATGCCGTCCAGACCCGAGAACAGGCGAGCGACTCGTCCGAGGCGCCAGCAGAGTGGTGGTACATTATCTTCTTGAAGTAACACCAAGTCTCCAATATTCAATTTAGCAGTGTTTTGTCTCCATTTAGTCCTTTGTTGCAACTCCGAAACGTATTCTTCTTGCCATCGCTGCCAGAAATTTTGTCGTAATTCCTCTACGCGTGCGTATCTTGCGAGAGTACTTTCTTTACAGTTCTCCAAAGCTGGGGCTGGTACCTACTGCGGTCAGTAGCCGCCCAATTAAAAAGTGCCATGGAGTGAGTGAGAGTAGGTCGTCGGGAGAAGATAAGGGACACAAGGGACGACTGTTAAGAATAGCCTCCACTTGTGCGAACAAAGTTGAAATCTCTTCAAATGTTAAGTGACTATTCCCCATAACGCGTCTAATATGGTATTTAGCGGACTTTACACCGGCTTCCCATATGCCACCAAAATGAGGAGCGTGCGTGGGGGTGAATATGAACCGCATACCTTCTTGACTCGCAAACTGAGATAGAGGTTCAATATTAGACTGTAAGAATGTGCCTACCTCTTTGGCAGCAGCCACGAAGTTACGCCCATTGTCGCAATATACATATTTCTGCTGGTTTCCCCCTTCGAGCTACAAATCGCTTCAATGTCATAATGAATGAATTTTTAGACAAATCGCTAACAGCCTCTAAATGTATGCACTTACCTATAACGAAAACAAACAAATAAACATAAATGGCATTTAATAGTTGACTGCCACGCCCTCTATATGTTTAGAATGTAGAACGGGCCTGCAAAATCTATCCCTACAGTTAAAAAAGGAAAAATCTGGCATGATTCTTTGCGATGGAAAATCGCCTATTTTTGGATACAAAGTATTTCGGATTAAACTATCTTGAATTCCTAAAAGATAGAATTATACATTTTGAGCTTATTAATTTTTGTTTGATGAGTAGGTCGTACTCGGCTGGAAATGATTCGCGTTGAGCGACAATACACAACGTGCTTTCGTACTCGTTCAACTCTTCAACCGATAAGCAACCTATTCGTCTATTTTGTTTATTTCTTAAGTTAAAATAAATCAGTGTACTTACATATTATGTTATATTATGCATAAGTTATCTTTAATTTATTTAGGTTTTAATTAATTAATTTAATAATTGCTAAAATTTATGCATTTATTAGGCTGATTACAGAATATCTATCTAAGCAAATTTTGTAAATAATGACGTTAATTAGTTAATTGATTGATTGTTTAATTGTTATTTAATTTAATGTTTTTAACACATTTCGTCTGTTTCATTTGAAACAAGTTGTCGGTAACATGTTGTCGATTTTATTTTGTTTTTTATTTTGATAGGAAATCCAAGAATGATTGGAATTAATGTGTGACTGATGATGAGATGATGTGTGAATGTGTGAGTGATGATGTGTGTTTGTCGAATTTATAGGACCAAAAATTAACCACCCTAGTTTAGAGTTGTGTAGTTTAGGATTGTTGGGACCGAGAGTCTTTTGTTCACTCCCTAGGACATCCCAGAAAACGTCAGCTCCGATCAGCACATCGATGGGTGCCGGCTCGTAGAAGCTGGGGTCAGCGAGGCGAATGTTTTGAGGTAAATGTAAAAAAAGTAAAAGTTAGTTAACTCAGTTAAAAGATCTGGTATTTATCGATAGATGTCACGAGTGTGAGTGAGAGAGAGAGAGTGTGAGAGACATAGAGATGACAGCACGGAAGATGCCTATTATACAGGCCCTGCAAATGCCTCTCGGTCACGAGTGGAAGATAGCAGAATCAAACTTGTGTCTGTTGTGAGCGTGTCATCAACACACAGCTCCTTAGATATCTGGAGGATCGCCAACTGATCAGCGATCGACAATATGGTTTTCGCCATGGTCGCTCAGCTGCCGATCTTCTCGTTTATCTAACGCACCGGTGGGCTCAAGCCCTAGACAGCAACGGGGAAGCACTGGCAGTTAGCCTAGATATCGCTAAGGCCTTGGACCGGGTCTGGCACAGGGCTCTTCTCGCGAAGTTACCATCATACGGTCTCCCCGAGAGGTTGTGCAGTTGGGTAGCCAGCATTCTATCTGAGTGACATATTAAGGTCGTCGTCAACGGTTGTTGCTCAGATTTGAAACCTATAAATGCTGTTGTTCCCCAAGGGTCTGTGCTGTCTCCTACCCTACTCATTCTGCATATCAATGACATGCTGGAGCGTGCAATCGGCATTCATTGCTATGCAGATGACAGCACGGGAGATGCCTATTATACAGGCCCTGCAAATTCCTCTCGGTCACATGTGGTGGATAGCAGAATCAAACTTGTGTCTGAAGTCGAGAACTCTCTGGAGCAAGTCTCGGAACTCGGAAGTTCAACCCCACGAAGACACAAGTTTGCGCGTTTTCCGCTAAGAAAACCCCATTTGTCAAAGTGCCACAATTCCAGGGTACCACGCTCACCGTTAGTAAAAGTGTGGAGATTCTGGGTGTTGACATTTCGAGCGACGTGTAGTATCGGTGTCACTTGGAAACTAAGGTCAAGTTGGCCTCCAGAAAGCTTGGCGTCCTGAAGCGGGCGAAGCAGTACTTCACTGCGGGGCACTTGTTGATGCTTTATAAAGCTCAAGTCAGGCCTCACACGGAGTACTATTATCACCTGTGGGCAGGTGCGCCACAGTATCAGCTTAGCCCATTTGACGCCATACAAAAGCGCGCAGTCCGAGTTGTCAACAACCCACGAATCACTCACAGGTTAGAACATGTAAGTCTTAGGAGAGACATTGGATGTCTATACGTGTTCTACCGACTTCACAATGGTGAGTGCTCCGAGGAATTGTTCGATTTGTTGCCAACTTCCCCCTTCCATCATCGCACCGCTTGCCGAAGAATGAAGTTTCATCCACATCGCTTGGATTCGTGGCGCACGATTACGGTCCATTTATCTCGATCGTTTTTGCTGCGAACCTGGAAGCTGTGGAATGAGCTTCTTTCCGAGGTATTCCCAGAGCGCTCGACATGGGGCTCTTCAAGAAAGGTGTAAAAAGAGTTCTCCTTCAGGGCTGGCGTTGCACTGGTGATTCCCCTGGTGTTGCTCGTGTCGATGGGCGACGATGACCACTTACCATGGCTCGTCTGCTCTTACGTTTGCCCTTCAGGCTATAAAAAAACCATAAGCAACATTCATTGTAAACTAACTTTTGATGATGATGATGATGATTTTGATGTCATGTATGTTTAATCATGTAACTACAATCATGTAATGTATTAGAAACGAGAAAATAATAAATCATGTGTGTTTCTTATCACGTATTTTGTAAAATAGGGCTGCATCATTACAAAACTTTTAAAACATTGGAATGCAAATAACTCTTTACCTGCATTCAGTAATTAAATTATTTTTTATACATATCATATAATAGTCTCAAGACAACATGTTTATACAAGTCGCAACTTGTTACAAGGGTTGGGACGCACCCCTTACAAAAGTGCCCAATCTCCTTTGAGTTCCGTCAGAAGAGCAGTTTTTGAGATTCTTAAGATATGGAGGTAGAAATAGGTAGTAAGGGAAAATATCGAAGAGTAACTACATATAACGATTCGTAGTTATTTTCTCTGAAACTATACTTTTTGTTACTTTATATTACAAATACAATTATTAAAAAGAATCACAAAACTTTTTTTTTATTAGACACCCTAAAACTCAAAATAGTTTAGGTATAAGTATCTGCAATTATCCAATAGCTTCAACTTAAGAATGCCGAAGTAATGTGAGACAACTGCAGTATTTTAGTGACAATCCTAATTATATTTGTTGTTTTGATGAAATTGGTTATAATATATGATCAATAATAATAAAAATCAATGATTAAATTAATAAAATAGTTAAAGAATAAATAATTATCGAGTCACAAGTAGAAACGAATATATGACAGTTGACTCAATTTGCTTGTTTTGTTGATCGAAGTAGAAAAAGACATCTGCAACGCAACTTCTGTGACAATGGCACCCAACGTCTGACAGGATTTTAAACATGCCTACCTACCATCACATGATTCAGTGGCAGGGATATCCCTAAAGACGACTATGCCATTTTGTCCATATATGCCGTTTTGTACGTATGTATAGATGTACATCCCTTACATATAGATGTACTTAATAATGTTATTAATTAATACTTAGGTATATATTAGAGCCTCCAATTAGGTAATCCTTTGCACATGGGCAATCAACCACACATCATCAGAATACTCGTCTAGATCGTTTGTGGACTATTGATTAATTTGTAACAAACATAATATGGTAGGTATTAGATGATGGAGCTACTGAATAAATTATGCACAGTACATACACATGTTCAAGCTTAGTTCATTTAATAGAAAGGTAATGGTATTTGTTGGTGGTTTTCAATGCTAATCCCGTAAGAGGGAATGTATTTTAGGAACACACCTACTTGTAATAATGTAGAGTGGTTGGTCCTCGTCTTGACATCGTTTGTGTAGGTATTTAAATTTCTCACCACTTAGCTAATCTACAAATAATAAATCTGTAATTGCATATCGCTATCCGTACATGGAAATTAATTAAAAAAATATTACTTATAATTTTATTATTACTAAACTATTTCTATCTTATTAAAGACAATAGAATCCACAACAAAAAAATAAGAATTTTAGTCTGCGGTTTTGTTCGCGTTTTTCGCTATTATATGGTTTTCGTTAATATATTGTGGTAAGTTTCACATAATTATGATATCGTGATTGTTTTATTCCATTCTATCAATTTCATGAACAAAAAAGTTAAGTGCCTACGTCAGTTTAAAGAATCCCACCTCACAATTTCCAAATGTGATTAAGTACGAAATGGCTGGGTTCACGAAGCGAAGCTAGGGCGGTTTTACTTATATTACAATATATTTATATAAAAAGTAGCTTTTAATTATTTTCAAAATGTATATAGAAGACCAAGAAGAGTAGGCTCGTTAGTTGTAGGAACTAAAACACAGTGTCCTCTTATGCTACGCTGCTACGGGTTACGTCGTAGCACTCGTAGCACAGGAATTATTTGTGAATAGCCCGGATGTATACGATATTTTCTTGATTGTTGGTTAATGAATTTGTTTCAATCTAAGTATAAACAAAGGCATATAATATGTAGGTTTATAATTTTTGCCGTCTGTTGGTTAACATTTAAAAATCATCAAGATGACACAAGATTTTTTAAATATTATATTGTGCACAACACATCCAACCTGAAAGTCATAATTAAGTAACTAAGAATTTATAATATTAAAAAAATATTACAAGGTAGTAGAGCCTGTCGAGTTTGCACAGGGTAGTAGATTCCACAGCCTTCCACAGTATCAAGTCTTACTAACAGCAAATTTGTTATTTAAGAAAATTGTGGATTCTTTTATATGTTTAATTATGCGAGTTTGGATAACGACAAGTAAGATAAGAGCGTGGATAACTCAAGTGGATAGACATTTACGACTGAATCAGATCAACATTCTACTAACAACAACTTATACAACTATCATAAACACTAATAACTAATAAAAATCTAACACTTAGGCTAATCGGCTAATTGAACAAATTACTTCAGTTGCTGCTATTTAAAATCCACAAAATGTTGATCAAAAATTAATCTTCGTTTTATCTACTATTAAGATTATACTCGTACTACTGGCACGAAATACAAGAGCGAAATATATGCTATCTATGCGGCATTCGTTCTTAGTAAAAAGTGTGCTAAGAAACACAGCACCGAAATAAAAAAGATTTAGAAAACTTTCTAACGAGCAGAACCTAATTACTTAAAGGTTAGTTATTTAACCTCACTCATGATGAATTAGTTTCGATCATCACTATTGACGTTGATTGATTTATCTTGGGTGAAGAGAATTTTTTGTAGCCCGAGCTGATTTTCTGGCTGAAACAACCTGTAATTCTGGCAACTTTTTACCTATTCAAGTACCAAGTACACTTACGTTGCTGGTTTACAGTCCTCTGAATTGCTCCTCTGTATATCCGTTCTATACGACCTCGCCTTTGACGTTCATACATTATGAATCATGAGGTCCGCGATGTTATTATTTCAGTGAATATATTATGAAGATCTAAAGACTTTTTTTTAAATACCTATGCGTTTGTGGCTACCTTATAATTTTTTTGTTACAAATATATTTAAATAAATAAAGATTGTAATATAGTACAAGTAGTTATAGATATGCATTTAATATTTTTGTAGATAATAATAACATTACGATCCTCTTCGTCCTACATAGTTTTAACTAGCTATACGAGGTATATCCACTGGGGTTCAAGCTATCATACCCTACTCACAGTTAATCTGATAATTAATGGACAAGCAAATGAAATATAATTATTATTTTCTTTCTATTTTAAAGTTGTGCCTGTACATCTAATATAATTGGAGAGTTAAAAAAACGAAAAAAATATGTCTGTAAATCTGTTTGAAAAGTTCCGGAACTACTGGACACAATTTGAATGAAACTTTTTTAGTTATTTTGCCTGGGTAACATGTATGATACAATAGATTTTGGAGACTGGAACATAATATGATGCAGCCACAAAAGACCAGCTAAACTACAAGAGTTATAAAAACGGCGCCCTGGCAAAAAATGTTGCACCTATCTGATGAGCATTTTCTGTTTAGATATTAAAATCGATGATCTAATCTCATGCTGAGATTTGAATTCACGCGACCGAAGTCGTGGGCACCGACTAGTCAGTAATATTTGGGGAATACTCGTAGGTACATACCTACCTAAGTAACATGCATCTAGAGCGGTACCACTAAGGTTGTGGTGTAGGCCTCTCAGATTCTTTCATAAAGTTCATACTATTATCAAAAAATATCTTTCAACACATGAGGTAAGTTACCTTAATCGATTGTTATAATTATTATTACCTTTTACGAAAATACCTTAACGTATTACCTTATATGAAATTTAAAAAAACTTACTTAGTTTATTAATTATTGATACAAATAAATAAATAAGTTACGGAAAATTGTAAATGTTTCATGTATGTACCTACCTATTGTTCGAAAATATTATACCTATCACCGTATGTTTCTTAAATAAAGCAAAATAAAATAAAATAACGCATTACACTTATACTTACACCCACACTATGATCTCTGTTTCATGGGAGCCATGGACAACACACTAAGACAAAAACGAACACCCAGACCGAGAACAGAATTTAAAACTCATTTGTACCTCGCTGGGTATCGAACCCTTGGAACGGCAATCCGGCAAATTACCCATTGGGCCATGCAGCTCGTCAAATTGCCATTTAATTAATTGTACTTTCTGTGGTACAGTAAAAGTTGTTAATTCATTATGCAACAGCGCTACAGCTCGGGATTCATCGGTATTACTGCTATTCAGGGTGAAAAACACAGCGCGCTGTAGCAACCGCAGGTTTAATTGGTTAACAGGCAGGTATCATTGTGTTCCCGGCGACTCGACCCTGGTATTGCAGGCTGAATGACCTCTGACGCAAGGTTTTCAGGTCGAGGTCAGTCAGCTGACCCCAGCAGCCTCCCGAGGGCATGTTATACGTTAACATCAATGCAGAATAACTCGCTCAACTTCACCCATTTGGCGCCCGCCACGAGACCTGACACCTTAATTGAGATTAATTCTTTCAGCTGACGCTGAAACAAAAACGTCCCGGTGAGCAGATAAATTTAGCAGGATGTCGATAATTACTCTTTGTAGATTTAATTTAAAGTACCTACATAAACTCAGTAGCTTACTTCTACTTACAGTGAGCAACAATTTATCTATTGTACGTATCTATAATAAAACTTGGTCAAGTGCGAGTGGGAGTCGTGACATAAATTATTGACGTTAGGGTCTTACCAGACCAATCGATCGATCGGTCTAGTAGAAACTATCGATCGACGTCGACTAATCCATTTCACCATCGATCGATGCCGTCGATCGACGATCGATCGATTGGTCTGGTAACACCCTTATCTCTATACGACGTTCGCGTTCGATCTGGAATTCGTTACAATTGCATAGCACACAAAAGTCAGTTTTCCGCCTGTGCAATTATAGCTAGGGAGCCGAAGAGGGGAATCTGGGATTTACTCGAGCGTACGATTAAGGTACAGGGGGTACCTTGTGCCCAGTTATGAACAGTTACACCAAATATGAGCTCCATATACCTATGAGGCCGCCCGTCAAGGATAAAGGATCAGATTAGTAAAAAAAACTTGATCATCAGACATTCTCGAGTGGGTCAGATTAAGGTTAAGTTAATTACATGCTAAAAAGTGTATATTCCGCTAATCTGACCATTTGAGAGTGACGTAATGAAAGGGGAGGGCTACAAAGTTGTAAAAAAACGCCATCTTGACATTCTCGAGCGTGGCTATTTTTTTATTTTGAAGGATTCAAGGATAACGAGAATATATAATCTGACGATTTATATGAGCCGAAATAACAAAAATTCGTCATTAAAGTTTAATGATCAAAATCGATAAGTAGAGATAAATCAAAAAGTACCCGTCAAAATTATTGAGAGAAATCTCAAATTTATTGAGCGAAATCTGACGAAAAAGAAAACATATTATGACGAGCTTTCGATTAAAAAAAGAAGGATGAAAATTTAAATTCTCAGTAAAAAGTACGACCATAAACACACATTATTAAAAATAACTCAAAAACTGCCCATTAGAGGTGCTCAAATGTATACAGTACCTATTACAAGACAAGCACCAGCTTCTGAATAAAAAAAGAATCATAAAATCGGAAAACAAGTCAAAAGTTACGAGGCAACTACCATAAATTCAATACACATTATTGTGAATAACTAAAAAACTATCTTGAAGAAACGTCAAGTTAAACGAAAGTTTAATCCCACAAGGAGGTTTAAACCAACCTTCGGGAGAGTTTAAACTAATTGATAGTTTCAACTGGACGTGATCGATTATCTACCGTTGAACTTAAGAAATAATCCGTGATTAAATTCTGAAGCATAGCTATGATTGATTATATTATGTAAATACAAGTATTCTACATAAAAACATACATTTTTTTATTTTTGTTATGTCTATTCTCTAGTATTATTATTCTATAGTCTATTATGTCTATTTCCTGAGCTTTTCTATTAATGAAGTTCAATGATTTAATTTTTTTTGTCAGATTAGGAAAATCCCTCTAGATAATCGTCAGATTAGACATCAAGTCTAGGACATAAAGATGAACCATATATATATCTTAATCTGACGCGCTTGAGTATTTCAAAATGGCGATTTTTTTGCACATTATAATAATGGCTGCGAGTTTGGGTCACATCGAAATGGTCAGATAGAATTAGAGCTTTTTTTGGTGCACTTAACACCCCCTTAGAAAATCTGACGCGCTCGATATTTTTATTCCATTTTCAACCCTTACGTACGATCACCCCCATCATGCAAACGGTCAGATGAACATACGTACATTATTAAAAATACGTAGGACATTGATGCTATCAATATCTGATGTGCTCGAATATGTCCATGCGACAGTTTTTTTTTTACATATTTAAAGATCTATAGCCGCTTCCCCCACCGATGAAAAGGTATACATTATATTTATAACATTTTTTAATTCTTATCATCTAAGTTTTGCAACCCAATAGGTCTCTATGACTCGCGATTAAATTCATATTCAGCATCATGTCCTCCCGTACTATAAGGTAAATTTTAATCTTAAGGAGAATATTAAAATGCCCTTAGTTTTACAAGGTGAATTGAAGTGTTAGCACAAGTAGCATTTGGTTTTGGCGGGAAGTGGTAATTCAATATGTTCAGCGACTCAAGTATAGTTATAGTATATTTACATAATTCAAAAATATGTAGATATTTATGACATTAACTACATAAACATACTAAATATTATTTACGATCTCTTAAAGAGCTTTCATGTTATGTAACTTTAATCTTTTACCCCACGGGAACATATCCATTTTCAGGGATGAAAAGTATTTGAGAAGAAAGTAGGTACTTACCTACCTTGCAATGTAAGATAGAAATTTAATAACTTTCAACTTAATCTTTTTAGTGGGTTTCGCGTGGTAGGTACTGCTTCAGTCATACCTGTAAATCTCAATTTACCTAAATCCTGCTTAAATTAAAGGAGGTCTACTTTTTCAGGAAAATAATTGTGTGACCTAAATTCAACCCTTTTACGGGAATCTTAGGAGTGGTTTGGAATTCTCACCCATTAAAATCGCTTCTGCAGTCATCCGTCGCATATGGTAAGGCGCGGGGATTGGAAACTTAAAGTACCTCTCCTACTTAATACCCAAGGAGTTCACCCCAGAAGTTAAACGCCGAGACGCTTCTTGTTATACTTTTAATGGCTGGGAACAGTGGGATGGCTATTTGCACCGCCCCGTGTCTTATCTGTCATCGAATGGGATCACTTAATACGCTTGCCTACCGTAACATTTTTTAGTTTTACATTAATGTCTTAAGATTATCATTAAAATTGCCGATGCCGAGCCGATGGTTATGGAAATTATAAAAAGTTCACAGCAATATTATTATCACTCGATTTCTCTGAGATGACGTCATCAGATCCTAGTGTCCTTATCAGGGGACCCCACTGCGCATATCTACTTTACAACAAAAAAAGAATTATCAAAATCGGCCCATAAACAACGAAATAATCGCTGAACGTACATAAAAAAAGCATATATACGGTCGAATCGAGAACTTCCTTCTTTTTTGAAGTCTGTTAAAAAATATGAAACCATAGTAGATATAAGATTCTCAGAATCTATGAAAAATTTTCTTTTAGTTGTAACTTTGTAATAAACATCGTTATAATAAAATGTAACAACAATTCTTAAAGTTTTTGCGATGGTATTTTTCTCTGTTATGTTTTAACTGCTTACGCCTACTTGCTTTCAGGCCAACGATTACCTACTACGATTATTACTTACATAACATTGCTTTAAACCATTTTAATAGTATCTCAATGTTTTAGCTTACGTAACATAGAAAAAAAATGCTCGTACATAGGTAAGTGCGGTTAAATTAGCAGGCAGACGAAACAAAAGGCAACAATGACTTTGTAATGTAACATGAGCGAATCTTGCTTCTCGAGCTGTATTACGTTGGTGCCGGTGTTCTCGGACGTATAATTAGCTAGGCGAGCCTGCGATGTAGGTCACTAAGACAATACAATTTTAGCCGAAGTACCTATCAGTGATATTTGTATTTAACTATTAATAACGCGGTCTCATCTATATTAAGATCATTCTAGTTCGGAGAGGTGGTCGTGCCAGTACCTAAATTAAATGCGGTTATCGGGGTGAATGTCTGTACTTCTGTAGGTATCATTCTTACATTCAAATTGAAATAATTTATTGCCAGAATTTAGTATTCATACGCAGATGGAAATATTATTAATAGATTAAGTAGGATGTGCAAAACGATAATGATCAATTTGAAATAATGTAGGTATTTTTGTTCCAACATTGACGGGAATAAAATATACACAGTAGGCACGCAAGATTAAATCGTCATCAAGTTGTGCGGTTAAGCATTGAATTATTAATGAGTAAAAATCACGCACACATACATATCGATGATGCATAACTAACCAAGCATTATGTATAGTTGATATTATGTAATGAAATTCAGTATTTTCACATGTGCTGCAAGATACAACCAGACCAAATTGCTGCGAAACGATGTAGTCTCTGTACAACTCGTACGTGTTTGAGTTATGACTGCGATGTTATTATAATTACGCTCATAGATCGTCTGCAAATTGTGGTTTGCTGTGATCCATGTAATTCATGTAGTTACTGACTTACTGATGTGTGATTCTGGTACGTTTGGAATAAACCTTAGGCTTTGTAATAAATGGAGCATAAAACTGGGTCAAAAGGCTGGCTCGCGGAACGATAAGTCTGTCGATAGTGCCACTTTCACGTGGTATCGGCTCTGTCCATATATGTAGGTATTTTGTAAGTATGAGAATGTAGACTCATTTTTGCAATATTTTTTAACAGTTCGCGGTAACGAAACTCAACATCGAAGACTTGATCGCCAATTAGCATCAAGTAGTATATTTGTAAAGCTTTGACTTATTTTTTGTTTTTTACTTATTTTCTAGATAAGTTACAAATTAATATAATCAGACTCATTTTGTGTTTCTTTATTAAAATTAATAACAAATAGCATACATATTTCACAAAACTATGTCACACATGAAGACAAATATTATAAACATTGGCAGAAAATGTCAGCCCGACTCGTTTAAATGCACATCAAAACTGCATCTACTAGCCTCAAGGTGTCTCCGTCACGGCATATATCCAATAACTCAGCCCTCTGCATTTTTAACACTTCGTTGTCTTTACTGCACTTAGGCCGCGCTAGTGTTGTCAGGTGTATCACTTCCCTAACAAGTTTTTGGTTACAGCCGGCTATAGACTGTGTTGGAGTGTTACATGTTTAAAAATTTATGTTTTAAACATAATTCTATTAACTCTGTGAAAGTAGAGCAGCGTGGTGGAGTGGAGTATACTCTAGGCCTCAATAATGAGGAGAGACCCGTGTTCAGTAGGGGCCAATAATGGATTGCAGCCAAACATAACTCGTATTAGAAATTTACTATACTAGTTTTTAAAACAACTTAATTTTTTTCTGTCGTCATGGAGTTTGTACACCTGGCAACAAAAGCCTGTTCTAAAGTAAAGCATATACCTACACTGCGCCCATTATTATACTCGTAACTAAGTGGACGAAATACAAAACTGCGAATTAGCGCGATACGAATTTGATCAGTAAAGACCTTTTAAGTACCATAGTTTAGGTAGCCATTATTTCACCACCATCAAAAAGGATGGATAATTTTTTAGTATAAGAATTTCATATTTTTGTTATACATATATAAAAATATAATTATTAATTCAAATAATTCGTTGTGGACATCGCTACGCAGTTTTGTATTAAGGTCCTAAAGCCGGTTGACAATACTAATACTTTATCTATATTAAATTTATACACAAGGCACACACGGACAAAGGAACACTTTTCATACATTACATTACTTTTAACTAAAACAGAAACTGAGGGTTATGAATTATCTTATTACTGAATACTAAGTAGATATAAGTTTATTTATGTACACAAAAAAAAGACATTTACATTAAACATTTATTACTAGACGAATTTAATAGACATCGACATCAATACCTACACATTTAAAATAAAGCAGTACAATTAGCGTACGGGTTTAATATTAATAATCTCATTTTAATTTCTCTTTGTCTCTAGGAACAATATTAATCTTCAGCTCTAGAAAAAACTCTAGAATCAGAGCTCAGCCATTATATTTGCGGCCGTAATTTTTAATAAGCCTAGACATTTCATCTTTGACTTATGTTGAAATTTGTAGCCAATTCCGAAAGTGATTTATTAATAGAGCTAGTACACGGAAATTAAAATTTCCGTATCGGCATATTCGACGGAGGAATTGAGCGAATGAAAAACGTATTTCACTTGATTGATAGCAGCGAGTGCTGTTGACGTTTTAATGAACTTTTTATTAAAAAGGTAACATTCATATTATTTTAGAAATTCTATAGCCAGGAACATTATAACTGAAAAGATAGATGTAGATTCGATATACATACAATAAAAATGCCTTAAAAATTAAAATGAATTAACAGTAAATAATATAATTGTATTTTACAGACATTTCGTTGTCATATTTAGATTGTTTCTAGAAATGAGCTTATTATCCTAAAAATATATACTTGTTAGGTAAATACTCAGGTAAATATTAATAAGGTTATTGTCGCTTCGTATTTTACAAGGTTTTTAGCAAGTTAGAGCATACATAATAGGTAACATAAACTTGGGATATTGGTAAAATACAAATGCATTTTAGCAATATGTAGGTACATTATATTGTGTTAGCGTTATTTAATTGATTATATTATTCTCTTTTAAGAATATTATAGCCATGTTTATATGAATTGTTTCTGTTTGATTGAATAAAAATAATATGTATCAAAGATTGTAAAATAGTATCAAAGAATATTTGTTTTTTAATACATGATTAGGTTTAACTTTAATAATTAATTTATTTTGATACAAGTAATTTAATATCATGCAGTGCCTGGAATGACTTGCATCCGGCGCCATCTTTGCCTTGTGTTTTCATAAAAAAAAAACAAGTGAATAATGGCGGGAAAAAAAGAGGAGCGACAGTATGGGTACTGAGGTTTTGAGGGAACTATTGAACTATGCCATAAAACAATATTTGTATTATTTACGCTGTATTAGTTGCATAAAATATTATAATAGATGAGGAATTGATTATTGGAATTAAGAGAAGGAAAATAAAAAGGAGTAACAAAGGAAAAGGTGTTTGTATTTGGGTTGACCCCATTGATGTATAAGTATCTAGATGGATAATCGAATCCGCGAAGACCTGTCAAAAAAGCTGCGCCAACTATTGGCGCAGAAGTACTTTCCCGCCAATTAGTGCCGATCGCGCCGCTTTCGTGTCACTACGTATTACGCGCGCAATTTAAATAAACAAATAAGAGGGATAACATGACGAAATGTGCTATTAAACTGTGCCGGAATTATAAAGGAAGGGTAAAAAGCTCAAAAAACATCACATATCATAGGCAAGTAACCAATAAACATATTTTTAATTAAATTTCAATTTTGATTTTTATTGTAACCAAATTACGTCATTTTTTTGTCAGTGTTGCTAGTTTCTATTTTTATGCTCCCGACTTAACATCATTTTTGTGGGTATATAAATTGGTTTATGGTTACGTGTATATTATTTAGTTCATGTACTTTTATAAATCGATTAAAGAAAGGTGGTGTTTACCAATACGTTTGTGTTTATTTATAATAATATAACATTAATATTCGTATGTTTATGAGCCCATTTTAATGATTATTTTTGCATTGGGTCGAATAAACCACTTTTAAAGGTACAAGAGTAATGTGAAAAGGAGACGATCCAAAATTGTATGTAGTCTGGGCCTGGTTTTGTACCAGTGATAAAATAAGATAAAAAAGAAAAATAAACCATTTTTGACTAATCAAATCCACGAACTCATCTTTATTTCATTGCAAAAAATATTTATTAACTCCACGTGACGAAATTATTCTACATAATGGCGGGCAGCAGACCAGAGGATTCATAATTTTTGACGTATGACGTTAGCTGTCAATATGCCTTCTCTATGCTTGAACAATGGCTCGAACTCAGAGTGAAGGACGCCATCTTGCAAGTGTTGCAAGTAGTACCTACCGAATAACTCGAAATTAATTTTATTTTAGCAAGTCATTTATTGCGATTTGTGAATTTATTATATTTTTAATGAACTTTCTGTATTTTTTGGTTTTTCATGGTTTAGTGTACAAGATCAGGCCCAAAATGGACCATCTCCTTTATTTATTGAAGTTTTTTTTAATGATATGCATGTAATTAACTTTCCAAGTAATTTTTTTATTAAATTAGATAGGTAACGTAAATAATTGGCTCTTCTTTAATTAAGTTACCACCTCAAATTAAGCTAAAAATTTGAGGGGGGGAGGGGGCTGACGCTCACATCTTCCCCCCACCATTTTTAAATCTAGGAAATGCATACTTTTTTTATTATAAAAAAATCAAGTTTCCAAAAATTATAAAGTGACTACCTCAAATTAAGCTGAAATTTTTTGGAGGAGAGGTTGGTGACTCCCCCAACTTTCCCCCCAAATTACTTTTTCGCTATTGTTAGTTCTGTTTGCCTGTTTGGCTGCATCTTCCGCAGCGCCGGAGATGTCACGATTCAAAATTAGGCCCAAAAATCAAATTAGATCTACTTAAGTTATTTATTTTTTATAATGTAGTTTAAAACACACACACACACGTCCACACACACATATACATACACTTAAGACTTCGAGCGCTTACACATTAACCAATGAGACCACATAACCTTAAAATTTTTAGAGATTTAGAAAAATAATTTTAAAAAAGTAAGTACTTTATGAGAGCAATATTTAGTTTGGGGGGACGAATGAGAGTGTAGAACCCGTCCTCCCTTCAAATTTTCACCTTAATCTGAGACGGTAACTTTACAATTTTAGAAAAGGAGATGGTCCATTTTGGGCCTGATCTTGTACACTAAACCATGAAAAACCAAAAAATACAGAAAGTTCATTAAAAATATAATAAATTCACAAATCGCAATAAATGACTTGCTAAAACAAAATTAATTTCGAGTTATTCGGTAGGTACTACTTGCAACACTTGCAAGATGGCGTCCTTCACTCTGAGTTCGAGCCATTGTTCAAGCATAGAGAAGGCATATTGACAGCTAACGTCATACGTCAAAAATTATGAATCCTCTGGTCTGCTGCCCGCCATTATGTAGAATAATTGCGTCACGTGGAGTTAATAAATAATTTTTGCACTGAAATATAGATGAGTTCGTGGATTTGATTAGTCAAAAATGGTTTATTTTTCTTTTTTATTTTATTTTATCACTGGTACAAAACCAGGCCCAGACTCCATACAATTTTGGACCGTCTCCTTTCCAACTACAAACTGCGTAAAAAATATTAATTTAATTAACTTAGCTGGTTTATTACAACATTAACATAAACAACTGTAATTAAATTAAGTAGGGTTTTTTATTTATTCATGAAAATAACCACTCCATAAATTAAGTTTAATGTGTGATTTATGGGAAAATTTTAGTAACTGGTATCATTGATCACGCAACATAGACACTAGACGAACGTGAAAAACATCGCCTGCACGCACACATGCTTGATATTGTTGCCGTGTTTTTTTTGTCTTCATTGTAGGGCGACGCTCAATCTACCTATTTATTGCATCATTGGGTTGACCCCAACAATTGTATCTACCTAAAGACACATTAAAATATATTTTTATACTTCAGATGCCAGGATAAAAACATAATTTTTATTTTATATAAATATATATTATGTATTATACTTACCTATTTTATAATATTTAATCGTAATAAAAATTCGTATATTTCTTTACTAATCGTTTAATGGCATGTGCTTTTGATGTCCAGAAATCAATTGCACGTAGTATCTTTCTACTTTATATCATTTATTAAAGATACTTGTAAGAAAGAAAAGTAGATAGACTTCGGAAATCAGGGTTATACAAATATAAATTTGTTATTTGTATGTAATATAAATAATATTGTAGGTATTTATAATATACGCCAATGTTGACATATCGTATTCATTAGGTATAATATGGGGAAAGACTTTATAAGTTGTTCTTATTCTAAGTCGGTCACATTTGCCATGGGCGGCAGCGGAAGGGTGGTGCTGCATGCTCGTTTGCTACCTTAATTCCATAAAAAAAAAAAAAATAAGAAAAATAGCAATGGTTTGCAAAATTATATTACGTAGCACTTTTGAATCTAAGCATTTTAATACAATATGTGTGTCGTACCGTCGTACGATAACTTTGTACTTACTGTAACTTCTCTGCAATTAAGAACTGTCAGTGGCAGTGAACCCAACATTTATTTAAAATTATCTCTCGTCTAGATAACGTTTGACAACGCGACGGGTGACTTGAATGAAATGAAAAATGCTTCATTTCAATGTTATCCAGAGATCTTATAACTACGCGTTCATCTGTCCTCAAAATATGTTTCATTTCGGTATAATGATAAAGAGCACTATATCTTCGCCTACAACATTTTGCCGAAGTTTTATGTGAACTCGAGGCATAAATTAGTAAACTTGTTTAACCTTAAGCTTATTACAATTTATGACTATAGGCTTTAGATGCAGCGTGGTTGCCCCATTTCGGCTCAAACTTAATTTCAGTTCACATCTAATTACGGCCATAAAATCTTCATTGTTGATAAAGTTGAGCGTCGATGCCACAGCCTAGAACCTTAGCGTAATAGATTTCGAGCTTGGCTTCTGATTTCTGAAGCTAATTACAAAGTCGGTTACACTTTGATAACAGGGTGGTATTGCAAGGCGAATGACATGTATTGTGTCATGTTTGATTAGTCTGTGTACAGCCCCTCGTAGAGCGAGCGAGGCAAATGTTCAGCCAACAGAGACTTGAGCTTCTCTCGCGGGGAGACCGGGGTGTAGCGGGCGAGCGGGAAGGTGCGCGTCACTCCGTCACTGAGCGCGCGTGTCACCGCCGTCAGGTCAGCGTCCTTGGTAAACAACAGGTTATTTATAAACACGATTAAACGCGTGCACATAATGCCTATGTTTTTCTAAAGATTCTTCAAGTCATAGTATCTTTTGGAAGTTCAAAGCGGACCCTCCAGACTACGTTAACATGATTAATTACACGCAATCTAATTACGCAGATCTGTTATTACGTTCATTACAGTTAGGTACTGTACTAAACAGTAACATACCATGCTACATTACATTATTACATTACATTTACGTTATAGAAAACAGTTATTACATTATTGATAATCCTTAAGTTAATAACATAGCATAAACAAAATATCTATATTATAAAAATCATAAAAAATACAATAATCCATTTTTTGACGTCGTATCTACGACGTATAATCTACGACGTCAAAAAATAGCCTCCATCCTGGTCTACCACAAATGAGGCCGTGGTGTCAGCGGCTTTGCTTGATTGTAATATAAGGTCCCAGTAGGATCATCTGTGTTACGGTCATTTGAATTTAGCACTAAATGCAACCTGGCAATTTCGAAGAAATATAAGATGAAACTTACAGCACTCTTGGTGTATTTCTCGAGACTGCGCAGTGCTTGTTCAAAGTAGTCCTCTCCGTACGCGCCCTTTTGTTCGTCGCTAAGTCGCTTCCACATATCGCGAGCCTGTTCTAGAAGCTTCTCCTCTGACAACCAGGCACTGCCCGTAGTATATTCACCGGCCGCAACTACCACCTTCAAATAATTTTGGAAATGCATCAATACATTCGGGTGACACGCAAAATATAAAGCATTTTTTTCAAGATAGTTTTCACAGCAATACCTATTTGTATTGCTAGAGTATAAATGTATATGCGTATAATATAGAGTATATATTTATATTTATACATATACAGTGGCTGAGGTTATTTTTAAACCTCGGAAACACTTTTGCGGTAAGCCACCCGTTTCTTAACATCTATGTAATTACTTAATTATTATTAGAGAAGAGTAAGCACTTGAAATATGTCAATATTTCAAGTGCTTATTACTTTTGCAAAGCATTTGGAGTGGAAACTCTTGGTCCGTGGGTTCCTGACGCCCACTACATTTTCAAAGTAATAAAAAATAAATTAAAGGAAAAAACTAGTGATTCAAGAGCTGGCAGTTTCCTCGCTCAACGTATTAGCATTGCTATACAGCGAGGAAACGCTGCCAACGTATTGGGTACTGCACCACAGGATCCTAGTTTTTTTTTAACTTATTTTAGTTTTGTTATGTTATTTCTATTTTGTTTATATTTTTATGTATGTACCATAAAATGCTGTAAATATCATTTAATAAATAAAAACCTTGGTTCCAGAAATGTAATTACTCTTGGCATTCCGTTCTTTTGTGTCATGACACTGAATCTTTTGTACTCTTGGAATATTTAATGGAAGCTCAACTACGATAATTAATGAAGGATAAAGCTCGCTCAAAAATATATTGTACTTTATTATAAATCATGCCTCGCATTTGAGTTATGATCTAGTAATTATAAAACTAGGTAATATATTAGTACATCCTTTATTACGTCACGTTCCGGTAATAATACCTATTCCTCGTCGTATAATATAATGTGATATCAAAACTGATTTATCTTCATAAAGACATACCTACCTATTTCAATTTACTTTTTGCTTTGAAAAACAACAAAACCTAGAATATGTTAAAGTATGAACACAGAATACCAATAATATTATCGCTACTTTATCCTCTGGTTGCTTTTATAACAATACATGTTTGTGATGGGTATTCAAAGGCAAACTGTACCTATAACGTGAGAAACGTTTAAATTTAGCAATAATTAAAACACCCACGACCAATGTCAAAGCTTTATATCTACTATTTTCCTACACACGGAAAGCGATGTCATGTCACGTAAAATCCTTTGATGTGAAAAGTTTCCCTTGACATAATAAGCATTGCTGACTTAGCAGTGCTCATGCAGAATTTTTCATGAAAGTTGAAAAGAACGCGTTTGGTAACGAAGATAGGTACCTACTATGAATCTTTTTTGCAAACGTTCCATTATAGTAGTTACTTAAGTCACCTTCTATTTTAAAAAGATGATTCTATTTTAATAATAATATTGACAAAAAAATACATTTTAATTGCAATGAAAATTATTAAATTTTGCCCATATAAAAAGGGTCCATAAAAAAGTTTCAAATTAGGCTACACGTGGCTATTGAGTTTTCATGTAGGCCGGTGGCTCGCACAAAGGTTTACACGTGTTTTATGGACACGCCAATTAATTGCAAAGCCCTGTTTTGACTCCACTTTAGTCTCCAACCCACAATACACTGCGGCTTTTATCTAACTTTATAAAGGTCATTGTTTGATATTTCCGACGATCTATTCTGACGTTCATAATTACATCCCGTAGCTGTTCCATAACTAGGGTCATGGTTCCCAATAGGTATATGAAGTGTAAAAATTCCTAGTTCATTACGTTAACAAGAGCTGACTGGCAAATTATAAATATGTATAAAAACAGTTTTTGAGAACATTAAAGAAATCCTTAACTACGTCGATGTCCTCATAGGGTGTAAGTAAGATGTACCCATCTATTCATAAAATTACTTGTGAATACCTAAAATTAAAACCATAGACTTTCATTTGGAGAGCAACAGTCATACCTCATGTTTATTACTGCTTTACCTATACTGCACCTACCTATATGAGAGTAAGAATATTTGGGAAAAAATACAAACTTACAACATCAACGCCTCGTGGTTTAAGTTCTCTACGAAGACAGGCAGCCAGGGCATCGAGAGCTGCTAATGAGGCAGCGTGGACTCCCCGCACGGGCGCAGCTACATGGGTCAGTATGGACGAGGCCAACACCACTCGGCCGCGAGCTCTCCGCACCAGGGGCATCATGACTTGCACCAGCCTAGCTGGCCCTGAAACGTCGTACATGATAGTTAAGTACGTACATGCGTATATGTACATGAGCAGAACAGAACCGTCATCATAACCATCTATCGCATTTACGTTCGTAAAGGAGCAACTTACGCTAATGACACATGAAATAGGTAGATACAGATTTATACTGTGTGCTGTCTCGCTTTGCCTGGCTTTTTTAGGACATCACAGTCTCTGCTGAAAAAACGTCAGCCGACCATTGAATGTATTATTTAGTGTCAAATACAATCGTGTTTTTTCATGCTTTCCCATGTTCTTTCTCACCAGAGGTCTATTAATCTCTTTTAAGTTTATGAGTAAACCATTCTATTTGTTAGTTAAGTGAATGTGAAGCTATTTTGATATGTACTAAACAAGACTCTGTTTTTTTTGTTTTTGATTTCGTTCTACTCAACTTTCACAACAGACAGTGAAAAATAATTAAATGGGAAAATATTACAGGCAATACTTATTAAATAGAGATGTCAAAATTGTACAATAATAAACAGTATTGTACAATTTTGTACAATTCGACTGAACTAGCCAGTAGTTTAAAGGCAAACTTTCAAAGTTAAAGCAGTTTCAGTATAGAGTAAATTGGATTATTACTTCAAGCACTTTAGTATCAAAGGCCGTTAATTGGGATCAAAGATGATTTCATCACTTTATTGCTTTAGCCTGATCCGGAATGTTTTGGGTTTATATAGAGCTCAAACTCATAGTTTTCAACTATTCATATAATGGCCGTTATTATAACTTAAACATATTCGAGAAACTCGTTTTGGCTATAGCCAGTACACCGAATTAAACTTCTGAAATAAATGGCGAACAATATTCAAGATAGGTATCACTTTCAGGTACATTATGTGAGTACCGACATGATGTGAAATGCTAATAGATCAGCCAAAGTATTAAAAACAACGGAATGCTGTCATATCGAAAGTTATAAATTTGATGAACATTTACGTAACTACCTAGGATTTATGCAAAAAAATAGTGTGAAGTAACTAAGGAGGAACATTAAAATATTAGTTTGGTAACATAAAATTACAGTACTATAATGTTATTATATATTATATCGAAATATTTTGGGAAGCATTTACTGTTCGTACATGATATACTCGTACATACATAAGATAACTAGTCCTAAATTAATAAAGTTATAAAACGTCAAATTTATAGAATGAAAAATAATAAACAAACTTGAAACGTGTTTATGAAAAAAATATTTAAAAAGTAGCAGAGTTCCTAGACAAATTTACGGACATTTATTCTGAAGGGAAGTGAGTGCGCGTTTGCAAGTCATAAATAAAGCAATTTTAGTGTTTCACCCAAATCTAAAACCACATTTTTATTCTATTTTTAGTGTAACAAAATATGTATATCGCTGAAGATGTGATATATGAAGGTCGCAAGGAGATATCTATATCTATATCTATATCTATATCTATATCTATATCTATATCTATATCTATATCTATATCTATATCTATATCTATATCTATATCTATATCTATATCTATATCTATATCTATATCTATATCTATATCTATATCTATATCTATATCTATATCTATATCTATATCTATATCTACGTAACGAGATATCTGACGTAAGGTCTTGTTCTATAGTGTATAACATTCGTCAAAGTCGATCGATGTGATCATTAGGAAAATTGTGAACACTAGGTATACACACGCCTTGTACGTAGTTTTCCTTTTCGTCTATTATTACTTAGATTACTATAATATATTGTGACAACCCTGGCGCATCGACTTCGCTACGCCGAAAACAATAAACAATAGGGGCCATAAACATGTCGCGCAACAATAGAAACAATAGGAGCGCGGCTCTCTCAAAAGGACGCACGACGCTTCGACCATTACGGCAATAGTCATACGGGCGAAAGTCGGTTGCAAGGAACGTTCTCGAACTTTATTTCGACGCGGGTCCGGACTTCGCGGGAATATTCTCGATTGTCGTGAATGGTGGGCGAGTGGTATAAAAAGAGGCACTTGGTCGCCGGCAGGACATTCTAGTTTCGGAAGCGAAACCAGGATACCTGCGATACCTACGAGCGATACCAGTGAGAAGTGAAGTGATTTCTACGAGCGATACAGTGTTCGACGAGTGTGTTTACGAGTACCTACGTGCATAGTGTTGTGGTGTGTACTGTGTACAGTAAGTAATTGTGTATCTACGAGTACAATAAAGTCTTTGTGGTACATTTTGGCATTTTCTCGAACCCCAGTACTCCTGACACGTAACAATTGGTGACAGAAGCGGAATGCCTGTAGTACCGCAGAGTGAAGAAGGGATTCGTACGTGACGGCAGACGGCATTGGATGCCGCGCGGATGGAGTCGCCGGGTCGTGACCGCATGGAAACGGAGACCACCGCTGGACCACCGACTACATCAGCTGCATCAGCCCCGACACCGAGTGCATTCGATATGGCCTCCTTGTTAACCGTCTTACAGAGCCTGCGCGAAGACATGAAGAGCCAGCGCAAAACTATGGAGGCAATCGACGCAAAGCTGGATGGTTTCCAGGGAGATTTGAACGTCGTGAAGGAGGACCTAGAAATGGTAAAAGTGCGTACATCCGAGCACGACCAAGCCCTCAAAAGCCATGACGCGTCAATCAACAGCCTCAGTGCGTCAGTGAACTCCCACGAAACTAGGCTCGTGGATTTGGACAACAAGCTGCAAAAAATAAAAATTATGAGCACGGCAGCAACCAGTTCATCTCCTGGGGCCCCGAAATTTAAGGTCCCAACTTTCGACGGCACGACCTCGTGGACGGCGTTCAGGCATCAGTTCGAGGTAGTTGCAAATGGGAATGGCTGGGAGGACGAGCACTCGTTGGCGGCACTCACCCTAGCGCTACGAGGAGAGGCACTGCTGGTGCTTGAGAACCTGCCCGCCGAGCGACGCACCTTGGAGTCGCTATTTAAGGCCTTGGAAGCTCGATACGGGGAAAAGCACCTCGAGCACGTGTACCGCGCTCAGCTTAAAGACCGGGTACAGAAGTCTAGCGAAGGACTGCAGCAATGGGCTACGGAGATCGAGCGCCTCGTACGTCGAGCCTATGCGTCGAGTTCCACACCGGTTGAAGACAAAGTATTAGAGGCGTTTGTCAGCGGTATACGGGACCCCGAAGTGAGAGCAACGGTGCGCTTGGGTCATCACGCCACATTGGAAGCAGCTTTAGCGCATGCCCTTGAAGTGGAAGCGGTACGAAGCGACTACAAAAGTTGTAAGGTGCGCGAAGTTGTAGCGGCCATCCAACCTCGTACTGGGCCTATCTGCTACGGATGCGGCGAACGAGGCCATATAAGGATTAACTGCCGGACTCGGAAGCAACCGAAATCGGTGTCGACCGCTACCCAAGTCGACACTCAGGAGCCGTTAAACTAGGAGGCGCCAGCGCCGCGGGGCGGGCACTGGCTGGACTTCGTCGAGCCCCTACTGTATTGGTATCACAAGCTTGTGACGGGAACAGCCTTGTAACGACTGGGGAGATAAATGGCATACCCTGTCGCTTTACTATTGACACGGGAGCATCGAAATCCATCGTTCGACCGGAACTACTGAAGCGGACTATCATGTGGGAAAATGGACGACCATCATGCAATCTGCAGACAGCGACAGGCCAGCCAGTGACCGTCCTAGGAGTTACGGAAGCAAGACTGAAACTCGGAAGTGACATTTACACGCAGTCTGTGTTAGTAGCAAATATAACTGACGACTGCATTATCGGACTGGACTTTCTACGGGCACATCACTGCATAGTTGACATAGAGAAAGGAGTTTTAAGCTTCCCAGATCAAGAAGTCTTCTTGGAGGGTTCATGTTCAGGAGCAGTGTACTGTTTGAGGAAAGTGAAACTGGCACCCAGATCGGAAACCTTGGTCCAGATTAGGTTTCCAGAAGAGATAAAGCTGGATCGATGTGTCATAGTAGAAGACTATGGAGATCATCCCAGTTGGATCACGGCAAGGACACTGCTCATGACCAAACGCGACGCTAAGTTAAAGGTCATCAATCTTAGCAACGTGCCGATACATCTCGCAAAGAATACGGTCATTGGCCGATGTGAAGCCGTGGACAGCTTAAGGAAGGTACAAGAAAACTCGGACAAACCTCGATCAACGGATCACATGACATCTTTGCTGGAGGCGACAAGGAGGAATTTGAGCTCCGAAGAATATACTCAGGCAGCAAAGTTGTTGATGGACTACAAGGACATCTTTACCAGAGGAGATAGCGACCTTGGAAGAACAAATCTTGTCACTCACCCAATAGATACTGGTACTACTCCACCGATCAAGCAAAGACCAAGACGAGTACCATTGGCAAAGGAAAACGAAGTTGCGGAAATGATTAAGGACATGGCGCGCAGCAAGGTGATCGAGCCGTCAACTAGCCCTTGGTGTTCACCTGTGGTACTCGTGAAGAAGAAGGATGGCAGTACTAGATTCTGTGTCGACTACAGGATGCTTAACACCGTTACCAAGAAGGACAGCTACCCTCTGCCTCGGATTGACGACACATTGGATATGCTCGGTGGAATGAAGTGGTTTTCGACGGTCGACCTGAAGAGTGGTTACTGGCAGGTAGAAGTACGGCCAGAAGACAAGGAGAAGACTGCCTTTACCACCGGAACCGGAAATGGCTTGTGGCAGTTTCGCGTAATGCCTTTTGGGCTATGTAACGCTCCTGCCACTTTTGAGCGTCTCATGGAGCGAGTGTTAGTTGGACTTTTGGGGGACGCTTGTCTGGTTTACCTCGATGACGTCATAGTCATGGGACGAAGCTTTGTGGAACACAAGCGAAACCTAGAGAAGGTATTCAGACGATTCCGTGAGTCCAACCTAAAGCTCAATCCGAAGAAATGTGACTTCTTCAAGAAGGAAGTATCATTCTTGGGACACATCATATCGGACGAAGGTGTTCGCACTGATCCAGATAAGATAAGAGCTGTTCAAGAATGGCCGACCCCAAAGAACAAGACCGATGTAAGAGCGTTCTTGGGACTATGCGCCTATTACCGTCGGTTTGTGAAGAACTTCTCAGAGTTAGCCAAGCCATTACACCGTCTCACAGAGGACAAGAGAATCTTCAGTTGGGATTCCGATTGCGAAGATGCGTTTGTTCGCTTAAAGGAACGTCTGTGCTCGGCTCCGATTCTTGGCTATCCCAGAAGAGAAGGGAGATTCATAGTGGACACGGACGCTAGCAATACTGGCATCGGAGGAGTACTATCCCAAGACCAGGACGGCCAGCAGGTGGTCATTGCGTACTTTAGCAAGACCCTTTCGAAACCGGAAAGAAATTATTGTGTGACTCGGCGAGAATTACTGGCTGTGGTGAAGACCCTTCAGCACTTCAACAAGTATTTGTTGGGACGCGAGTTCACAATAAGGACGGACCACGCCGCTCTGAGATGGCTTCTGCAATTCAAGAACCCGGAAGGCCAGGTTGCAAGGTGGATCGAACAGCTTCAAGAGTTCAACTTCGTAATAGAGCATCGTAACGGAAGAGCTCATTCGAATGCCGACGCCCTGTCACGACGCCCATGCTCCGACGAATGTCGACATTGCATCAAGCATGAGGCTAAAGAAGAGGTCAGGGTGATAAGGATGCAGGACCTGGACGAGTCTTGGGGAACGGAGCAAGTAAGCCAAGCTCAGAAGGAAGACAAAGACCTCAGCCTGATCATGGAATGGAAAGCCAAAGGACAGAGGCCCCTGTGGAGCGAAGTGTCAGCATCAAGCGCGACGACTAAGGCATACTGGGCTCAGTGGGACAGCCTTATATTGGAGAATGGCGTGCTTTACCGGAGCTGGGAATCACTCAACGGAAAGGAAAAAACCCTGCAAATGGTTATTCCCAGGAGTAAAGTGGCTGATTTGCTTAAGCTCGTACACGATGGCACTTCTGGTGGGCACCTCGGCATCAAGAAGACCCTCGTAAAGATACGAGAACGCTTTTATTGGGTGCGGTGTCGAGAGGACGTTGAAGATTGGTGCAGAAAGTGTACAGTGTGCGCTTCAGTAAAAGGGCCTCGCACTAGATCCAAAGGGAAACTACAGCTGTACAACGTCGGAGCCCCGTGGGAAAGAATCGCCATAGACGTTGCTGGGCCATTCCCTCAGTCTGAAGACGGGAATAGATTCATCATAGTGGTTCAAGACTACTTCAGCAAATGGCCGGAAGCGTTTGCAACTCCGAACCAAGAGGCGAAAACCGTGGCCAAGAAACTTGTCGAGGAGGTAGTATGCCGCTTTGGTGTACCATTGGAGTTACACAGCGACCAAGGCAGGAACTTCGAGTCGACGTTATTCCAGGAGATGTGTGATCTTTTGGGAATAAATAAGACACGTACCACACCGGCGCATCCTCAATCTGACGGCATGGTGGAGAGATTCAACCAAACGTTGGAAAATCACTTGGCCAAGGTCGTCGAGGAACATCAGCGGGACTGGGATCGGTACATTCCTCTGTTCCTGATGTCATATCGGTCTGCCATACACGAGTCCACGGGATTTACACCCGCTAAAGTTAACTTCGGAAGAGAAATGCGACTGCCGTTGGATTTGCTTACCGGAACACCGCCAGATGCCCCGAAACCAACAGTTGAATACATCGCGGACCTACGGAAACAATTGGACGAGACACATGATCTTGTAAGGGAGCAATGTTTGAAGACCAGCGAAAAGATGAAAACCCGATACGATCGCGATGCTCGGAAACATGGTTTCAAGGAGGGAGATTCTGTATGGTTGCACAATCCACTGCGGAAGAAAGGGAAGTCTCCGAAGCTACAAGCACGATGGGAAGGCCCTTACACAGTTGTCACGAGGATTAACGACGTGACCTACCGGATCAGACAGGGGGACAGAAGAAAGCCGAAGATCGTGCACGTGGACAGATTGGCACCATTTCATGGATCGAATAATGCTCGGGACGAGCATGACTAAGAGGGGGGCAATGTGACAACCCTGGCGCATCGACTTCGCTACGCCGAAAACAATAAACAATAGGGGCCATAAACATGTCGCGCAACAATAGAAACAATAGGAGCGCGGCTCTCTCAAAAGGACGCACGACGCTTCGACCATTACGGCAATAGTCATACGGGCGAAAGTCGGTTGCAAGGAACGTTCTCGAACTTTATTTCGACGCGGGTCCGGACTTCGCGGGAATATTCTCGATTGTCGTGAATGGTGGGCGAGTGGTATAAAAAGAGGCACTTGGTCGCCGGCAGGACATTCTAGTTTCGGAAGCGAAACCAGGATACCTGCGATACCTACGAGCGATACCAGTGAGAAGTGAAGTGATTTCTACGAGCGATACAGTGTTCGACGAGTGTGTTTACGAGTACCTACGTGCATAGTGTTGTGGTGTGTACTGTGTACAGTAAGTAATTGTGTATCTACGAGTACAATAAAGTCTTTGTGGTACATTTTGGCATTTTCTCGAACCCCAGTACTCCTGACACGTAACAATATTTAGAACGTACCGTATTGATATCTAATAAAAATTATACGTATTTTTAATTACCTACTTAATAATTTATTCCAATATTAATAATTCATTGTCGAAATTACCAACACTAGGTATAACAACAGTATCCAAATATGTACTTGTTTAGTGTATTGGAAGATTGATAGTAACAAAATGTTCGGAATTAACTAAAAATAAAACACATGTGTGTATTTTTATCTGAGTGCTTTATACTTTTCCACGCGGCTGTTCCTGTATAGGTATATATTTTTTTAATCAAAAATATTTTATTGGTCTATAAGGATTACAACACATTACAAGCCGTGGTTGAGGGCACCTATTATAAACATAACAGTGGTTAAAAGTCTTAAATTTTCCATTTAGAATATTTAGATTGCGTTCTTTAAATTGTAAATGTTTTATGTAAGTAACCTAACCGATTGAAATAAAACAAAAACTGTGTTTATCCCAAACTTGCTACAAGTACATAAAACCGGTGGAAAATCGGTTAAGGCATCAATAAATAAATAATTGATGATACTAAGCCAGCACACGTGAAGCGGCAAATGTTCTTAACCGTGAATAATTTAACGTTTAAAAATTATCATACCAGTATTCTGTAAGTGAGCTTTAGTAGTTGCAAGGTTAATGGACCAACAGTGATTTATGGTTGTGCAAGCTTTGTGTAAGGAGAAAGCGTGGGCAAACTCGTGCATGTGGGGCTCATAAACAGGATATTATACTTAAATACCATATTTAAGTAAGAATAATGTGTCTTTAAAGTTCTACGAAAACCTAATAAATGGTCAACAAAGTTCCCAGCTTATTTTCCATGGGCAGAAAACTGTAATGAATTAATTTTGGCTACAGGCTACAACTCATTGATAGCCTACTAATAAGCATTGGTCTCTCCCCATTACTTAGGGGTTCTGGAGTATACTCAACCACGTTGTTAAAATATGGTTGGTGGAGGGGTTAGTGGCCAACCCAGTTTCGAAAGTTTTCATGTCGTCCGAAGACCTCCAACATAGCTTAACGAGTGCTATCTATTGATAAGAACCGGGATCGACGCCATTATTATGAATTAATTATTGTTAAATAATTGAGATTGTTGTTGCAATAATAACGATTACATTTAGGCCCTTCTCACACAGCGCTATTTATAAGCTACGAGACTGCAACACAATCCAAAATTCGCTGTACCTATCTGACATACGCCATATGTCAGTGAAAAGTGTCAGATACAGCGAATTTTGGATTGCATTGCAATCGCGTAGCTCATAAATAGCGTTGTGTGAGAAGAGCCTTAGTGGTGTTATACTAATTCGGCAATGAACAACAGGTAATTTAAACCAATCACGCAGTGTTAAGTTCAATAATTGAATAGTATTTTAGATACCTACCTAGACCTGCATGCATTTATGATAACATTCTTTTTATACAAATGACTAGCTGTGCCCGCGGCTTCGCCCGCGTGGAACTCAGTGTATTACAAAGTTTTCCCGCGTGAATTCCGATCCCGCGGGATCTCCGGAATAAAAAGTAGCCTAGGTATATGACACTCCAATACCTCCTCTACCTCCCAGTGAAAATTACATAAAAATCTGAGCCTGCGACTTCATCCGCGAATAGTAACTTTGCCCGCGTGAATTCCAATCCCGCGGGAATTCCGGGACAAAAATATTTATGTTGATCTATCACCTCCTCTATCTCCCATTGATAGTCCCATACCTAATATTCTAAGTCCGCAACTTCGCACGTAGGAGTTTTACCCGTATAAATCCTGATCCCGCGGGAATTCCGGGATAAAAAGTAGCCTATAGGTATGTTGGTCCACAATTTCCTCTATCTCCCAGTGAAAGTCCGATAAAAATATAAGTCCGCGATTTGGCGCATAAGAGATTTTCCCGCGTGAATCCTGATCCCGCTGGAATTTCAGGATAAAAAGTAGACTATTTGTTGCTTCAAAACCTCCTGAATCTCTCAGTGAAAGTTCTATAAAAATCCGTTCAACCGATCCGGAGCGGTTTCTGAGATTTCGCGATGAGTGAGTCAGTGACCTTTCGCCTTTATATGCATATATAATAGAGATAGGAATATACTTATTTATATGTATAATATGTTGGAGCGCAATCAAGTCCTGCGCTGATCTTTCAACGCCATCTGTGGAGAATCGCTGGAACTACTTGTGGAAACGTCGAACAGTAATTGTTTGGGCATGGTCGGTAATGAGTGGGGGTAGAGATGAGATTATAGAGAACCAGACAGAGCTGTCATGATCATTCTGAATTGAGCGATTAGACCGAGTAGACGTGTCGAACCCACTGCCATACCAAACTTGTCGTGTTTCCAAGTTTAATCTAAATTTATCTTACTAATCGTTTATTATCTTGTTGTAAACTATGTGAACATATTGTAATAGACTTTAAAACTCGGTGTACTAACTATTATTTCTGACCTCCAGCAACGTATAACCCAAAGTATAATGACCGCTCTGACCCTGGCGCCGAGAAATATACATATGTTAACGGAAACGTGTTAAATCCGTCATTGTATACAATTCCTAGGAAATGTATACAATTCCTAAAATCGCCAGGAAATGTGTGAAATAAATTATATTGGACACATTTCCTAGGAAATTTATACATTTCCTAAATAGCAATCGGAAATGTAGTACATTAAGATTATAGATCAAGATTTTAATGGGTACGCGGGATAGATAATATGAAGATATTATATTTTACGTTATGATTTTTACCAGATTGTCTCACCGAGTCCCTTAATCAAAAATATTATTGTGTAAAACAATGAATACTCATTTCCATTACTACTCAGTCAAATTCTTCAAGGTGTAGGTAGGTCGAATTGGTAACAGAACCGAATTAGCCTACCCCTACTCCACGTAGTCTTGTATGCCCTACCCCTAGAGTTTTTTTTAGAACCCGGAGCCGGAGACGTCACGGTTCGAAATTATGCCCTATATTCTGCGTTTTTACGATTTGGCCAAACGTGGATAACCAAACGTAGACGATTTAACGGTCTGGACAAACTGAGTTGCCCATTTCATGAAATGCGACCATTTGAAGTTAACAAATCTACGATGTGGCCACGACATACACATTTCCTAATACGATATCGGAATTGTATACAATTCCTAGGAAATGTGTACATTTCCTAGGAAATGTATGAATTAAATAATTTTTAAAACAATATTTTACACATTTCCTAAAGAGCTTAGGAATTGTATACATTTCCTAGGAAATGTATAAAATTCCTAGATTTCATACATTTCCGGTAACACATAATATATAGATAACCAACTTAAATTATTATATTAAAAAATTCAATGGATAGGGATAAATTCATGGATAGTGCAATAAACTATTTTTTATACTTTAAATAATCCTTACTAATATTATAAATGTGAAAGTGTGTTTGTTTGTTTGTTTGTTTGTATGTGACTCTTTCACGTCGCAACATGGCTATTATATGGTTTATCTGTGTGGGGATAGTTAGGAGGGTGGAGAGTGACGTAGGCTACTTTTTACCCCGGAAAAACATCTCATTCCCATGGGAAGATCGATGTTTTGTTAGTTGCTAGCTATTTAGTTCCGGAGTTGTTAATAGATGGCGTTAATAAAATTCATTTGCAAGTTCTGAATCACGCTATCAAATACTACATGTAATTTATTTAAGTCGTAGGCAAATGTTATAGGCTGCTTTTTAGCTGAGATTCCTACGGGAGCGGGACCTACGCGGCTGTTACCTACGGGTCCCGAAGCGAAGCGCGGGCGGTTCTCTAGTATCTAAATATTTTGATATTTTTTAAAGCCGCTGCCACCCCCAAACATTATAGTTCCTAAAGCCTAATGTTATAAGTTCGAGGAGAAATTCTTTTAGCCCCAACAGACTCACGCGAGAAGTCTCGCCGTGAAATCTTGCCGAGAAATTGCGCGAGAACCGAGAAGGCATCTACACTCATGCGACCTTCTCATTCGCATTCTCGATCGTCATCCGGAATGGACGTCAGTGCAGCGGCTTTGGTTTTGTGTGCATTAATATACTATAATCTTGTGAATACTAAAATAAGAAATAAATTAATATAAGTATTAAAATAATAATAATAATTGGTAACCACAGACAGTAGATTATTTTAACTAGAAATGTAAATACTTTTACGATAAATAATTCTAATCAACCTGATCCTAATAGTTTGTATTTAAAAGCCCATGTTTGTAACGCTGAAACATCTAACTGTAACTGTCATACACTAACGCGCGTTTCATCAGTAAAATATCTTGGGATAATAATTTTATTGATCAAGTTTTAAATTGGCAACCACATATTTATTATCTGTCTTCACGCATACGAAAACTTATGATTGTCTTTAAAAAAATTAGACATATAAAAGACCCAGCAACTGTTAAAACTACTTACTATGCTTTGTGTGAATCTATTATAGCATACGGTATAATTGCATAGGGTGGAGCGCATAAAACTAACTTGATAAAATTAGAAAGAGCTCAAAGAGCTATTATTAAAGTAATTCAGTTTAAGAATTTTAGTCATCCAACATCTGATTTATATAAAAAATTCTCAGTACTTACGGTCAGACAACTATTTATAAAAACAGCAATATTAAAACAGCACACAAAACCGTCACAAATATCTAATAATAGAAGGAAATATATAGTGTACAAAGTACCCTCCTGTAGAACTACTTTTGCTCAGAAATATTCTAGATTTTTAGGTCCGTTATTATATAATCGCTTAAACAAATGTATCAACCTATCACGGAGCAGTAAATTTACAATAAAAAAATATATAGACGAATTTCTGAAAAATATGAATATAAAATAGCGTTGTTACCTCTGTTGTATAACCGAAAGCATCTAAAGAGCTGTTGACACGAATCGGAATGAAATAAGTAGGTTTTTCAACTTGTAAAATACAGCTACATTTTATACGACAATTTATTGACACAAGATATAAATTCTCTGTGATTATTTAATAACATAGTAAACTCGTATAATGTGAAGGCGTTTGCGTAATATGATGATAAATGAAGTAAAAGGAAAAACATTAACGAAAAGGCAGTATCTCTCAGCTTAATTGGTCATGTTTTAGTATAGATACAGTTAGCCAAGTCTCTTACGCTTAGATACCTAACAGCCACGTGTAATTTGACTTTCGACTTACACTGCCATTAGGGGAAATACGTGCAAACTGGCAGGGAGTTTCTTTTTTCAATTATTTTTATTTATCTAACGTGATTATAATCAGCATAATTGGTTTTGGCTCATTGAGTACCAGTATAAGACACAACGTTTTATTTAAGTGGGTACTATAATAAAATGTTTATTAAGAAAATTTTGACTAATCTAGCGGCACGCTATGATGGCCGGTTTGACGTTTGTCCGCTCATGAAGTTCCGTATTAATTGATAACGACTTTGAAGGAAATAATTGTATTACTTTATTGACGATAGTGATGTGCAGAGATTCATAAATTTTATCGAATGTAGTTTTAGGTTTAGGACTCAAAATTTATTTATTAAATTGATTTCTAAAATGTATACAAGTGTAGAAAAATCAGTTTGCACCATTTAAGGGGTCAATGTACTTGTGAATATGAACAATTTTCACTATGTGGACAAACCTCTGAAATCGCAAAAAAATATCAGCTGTTTCATACAAAAGGTAAAATTTTTATTTTTATATGATATATACCACAACTCGGCATTTGGTTTTCTAAATTGAAAATTTTTAAAAATGGAATCTAATACGATCGTCACATAGGATCGCTGGCTAGCACAACTACTACCTCCGGCAAACTCGCGTCAATGCTCAATGCAAAACAAAGCAGTTTCGAATTGACGTTGCTTCGAAAAGTATAAACTGTCAGTGCAATGCGATTGTGATATAGTTTTGACCTGGCTTTGGATTTCAAATATTGATACTGCATTACTGTTGACCCTTGCTCGTTAATTTGGACTCTGTTCAAGCCCTTTGTTGTGGATTTCGTCGATATGACCGAACGAATAAATTGACATTCCACATCACTGTTGTAATGTGTCAAACCGGCCATCATAGCGTGCCGCTAGTGTAGTCACAAAAAGTCATTTTGTGGACAACATGACATACAAAGTAATGGCATATTAAAATTTAAAAAAAGATGCACAAATAAATTGTTTGGTTTTTCTGACATCAGCACAATTATGAAGCATGAACCCAAAGGGAACATATCGCGGCATTACCACGTAAATAATATGATATATTAAATAACAGAACCTTAGTACGTACCAGTGATAGACCAGAACATGGTAAGAAGGACCAGAAATAATAATTGCAATAAAGTTAATTAAAATTACTGGATACTGTCATAGTTCTAGTATAGTATAAATAATTATAAAATAGCAACAAATAAGTCACCAAAAAACAGGAAAAATCCATCAGTAAAATATCAGAACCACATTTGAACTGGTTACTGCGACGCAATGGCGCCCAACGTTTGACGGGATTTTAAACAGGGCTCCCGTCTCATGATACAGTGGCGGAGACGTCCCTAAAGACCGTCAATTTTGAAATAAGGTGACTATGCCATTTTATCCGCATATGCTGTTTTTTACGTATTTCCCTTATGTAGAAATGGACTAGAGAAGCTAACAAACTACCTTTAAAATTTTAGGTTTTACTTATTCTACAAAAGTTTTTGTGCCAATTTGTAAATATCACATCACAAAACTTCCTGAAATTACTATGGTTTTTTTAAAACAAAAACAATTTCCATGCGTGGAGTCGAGTTATCTAATGGGGATTTAGGAAATTGAAAAAGTCATCTTTTCATCTCAACAAACTCAAATGGGCATCTTTGTAGCTTACGGGCAACCTAACTTGCTCAATTTACCTACTCAGTGGAGAAAATTGAATTTAGAACTTCGCATATCATTGTATAGGTACGTGTAATCAAACGTTCGTAAACAATCCCTGAAAAATAAATATGTCGGAGAAGTAAAATAAATAATGGACTTGTTTACGTACTGGTAACGCCATCTGTTATCGATTCATTGAGTCAGTAGTTCCAGTCAAGTTTGTTTTAGAGCTGTCGCGTGTCACTGTGACGTTTGGCAGATATGTCAAAAATGACAAGGTGGCATTGGTGGCGCAGTGACATGACAATTGACACACTAGACAATCGAGACTCGACCGCGCCGGTTGTGCGTACTGATTCAGATCTGTGTTCTAAGACGTAGAACATGGCGGACGCCAGATATACCCACAATATAAATCCATCTGAATCTCCGACAAATATTAAGCTTTGAGTCCGCAAAACAAATAAAAGCACGGATATCAAATAAACTTTTCAATATTTACCTGTGTTGTCGTGTTTGCATATCTCCTAATTATGTGGTTAATAGTCGAACTTAAAAAGGAAAAATAAATTGGGAGAAATAAAAGCAAGCAAATATTTTGTACCATAAATCTCTTGAGGTTGTTTCAATTGTAAATTGCCCAATTTATTCAGTTGAAACGAGTCATACAGAACTTGAACCTAACCTAATACTATAGATTTTAATTAACTCTTTGTCTATTGATTAAAACTTTCTGTTTACAGAGTTGTTTGGCTTGTTCAATTCGTGACATTCTTGTGGGCAGATTTAATTAATTTTTTATAATACTCTTCATACAGTGGAAATTCACATTAAAACGCGATTTCCTGATATAACAATAGAGTTCCAGAAAAGAAAACACTTTTCATAAAACATTTGGCAATCTTGAACTTTTGAACCTTTAGAATTTTTCGTTACAATAGGAAGGGATAAACTCGGCGATTATCCTTCTATTCATTTTTTATTACAAAAACACGGTCGAAAATTTCGAGAAATTGTAAAAATCGTTTGTTTGATTGAACCGACTGGAACGTTTAATTAAATGACTCGATTTCATTTGACTTTATATTTTAAATCCGTTAACTGGATATCTTCAACTGTAATTTCTGATTACTGTGACTAGATTACGCTTACACTCTTACGTAACCCCTAGGGGCGTAGGCAGTAACTAGAGGCGATTCGTGGAATACTTTTTTTTATTTTAATTTTATCATCGGCAGCAGTAACGCATATCTACTATTACGGGGTTTGAGTACTCGAACGATTAACTTTGAATCCATCGGTAGGTATATTTTCGGCTCGTTATTTTTGAACGATAGGTAATGAGGGTAACCGCGTGTGGATTCGCCGCTAGAGGCCGCTAGTGTAGAGGGTGGTCTGCCTGTCACTTCTCTCTTGTCTATTCACTGAATAGTATTCAGACAAGTGTCACTTGTCAATGTTTATGTATGGGCGGGCTTTGACAGCATGACCGCCGTCTGCAGTGGCGCCAACTGGTGAGCACAAAAACGGTTACCCTCATTACGTTAAAATAGGTTCTCATACTAATGAATAAAGTATAAAGAAAATTAAGCCTTGATAACAAATAAGTACTATTATCAAACAAATATTGTCATTAAAAAAGGTTAAATGATAGATATAATTTCAATGATCAATTAAAATTTTATTCAATTTCAATGTTGCGTAGAAAAGGTAGAACGTAAATCCGGCCTGATTCATCAATAATTTCACTTCATTTGTCAAGGATCAATAGTCATTGTTAGGTCCACTAATCCGCACTGGAGCAGCGTAGTGGAGTATGCTCTAGGCCTCCTCAATAATGAGGAGAGACTCGTACTCAGTAGTGGGCCATTAATGGGTTGTAGCCAATAGTCATTGTTAGGTACATTGTAAATCCTTCCCATCTCAATATAAAAATTCTAAAAACAAAGTAGACAAATAAATGAGGTCAATTGCAAAAAAATTCTATTTATTTATGGGACTAACCAACTTTTTATTCTGATACTAACCTATACTTTTCGTCAACCAATTTTTAAATGCAATGAAATAACAATATTAACTTGTCTAGTCTGACTTTATAAATATATCATCAGTATGCGTCAGCGTACTTATGAACAGTATTGGTGTCAAAATTAGATGAAATCTCCAAACGCATGAGTATTTAATAGGTTGTCACGCTGCAACATGTGTGCTAAATTATGCACAGCAGGCGACTGACCCGGACATTCTACGGATTCTCTGACACAACGTACGTAGGCTTCTGTTAATAATGCACACTCAGACAAATCAGAAGACTAAATCTTTATTATGAATGAATACTTTGTAATACTATACATCCTAAATCAAATGATGATAGCCAGATAAAAGACATGTATATTAACTATAAAGGTTTTCGATTTTTTTAAAGAAAATTCGCACATAATTAAGGCTATAATTACCTACAAGCGTTCAAACGACTTTTGTAAGAAACAAAAGGAACTAATTACCTCCGCATACTGCCATCTGTTGAGGGACAAAGTAACTGTTCGTAGCGCTGAAACGTAGCGCTCGTAGCTTTGCAAAAGACTTACCTAAAAGATTGACATCCATTGCTCTCCTGATTACTGAAAACGGCACCCATTCTAGTTCTCCGAGCGCGCACCAAGACTCGCAGTTGACAATAGCCCATAAACCTTGCGCGCCCTCTGGTAAGTGATCTACGATGTACAGCGACGCTGATAAAATCTGAAAAGGTACAGTTTATCAGTACATTGCGTCCCTAAACACAGTCGCTAGAGTTCACTACTTGTCACTTTCACGATTTAAAAATATATAAATAACGCATCTAAATATAGGTCGTACTAAATATTATATTCAAAGCAGTCATTTATTGCGCGTTGTATTTTTAGCCATGAAGATTTGACTTTTAAACGTGATGAGATGTGGTCGACGTCGAGGCAGGTTATTTAAGTCTGTTTTCTGAGGATCTTGTTTACGTAAGAATTCCCGGAAATTTGGTCTCGACACTGACACAGTACCTAAAGCCTGTATTGATTTGAAACTCAATTTTTAGGTCAACGGTTAGGTAGATTAAGTTATAGAGATGTTAAGAGTTGCAGTTTTTTATGGTCACACTTTACTGTACGGAAGAGAGATAAGTACGGCTTATTTTTCGTGGTCGTTTTAAAATTGTCCATTTTTAACATTGTACGAGAAGAGATTACGCTGTAGTTACGAGTATGTATTTTTGATACCTATTAATTAAACTTTCGCCCACACAACTGTTCGCTCAGTATGTTTTCGCTATGTTGAGGGCGGCACAAAATACACAAACCATCAAAAAACTGAAGATAAATATTTATCTGTCACATGAATGTCTGCCCTTGTCTACTGCTTGAGGTTGATGTGATCAAAGGGGGTTATTCCGGTATGATCCACACTACAAGATCCATGATAGGTATTTTGTCCGGTTAGATCCATTGTAATTTGACCATTCCGGATCGATCCATTTCCTGTTTATAATGGGTAAGTACAGTCAAACAAAAAACAGTTGATGAAATAAAAATATGTACTTTTTATTCGTATAAGAATCATCACATACTTATGTTACGCTACCTAAGTCATTTGAAATCATCTTTTCATAGTTATGTTAAATTATATTTAGTCCTTGGATTTGGATAAATCTAAATAATAAAAACAACAATTTGTAAGAGACTAAAGATTAATGAAATTATGAAAATAAAATTTAAAACACAATTTTAAAATTGTCATAGTATTCACAATTACATTGAGTTATATTTGCTCCTTGGATTTGGAAAAATCTTAATTAAGTATGAAAGAAACAATTAAATTTGTAAATAAGTGACTGAAGATAATTATTCAAATAACAAAAAAAAAACTAAAATTACAATGTCAAATTATCACAGTAAAACAATCATACTGATTTATGCTTGGTCCTTAGATTAATAAATAATAAAAAAAATATTTAGATATTTAACCACAGATAAATCATATTATTATAAAAATAAACCTTAAAATATAGTTGGGCCATTTTAATAGGTCACATTTGACAGTTCGTCAAAATTTTCCAAAGTAACCTTGTAAGGGAGGCACCCCATAGTATCTAATACATTCCATACTAGATATTGTTAAACTTTTTACACTTAAAAGTAAGGAACTGACGTCGTTACAAAGTTACGTCAGTGAACTCTTTTTCTTTTTAAATATCAGGGATGGTACCTAAAGAAACAGATGAGTAGATAAGTTGAATTCGAGAAGTTGAAGTAATCGTCAAAAAGTATTTCACGATTACAAAATAAAATGTATTTTAATACAAACAAAATTAATTTTATTACATTTTAGGCCAAAAAATATGTAATCATTCATTTATATAATAACGTCTGGCTCAAAAGTCAGTATCTAGAAACGTGAAATGTTACAAAAAAGACATAATTTCATTTCGCGCCATTATTTGACGCATTATTTTTGTAATTTTTTTAGTCGTTGTGTGAACTGTGCCGACTGTGCGCATATTATTAATACTTTTAATAACAATCGCATTCAATTTACAGATGTTTGAAGTCCTTATCGATTTATTCAATTTAATCGATGTTTTTCAGCAGGTTATCCTCACTATGAAGCAAAGATAAACAGTTGTCAAATGTGGCCTATTAAAATGGCCCTACTTTAGAACATCAAATTATGACAACAATAACAATAATACTATTTGGCCCTTAAATCAATGAATAATAAATGAATAATAAAACCTGTATGCATATTTCTTGCTGACTGTACTAAAATGTGATAACAGATAGTCAATGGACCAGACCGGAATAGAAAATAATTTAAAATATTATGATCCACGTAGGTATTACTCGTTAGGTATCAAACCGGAATAAAAAATAATTAAAAGTATATCGATCCACTCTCGGGATCTATTTTCAAGTATCAAACCGGAATAACCCATCAAAGGTTCTTGTTGCTTCGAATGTCGCTATCTACGTTGGACGTTGCTTGTGTGTGACAGATTTTTTTATTAGATACTGTTACGATTTTCATTTTGATATACCTAACTTAAAAATTCTAGACGCAGGGCTTTAAATTGAAATTTGGAAATAAAAATAAATAAAATTGATACCGTTTTGAATATCAAATCGTTTCGCACACCACCAAATGACATAAAAAAGTCGTACTAGTTCCTGCTAATTATTTCGTAGGTACCTAGTAGGTATATTAAGTTCATATTTATCTTATTTAATATATTTAGTAAGCTGTATTTATTGTTCTATATTTATTTATTACAATATTTGTACATATTAGGACTTGATTCTATAAATCTTTTCATCGAAACTCTGCTGTATGATTTTATCTCTTATACTGTGAAATTGCTTTCCAGGATAAAAATGTGTCAGGAAAAGGGATATCGTAAGCTTCAAATATGTCAAATTCCATCTAAAGGCGTTCAGTGATTTTCGTATGATGTTAAAAAAGACAGAAAAAAAATTAGGATACACAACATTTCGGTCTTTATAATCAATAACAAAGACATAGGTATATACTCGTACATTTTACCATTGAAGATATACCTACATACAATAATCTGTAAACGAGGTTACCATTGTTATCACCAAATCGTTGCATACTTATTGGATAAACATAATATTGGATGACAACCAATTATTATTAGACAATCCATAGATACTAATATTATCAATGCAAAAGTCTGTCTGTCTGTTTGTTTGTCTGTTTGTGACCTAATCACAGGCCCGATTTGGAATTTGGAATGAAAATAGTTGAAGCCCCGGGTTACACATTGGCTTCTTTTTTCAAAACCCGATCCCTAAAGGGTTGAAATGGGGGATGAAAATGAAAGAAAAGGAATTCCACACGTGCGAAGACTAGCAGAATACTTAAGGGTGATTAGGGATCGATACTGATGCCAAAAATGCAATCAGTAAAATTTTTGTCTGTCTGTCTGTCTGTCTGATGTATAACCGTTATAGAAACAAAAACTACTCGACGGATTTTAACGAAACTTGGTACAATTATTTTTCATACTCCCGCGCTGGTTATAGTATATTTTTCATCACGCTACAATCAATAGGAGCAGAGCAGTGAAGGGAAATGTTGGGGAAACGGGAGAAGTTACTCCATTTTTTAAGCTTCCGCCGCGTGTGCAACCTTAATGGTTAAAGCTACACAGAAATCATGTATGACGGAAATGTTCTCCTTAAAATTATATAAAAAATATTCCACGACAGCATATGTCTATCTTTTATGGTTGAATCACAATAACACGTGTAACTCCCGATAGCTTAGCAGTTCGAAGCTTTCTGATTAAGTATACCTATATTTTATCTACTCTTACGTTTATGACACTTAAGTGGGTGAAATAAAGGGGTGAAGTTTAAACGAAATTCACGCGGGCGAAGCCGCTGGCAAAAGCTAGTATTCTTATAAATTATTTATAAATGCTCGAATCGTTACATCTGAAAATGACTACTTAATAGAAAATAATGATATCGAAATATTTAGTGGTGCCGTAAGCTTTAAACCTCGGAATCCAGGGACTATGAATGAATCTTCATAAAAACTGTTGGACTGTATTTCAAAATGCACAAATAGAAAAGTTAAAAAAAACTAATTCACCGATCTTTTTTATTTTTTTATACATAGTAAAAAAATCATATCCCAAGTGTAAAAAACAGAAAAACTGCACCTTATAATGTCTTTAAATGCTGTTCCTGTAAAGTTGGCTTTTTGGACATACGATAGTTTACGTAGGAGGCATCGAATTATAAGATATGACTCAAAGGAGATGTTTCAAATCCGGCCCACAATATGTACAGTACCTCGAAAAATCGAGAAAAATTCATGGAATTTGGGAAAAATAAAGATAAATTGCTTAAATGCATACTTTTTTGGTACAAATTTTGTGTTTATAATTCATTTTTATCAATTTTCAACATGGCGTCTTGCCAAGTTGTCATTGATCATAGATCGCGAACTGTCTACTGTCACTTTAAATGACAGAATTGTAGGTACATATGTCAAACTTCTATCAAATTAACCAATATGACGTGTGATGACAGCTTACCGCCATTGTCTACTGTCACTTTAAATGACAGAATTGTAGGTACATATGTCAAACTTCTATCAAATTAACCAATATGACGTGTGATGACAGCTTACCGCCATGACGGACTTTTGTTTTTGTGTTGCAATTTTAAGTGTACATTTTTGTGTTGTACCACAAAACTAAAGTAATTTAAAGGAATTGGATGATTGAAAACTGTTTTAATTGTGTTTCTCCATTTTTGAGTATGGTGTACAAAGTGGTGGCCGGGGCTCCATACATTTTGAAACATCTCCTTTTCGACAGAAAAAACACTGTTGACGGGTGTAGCTACATTTATTTGTCTGTTATTATTATTTAAATTAAATATGAAATATAACTCATAAGGTAGGTCTTCTAAAGCAATCGCGTTATATGCCACGACTGTTTTAAGGCGAGTAAGGTACTTAATTTTCGTATTAAATTTTAATAGCCATTGTATTTTCTCTTCATGGTTTGTACAGTAGGTATAAATGTGTGATTTTATCGTGTGCACACGATCGTGTGTTGGTATTCTAATATGGACAAAAATATGTTGCATACCTACTTAATAACGTAATAATATGACATGACACGAGATGTTCAGAATGTATTCAAAGGTTTCTACTAAACCACACTGACATTTTGAGAGCGGTGGGCGTTTATGATGATCCTGGAGATGGGAAGCGCTGTACGAGTATAAACCTTTTTACCCATAATATATTTTAACTAGCTTTTGCCAGCGGCTTCGCCCGCGTGAATTTCGTTTAAACTTCACCCCTTTATTTCACCCACTTAAGTGTCATAAACGTAAGAGTAGATAAAATATAGGTATACTTAATCAGAAAGCTTCGAACTGCTAAGCTATCGGGAGTTACACGTGTTATTGTGAGTCAACCATAAAAGATAGACATATGCTGTCGTGGAATATTTTTTATATAATTTTAAGGAGAACATTTCCGTCATACATGATTTCTGTGTAGCTTTAACCATTAAGGTTGCACACGCGACAGAAGCTTAAAAAATGGAGTAACTTCTCCCGTTTCCCCAACATTTCCCTTCACTGCTCTGCTCCTATTGATTGTAGCGTGATGAAAAGTATACTATAACCAGCGCGGGAGTATGAAAAATAATTGTACCAAGTTTCGTTAAAATCCGTCGAGTAGTTTTTGTTTCTATAACGGTTATACATCCGACAGACAGACAGACAGACAGACAGACAGACAGACAGACAGACAGACAGACAGACAAAAATTTTACTGATTGCATTTTTGGCATCAGTATCGATCCCTAATCACCCCCTGATAGTTATTTTGGAAATATATTTAATGTACAGAATTGACCTCTCTACAGATTTATTATAAGTATAGATAACATCATACCACTATAGGTACCTATATTATGCCATACGCAAAAATATGTAAGGAGGAAATCTTTAAAATTGTGATATACGAAATACAGTAAACGATGTTTAGGTAAGTAAGGTAGTCAAGCAGTGGGCGATGTTTCTAGGGTAATATTGTGGATTTTATTTTTCTGACAATTACGCCTACAATCCTGTTTGCTGGAAGCGGTACATGTTTTTCTTTTATTTAGCGACCATTAAGCCCGGTTAGATCAGGTCTACTACCTACTCTTATTAAGTAATTAAGGAAGTAATAAGCAGCAACTTTTCACATTAATATTTTTGTTTTATGACGATTTTGTCATCCTTCATACGCATATGCAAAAAAAAAAATATTTTGGGAATTGCTACGTCCATTAAATACCTAACTAATTACCTGAGTTTCAGATGTGACATCTAGTTGCAAAGTGTGTAGTCGTCCGGAGCAATCTTCTTTTAGCATGTCAGCGTCGATGTTGCCAGCTTTGCTTTGAAAGCCGGCGAACACGTGGTAGCCGAGGTCATCGAGCCTCCTGGCGAGGGCGTTGCCCAAAACGTTGTCACAGCCCGTCACCAACACCGCTTTACCGGCTGCTGTCACCTGTCAAGTGTCACATAATATGTACATGATGACATGACAAAGGTAGAGGAAGGTGGGGCAGGGCCGAAGGCAGGGCTGGCTCCCCGTGGACCTCGTTACAGTTAGTACGGTCGTTGCACCCTTTAAAAGGTCTGCTTCTAAAATCCGATGTTTCCCCTTAGATCAGGAGCTGGGATTTATTTATAGTGCCTTTAGAAATGTATACTTCATAAATTTTGTATTGTGTGTTATTATTGTAATCTAAGCGCAATTACATACAGTCAACTAACGGGGACATCTAAACAGAACGTGCGAAAGAGAAAGTGGAAATTCAAAGCATTATAAAAACGGAAATAATTATATTTCTTTCATTTGATAATCCTATTTAAGAAGGGGTGTAAAGCAAAATTGCTTAACTAAGGTTTTAAGATTTTACAGTAGTAGTGGTAGTGGTTCCTGTAACCAGAATAAACACATGGTAATAATTCATTATAATACCAAGATAATGTATTAACCAAAAACATGAAAAAGAAACTTTTCTCGATAGAAAAAAATCACAAATTTAGGTCTAATTTTCAAAGAATTCTTCGACAACTTCAACATGGTGCATATTTTAGGGTAAATATTTTGAATATAAATTAATATCATAATGAAGGGCATGTATTGAAGATTTTAAAATGAAATGCATAGGTACTTTATGAAATATTACATTAAAATTAATTTGAAAGGCGGATCCGCCCCGTTTTGAAGTGCATTTTGTGTGTGGATGAAACTGATTTTTCCCAGCTTTATGTCTCCCCTTAGACGACGCAATACTTAGACGGTGGCGGCATTCATTTAAGAAATTGACTACTATGTGTTGCTGTTGGTATATATACCAACAGCTGTTGTGTATGTGTTATGTGTTGCTGTTGGTATATACCACAATATTGTGGTATGATACCAGAGGTATAGCGACAAGATGAAATGATACGGAAATAAAATATCTAATATCTTGTGAGGGGAAAATCAATATCAATGCATTAGGTACCACTGAACACAATAATATTATATTGGTGTACCATCAGTGGTACGATGAGGAATTTGACATTTGTCCTCGTATGACCCGTGTTACGACTAGAAAGTGTGAAAAAATTCCCACTAGTTCAACGATTGTACTATTCAGTTGAACTAGTTGGAATCACCCGATTCCTCATCGTACTACTGAATATTTGCTCTACTTTAGATGTTTACCTATAATTAATTATATCAGAAAGTACCTAGTATATAGTATAGTGTATACTAGGTACTAAATTAGTTATACCTACCCATCTAGAAAAAAATTCACCTATTTAATATTAGGTACTCTTGCAGGATTATAAAAAAACTGTAAAACGTTTTTTATTAATTCACGTAACAAAACGTGACTTGGACGAAATTAATCTGGTGGCACGAGGAGGAATGTCAAATTCCTCGTAGTACCACCAGTGGAACTACTGGTGGAACTACGAGGAATACACCAATTTCCAACGTTTGCATTTTATTATATCCCTTCGGTTTTTTTTAAATAATTATTTTCTCAGCGTTGCCTTACACCGTAGTTATACGGATTTGTTATTTAGGTACAAAGTTTCATGCTTTTAATACCAGGAATTCAGGTTGTGAATTGTTGGTCGTACTGTTTCAGACATTTAAAATTAAAAAGCGCTGGTTAGGTATAGCGACGGTCATCACAGTTGGCCCCATATTTGTTATTACGCATGAAGGCAACATTAAGTAGTACCTCATCTCAACCCATCATGGCCCTTTGTTGAACGTGGAGCTCTTCTCAGAACTTCAAAAAATACCTTTATTTATGGAATTACCTAAGATAGCAAACGAGCATGCAGCACCACCCTTCCGCTGCCGCCCATAACAACTGTGACCGACCTAGAACTAGACTGTAGATGTATGTAGATGGTGACTGTAGAATAGATGGTGTTAGAATATTAGTTGGTTAGTTTGTTAATAAGTGTGAGGACAGGGAATGTTAGTGATAATTAGTCCTGTTAGTTAATGTCAATGTTAATTCTCAGTTTTTTATATACCTATATAGTGCAGTATAGTATAGTTATATGCCTATATAGTACAGTGCTGGCGCTACTCGATTTCAGCGACGCGTTCAACACTGTTGATTTTGATATAAGTACTTTTAGGCTTACTAAGCACTATTAACGTATCTCCTACTGCATTAGAGTGGTTTCGCAGTTACCTGCATGGTCGCCGGCAACGTATTAAGCTTAACGATTGTTTCTCCTCTTGGGCTGACACGAGTGCCGGTGTACCGCAAGGTGGTGTTTTGTCTCCGCTTCTCTTTGCAATCTTCATCAATTCGATTAGCTCCTACATTTCTTCTCCCTACCACTTATATGCAGACGACTTGCAAGTATATACCAGTCACATTTGGACAATTTGCCTACAGCAATAGCTAATATTAATAACACCTTGGACATCATTTTAAATTGGAGCAAGACCTTTGGACTGACTGTTAATCCAACAAAAACGCAAGTCATTGTGATAGGTAGTCAAAGGTTAAGCGCTCGCTTTGACTTATCAATACTGCCACCGATTCTCTTTGACGGGATCATCATTCCTTACAGCAACACAGTTAGGAACTTAGGCATTGTAATGGATCGAAATTTATCATGGACTCCGCAAATTAACAACGTGAGCAGGAAACTTTTTGCAGCACTTCGATCACTTCGCAGGCTTCAGTATCTTCTTCCTATTTCCACAAAGATACAGCTCGTTCAATCTCTCCTCTGGCCAATCCTTGACTATGCTGATATTTGCTATCTTGACCTAACAGTGGAGCAACTGAATAAACTTGAGCGACTTCAAAATATTTGCATAAGGTTTATATTTGGACTACGCAAATATGACCATGTCTCAGAGTTTCGTTCTATGCTCAAGTGGCTCCCTATCCGCCTTCGCCGGGATGCTCATATACTTTCTGCTCTCTACTGCGTTCTTTTCAATCCAACATCTCCGTCATATTTAAAGGAGCGGTTTAAATTCCGGTGCGATACACACGACTTAAATCTTCGCTCTTCTGAAAACTTGTTCCTTAGCACACCATTTAGCTCTACTATCTTTTATCAAAAATCATTTACGGTGTACTCTGTTCACTTGTGGAATAATCTCCCTCTACCTATCCGCCGCTCTAAGTCTCTTCTATCCTCTAAAAACAAAGTAAAAGAATACTATCTGACACAGTAATTAATGGTTCCTCTTTTATCTAAGATTGCTTGGATGACATAAGTCTCAATGCCTTTCACTTGACTTATATATATATATATTCATATGTATGTATATTGTGCTATATTATATAATAATATATTGTATATTATTAAATAATTAAATATCTATATATATAGTTGTAACTTTAATACTATTTATATAAGCTTTTGACTTTTATATACATAAGTTTTGCACCTCTACCAACGATTTTTTAATGTCTGTGTCCTCTGCCTCAAGGTTGTCTGGAAGAAATCGCTACTACAGCGATAAGACCGCCCATTGTGTTAATAATAATCTACACCATATTGTATAATTGTTTTTTCTGTGTGCACAATAAAGTATATTGTATTGTATTGTATTGTATATATTTGTATATCCTTTATTGGTTTATTTCCATCACGGCCAATGACGATTTGTCAACATTGAATAAAAATATTACTCGAACCGACTGACGATGCTTGATTGCCCTGATTCCGTCTAATTATATAACCGGCGAACGTCGAAATAAAATTTCCATTAAAAATACCCGGCGACAGCGATCAGTTTTATCACAAATTAAATATTTTCAGTTTGCCCAATCTTCGATAACATAATTATTAATTTTAGCTAAGTTACTTTTTGCAGATTATAAAAGTTTCTCTGAAGGAAAATTTTTTGTCACTATGACTACAGTTAATTTATTTAGTGTGTAAAGAAAATTATTATTATCAATTATCATTATCAATGTAGTTAGAATTATAAATTTGAATTGAAGTTCGATAGAAAGATTTATAATGTAATATCAGTATTGGAAGTTATACAATTCCTTATGTTTTCAATCAGACTGAATCAATTGTTTGTAAAGGACCATTAACCTATATTGTTTATAGGACTTTCAATTGAAACGAATGACGCAAATGACTGCGCCAACGTTGGCACTGCACGCTGCAAGCTACTAGAATGATAATGTCTTACGTAGGTAAGCGGCAATTACAAACAAAAATTAATTCTAATTTTAAATCTTCTTTCTATCTTTAAGTGTCTGATAACATGCACTGGATTTTTAAAAGCTTTGTGTCTATGATTCTGGGGAGTATTAAGGTACATTAATTTACAAAATTTAAAACCGATATAAGGTAGAATAAAATAGTAGCGAATGCTCCATAAAATTTTATCCATCATCCATCCATTACGAACTACGCGCGGATAACGAAATGAATAAGATAATAAAATCAATGATTGAATTATAGCAATGAATATTATTTACTATGTTAATAAAATCATTATGTGATGAATTTGGGTATGTATTAAAATCAAACGTTAGTGTATGCTAAATCTATGACGTAAATGGGTGATTCCCACTAGTTCAACTGAGTAGTACAACCGTTTCACTAGTGGGAATCACCCGATTAAATCATTAGAGAGGTATAGAATATTAAGAAGAATGAAGACGTAATAATGGTATAAGTCCTTCTATGTATATATTAACAAATATTTCAAGGTTCTTACATCTATAATTTACGCCAGGATTGTAATTAAAACATTAGCACTCATTAAGTATAATTTTAATTTCAGCGCTAAAATGTTAACTTGTTTTTTATGAGTAACGAATAACAAAATTATACTCGTAACACCTACCTGTTTATGAATTAGTCAAAGGACAGGACAGGTCTTGGATTTTAAGGTACGTTGGGGTAATACCGGACGGATTTACGACAAGTTCGAAGGATGTTGTAAAAACTTAAATTTTGTGAGTTCAGTAAGTGCTATGTCAATGAAATATAGTGCAAACGGATGATGAATAAACATAGCATAATTTAAAATAGCATTTCTCTTCGTACACTCAATATTTTATTATTTATACGCTTAGAAAAACTCGATATACTTTTTTATGAGTATAATCACAATTTGGTCATTAAGGGGGAAGTTCGGACAGTAATTTAAAACTGTTTCTATTGCAAAGAACACAAGGTGTATGACAAGGATATATCCGATCTTTTATGTGCTTTAATATGATATCAATGAAATCTATGTAAGGCTACGAACATAGATGTTCCAGATGATTAGTTTTGTTTCGCTCTTTTTTTCGTTCGGGCTGTCCGATCTTACCCCTTATTTTAAAATTAGGCGATTTAATGGTTCCCAAAGTTTAGGTTCTCTCGACATTTGTCTCTAATAGAATTGTCGTTAAATTGCTACGAGTGAATGACCTTTACTTACTACTTACTTCTTTATGTACGTATAGGTACAAGTAGTAATTTCAAGCAAATTTATGTGTTTAAATATAAGTAAAACTATGGATATGAGAGAGTGATAAAGGGAAGCCAAGGAGACTAGAGCCAAATTATGAATTGGTAGAATAGTTTTTAAAATAATAAGCGTGTACATTAGTAGAAAATTAGATTTATTAAGCTTTAAGAATTATTTTTATTATTTATAGCTGTTATTTTTTTCTTAATGTTCTAAATTATATATTTTGTTAGCGATGTATGCATTTAATCTATTAGGATAAGTACTACAAGTTACGTTGCTTATTCTATAATCAGATTTTTGTTATTATAATCTATCTTGGTTTTTAATCATATATTATAAAAGTTTGACAACCACTACAAATTTCATCACTTGGCGCTGATCGGATATTTTTATCCGATCTTCACCTGAGGAGGATAACACCGGATTTCAGCCTGCAGAGATACTAGACGGATATCAATTAGTTCTATCTAATTACCACTGCTTAAATTTTAGTATTTAGGCAAAATAATAATAAAATACATTATACTTTCGCTACAATATTCAATCAAAAATTGAGGGGGAAGACCGGATGGACAAAAATTTTGGAAAATTTACCTTGTTAACTTTAAAAGCATGTAGCATACGTGCGTCTTGCAGGAGCGACTGGCGACCACTGCTGGGTGGGGCGTAACAAAATTATCTTTCACGCAGTGTGGCTAACATTGAAAAATAAAGCCAAAATAGTGAGTTATTTGATTCCAACGGTCTTACCCCACCACCGATCTTACCCCAACGTACTTATTATCTTTGACAAAGATTTTATTATGTATATTAATATTATCTCTTTAAAAATAAACTAACTTAATCTGAAATACTTTGTAATTTTAAAAGCTAGTAGATAGCTGTAGGTATACCGAATAATTTAACTGTTGACTCTCAATTTGGATGAATTTGTCCAAAAGGCTTCCTGGTATTAAAAATACTGAATATTATTGACTAGATATAATTATGTTAAGAAACATATTTTGTTTTTTACTTTTTATGTGCGAAAGAACCTCCAGTTGAACAACTGAAAGAAAACTCCTTTTGCAATATATTTCTCGTACCTATTGTAGAAATTTTAACCATTTTCTCAACTTAAAACAAAAGGCCCCCTTTAATGTTGCACTCGGTAGATAAGTAGATTATTTTTGACAAAAAATTAAAATTTTATGTGTGTGTTCTGTCTGACTATTTTAGTAATTATGAAAATACAAAGTTTTTTAATAGATAATTCCGACACAGACTTTATTTGTTATTTTGTGGTCTCTGCATAGTTTGTAAGTATCAATTAAACATTAACACCCGATTTCCATTAAAATAACTCTTTATTGATGTCTATTTCTAATTTGAATTTTAATACACAGAGATGGAAAATTATACGCGTTTATGCACTGTAATATTCCTGAAAATATTTTTTTTTACTTTTACTCTTTTTTTTACATTCGAAGATACATACAGACCTACTCAATGCGTTTATAGGGTAGACTGGGTACGGTTAAAACACAGGACGGTTGAAACAAGTCGAATATCTCGCGAATGGTTGAGCCGACAGGTAAGGGTTTGATTTATTTATTTAGACTTTATGCACCATACAGTTGTATAGATACAAAGGCGGACTTAATGCTAAAAGCATTCTCTCCCAGTCAACCTTCAGGAAGTACGAACCCAACGAAATGGCGGCATGAATATAGGTATAAAAATATAGGAACTTAATGTAAATATTTGATTAAAAAAAACAAAATAGCGTAATAATCACAAAAAATGATAATATACGTAACTGAAAATATATAAATAGAAAAATATATAAATAGCTAATATATATATATAAATACACACATGAATATAAATAAATATTATAAATAAATACCTATATATTAATATATACAAATATTATATATAAAAATATATATATACACAGCGATAATGACTTAACTATTCCTCCCTACAAAATGCGTCAGAAGTCTCTTCTTAAAGGGTTCAAGGGGAAAAAGAAGCAGGTGACAAGTCCAAACCTAAATCAAAGTGTTACATTGGTCACCGGGTGCTGTATATTTTTATAAATAGGCCTGTTGTATTTTAGCACCCAAAAGTAAGTATTTTTCTTTTGAGTTTCAAGCTATTATTATGTTAATCTATTCAAGTATAAATATTGAGTGTTCATTTATGATTTAGGTGAAGTTTTTAGAATACGGAATGATGACTAGACCATTACTATAAACTTTCTTTTACCAAAATTCGAGTTGGGGACGGTTGAAACAATATAATATGTGGATACAAGTAAAAAAAAACCATATAATTTTGTTTTGTTTTCTCGATGCCGAATTCGCATAGTAAAGACTTTCATAGGGCAGATTGAGTTTATTGAGACAAATATGCATATACGGAGGTAAAAGTTGGAGATAAAACTATGCACTATCAACAAATTATTCGTCAAAGCCTGGTTACGTACACTGTAGGACTATTAAAACATTGAAGACCGATTAATATTGTCATAAGATGCCATGATTATTATAATATAATTATAACTAATGCTAAATAAAGCATGTTGCTATATATTTTTGTATATTTCGCGTGCGTTTCAACTGACCCTAGTCACTGTTTCAACCGCCCCTGGCATGGGGACGGTAGAAACACATCGGAATTCATTTTCAAATCTAAATATCTCTAAAAATAGCACCCACCAGAACTAAATAGTATAGCCCTATTGTAGGTAAAGATCCACTCTTCAATTTAATATGTCATCATCATCGTTCTTTTTATAAACAACAAAATTACGAACAATTAAAGCCAAATCGTTTCAACCGTACCCAGTCTACCCTACATAATATGAACTTTTTAAAGTTAATTTCAAACTTTTAGAATTTAATTTCTTACTGTAA